>OY720644.1:3184710-4384710 GCA_963169105.1 Ceriagrion tenellum
ATCTTGGCAGTGATAGTTAAGTTAATTATCCATCACAGACTAAACTTCTATACATACATGTAAACCAATTCACAGATTCAGCGTAAAATAAAAATTCGGCGACACATCCTCGAAATCCACCATGAGTACTTGAAATATGAAGGCTTTGGGATGGGACGTAATGGTTGGACTACAGTTTTCAAATTCGTGAATGTCGATTGCGTATTTCCTCAATTTACATTGAAACTGTTTCCGCTTGCGGATAAGTGAATTTTAACAATGAAATAACCACGCTGCTGCGGGAAGTGTTTTGGGGAGTTCTCCAGTTTCAATGTGATTCAATGACGCCATTTCGCAACGTATTTCGGTGCCCAAGAAATACAGTTTGCTGTAGTGAAAGGCAGGCTTGCATTTTAGTCTTTTATGAGGTTAACGTCCCTTTCTGAGAGGAGCACTTTGCAGTGAAAACGGTCGCGCGGTCTTCTTGTGGCGTATCCTAGTTTCTGTGGAGTAAATTGACTCACTCCTACAGCGGAATGAGATTTTTTCCCTTCCCTGCTCCACGATTCATTAACTCAGCACTTAAATGGTCAGATTTACGCTTCTCCGCTTCAGAGTATTCATAGCCCTCTCCTTCGGTTGACCCAATTCATACCTAAATATAATTATTTTAGTAAATTAGTTCCGTTTCTTCCTTTTATTTAGTTGACCTAATTCATGCCTAAGCAATATTTTAATTTTTGTTGACACTTTTCTCCGTCCATTTCATCTTCATCAGTCTTCGATAACACTATTCCGCTTCCCATATTTTCGTTGAGCCGTCGTTATCGACTACACTTCACTTCCATAAGGTAGTGTGCTCCAATAGAAATTTATTTTAAAAAAGCAGTGTTTCTCTTTCTATCTGCTTGTCCGCAAATTTCTACAAAGTATTTCTACAAACTGAGTTCTTTTATTCACTAGCAGTCTCTTCATCTTTTCCGTAACTAAATTAGAAATGCTAATTGAACGAAGTCGAGAAAAAGGTCAAACGAAAGGAAATGCAATAAGAATTGTTATTCTTTCATATGAATTTGGTTTCCTTTTATACTGTGTGACATTTTGGAGAAATAATTGGTAAAAATCGCTCAAAATTACGTATTTTTGGTGAACGGCCATGCCCCGCTGATGAACAACACTGTTGTTGAAAATGAGTCTCATATGAATGAACAGATAACAAATGTCCATTACATATCAAACTTGAGTGCAATACATCAACGGTCGTAGATTTTAGTAGGATGAAAGTGTAACAAACAAACAAGACGGGTGCAGAGTGTCCTACAGATGGGAAAACAGGTGACTCAGGATTGTACACTGTAGACTTGAAATTATGAATATGACTCAATTTAAGGTAGTTCGAGCGAGATAGTTCCCTAGCGATAATGGAGATCATATTCGAGTTATTCGATTTAATTTCGCCACCTGAAGGACGCATCAATTAAATATTGCATTATTAATGGTGCAATAGTATAGTTTTCCATGAAAAAGTAATTTAAGTAATTAAATATAAATATCTAAATAAGTGTTTAACTTGGCTCATTTTTTTCGCGCGGTGCGTTTGAAACTCCATCAAAGGTTTTTTGTGATACTCAAATACCTGCTGTAGTGACAATATGATTTATTTTCAAATACACACTGTTAGCTTTTTTACGACATCTCAGTGTTATAAATACCTCATTTTGTAAATAATGTCTCTCTGGAGTGCATAGACACGTACCATTTTCCAATGTAATAAAAGGTCTGTTTGTATTTTTTGGCAAATGTCTTCGGAAGTAATTTGGTAAGGGGTAGAATTTTTGATATCAATGGAAGGGTGAGATATTTTTCTTTAAAATGAGACCAAATTCATTGATTTCTAAGTAAAATGATATTTTGCTCGGACTACCTTAAGTGAATTCCGTTTTTATCAGATTCTTGGCATGCGTAAAAGTCGTAGAAAGTTCAATTTATATGAATATGACTGAAAGGGATATTCGAATATTTTAAAAACGGTTTCTACTCAAGGGAATTTTACATTCCTCCGCACATAAACACTTCTGCCGAAAATTAACAAATAACGAACCTTGCAATACTTGTGATCCTTAAGTACGTCTATAAGGATACGATTGGTATCTTTCTATACATTAAATCAACGTCCGCCTACCTTGGCCTTGACATTGAGGTCACAATTGTGTTCAAATGACATGCTTCCACACTGCGCTGAGGTTCACCATCACAAATCCCGCTGATTTTCCTCATTAAACTAAATCCAAGACGCCTAAATTATTCAATTATTCATGTTCACTGAAAAATCGTTTCAGACGATTGTTTCCCTATTCAAAGTGTATGTACTTTATTATGTTCAGTAGCACGGTCTAACATAATGTGACAAAGCATCCCTCTCCTTAATGATAATTATATTTGTCCGAAGCATTTGCCTTGAGAAAGGAATAGAGAAAGGTTTACCTCACTATATTAAAGTTATTCGGGGTATCCCACTGCGTATTGAGCATTTTAAATTGACTCAATGTTTCGTTCTGCATACTGAGAACGTCGTCAGGAGAATGTAAGAGTTTATTTGTTTCGCCCCTCCATGTACATATATAGGTTCTTCGTCGAGACGGTTGACCATTGTTAAGGGTTTTAAATTTAAAAAATGATGCGTTCCGTTACAGATATTCGGTGGTTAGGTGTCTTTTTTATACAGTGCTCAGGCGATAGCCGTCTCCCCTATTAAAATTGGATTGTCGTTTGGCTATCTCGATTGCTTCCCTTATTAGTCGAGGATTATAAAGATTATATTAGATTTATAGAAGATTAGATGCGGATAGTCATTAAAGAATTTTTGGGAATCTTTTACGCACTTCAAATGGTACACAAACAGAAATATTATCCAAATAGACATTCTACCAGTGAAATAAAGTCAAATCATATCCTACAGATGAAGGAAGGCATGATTGCAATAAAGTAACATTTGGTACTTCGTCATCTCATTAAATTCTGGAACTGTTCTCTGGTTTCCCAGAGGTATTAAAGCTCCACACTGACCAACGTTTCACGGTTGGACACGGATATTCTCTTCTCAATGGGACTGAACATGACTAGCGAGTTAGCCATCAATACAATGACCCGGATCAATGCCTTGATGCCCAAAGGAAAGCAGATATTAGTTTTAATTTAGACAGATTTATCGCAAGAAATACAAATTTTCTGCCTCAAGCCATTGATAAACCTGAAATGGCAGCAATAATTTCAGTAATGAGGTTTTTTTATGCCCTTAGTTTGGCAACGGTACAAGATTGCATCTTACTGTCGTGGAGACGGGATGAAAAAATTTCATTTCTCAGTTTCACTTATGGTTCAAAATATTCAATGTGCCCAAATGAAGTAATAAAGGGTATATTCCCGTAGTCAAGGCGACCCACAGCGATAAGCAACCCTCCAATACAGAGACAAGATCACTAAGACCGGCTTAATTCCAGATATATCCGCTTCGGGAGAGTGAAGCGAGAACGTGGTTATTAAATGCTTCGTTCAGAAGTCACGTGCAAATGTACTTTTGAAAATAGTGCCATATTCCACGAATCTGTCTCTCTCATCCATTACTCGCCCAAACCAAAAGCATCTCCTCTGCTCTCTTCATCTGCACCACAGTCCAGGAAAGACGGACTTCGTCGACCCTTTCTGTTGAGTCTTCCGGTTCTTCTCTCTCCCCCTCGCTCTACGCTTTGGGGTTCTTGAGAAGTATTAATGCATTCCAAGACCGAAGAAAAATATTTCATTTAAAACGGTGGAGGCAATTTGTCCCCACCCCTGTTTCTTCCTTCCCCCTTCTGTTTCTTCTTCTTAGCCCTTCTCCTTTGTTTTTCGAAACGGGAATTTTCTTCCGGAAAACTTAAAGATGCTCGTGTGACATTTTTCTCTAAAGTCTCAATGGAGAACAGATTCGAATTCTATTTTACACATTTCAGCCGCTTTGGAAAGTGTAACGCCTACATGGCAATGTACATAAATGAGGCGAAAACTTTGCCACGTTGACAAATAATCTATTATCGACGATCAAAATGTACCTCTTTTAGGATTTCATGTTAAATTATTTGAAGACACCAAATCCAGGGTGTTTTTATAACGAGTGTTAGGATCACTGAGGAAAGCATTAGACCGACACACCGTTAAAGTTCTAAATTTATCATAAAAAGGCCGCAAAAGGTTGGTTTTTGGGATTAGACTTCAAGGTAAAATAAGATTTACTGCGTTTCCGATGCTTTGCTTTGAGTGAATTCTTCTCTGACATTCCACCGGGTTGAATTTTGGAGGACTCACGATTCAAGGACCACTCGTCCATCGTCATCAGAGCAAGTCAATGTCGTCGAAACGTCGTTACTTTTCAAAAATTCAACTATAAGTATAAACCTTGACATATTTGTTTTACGCCGTGCACTGAAAATAGCTTCTCAAGCAAGAATTTTTCGCATTGTTACAATGATACTTTCGGAGAACAATTTCATTTCTACATAGAGCAACACATTTCTTCAAAATTGACAATCCTGGCGCATTACGTACGTAGTTGAGTTTTCAATCTCTGGAGCAATCAGTCGAGTGATAAAGCCTTAAAAATATAAGCTCTTGTTAAGGCTTATATGTTTAAGTAAATTGTCGAAAAGCCACAATATTTAAGGAGCATTAGTAATATGATATCCTTTTCTATACAGTAAAGCAAAAATCTTACTAATAGCACAATAATACGAAATTTAACCTAGTCAAGCATGACTTAATGAAATTATTGCATATTTCAATATCAAGAAAAGGCTCCCTCCTATGAAGATTTTAAGTTGTTCAATTTAAGATCGGGCGAACATCTACATCGTCATTGACTTAATTAGGTAATATTAATGCCTTTCGTATCAAGAACCATCAATATTCTGAGTGACACCTTTAGTCGATTCAGTGTGAATTGCGTATATTTTAATTTGATGGAGCGTAATTCACCCTGGATGGAGCAATTCTTTCCATTATTATGATAATGACACAAGTCTGTTTAATTACAAAATTTTCCTCCGATGAGGCATTAATGTCATGCCTCCCATACTTTCCTTTTAACCGCCCCCAACTCCCTCTCAACCAGCACTCGCTACTCCGTTGCCAAGAAGCGGTGGAGAAAGATGAAACGCGGTGGGGAGAAGAAAGGCGGTGGGGGAAGGCGTGCCTGTCGGTGCGTTCCCCCGGGGGAGGATCCGCAGTGAGGAGCAGGGCTAGAGCGGCAGGCAAATGAGGAGGAATCCGAGCGAAAATAGCATTAACAATCCCTGCCGCTCTGCACTCTGGGTCCATGGCGTGTTAATGCCGAGCGAGTAATTCTCGCCGACGAGCGAAAGAGGAAAAATAAGAATGCATTAAGGAAGAAAACATCCGTTCCTCCCTCTCTTCATCTTCCTTTTGTGAGGATGGAAGAAGGGGGAAAGGTGAGGGTCGGAGAAAGATCTGTATTGGAAGAGCAATGAGGACAATCGGCCCATTATGGAGGGCTCACTAACACTGCCCACTGGACTCAGGGCTGCAATCGGAAAATGTGAGTGAAATTCGATAGTTTCGATATATATTTATTTTCTATTGGTTAGGGAATGCCTCTGTTATAGCTAAAGCTACTCATCATTCCCAGCTGTTTCGCTATCACCCTTTCCGGAACAATAAACGAAATTTGCATGAAATAATAAGTCTAATATATTATTTCCTTTCGTTTGGCGTTTGTTTTTCTCTTTGCACTCCCAGTCTTTTTAATTTATTTATGTATAAGAAAAAAATAATGCAATTGAAGAAAATGAACTCAACGTCCATTTCCTTATATGGAAATTTTCAGTGGTCGAGCGCGAGATGGAATCATTGAAGAGGTTTCCTATTGTGACTTTTTATGAAATAAATTGCAATGAAGTAAGCCCCTTCTTGCAAAGGGTAGAAAATTTCATTATCGGATGGCTGAAAGGTTATAAAATTTAAATCTTGCAATCGATTTTGTTATACGTGTTGTACTTGCTTGAATGCTATGTTTCCAATTCCATAAATATCAATTAGGGATGGGACGGTTCCACATTTTTCCCGGTTCCGGTTCTATCAATCGGTTCCCGGTTATCAGCTCCATTCCTACTCTATTACTGATAACTGGTGCACCACTAATACAACTGAATTATTATCGCTTAGCATTAGATGCTATTAATTAGTAAAACATCGCACTGCTTTAAATATTTTATTTGAAGGAAATAGATATCATATTATGCCTAAATAGGTAAGTATTAATAACCAATTAATTAATTACTGGTAAATGGGCCACATTCATAGCTATGCAGGAAAAGACAGGGAGTTCAATTAGAAATCATTTAGATTTGTCCTAAATATCAGTCTTCTTAAGTTATACAGTGCATGTCAGTCAGAAATATTTTGCTAGATTATGCATTCCTTTATTATGAAATAAATTCTTTCATCGACCAAGCTATGCAAAAGAAAAACTCATTGTGCAAGCAAAACGACTATACGTCACGAATATTTTACTAAATACGATCAGATATAACCATTCTTCACAGAAATAGAGCATAATGTATTGCCTAAATACCTGAAATAATTTCTTAACAAAAAATAGTGAAAGAGACATGCAGACAAGTAAATGATAAATTCGGTTGAAAACTTTTGAGTTAGTGGACCATAGCTCAGATTTCACTTCACAAGTTTGTGTTCAGAAAGAGCAACATTTTAAAACGCTCTGGGTCTAGTCAGTTTGGTTTTTTTGTCAGAAATAATGTCAACAGTACTAAAAAGTCTTTCTGAAGAAACAGTGGCTACAGGTATACATAAATATTTCTTTGCGAGTTTTTGAAATCGTGGAAATTAACAGCATCCTTTCCAGTATTCAGCAATGTTGGAATTCGGTGACAATGTATTTTCAGAAAGAAAAGATGTAACCTCATTTTCTGCACCATCAACTTCACTTGATTCACCACCAATTTCTTTGAAGATTGAACTGTAACGGGACCAAATGGAGCTTTGTAGTGTTGAAGTTAGTTGTGTCCTTTTATCTAACACTAAGTCATGTTTTTCGCACAATTGCATTTCATTGATAACAATATGTCTTGCTTCAGTAATAATATTTTCCTTAGAAGCTGCTTACATTACTGGATCTTTGAAGGATTACGATTTCAGGTGTGGGTCCAAGAGAGTTGCAAAAGCATACAACTTCTCGTCCTCCAAGTTAGCACACCGAAATTCCAGAGATGCCAATAAATCTTTTCTTATCCCCTGAAGTCCTGACGCACAAGGAGCAGTCCTTTTTTAATCATGAATTGTGGGTTGGACAATTGGAATGATCTCAGAGGCTGTTGTGCTTTCTGAACTCACAATAGAAGTGGATGAGTCAAACACATCAATGATTTGAATAGTATTGTCTATAAGGTTCCACTGAGCTGATGTCAGCTCCGTTGGCAGTTTGAGTTCACTACCAGCTAGCAAAAGTGCTGGTTTCTCTTCATGCAGGTGTTTCAACATATGTAGGGTTGAAGTATTCTCTCTCTTGAAGTATTGTGAGGCAATTTTTATTACTGCAATCAGACGGTTGTTTCTTTACCTTCAACAACAATGATAAAATACCATCCATATGTAAAACATTTTTTTATCTCGTGCATGAAACGGGGAAAGCATGTTGAGAGCATTACTGCTCGCAGTGGAAAATAAATCGCACAATTCTCCTTGACTCAACGGAAGCGAATTTGGATTCCTGGGACACCACAGAGTGGATTCCTCCCCGAACGACCGATGAATAATCCCCTTATTCCTCCTGTTTTAGACGTGCACCTAGTTTCCCATCCGATGATCCGGGAAATCTCCCATGAAACAACGGAGTCCAATGAAGCCAGAAAAGGGGAATTTATTACAGGTAAACTGCTGCGTCCGCTATTGGTTGTAAGGCCAATAGAATAAAATAGCCCTGGGCCATCTCCTACGAATGGAATGTAACACTTGAATCGGGAGAAAAGGAAGAACACCACACAAAAGAGATTGATAGCAAATTTAATTAAGTCTGTGTATCAAGGCATCTCGCCTTTTCACAAAATTTTGACTCGAATGCGGCACAGAGTTCTTTTCAATGCATTATTTTCCCCAAGACTTTCAGATTTGTAAAAGTAATCAATGTGGATTTTTATAAGGTATAAGTATGTACATACATTTCATTTATTCTCTCATTTGGTAGGAAGAAAGTTGCTATTTAGCTCCTGGAGTAATGTAAATAGCATTGCTTTTGACAGCCAAGCAAAGACTCATTTTCACCAATGATAAGCCTTACGGGTCCAAATAGCCAATCCAAATAGATAAAATGACACATCAAAGTAGAATTGAAATAAAAGTGAAATGGCTTTCGAAAAGAGCTCAATATAAGAATCTCGTGATGGCGATAGGAAGAAAGTTGCTATTTAGCTTTTGATAGAAGTATTTGATAGAGAATTTCAGTATTTTGATTCGAAGGTCGAGATATTTACGATTACCTGATGCTAACAAATCAGTCGGTCGATATAAATCTCATTGTGAAGAATTTTTTAAAGTTGAAGAAAAATACAAGAACATTTCAAGACGGAAGTTCTTTTAGTTTATTTGAATCGGCCAAAAAAAATTAAAGTCATCTACTTCAAGGACCCGCTGGTAAATGATGAAATTCATAGTACATCTAAAAAATGGTGTCCAGTAGACAGCATTCCATTCAGACGTGATAAAATTATCGTATGCGTGACACGAGAAAGGAGTTGGACGTCGCCAACCAATAACCCACGTTCAAGCAATGTCACGCGGGTTGTAAGTCCCACAATGCCCTCCGCATTAGTGTAACATATTGTCACAAGTTAACCGTGATAAGGTCTTCTACCTTGGGCTTCGTCCAAAATTTTACAAACTAGGAGAAGAATTCGCGGGTCGATCATATCTCCTCAATCAACTTCCATGCACTGGTGACGTGGTCAGGGCGGGATGGGGTGTGCGCAGGTGGTCCATCGGGACTCTCCCGAAAGTTATTTTGATTTCAAAAAGAAGCATCAAAAGAGGAATACATATACCTAGGTTCCAAATGCCGTATTAAAAATTTATAGATTGAATTCATTTGTTCTTCAATCTGATAGACTTTTCACATAAATTTTAAATATATTGTAAATAATAAAGTACTTTGAAAGTTTCGAAATGTGGTTGTGGAGAAAAATGCTTAAGGTGGAGTGGACGGATAGAATGATAAATGAGGAAGTAATACTAATGACAATAGGAGAAGAAAAAAAACTGCTAAAGGGAAATCAAAAAGAGGAAGACAGCTTGGATGGGACATATATTAAGACAAAATTGTTTTTTTAGAAGAATCACTGAAGGAAAAATAGAAGGAAAGCTAGGAAGGGGAAGAAGAAGAATGGGAATGCTCGATGACATAAAAAATGGCCGAAGTTATAGGCAAATGAAAGAAGATGCTGAGGACCGACTGCGATGGAGGGCATCCAGTTGAAACCTGTCAGGAGGAGACAGATTCCACTGAGAAGAAGAAGAAGAAATGATAAAGTTGTGACCTGAAACCACAAATTTTCTCCTAATTTTTCAAATGATTTCACCTCGTCCCTTAGCTAACTTATATGTACCCAGCATTGAAACGAAACGAAATCCTGACGACGCCCCCACATGTGCCAAAATGTTATTAAATTGATCGAACAATCCAAAATCTACAAGGATCGGTTCTGTGTTTTGGTAGAAATTCCTTTCCGTTCTGAAGGTGTCGGGTTCGAATCCCGGCAGTAGTTGGGAACTGTAGATGAAACCAGTGCACCAGGGGGAAGTGACGCGTCGAGAACTGCAAGTCTCCCGTCCGTCAGACGGCCCTCCAAAATACTACCCAGATACATGGGTAAACCGATTGACTAGCTCTGTTCTTCGCCTCACTGCCGTCCCTCGCGACTTACCTAAAAACGTAAGCTTACACCTCCGACCTCCTGGTTTCCTTGGTAGGTCCGTGGCCTCCAGAAAAATGTAACTATCTTTAATTCAACTCTAACAACAAAAAATCGAAATATATATAAATATTCGCTATAATGTAATTTTATATCTTTTAGAGAAGAAAGAACTTGCAAAGAATTGCCATTTTCTCAACATATTGTTGCCCTCAAATAATGTCTTGAGCTAGGAAAAATACTAGGCGATATTATTAACCGGGACGGCAAAACAACTGAGATCCTTCGACTGAGGTAGCGATGATGTAATAACACAAGCCAAAGATCGTCCATCCTCCAACTCGAATTGATACTCGGAATCGTATTTAAGAACCGACTGGTTCTGCCAGCTCAGTGTCCAGTACATGGAACAACCGCCATCGTCTACCACCCTCAAACGTTTGCTCGCTGGTTCCTTCCAGATTCGAAATGTTCGCATTTATACCATCTTCACTCTGCTGACAGTATTTTCACCGATTAACGGTACATATAATTGAGGTGTTTGAGATATGGGTGTGGAGAAGGATGGAGTGGGTGAGCTGGGAGGCGAGATGGACAAACGAGGAAGTATTGGATATGGTTGTAGAGGAGAGGAAGCTGGTGGTGGAGGCTGGGAAAAGGCAGAAGATATGGATAGAGGACGACTGGAGGGAGAGGGTAACAGAGGGGAGAACACTGGAGCAGCAGGGGAGAGGAAAGAAGGAGGGTTATAGACAAAATAAGATTAAGGAGGCGACGTGAGGGATTTGGGAGGGATCTAATAATCAAGGTCAATATGATGGTTACAAAATCGTTAGCTTCGCTATCCGCCATCGATACCCGAATTTTTATGCTATTCAAAGAATAATGGATTATTTGTTTTCCAGGGTGTTGTTAATGTCGCAACACAACCCTTGAATTACTTGGTTCGGGCCGAACTCTTCCCCGCTCAAGGGTTGGCACAGAGTCCTTTTAAGATGGCCCATCGGTAGTACACAAATCATTTACGAGAAAAGAATGATGGATTATGAATATCTAAGTAGGGTGGTTTCAGCAGTGTGCGGTTCATATTACACATCAGTCGTAAAAGAGGCGATTTGTCGCAAATTGAATGGATACAATTGTTTAGCAAGGTCTCACATACCGTTGTTTCGCAAACAGTTGACTCCCACCATCCAATTGCACAGCATACCTCTCATTGTAATATATGTGAGTACAAGCAAAGTTTGCGTCGTTTTATGACTACTCATGTGATCTTTTTTGATTAGCCATGCCAGCTCAGCCACGTCTTAAATTAATCATTTCAGCTCAGATGCGTTTACGTCCCGGTTTGAAAATATCTGTTTAAACTTTACTCCAAGATAACGCAACATCACAGTACATATTATTCTACTTCTCACGAGTTTTAAGCAGCGCCGGACACGACCGAAATAAATATCGTGCATCGAAATGAGAAATTCCATTAGTATTTTAAATTGGAAAGCAAAGGTCCATTTAATATCGTATCTTGCAATGCCTTACCTCGTAAAAAAAAACGTAAAGTGTCATATCCTTCAGAACACATATCAAAACATTAAAAATCACACTGGATATGGCCAATCGCAATGTGATACCTTTTGAACATATCATATGAAAATGGGGTCCCCCAAAAACGTCGCTTGTCAAAATGCGTAAAATCATTGGAATGGCAAGTTGAAAGCAATGCATCAACAAAAGTGTAAAAGGGTTATAGTATCTCTCTACTAAACCTCTCTCTCCAATCTTCCACTCATCCTTATCGGAAATAATCACGGATCTCATGAGATTCTCAAGTGATTAAATTCCCATTGAGGAGCGAGACATCTAAATGGAAAAAAATATCACAACGCAGAAACATAGTTCACATCGCATATCAAAATACTACAGCTCGTGAAAATTGCAAATAGAAATGTGCCAACTTATGAATGTATTATTTTGGACTAGGATCCATCATAAAAACAGCACATCACAAATGCGCAATCTCATGAATATCGCACGCAGAAATCGTCACATAGAAATAGCCCACCTTATATAGATCGTCCCAACTTGTCCCCTCTCCACTTAAAGCAGCTCTCACCGCCACCCTAGGGTATTCTAGAGTCCTCGACAGATCCCCGCCTTATTATACCCTATCCTCACTCCCGCCCCGCCTATTCCCTCTCTCTTCCGCCCTCTCCCCTTCCCGGCTGGAATATTGATCTAAAATGCAGAGAGGTGGCAAGCCTGCGCGAGAGATGCCAGTGAGAGGAGGACCGACCAACCTCTCTCTCCCTCTCTCTCTTTCGCTGGAAAGAATGGGAGAGAGAGAGGAAGGGAGGTAGAGAGAGAAAGGAAGGAAGGGGGATAAGAAAGAGGAAGAGAGAGGGGGAACGTAGTGACAAGGATGGAAAGAGAGAGAGAGAGAGAGAAAAGAACAGCGAGTAAAATGGGAACACGCCAGGGTATCGACTCATCAATAGCTGTAAAGAGGTTGTTTTTTGTCATAGATGCCTAAAGTATTTTCGATGATTATTTATTGCTTAAGGTAGTTGAAGCGATATATCATTTTACCTAGAAATCAATAAATTTGTCTCATTTTAAAGAAAAATATATCACCCCTCCAATGACATAAAAAATTCATCCCCTTACCACATTACTTTTGGAGATATATGCCAAAAAAAATACCAGCCCTTTTACGTGGGAAATGGTACGTGAATTCACTTCAGAGAGACATTGTTTACAAAATCAGGCAATTCCTACCCTTAGATCTCGTCAAAAAATCATCAGTGTGTAGTTTGTGTGTTTTCTCAACAATTTTTTAAAATTAATCATATTGTCACCGCAGAAAATTATTCGGGATCCCAATAAACCTTCCGTTTTGAAGGGGTTTCAAACGTACCGTGCGAAAAAAATGAGTCACGTTAAAGACTTATTTAGACATTTTAATTTGATTACTTACAATTTCTGTCATGTAAAACTATATTATTGCACCAATAATAATGCAATATCTAATTTGTGCGTCTCACAGCTGGTGAAATGAAAACGTATAATTCGAATATGGTCTCTATTATGACTAGGGAACTATCTCGCTCGTACTACTTTCAGTATTATACCATTAGAATTTAGATTTTATTAAAGGTCAGAGAAACTCCTTCCAATATTCTAAACTTTCAGGGTTCTGTCTACCATTAACAATTCCTTTCCATTCTCTGTATCCCCTTCATTTTTTAGTACACTAAAGATGAATATACAGTGAAGATGACAGAGAACATAATTGACACCTTGAAACCATTGATGCTGGCATAATTATTCAACGTTATGGAGTAGCCAAACAACTGCGTTCGATTAAAAGTTACAAGTCTCCATGTCCTAAAGAAATACCTGCAAGCGTGCTCAAATAGTTAGCGCCACAGATTACAGCATTCCTAGAAATGTTTTTAGAAAATCATTTTTCGAAGGCTGAGAGACCGACGACTGGAAAATAGCATATGTTACTCCAATATTTAAAAAATGAAACATATATTACCCAGAAAATTAACGGCCTATATCGTTACCATCTCTTTTATGCATGATTCTCGACCCAACTTTTGTTAGCAATATTATTGCCTTCCTGGATAATGGACACTCTTACACGGCAGTCAGCTTGGCTTCCAGGAGGGTGTATCCAGCGAAATACTGTTTGCGCTTTTCCTTCAACACATCCTAAAATCAGATAATTAAAAAAGTAAGTCGACGCATTTCTCCTCGATTTCAGGAAAGCATTTAAAAAGTTCCTCACAAAATCTCACAAAAAATATTGCAATCCTTCGGGGTAAACGCAAAATGAGAGAGTTGAATATGGGACTTAGCAAGCACTAATTCGTTTGACTGTTCCTTCCTATCCACCTAACATTCTCCATCCCCCTCCACACCCACATCTCGAAAGCCAGTAGCCTCCTCTTGTACGCCCTTCTCAGGGTCCACGTTTCTGCCGCATACAACGCCACACTCCATATCAAGCTCTACACCAGCATCTTCTTCATAAGCCTAACCTAATGTCCCAGTTATCGCCTTTCTTCTATTACGAAAAGCTTCTTTCGCCATCCCTATCAAGCGTTACAATTAGGTAGGTAACGGGTTTACGCCAAAATTTCCGCATTTTTCAGCTACAAATGATATTCTTCTAAAAGTTTACCCATTTTTACTAAATTCTAAATTACAAAAAGTGGACGTTGTCGTGCATGAAATGCCACAGTGAATCAACAAGTTGGCTAAGTGGTCTTACATCTGACTGATCCACCTTCCATATTGGACAAGTCAAATAACACTCAACTGGTTTACATTTGTTTAAAAATTGAACTATAAAAAATATTGCATAAAAGATCCTTATAAAAAGGGCCTAAGGTTTATAATATTTTACCAGAAAAAATAACAGTCCACATAGCCTTGTGGTGCTTTCTAAAATGAGAAATTAAATAACAGCTTTTTCAACGAAATATTGAAGTTTTGTCTAAAAAATGTTTTCAGTGGATATTGGCCCAAACTGTTTATTAAAAAGGATTATATTGATTGGTCATGGAAATTTTTTTCTATCTTGTGATGGTGCCTCAACCCAAGTAGCAGAAAATTTATAGGGCATCTAAAACTTCACATTCTTTTGCTCAATATTCGCATAGGCATGATTACTTTTATTTCGCATATTTTGGAAGTAAACAGCATGCTAATCTATAATTATATTTTCGAGCAATCAAAATAAATTATATTTTTCCTTTCATTCGATTCGCTATTTGTTTGACAGGGGTGCATCGATAGGGTAATCGACCGTTAGCTGTAATCAGAATTACAAACATTGCTGCGAGTTTGTTCTATCATTATAATTTAGAGAAACTTCTCAAACGTGTACCTTGGTTAGTAATATATGCAAATAGAGGTGATAAAATTCCATGTTACCAATTCGTCTACTTGGCAATCAAATGCTATTTTGACACTTATAATTTTGGTACTGGACGTATTGTTCGAAATAATTCGGTTATATGTGTAAAGATTTTCCCATCAATGCGACGTAACAATAGGTATCGGATAATTATAATGGTTGCTCACAAATGTCGAAGGTATCATACCTAGTAACAAAACACGTGTTTACATATGATTTTCGGTTAAGGTAGTCCGAGCGAGATAGTTACCTAGTCATAATAGAGATTATATTCAAATTATGCGTTTTAATTTTACCAGCAGTAGGACACATGAATTAAATATTGCATTATTAATGGTGCATTAATATTGTTTTATATGACAGAAATTGCAAGTAATTAAATGAAAATATCTAAATAAGTCTTTAACTTGACTCAATTTGTTCGCGCGGTGCGTTTGAAACTCCATCAAAAGGAAAGGTTTTTTGCGATACCCAAGGAACCACTACGGTGACAATATTATTAATTTTCTACTATAGTTGAGAAAACATACAAACTACACGCTGTTTTTTTTTACGATATCTAAGTGTTAGAAATTAATTAGATTAGGAATTAAGGTAGTCCGAGCGAGATAGTTCCATAGTCATAATAGAGACCGTATTCGAAATCTACTTTTTTATTTCACCAACTGTAGGACTCATCAATTCAATATTGTATTATTAATGGTGCAATAATATAGTTTAATAAGACAGTAATTGTAAGTAATTAAATGAAAATATCTAAATAAGTCTTTAACTTGACTCAATTTGTTCGCGCGGTGCGTTTGAAACTCCTTCAACGGAAGGTTTTTTTGTGATACCCAAGAATTTAAGGCGGTGACAATATGATTAATTTTCAAATATAGTTGAGCGAACATACAAACTACACGCTGTTAGTTTTTTTACCACATCTAAGTGCTAGAAATACCTCATTTTGTAAATAATGTATCTCTGGAGTGCATGCACGTACCATTTCCCATGTAAAAGGGTGGTATTTCCTGGCTAATATCTCGGAAAGTAATGTTGTAAGGGGTTGAAATTTTGGTGTCATTAGAAGTGTGAGATATTTTTCTTTAAAATGACACCCAATTTGTTGATTTATAAGTAGAATGGTATTTCGCTCGAACTAGCTTAAATATCGAATTCCAATACGTAAACCCAAATGATAAAAATGTTTAAAATATAATTCTTGCAACATAAATATTACTATAAGTAGAGTGATTTTCACAATGAAAGCATATGTGCCAAAGTAAAAAGTGGGCTAAGAATCTTTTTTTGACTCCAAAAGTAATTGAAATGAGTTCTCAACGGACCGTGGTTACCCTCGCTCGCTCCCCGAGGCAAAGATCGTGGCGGAGGCGGAGGGAGGTGGGGAAGAACGCGAAGGGGGGATGGGGAGGAGGGATAAGGGGGAGGGGGAGTGGAGCAGCGGAGGAACCCCAGAGGGCCCTGACCCTCTCTCTCTTCTGAAACTTTGGATCGCACTCTCTCAAGTTTTGCCTTAAAGCGACTGCGAAAGTTGACGTCACGCTTCTGGCTGTGCAGGCGATCCCTTATGAAGGCCTCCCGCCAAACCCCACATGCCCTTAAACAGGTCGAGAACTGAGGAGCATATTGAAATAGGGGCTCGCTCTTCCAGCCATAGCAAAAACAGAAATTTTATGAAAAAATAGCAACGCTTAAGGTGGTTTGAGCGAAACATCTTTTTACTCAAAAATCAATGAGTTTAGTCTCATTTTAGAGAATAACATCTCATCCTTCTAGTTACACCAAAAATTCAACTCCTTACCGCATTACTTTCCGAGATATTTGCCAATAAATACCAGCCCTTTCACATGGAAAATGGTGCGTGTATGCACTCCAGAGAGAGCTTATTTAAAAAAATGAGGTATTTACAACACTTAGATGTGGTAAAAAAAACTAACAGCGTGTAGTTTGTATGTTTTCCCAACTATATTTGAAAATTAACCATATTGTCACCGCAGTAAATTCTTCGAGATCACAAAAACCTTCCGTTTTGAAGGAGTTTCAAACGCACCGCGCGAAAAAAATGAGAAAAGTTAAAGACTTATTTAGATATTTTCATTTAAGTACTTGCAATTTCTGTCATATAAAACAATATTATTGCACCATTAATAATGCAATATTTAATTCATGTGTCCTACTGCTGGTAAAATTAAAACGCATAATTCGAATATAGTCTCTATTATGACTAAGTAACTATCTCGGACGAACTACCTTAAACAGACTTGGGGCTCTAGCTTCCCGCTACAACCGAGTGCGGATTGCGGATGGTGGCTAGACGTTTAGATTAATAGAGGTGAACAGCGAAATAAGCGAGTTTACTCGTCGAATAAGAAGTCGTGAACACAAAGTGACCGTATCTATTGGGTGTATGGCTGGAAAATTTGGGTCAGATTGCTCTAAAGTACTACGAAAACCCAATTAAAGTCATAAATTTTTGTTATTTCTCGCTGAAGACACTTTGGCAATAAATAGGCAACTCGGACGATAGCCCAGAAAACCGATGGTTCGTTGAGAGATAGGATGTAACTGACAGCTCATCTTCTGCGTATTGAACAAATTATAATCAATAAAAACTAACCTTCTTCTAGGCTTATCCCAGCGCAGACAAAAGCATTTAGGTTAAAATACAGCTGCTTTAATTAATTCGATTGGTAGAAATTGTAAAACTGTCCAAATTTGGGAAATTTTCTTCATGATATGTACAAAGCGCTTCTTAAGATACAACCCATACCCATTGCATTTTGTGAAGATTAGGACTGTTTTATCTTGAACCTTTTAGCTTTCAACGATTAACTTTCCGGGTTAGGGGTAGTTTCACCAGGTTTTTCACTTTTCTGATTGCTAGTTAATTGGTGGAAAAAATATGTCATCTGAGACTGTTTCCACAGCCATTGCGGAAATCGTTTGTAATCGTCACGATATTTTTTTTAAATACACGGGGCCATTAGCTCGTTGATACCAGAGGGATTTAAAAGGATAAAATCAGGATTTTTCGATTCTCACATAAATATTACATGAAATGTGGTTAATTCTAGCCTAACTTTCAATTTACTCGTGTTGAAGACTTCTTTCTCACATTATAGGCTTCAAGCGTTTACAACTCGGTAAACTGAATTCCTTAAATGCGAAACTATAGCACTGTTGTAATAATTGTGCCGATATGCCGATGAAAGAATTTATCCAAGTCATACATGATAGACTTCCGTATTTCTTTTGCTTAGTTAATATTTGCTGATTGATCACTTTGCAGGCAACACGCAATGAGCAGACGTTGGCGACAGTAAGAGCGGCGCAATCGACTGGCATAACGAGGGAAGGGGAGTTTCAATTGGCGGGTTGTGACGTAATAAAATAGCTATCCTCGCGTGAATTGCGCCAACGGACTAAATATTCAAACCACAGTTTGGAGGGAGTCAGGCAAAGTATTATACCCGAAGCTCCTCGGTCATTACACGCAGTGGACATTCACGGGCCATTGCCACCCTACTAAGTTTCAAAGTAAGAATGCCTCTTTGTGGCCATTGACTACTTCTCAAAATTCTTTAAAGCATACCCAACACGGAAAGGCTTGGAAAGGGAAAGAATACAACGTCTTGTCGTGCTTATCGTGACTAAAAGGCAATTGTGAGGCGTACTTGAACGGAAGAGAAAAAATTTCTAAAATCCGAAATAAAAGTTTAAAAATATCAGTTTTACGGTAGGTAGGAAAGTATCGATTGCAAGAATAAGATTTTTCAAACATTCAGCCGTATATTTGTGAAAGAATCAGTCTTATAGCTTAATTATTTCATATTTTGATGAACGAAAGAAAAAAGGTCCACACTAAAATTTTCCATTGTTCCCATATAATCCCATGTAAAGCTATCGATTGCAATAAATCAAAGCCTGATCGACTTTTTTAACTTTTTCGATTTTTTCCCCACTTGACACATGATTCTAACTCTACCCTGAAAATTTCACTCACCCAGATCGTTTGAAAATGCCCTAACAGTTTTGATGAGTCAGTCAGTCAGTTTTGTACCTTTATATATATAAACGAATAAATGGGTGCTTGCAATTTGCAAGCAGGGGGGGAAATGTTATATGATAATACTCTTAAAATAAAGAAAAAAACAATGAAAGCTCTCAAGTCTGCGTGCTGCATGCAAGCAAAGAAAAGTATAATTCCCGAAAATGAAATACGCGTACCATGAGGTATGGATACTAGACAGTTCTAGTGCAAACATATACTGTATGACATCCGGTTATTAAAGACTTTTCAAAATACTATAATCAGTTTACCGAAACGAACGTGAAACCACTGGCAGATCATCATAACCTCATTGGACGGCATATAAGACGCTCTTCTACGTTAGATATTTCATTTCAGTACAGCATACTGAATAAGAGCTCACATGAAGGATTTTACTATATAAATTCGATCGGAATCGAGATTTTTAATATACAAACTTTCATATTCAATTTTTCTCTTCCAATCTTCTACATAGACTGCATGTTTTTTTAATGAAAACTACAATATCATGTAGCTTGGTTGGTTGTAATTGGTCAACAAAGCCACGGTAGAGGCCAGGAAAAAGTTGAAGAAATTATACCCAGTAGGTAATTAGCAGTGCGAAAAATGGTATAAAGAAGACTAAATAACATTCACTTAGGATACCTAACTCATATATTTAAAGCTATCGATTGCAATAACTCGAAGCCTAAACGATTTTTTTAAACTTATATACAATATCGACACATAAATCTAACCCTCCCCTGCAACTGGCCCGCCTCGCTGAGTTCCAAACCTCGAATCGACACTCGGGCCGGCGACAATGGAGAAATACATATATCCAGAGCAACGAAAGTGAAAAAAATTCTAAAACCCCAGATAAAAGTTTTAAAATTTCGGTTTTTCGGTAGGTAGGAAAGAATCGATTGCAAGAATAAGATTTCTCAAACTTTCAGCCTCACATTTGTGAAAGAATCAATCTTGAACCTCAATTATTTCATATGTTTATGACCGAAAGAAAAAAGGTCCACACTAAAATTTTTCATTTTTCCCATATAATCCCATCTATTTCCCATATAATCCCATATATATATATATATATATATATATATATATATACATATATATATATATATATATATATATATATATATATATATATACATATATATATATATATATATATATACATATATATATATATATATATATATATATATATATATATATATATATATATATATATATATATATATATATATATATACATATATATATATATATCTAGTAAAGCTATCGATTGCAGTAAATCGAAGCCTAATCGACTTTTTTAACTTTTCTATTTTTTCCCAACTCGGCACATGATTCTAACTCTCTCCAGAAAATTTCATCCACCTAGCTCGTTGGAAATGCCCTAGGAGTTTTGATGAGTCAGTCCGTCAGTTTTGCAGTTTTATATATATTAATAAATAATAAATAATTAATAATTTATATTGGCCCAGAACGTATCACTTGAGATAGAAAAATCTACAAGAAATACATTGTGTACGATATATATCGAAATAATTCGATTCCTATCGATAGTATAAAATTAGTTTAATATTTTTCGCACCCGTTGAATTTCAACGGGTTACTTCCGCTAATACAAATTTCAGTATTCGTGTAGTGAAACAGGTATTGCTAATAGTCTAACATAAAATGCTAATTTACTCATTCATTCCTTTGTTGAGTTTTGCAGTATTTTGTAATAATACGACAGCCAAATGTTAATTTAGTCGATGCTTATGTTTCCGCGCGGCAGCAGAAGCGATCTCCCTTTAAAACACCCTGCCTCCGATCTGCCACCGCTCCTCCTCCTCTCCAGCTCTGCTCTGTTCCGCTCAATTTTCCACTTTCGTGAATCTTGTGAACTCTCCCGTCTCTTCTTCTTTAGTCCCTCCCCTTGCGATGTCTCCTTCCGCCCATAATTCCATTGCCACGGTCCTTCTCACCCGCTGCCACACGCCGTAAATCCACGCCCTCTCTCGGCCGTCTCTCCCGTCTCCAACCCCATTCCACTCCACCCCCCGCCCCCCACGCTCCCCTTCCCAAAGAGGTAACATCCACCCCCACCCATCCCTCTCGGCCGCCTCCAACACACACCTCTACAACACGTTCCTCCGACGACGCGACGCCTTTAAGATAAGTCTGCCGAGAGATAGTTCCCCCCTAGTCATAATAGAGACCATATTGGAATTATACGTTTTAATTTCACCAGCTGTAGGACAAATCAATTAAATAATACATTTTAACGGTGCAATAACATAGTTGTATACGGCAGAAATAGTAAGTAATTGCATGAAAATATCTAAATAAGTCTTTAACTTGTCTCATTTTTTTCGCGCGGTGAGTTTGAAAACTCCTTCGAAACAGAAGGTTTTTTTGTGATACCCAAGAATCTATTGCGGTGACAATGTGATCAATTTTCAAAAATAGCTGAGAAAACATACAAACTACACGCTGTTAATTATTTTACGACATCTTAGTGTTAGAATTACCTCGTTTTGTAAATATGTCTCTCTGGAGTGTATACACGTAACATTTCCCATGTAAAAGGGCTGTTTGTATTTTTTTGGCAAATATCTCCGAAAGTAATGTGGTAAGGAGTTGAATTTTTGGTGTCATTGGATAGGTGAGATATTTTTTATTAAAATGAGATAAAATTCATTGATTTCTAAGAAAAATGATATTTCGCTCTTACACCTTAACTACCTTAAGATAAGTCTGCCGTGAGATTCTCCCTCCATCATTCCTCGTGATTTGAAAGGAAAACGTGAAAGTGAATAATCGCACGAATTAAAACAACGCCAAGATGCATATCAGGACATGAATTGGTTCGTATAATAATAATTGGTTTCACTTAACGCTTAAAATACCACTTGTATTTTTCTTTCATTCGATATTGCAAAGAAATTATGGCGTGTAAAACACTCACTTTTTGTAATGATGAAACAGTCGAAGTGTTCAGCTATTAATACATTCCTCACGCGATATAAAAATTAAAATATCCTAATTTTGAACGCCTCTGAAGTTAAGTTATTTTCTGACCCTTCAGACGATAACTTAAAGTAAAGGGATAATTTTCTCGCAAACATATCGAAAATAATTTCGCTACTGGGTTATTACCACAGAGAAGGCAAAAAAGAAATGAAAATCTCCTTCATCTCACCGATTAGGACCAAATTTTCACGATTAACCCCGTTTCTATTACATCGTTGGCAATGCGCAATTGTTTTCAAAAATCGCATCAGTAGCCTAGATACGGGGGTATGAAAAGTTGAGCTTCTCGAAAAATTGCGTTTTATTCATCTACGGTATCTCCGCAAGTACTTTTCTGAGGATAATAAAAACAATTGCTTAGGAGAAACAACTATAGCGCACAACGTAGTGACGATAACATTGAAACATTCTCCAAACTAAAACAGCAATTTTAATAACTGTGGTTTAAAAATAAATAAATGAGGCCATAGACTGAGATTCAGTTACGGAAGTGAAAATTTCAAGGAGACTATGTCAGTGTGTAGTACAATACGTATTACATATTTAGCATCCATGGAAAAAAATCGATCTGTCTCCAGCCGGCCATTTGTTATGATGTTCTAGACTCCCCTTCGGGAATGCAGGCAGGCGACCCAGGATTCTTTAACCTGCGCGTACGCTTCGAGTACCAGATCATAAAGCTCAGTGGGACAGAGACATCTATGTTCAATAAAGCAGAGTATTTTACTCATATTTTTTTCTCTTAAATTTAAAACTTCTACTTAAATAAAACGTATATATTAGTTTTGCCACAACAAATAAACATAAACCCTCACACATTGGAAGATAATATCGATTTCAAGTTTCATAACCGTCATATAAGTGTGTTGTAAAACCTGCACTTAAAAAAGTTTTTTCTTCATGTGGTAATGCGCAAAATACTTTTTTATTGAAAAGAACTAGTTTATTCGACAATTTTCTGTCATTATCCCCGCTAGCAGTCCAGCACCCCGATTCTGTAAATCGTTAATGCAACCTAACGACACTTTTAGGATCGCTATTTTCCTTAACGATGTCATAGCGAAAATTGACATTCTGTAACTCAGTATTAACGATTTTTGCCGGTAAAATCGTCGGTGAGAAGCGAAAATCTTCGATAATCCGTCGCTAGGAAGTGAGGGGTCTGCACTCCCCCGGTATGGCCGAGAAAAATCGTTAAGGACACGCTAGACGTCCGAACACCTATTCATACCAAACATTGCAGATGGAAATAAAGATATGTACGTTTTTTAAGGTAGTTCTTTTACCCAATCCTTGCTACTGGTGATGTGACTGCTTTAAGAGAAATTCTTTGAATCAATCGTTATCATTTTTAAATTTAAATATCCTTCCAAATTCCTTATGTCTCCATGGCCTACAGCAAAACCAATTTAAAAGATATTAGAATATTGCATGAACAATAAGCTTAATAAACTTGATACATCAAAGAATAATTTTAATTAAATAAAAGACGATGTAATCGGCCGAAATCCTCGGGATGGCTCTGAAACTCTTCGGGAACGTGCGACGGTGCTTCTTGTATTAATTCATTGCCACCGAAGTACGGTATGAATATAATCACTTATTGGTCTTCTAGAGAGCTATTTTGGTTTATTTAGTATCAAAAGTCTTCCAGTTTTTCGTTTCGTGCATTGAAATATTTACGTTAAGGGATATAACTTTACCGCGTCCTGATTGAAATTAAACTCATCTACAGCGAATTTCGCTCATAAATACTGGGTAGTGAGTTCCGTCAACAAATAAGGCGACGCGGAAATCTTTTGCAATATATCACTCAATATTCAGACATTTACATACTGTGAGGCCGTCGAGAATATTGTGGTTAAGTAAAATGTTGCAGCTACTTCAAGTGACCCAAGTTCTATGTGTATGTTTAAGTTTTTAGAGCGTGCGTTGTAATCGTACGTATCAAATCACAATTCGGAAGGTTTACAATCCGTGAATGTAATATTTGGCTTTAGTCGTTTGACTTTCAGAATCCGCTTATTAATTCAGTTTTCCCCAACAGCGGCCGTGAAGCTGCGTAGGATGCTACCATTATAATAAATGTAGGGGTATATCGATGTTACAGTGGAAAAAGGAGCCCTGAACGAGAGAGGGTTTGAATATTCATTTATTTAGATTTTCCTATCAACAATTGAAAAATGAAACACAAATACTTCTCTCTCCTGCACATCTTTTATGGAATTGTCTTGCAATTCAGAATTCTCTCTCTCAAAACATACTTAAACACATATCGCAGCCAGAACCCATGTTATCCCTCTGCCCCTCTATCTACTTTCAAGCAAGTTCACTGGGCTTCTGCCGCTCAACTCTTTTGACTGCAGGCAGCCATAACATCTGCCAATTTACCCATCAATCAAGGGTGTTGAACCATCGTCTTCTGCCACCCAAATCACCTTACAGCCAGTTCCTTCAACTGTTGAAACCCAGCCCACCTTAAAGCAAATAACCTTGACCCTGACCACGATCCACATACGCTTACCTCTAATAGGTCTAGAAGTTTGATATCAAGTAGTGAGTACAGCACAGAGTTTATCATAATGACAAACCTTTATAACTTTGTGTTTACTGCTATTTTCATCATATTGCTATTCCCTTCTCAATAATAAC
This sequence comes from Ceriagrion tenellum, assembly GCA_963169105.1. Classification (NCBI taxonomy): domain Eukaryota; kingdom Metazoa; phylum Arthropoda; class Insecta; order Odonata; family Coenagrionidae; genus Ceriagrion; species Ceriagrion tenellum. The sequence continues at coordinate 3,209,312 of OY720644.1, forward strand.
TTTATTAGCAGTAAAACACCTCCATAGGTAGGTACTTCAAATGCCAAAAATTACTTTCTAACAATTTAAATGAAGGTTATTATGCAGTAGCTTGAGGTTTCAAATTGGAATCTTTTATATTTAGAAAAAAGATTTAGTTATCAAGAAAGGAGAATGAAGAAGAGGTATTTAAGACAGAGCAGAAAGGCACGATTGAGTTGATGAAAGAAATATTAATAATTTTGAAAAGTAAAATGCTGGGAAAAAATGCATATAGAAATCATTACACTTGATATAAAAAACCCTTTGAACTAAATAGTGATTCTGAATATTTAGAAAAAAGATATATTTGAACAACTTATTATTTCTGAACCATTTCCATCGGTAGTGAAAATAATTACACCTTCTGGCTTATGGAGAATAGGTAGTGCATCTTCATTGGTAGAAACTACCGAAACATCGTGAAAGCAAGGTGTGTAGTTCACAGCGTTGTGGTACTATATACAGCAATCAAACACCAGACTATTGGATCTGCTAATGGTTTCAGTGATAAATTCATTTTTGGTTACCTAAAATAAATGTCTATCGAGCGATTCCATAAACATATTCTTCAAGCGTTTGGCTCTCATCCAGTAGTGCATATGCATATAAATGTCTATGACGAACACTCCACCACAATCGCTCTTAGATGAGTTATCACAACATATATCAATGATAAATAGAATAATTCTTTCATCAAAATACAATATAGAAATGATTTCTAAAAATACCAGATAAAAAATCATAGATGTCACAACAAACTACCTTCACCTTACCTACCTTATATGTATATATATATATATATATATATATATATATATATATATATATATATATATATATACATATATATATATATATCTAGTAAAGCTATCGATTGCAGTAAATCGAAGCCTAATCGACTTTTTTAACTTTTCTATTTTTTCCCAACTCGGCACATGATTCTAACTCTCTCCAGAAAATTTCATCCACCTAGCTCGTTGGAAATGCCCTAGGAGTTTTGATGAGTCAGTCCGTCAGTTTTGCAGTTTTATATATATTAATAAATAATAAATAATTAATAATTTATATTGGCCCAGAACGTATCACTTGAGATAGAAAAATCTACAAGAAATACATTGTGTACGATATATATCGAAATAATTCGATTCCTATCGATAGTATAAAATTAGTTTAATATTTTTCGCACCCGTTGAATTTCAACGGGTTACTTCCGCTAATACAAATTTCAGTATTCGTGTAGTGAAACAGGTATTGCTAATAGTCTAACATAAAATGCTAATTTACTCATTCATTCCTTTGTTGAGTTTTGCAGTATTTTGTAATAATACGACAGCCAAATGTTAATTTAGTCGATGCTTATGTTTCCGCGCGGCAGCAGAAGCGATCTCCCTTTAAAACACCCTGCCTCCGATCTGCCACCGCTCCTCCTCCTCTCCAGCTCTGCTCTGTTCCGCTCAATTTTCCACTTTCGTGAATCTTGTGAACTCTCCCGTCTCTTCTTCTTTAGTCCCTCCCCTTGCGATGTCTCCTTCCGCCCATAATTCCATTGCCACGGTCCTTCTCACCCGCTGCCACACGCCGTAAATCCACGCCCTCTCTCGGCCGTCTCTCCCGTCTCCAACCCCATTCCACTCCACCCCCCGCCCCCCACGCTCCCCTTCCCAAAGAGGTAACATCCACCCCCACCCATCCCTCTCGGCCGCCTCCAACACACACCTCTACAACACGTTCCTCCGACGACGCGACGCCTTTAAGATAAGTCTGCCGAGAGATAGTTCCCCCCTAGTCATAATAGAGACCATATTGGAATTATACGTTTTAATTTCACCAGCTGTAGGACAAATCAATTAAATAATACATTTTAACGGTGCAATAACATAGTTGTATACGGCAGAAATAGTAAGTAATTGCATGAAAATATCTAAATAAGTCTTTAACTTGTCTCATTTTTTTCGCGCGGTGAGTTTGAAAACTCCTTCGAAACAGAAGGTTTTTTTGTGATACCCAAGAATCTATTGCGGTGACAATGTGATCAATTTTCAAAAATAGCTGAGAAAACATACAAACTACACGCTGTTAATTATTTTACGACATCTTAGTGTTAGAATTACCTCGTTTTGTAAATATGTCTCTCTGGAGTGTATACACGTAACATTTCCCATGTAAAAGGGCTGTTTGTATTTTTTTGGCAAATATCTCCGAAAGTAATGTGGTAAGGAGTTGAATTTTTGGTGTCATTGGATAGGTGAGATATTTTTTATTAAAATGAGATAAAATTCATTGATTTCTAAGAAAAATGATATTTCGCTCTTACACCTTAACTACCTTAAGATAAGTCTGCCGTGAGATTCTCCCTCCATCATTCCTCGTGATTTGAAAGGAAAACGTGAAAGTGAATAATCGCACGAATTAAAACAACGCCAAGATGCATATCAGGACATGAATTGGTTCGTATAATAATAATTGGTTTCACTTAACGCTTAAAATACCACTTGTATTTTTCTTTCATTCGATATTGCAAAGAAATTATGGCGTGTAAAACACTCACTTTTTGTAATGATGAAACAGTCGAAGTGTTCAGCTATTAATACATTCCTCACGCGATATAAAAATTAAAATATCCTAATTTTGAACGCCTCTGAAGTTAAGTTATTTTCTGACCCTTCAGACGATAACTTAAAGTAAAGGGATAATTTTCTCGCAAACATATCGAAAATAATTTCGCTACTGGGTTATTACCACAGAGAAGGCAAAAAAGAAATGAAAATCTCCTTCATCTCACCGATTAGGACCAAATTTTCACGATTAACCCCGTTTCTATTACATCGTTGGCAATGCGCAATTGTTTTCAAAAATCGCATCAGTAGCCTAGATACGGGGGTATGAAAAGTTGAGCTTCTCGAAAAATTGCGTTTTATTCATCTACGGTATCTCCGCAAGTACTTTTCTGAGGATAATAAAAACAATTGCTTAGGAGAAACAACTATAGCGCACAACGTAGTGACGATAACATTGAAACATTCTCCAAACTAAAACAGCAATTTTAATAACTGTGGTTTAAAAATAAATAAATGAGGCCATAGACTGAGATTCAGTTACGGAAGTGAAAATTTCAAGGAGACTATGTCAGTGTGTAGTACAATACGTATTACATATTTAGCATCCATGGAAAAAAATCGATCTGTCTCCAGCCGGCCATTTGTTATGATGTTCTAGACTCCCCTTCGGGAATGCAGGCAGGCGACCCAGGATTCTTTAACCTGCGCGTACGCTTCGAGTACCAGATCATAAAGCTCAGTGGGACAGAGACATCTATGTTCAATAAAGCAGAGTATTTTACTCATATTTTTTTCTCTTAAATTTAAAACTTCTACTTAAATAAAACGTATATATTAGTTTTGCCACAACAAATAAACATAAACCCTCACACATTGGAAGATAATATCGATTTCAAGTTTCATAACCGTCATATAAGTGTGTTGTAAAACCTGCACTTAAAAAAGTTTTTTCTTCATGTGGTAATGCGCAAAATACTTTTTTATTGAAAAGAACTAGTTTATTCGACAATTTTCTGTCATTATCCCCGCTAGCAGTCCAGCACCCCGATTCTGTAAATCGTTAATGCAACCTAACGACACTTTTAGGATCGCTATTTTCCTTAACGATGTCATAGCGAAAATTGACATTCTGTAACTCAGTATTAACGATTTTTGCCGGTAAAATCGTCGGTGAGAAGCGAAAATCTTCGATAATCCGTCGCTAGGAAGTGAGGGGTCTGCACTCCCCCGGTATGGCCGAGAAAAATCGTTAAGGACACGCTAGACGTCCGAACACCTATTCATACCAAACATTGCAGATGGAAATAAAGATATGTACGTTTTTTAAGGTAGTTCTTTTACCCAATCCTTGCTACTGGTGATGTGACTGCTTTAAGAGAAATTCTTTGAATCAATCGTTATCATTTTTAAATTTAAATATCCTTCCAAATTCCTTATGTCTCCATGGCCTACAGCAAAACCAATTTAAAAGATATTAGAATATTGCATGAACAATAAGCTTAATAAACTTGATACATCAAAGAATAATTTTAATTAAATAAAAGACGATGTAATCGGCCGAAATCCTCGGGATGGCTCTGAAACTCTTCGGGAACGTGCGACGGTGCTTCTTGTATTAATTCATTGCCACCGAAGTACGGTATGAATATAATCACTTATTGGTCTTCTAGAGAGCTATTTTGGTTTATTTAGTATCAAAAGTCTTCCAGTTTTTCGTTTCGTGCATTGAAATATTTACGTTAAGGGATATAACTTTACCGCGTCCTGATTGAAATTAAACTCATCTACAGCGAATTTCGCTCATAAATACTGGGTAGTGAGTTCCGTCAACAAATAAGGCGACGCGGAAATCTTTTGCAATATATCACTCAATATTCAGACATTTACATACTGTGAGGCCGTCGAGAATATTGTGGTTAAGTAAAATGTTGCAGCTACTTCAAGTGACCCAAGTTCTATGTGTATGTTTAAGTTTTTAGAGCGTGCGTTGTAATCGTACGTATCAAATCACAATTCGGAAGGTTTACAATCCGTGAATGTAATATTTGGCTTTAGTCGTTTGACTTTCAGAATCCGCTTATTAATTCAGTTTTCCCCAACAGCGGCCGTGAAGCTGCGTAGGATGCTACCATTATAATAAATGTAGGGGTATATCGATGTTACAGTGGAAAAAGGAGCCCTGAACGAGAGAGGGTTTGAATATTCATTTATTTAGATTTTCCTATCAACAATTGAAAAATGAAACACAAATACTTCTCTCTCCTGCACATCTTTTATGGAATTGTCTTGCAATTCAGAATTCTCTCTCTCAAAACATACTTAAACACATATCGCAGCCAGAACCCATGTTATCCCTCTGCCCCTCTATCTACTTTCAAGCAAGTTCACTGGGCTTCTGCCGCTCAACTCTTTTGACTGCAGGCAGCCATAACATCTGCCAATTTACCCATCAATCAAGGGTGTTGAACCATCGTCTTCTGCCACCCAAATCACCTTACAGCCAGTTCCTTCAACTGTTGAAACCCAGCCCACCTTAAAGCAAATAACCTTGACCCTGACCACGATCCACATACGCTTACCTCTAATAGGTCTAGAAGTTTGATATCAAGTAGTGAGTACAGCACAGAGTTTATCATAATGACAAACCTTTATAACTTTGTGTTTACTGCTATTTTCATCATATTGCTATTCCCTTCTCAATAATAACTTTATTAGCAGTAAAACACCTCCATAGGAAGGTACTTCAAATGCCAAAAATTACTTTCTAATAATTTAAATGAAGGTTATTATGCAGTAGCTTGAGGTTTCAAATTGGAATCTTTTATATTTAGAAAAAAGATTTAGTTATCAAGAAAGGAGAATGAAGAAGAGGTATTTAAGACAGAGCAGAAAGGCACGATTGAGTTGATGAAAGAAATATTAATAATTTTGAAAAGTAAAATGCTGGGAAAAAATGCATATAGAAATCATTACACTTGATATAAAAAACCCTTTGAACTAAATAGTGATTCTGAATATTTAGAAAAAAGATATATTTGAACAACTTATTATTTCTGAACCATTTCCATCGGTAGTGAAAATAATTACACCTTCTGGCTTATGGAGAATAGGTAGTGCATCTTCATTGGTAGAAACTACCGAAACATCGTGAAAGCAAGGTGTGTAGTTCACAGCGTTGTGGTACTATATACAGCAATCAAACACCAGACTATTGGATCTGCTAATGGTTTCAGTGATAAATTCATTTTTGGTTACCTAAAATAAATGTCTATCGAGCGATTCCATAAACATATTCTTCAAGCGTTTGGCTCTCATCCAGTAGTGCATATGCATATAAATGTCTATGACGAACACTCCACCACAATCGCTCTTAGATGAGTTATCACAACATATATCAATGATAAATAGAATAATTCTTTCATCAAAATACAATATAGAAATGATTTCTAAAAATACCAGATAAAAAATCATAGATGTCACAACAAACTACCTTCACCCTGAAACACTTGTTACAAGAAAGGTACGATTCATTGGAATGACACTAGACAACTAGTTTCTTATTTATTTATTTACCTTTTATCCTTGACAGTTCGAAGAAAAATGTAAAGAGGACAGGAATACAGTGAGTTTTTTAAAGCATGATTTCTCAGAAATGACAGATTACTCTCTTAAGATTTAAATTAATAGGTAATTTGCTTTCTCACATAAAATGTTGAATTATATACCAAATGTGACATGGTAGGTGTATCTTCAATTTAAGACAAAGCAAAATAGTTTTAAAATCAAAATAACTTGCAGTTTCTGGCATTACTTATCACGGGTCTGAATAAAAATAGGTTATTCTGAATAAAGTAATAAACATCTATACATGCAATATTCTTACACATTCAAAACAAGTTAAAATCAATCTTCAGTTTTTAAAACATCAAATTAAACACACTAAACCCAAGAATATACAATTTTTCATGAAAAAATTGAACACATGCAAATGCCAATGTAGCACACTTGAGTGCATCAAAATAAAAATTGATATGCTTCCCTTTGTTTGGAGTGTTACAGTCGATTTCGACATGTCTCAGGGCCTTCATTAAATAAAGTAATTTTTAAAATGAAAATGACTCTAAATGCCTCGGATCTGATTGGTAGAGAACCAGTAGCCTCCATGTAAGGTGCTTCAGAAAATATATTCTTTGTCGCTAAGAACCGAATTTTCGCAACAAACAAATGTACCTACTGTTTGTCGGTAAGCTGATTTACAGAATGGCGTCGCCGTTAAGTGAGATTCGTTACAACCCAGGATTTTCGTTATGGACGATCTAACGACGGATTCTTAACAAGTTACAGAATAGGGGTACTGGTGTCAAGAATGCTGATTGGTCAACGGTGAGCATTGGCGCCAACGCTCAATGCGGTTAGTGGGAGTGCAGAAAACGGCCTTCGCATTGTGGAAAGATAATCGACGCAATAACGGCTCAATAAGACGTACCGATGCAAATAATAATAAAACAGTTAAAATTAATTCAAATTTATTATTGAAGTACTAATAAAAATTACTTTACTTAAAGAATTACAAATACCAAATAAAAAATTCATAAAAACAGTTCAAAATGGAATGTTGCGGGTTCTTTCCATTTTCTTTTCTTTCATCTCTACACTCATTCGATTTTCCAAAATGACCGACTGTCGATCGCACGTTGCCTACCACGCCGAGGCGAACCCGATCGAAGCCCATTTCGATCGTGAAACACTGCATCTCTATTATATATTAACAAAGTAAGCGCTAGAGTGTAAATGGACAGTACGCAGCGAGTAGACGTAATTAACGAAAGCAACGTCCGACACACGAATGAAATTTCCGGGATTATATGGTGGTAGGATTCGCGAAAACAATGCGTAGAGACTCACTCTCGCGAGAGGAAGAGGTAACCTATGACGTTCATCGATCAGAAAATGCTAAGTATGCAGGAATTACATAGCTTAGTGGTACTAGAGTAGATGTAATAAAACAAACGATACAATCGTCTTCACATGTGAATCACATTGATTGTCGAGAACGTTACAGCACCTACATAGCGTATTTCACCGTTTTTAATGCCAATCCTCCACTTTCAGAGAGTAAACATGTTTATAAATGGTTTTCGCGCCACTTAATTCGGTACTGGTTCTTTTTTTGTCCGGTTCCTGCTCTAAGCTCAGGAACTGCTGGAACCGAGAACCGAACCCTTCCTACTTCAGGAGGATATATCGATACTTAGCAACAACTTCTATGAAAGTAATGTGAAATATTCTCAACTATTTATTTTCCGAAGATTTCATTATGAGAAAGGAAACTTCAATGAGAAATAGTATAGACAGGATAAATATGGTTCCACTGAAAGTAGGTGTGGCATTTCTAATGAAGCGAAGCCACAGTAGCAATTACTCCGATGCAGATGCACGCCGCGCAAGTTTTCTCAGTAAGCCGTTCCAGTTTCACATCATTTAAACAATCACATTTCAAGTTTTATGTCGACTCCCAATCAAACATTTATTGCAAGATTATTCTGTAAACATTTGCGGTCTAATAAGCTTTTAATGTAGATTTTTAAAACCCTTTCGGATCATTTACACTGAACGTCCCGGTGAAATGACTTCGCTTTTCCATGACCTACTCCTCACGGTAAAACAAGAAAGAAGAACCTCTTTGACAGAAGAAAGATAATGAGGAAAAAAAACACTTTCAAAGCAGCTTCGACATCAGTTTCTCGGCGATACCACGAGAGGCACTGGCGCGTAACTGAGGCACACTTACAATCCGGAGGGAGTGTTATGATCGAGTTGTGTTGGTGTGCTAGAGTGTCCCAGAAAGAGTTAATTCACCCGAACTTAAGGGAGTCGGGACAGGATTGGTGGTGTGAGAGGAGGACTTCTCAGTGGTAATGCCCATAAACGCCATCAACAATCGATTACATGTAAGTGAAAAAATCTTCAATCGATCTGTTCGATTGATCGAAGCTTAAAACGTAGATTGTCATACAATTTATATGACTGATATGGTTTTCTCTTTCAATGCACCATGGCTGACATGTAAATTTGAAGAACTAAAACATGGCATTCAGAGTTCTGTTTTACATAATATCTTGTGTTTCCGTAGAATACCCACTGAAATATAACTTTGGATCTATATTGCATGGGATTTTAGAATTTGTCAAATTAGATACATTAAAAAAATTTAACTGAGCACATCTATGTGTCCTAATCAAGAAATTGTCACTTAGCAGTCCCCAACTTTAGAACCTTAAAATCACAAGCAATCTGCAGAGCTTATGTAGCGATCATTTTTTATATAAACTAAAGAAAAGTTATTAAATCGATTTATCACTGAGCAGTTCTATATTTTGTATGAAAATTACAATTTTTCAGTAAAAGTTCATTTAAAATACTGAAAAAGCGGAAAAATGTCTTTTTTTGTTATTATCCTGGAATGGGTTGAGAGGGAAACTACATCATGAAGCAGAGACACAAACGTGGTCTATAACTATCGATTGGTATACTGGCTATTCTATCGATTGGTATATGACTGGGACCTTGGGGTTAAGATATTAATACGAGGATGGTAAAGGGCTCGATAAGGAGAGGGGCTTTGAATCCAAGGCACACGAGAGGACTTTGGGAAACAATAACAAGAATTGACGGCAGGCTCTAAATATGTGGGCGAGGAGAAGGACGGAGAAGGTACGTCATACGGAAAGGAACACAAACGAGGAAGTGCTTTGTACGGTGGATGAAGAAAGGCAACTTATCAAGAGATGAATTGTTGTCCTATGGAAGAGAGTCTAGGCTAAGGGGAAGTGTAGGGAAGAAGTAAGAATCAAAGGCAATGACTGCGAAGATAAGAAAAATTTATGACTCGACATCCGTAAGAAGAAACGCTCCATTCCGCCTCGTCCCAAGGTAAAACACATCTCAGATACTGCAAGTCACTGACACTTAAATACGATGCTCCTTCTACGGACAACTGGATATTTGGAGAGAGAGATATACTTGGCCTTCAAAAAAGCCTCCGTCGATCCTGAGAAATCCCGCATTATTAGTTCTCTCGTTCCAGAGGTGACTACCAAAGAAAAATCCATAGCGAGATCTTATGTTCCATACATTTCCACTGTCGCGGGGAAAATATCAAGAATCTTGAATAAACATAACATCCAGGTTATTCATTAACCGCCAAAAAAGTTACGAGCTCATCTCTGCCGAGTAAAAGACGATTTGGGACTCAAGACACCGGGAGTTTACCAAATTCCATGCCAATATGGGAAAATATGTACTGGTGAAGCAGGCCGCACAATTGAAACACGCTTAATAGAACACAGGAAATGCATTAGGTTGTATATTCCTGATAAATCCGCCGTGGCGGAGCGTAGCCTAAAGGAGGACTATCTCTTCTCCGTTAGTGATGCGAAACTCATATGCAAGGCCAATGGTTATTATTTGGGAAAGGCTATTTAAGGAAGCCATTGAAATACAATTTCAGCCCAATAACTTAAATCGGGACTCGGGGAACTCGATAAATCAAGGGTGGAAACCGTTCACTTCAAAAGTAATAACGGCAAGAAAAAACAACAATGGTCAGTCAGATGTAACCGTCCAAGACCCTATATAAGGGAGAACGCAGGCGGCCCTCAGGAGCATCATTACCCTGATGACGTTGGGAGTGTTATCCATCGAAACGTTGGCAGCAGCCAAAAATTTCACCCGGTGTGAATCCCGAGAGAATTTCACAAATAATATTCGCCGGGAAAGTACAAAATTTACGATACTCCTGTATAATATTTGTGGACCAAAAGTGAGCAGACGGTCGTTCACTCATTTGATATTTCTAACACTCCACTATTATGGGCTATTTTGTTATTCACCACTTCGCATACGCTGCCAGAACATATTTAGGATCTTGACGAAGGTGGGAGCAAAAACCAAGTTAGAATTGGTGCAGATAAGATCGGCAAGAATTGTTTAATGTCCTAAACGATCATCTCTCTAGTGTTACTGAAAGTCTGCAAAAACTTGGATCGCTTCGAATCGTTTTCTGACCGTCGATTGAAATTTTGACTTAATCTATTACGTAAGTTATAAACCAATTTATTTACTAGCGAAGTTAATTACATTTCACTAACTCCGATATACAACGGTAGACCAGATAATGAGAATAAAATCACAGAAATAGACTGCGGAAGGGTCAGCCATTAAATATTATTTTTCCCGCTAATTATAAGAGATATCGTAGCGGCTACCAATGAGGTTTCCCATTCGGTTTCTTCGAAAGGTATTGGAGCTAGACAATCGATTTACTTCCTAATGCTTGGATAACTGCTACGTAGTATATACTACAAACACGCCGTGTGCGTTTTCGGTACTCTTGTACCACTGAAAATTTGTGTGGTGGTAAAAAAAAAACATAATTACAAACAATTATTGGTAGCATAATTATGGCGCGGATCATATTTGTGAAACATCACCTCTTGACAGGTTTTGGGCAGGTTTTTGCGGCTGTATCATTTGTCATAGTTAAAATAACTTAAACAGTGTATTGTGCAATGTATGTTGGTGTAAACCCAAGCTCTCAAGATGTCGGTGAGGAGACACTTTTTCCATGGCACTCAGGGAATGAAAATAAAGTACAAGTTATATTGTATAATTCCTTGGAACACCTTAAATATACCTTGGTATAACCTTAGCAAAGGTGTCAAAATCTAAAAAGACATTCGTTTGGAGATTGTTTAAGGTGGTTTGAGCGAAATATCAATTTACTTAGAAATCAATGAATTTGGTCTCATTTTAAAGAAAAATATCTTACCCTTCTAATGACACAAAAAATTTTACCTCTTACCAAATTACTTTCGGAGATACTAGAAAAAATATACCAGCCCTTTTACATGTGAAATGGAACAAGTATGCACTCCAGAGAGACATTATTTACAAAATGAGGAATTTATAACATTTAGATGTCGTAGAAAAACTAACAGCGTGTAGTTTGTATGTTTTATCATCTATTTTTGACAATAAATCATATTGTCACCGCAATAGGTTCTTGGGCATCACAAAAAATCTTTCATTTTGGTGTTTCAAAAGCACCGCGTGAAAAAAATGATAGAAGTTAAAGATTTATTTTGATGTTAGAAAAGAAAATTTACTTACTTAGATATTTTCATTTATTTACTTACCATTTCTGTCATATAAAAATATATTATTGCACCATTAATAATGCAACATTTAATTCGTGTGTCTCACAGCTGGTGAAATTAAAACGTATAATTCGAATATGGTCTCTATTACGATTAGGGAACTATCTCGCTCGGCCTACCTTAAGAGGAAAGATCACATCACACCCAGCCTCAATTTTAATTAACCTGGGACCTTAACTAAGTAATATAAAAAAGAATGCAAGCAAACAAAATAAAATTAAGGTGAACTCATCCTTTTTTTTCGAATCTGAGCCAACTTTCATCGAGAAATAATTCGCCAGTTACGGCTGTACCGGGGTGAAGTCCTTGCCTTTCAATCCTTGAGGTCGCGGGTTCGAGATGAGCGTTTAGGAGCGCATTTCATTACTGATCCTACACCAGCTGTTTGGATAGGCTCAGTGGAGTTATTTACAAGGGAAATGTTAAATTAATATAGAAAAAAGTCACTCAAGTCAGCCTTCGGCTATAACAGCTCTCTTAAACAAATACAAGGGTCGAATATACTAATGTTTCGAATATAACTTTGGTTTTGTGATAGATACGTCTTGCAATACTTATCTAAAATACTGAGAGTGATTCTTATCTAGCAAACCAAACTAGGAGGTTACATTCTGAAGCTGCTTTAACCCCCTCAGCCACGGATTGACCTTTTTAAATAGCATCCAACTACCCGTGAGGTTGGCAGCAGTGGCGTTGGTGTTGGCTGAGGGTTACAGCTATGGAGACCGCGCGGTGCCATTCCAGTGGAAATAAAAATGACCCGACGAGACACCCATTTCCCCTCTTCTGTGTTGAGTCCATCTCCCGTGGGAGGCTCTTGGATGCCAGGGAAGGATTGGAAAGACAAAAGGCAATCGAGAGGAAGGAAGTGGAAGAAAGGCTTTGAGGAAGAACCAGCAGTCCACTGCACAGATGAACCCGCGCAAAGTAACAAACAGCAGGTCTAGATAAGAAAAAAAGCCTACCTAGGGAAGCCCGAACAGGTGGATCTCATAAAAATTGGATCATTTTTAGTTCGTACAAATCAGCAGAAGCGTCAAAATATTTCGTGCTTTTGCTGCGATTGGGACACCCTTGTCACAATTATTTTTTTACTAAAGCTCAGACAGTCCCGTCATATCCTCCGGCTTTCGCTGTCTCGCTTGACTTCTCAATGAATGGCTTACTCTAAGTACCAATAACGAATACGGGGCTCCAAAACGCAAAATGAGGATGAAATATTGCTATTCAATTGATAGGCACATGAACACTACTTTTATTCACTTATTGGATATTTCCTTTGAGAGTTCCTGTACCTCATTCAGGCAAGGTATCAAAATCCATAAGATCACGTGCCAATACATAGTGTCTAAAATAGTGCCTTTCACTTACGGATAACCATCAGATTTTGACCAGGGATAGCAAACTATAAGGCTAAATTCTCATTTACCAGGACTTTGATCGGTTTTCCAGACCCATCGCCAATTTTCCTCACTTTAACAGGCTTCAGCAACCCTGTTAAAGTAAATGTGGCCAATAACTTCTTTTACTCACTTGGAAAGTAATTAAAACGAGCACTCAATGACTCGCCATTAACCCACCTCCAGCCACCTGGATTCGCACCAATCCTCAACCGTTCTCCGCCACTCGTGCGTCCTCCACAACCACTCCTCCTCCTCCTCCTGTCTCCACTTTTGACGTTCCTCCTTTTTCGTGTCCCGCATCTCACCGCTCAATCTTCCCGCATTGAGTGTCGAGGGGGGTGGGGGGGGGAAGTTTTGAGAGAATTTCTTCTCAATTTTGGTTTACATGACCAATGTTTTTATTAACTACTCTTGTAACTAATGTTAATTCTTTATAAGTTACTTTTCTTTATTTTATGTTTTACTGTTTGACCTCTTTTTTCAGAAAACGTAAGCATTTATTGTCTACTCTTCTTAGTCTTGAGTTTATAGTGATATTTATTTTTTTATATATTTTTTTTATTTTAAATTTTATGACCTTTATTTTCTTATGTATTTTTTTTACTTTTAGAGTCTGTGAGGGTGCTTTATGTCTTCCCATTTTGGTTTCTATACTTCGTAGTCATGGTAGTGACCAATTTGTTAATTTTAATATATTACAAAGTTAAAGTTTGTTTATGATCCCTCCCTGTTATTTCATTAATTATTGAGTAATATTGTCTTTCTTATTTGCTGGTTCTTTATTTTTTTTTGTTTAGTCATTTAAATTTTCATGTCAGTAATTTGGATTATTACTTTGGTGAGGATATATTGAGTTATGGTTTAATTTTGTAAAGTTTTGAATTCGTTTTTTAATAATTTTGGCTAGAGGAGATGTTTATTTATATGGTATAATTTACAAACTTGCGCAAAAATTTACGAATTCATCCAGGTTATTCGCATTGTCAAAGTGTCTTCCCCTTTTTCCTTTTTCCCTTTTTTCTCTCTCCACCGTCTTCTCCTCGAGTGGAGCTGGAATAAAGGGACGCGTCGGCGTGCTTTGACCCTCGACTCCATCTTCCGCCTTCCCAACACTCCTCTCTCTCCCGCACTCCCATTCCCTCTCCCGCACCCACCTGCGTCCCACTCCCCCGCTTCGAGAGTGGGTGTGTCCCCACCCCACCCCCCGAAGGTCATAATCATTGGATACAACTCTCTCTCTCCGCTACCAGCGCCACCTACCTCCTCCCCCCAAGCTGCTCCCTCTCTCGCTCCTACCCGTCGTCAGCTCCTGCGAAGCATAGACTTTAAGGTAGTCCGAGCGAGTTAGTTCCCTAGTCATAATAGACACCATATTCGAATTATGCGTTTTAATTTCACCAGCTGTAAGACGCCTGAATTAAATATTGTGTTATTAATGGTGCAATTATATAGTTTTATATGACAGAAATTGTAAGTAATTAAATGAAAGTATCTAAATAAGTCTTTAACTTAAATCATTTTTTTTCTCGCGGTGCGTTTGAAACACCAAAATGAAAGATTTTTTTGTGATACCCAAGAACCTACTGCGGTATTTTTTGGCAAAAATCTCGGATAGTAAAGTGGTTAGGGGTTGAAGTTTAGGTGTCATTAGAGGGGGGGGCATTTTTCTTTAAAATGAGACCAAATTCAATGATTTATAAGTAAAATGATATTTCGCTCAAACAACCTTAAACGCGAGGAGGAAAAGAGCGGAGAAACGCGTATATAATTTGGATAGATTGGTCTTTCAGCGAATGCTTAAAAAAACAACGAAAATCCATACAATTCAGCAACAACATCTTTTCTCTAATCGTTTACCCCTTGCACTCTGTCAAGTCGTTTCAATTCTCATTCTCTACCCCAGATTCAAGCGGTCTTTCGTCTGGTACTTCGCATAAGTCATAATTTTCCACTTATGGAATCCCAGAGTCGTGCTGGACTTCAAACATGTTGGTCATGTGATTTCTTCGTACAAAGCCACCACAAATTCTGGAGCTTTTTAAGGAGCGCTTGATCAGGCAGACGTATTTTATGTACACGCACCCACCCACCCCGGTATTGAAACGCGCTTCTATTCAGGCTGATAGTACCGGCTTATTTCAGACGCTCTTACAAATGAAGTGGGTCAACTAACGTAAGCAATAAACAACTTTTTATACTTCAAGCATATATTTGTAAGTTTCAAATGGAAAAATGAGGTTTATGACTAAAATGAAGGGTAAAATGTTGCGCAAAAGGTTAGGATTTAATAAAATATGATAACCTACGTGGACTTCAAACGTTTTGACGCTTCGCATTGTCAAAGTGACGGGGTATTTTAAATGCTAGATTTTTCCAACAGAAAATAATTCGGTGTCTCCGCGTCTTTTATTAAGTCTTGCTCGCGGTTTAAGTCCATAACCTGCTGCACCCCCAAGGCTTTACGCATCCAATTAAACTAGGGATTGTATTTTACGTTCATTTTCGTTCTTTATTGATTTCGTTGCCCAATAATCTCATTGAGCGCAAGACCGTCAGCAAATTTACGAAAACTCGATTTATTTCTGCATCAATCGATAATACCGCTTGACTACTTTCTCACAAGTAAGAATAGGCGCAAAATATTTTCCAATCCATCAATGTCAATAAATTTCGTTGGCTGATCAACATTAGTCATATCCTCTTCCTCCTAAACCATTGCCATCTCCGGCGCAGTGCACATAATATGAGCTCCGCACAATGAATCAGTTTCATGCTATTAATCTTTATGAATAACGATACATTCTGTTTCTTTGAACTACATAGATTTTCTAACCCCACGACGGATCCGAAGAATAATTTTCACACCTGTCCTAAAAGGATTCATATGCTTTATCAAAAAGGGCTACGGGTAAAAGGGGACGCCTATATGGTCGATTATTTAACAAATGCTTACTTCAAAAACATCTGCACACTGAGAATAGTCCATTACTTATTTACATTCATGCAATCATAATATAATCATATATTTGTAAGTTTCAAATGGAAAAATGATGTTTATGACTAAAATGAAGGGTAAAATGTTGCGCATAAGGTTAGGATTTAATAAAATATGATAACCTACGTGGACTTCAAACGTTTTGACGCTTCGCATTGTCAAAGTGACGGGGTATTTTAAATGCTAGATGTTGTTAACATAGGATGGCTGAAAATTTTATATTTTTTTGACTTTTGAAATCGATTTTCATATTTATATTTTCGTCTTCAAAAGAGTTTTTAGCACCAAGTACCTTTCCCCGGACATCCTGGGAAAATCCCCATGGTCGTTCAATCCTAAGATTGGTTTAGAGCAGTCCTCCACCGTTCCTCATCTAATACTAGAGCCCTTACCTGAAGTTAGCTATTTTTATATATCAACTTTCCTCTTTATTCGGTCTCTTCATTGATTTAGCTTTCTGCTAACCCGAGGCATTTTGGTACTTTACCTAGTCGCAACTGAGGCCGCCACTCTCCGTCTCTCTCCAAGTGTGCATTCGTGGCTGAGAGAGAAAGGGCCTAACAAGAGACTCAGCTCGTAACATTGAATGTGGATACCTGGAAAAACTGATTACCGCTTTCAATAGCCAATGCGGTAGATTGATCTTTAACGACAAATCAGAATCGGAGAGGACAGGGGGGGGAGGGTGCTGACGCATTTCAGCCATTCGTCAGAATATGTCCTCACCGCCCGGCCCGAAATTGTGTACTTCAATTTACACCTTAATTACTCCGAGATGGCAACTAAAAAGTTCATGGAAAAAACATCATCTGAATATTTTTCTTTTCTATTTAAATAATGTGTTGAATAATTTTTAAAATAAATTTGGACTTAATTAAGGCGAAACGGTTATGAAAAGTGCAATTTTTTTAGTGCTACGGTGACATGCGATAAACAGCGTCACTTCCGAAGCCTTATAACTGTAAAATAAAACGTTCGACAAAAATGAAAATAAATAAAATTTAACCCATAGCTTAATTATTACGCCTTCGGAGTTTCAAGGTGTTAACTTAAGTAATTGTTGGCAAGCTCTTCAATTGATAAACCTAATTTTTACCGTCAATTACGCATCATTCCGCCGTGAGACAAAAACTGTCACAGTTCTCTATAAGTTTCCAAAGCGAATAAGATATCATCATTTTGCTGAAATAAGTCTGAACTCGATTTTAAAATTTAAATAATGTCACATCGAATTATACATTTTCTGAAAAATACAAGAGAGTAGAAAGGGCTCCACGGTAAGATCAAGGTTTTAAATACTTCGATTTCCATCTCGTTCTAGAAATTTCAAATGCGTAAATTTAAAAATAGTTAATCACCTCATTGGGAGCTTTGTCATGGGTACAGAATTCGTAGAAATCGGTGAAATGGCGACGTAACAGAAGTGAAAAAGTTCACCTTAAAGGGAGACGAGGGGTTAAGGCGGCAAGGGTCGGGAATCCTTTCGGGAAGGGAGGATGGATTCTGGCGGAACAGGAGGGATGGATGCATTGGCCGGAGGATCGACATTAGGGATTGGCCCGACCGAGATTAAAGACTCAAACCGGAGACGCCCATAAAAATGGGTGACGGCGGTCGGCGATATTACTCCTCACCAGAAGGGGAGACTTCGACCCCTTCTTGAGTCTAGAAAGACTAGGGGGCGGGCGTCCATGTATCGACCGCGATATCCGAAGCCCGTGTGGCTTCACAAATCACATTATGTATCCGATTCACAGTACATCACGATATCATGATCCGAGTCATTTTCAATCCAAAATCGTCCTCACTTCTCTCCTGACCCAGGAAAAAATGGCGATTGGTCTATTTCGATGTGCGATATAAATTCGATAACCCAAAACAGTTTTGAATCACCGTGAGATGTGAACGATCACGTATCGAATTAATGCGACATTCGATGTCATGATAGCGTATGGATATCATGTGATTTCTTCTTATCTTTTTGCAATATAAAAAATTAATTGTGTTTACCTTCGGTCCTCGCACTTGTGGGCTATAGTTTGTAGGGAAATATGAAATCGCGTAATTATTGCGCACAGCAATTCAAAAAGGTAAGGGAATGAAATCCACGTCCACCGTTCTAAGTTGCAGGAAGTATTACGAACTAAATTAGCACTTTATAGTTTTTTTTTAAGATAGTTAATTTATTTTTTTTGCTCCAGTTTGTTCGGCCTGGTGATCCAACGTCAGAAAATGCCTTCGTACTAACCGAATAATAACCCTGGAAGCGTGACAGAGGCATTAAAAACTAAGTCTGTTGGATCCATAAGCAGGTGACTGAGGCTTGATATTTGCCGTAGACGCGATGCCATGCAATATGGTGTCATTATTGAGCCTATATATGTCTGAGGTTGCTATGTGCTCCGAGGAATGATGGCAGAGTGTGAATAAAAAACTAACTCCCGTCTAAAAATACCTTATTAATAGACGGCCGTTAGGAGGGCCGTCGAGAGTGATGGGTGCCGGAGGATCGGAGTGTAAAAGTGGAGGGACATTAATCCGAAAAGCCTCTCTCGGCGCTCGCTGAGGATGGAGTAGAGGGTGGATACGGTGTAAAGGGAGCGGGGGAGGGAGGAGCGGGAGGTGCTGGCTTCTGCGGTGACGGATAGAGAGAGGGTGAGGCGCATGAAGACCGTGGGATGGACGGAAGAAACGAGAAGAGGCGGGGACGTAGCACATGGAAGAGGCTAGCAACCGGCGGTGGACGACAGAAAGGATAAGGACGGCTGGTTCCTTAAGGTAGTCCGAGCGAGATAGTTCCCTAGTCATAATAGAGACCATATTCGCACTATACGTTTTAATTTCAGCATCTGTGAGACACATCAATTAAATATTGCATTATTAATGGTGCAATAATACTGTTTTATATGACAGAAATTGTAAGTAATTACATGAAAATATCTAAATTAGTCTTTAACGTGACTAATTTCTTTCGCGCGGTGCGTTTGAAACTCCTTCAAAACGGAAGGTATTTTTGTGATGCCCAGGAACCTACTGCGGTGACAATGTGATTAATTTTCAAATATAGATGAGAAAACACAGAAACTTATCACTGTTAGTTTTTTTACGACATCTAAGTGTAAGAAATACCTCATTTTGTAAATAATGTCTCTCTGGAGTGCATACACGTATCATTTCCCATGTAAAAGGGCTGGTATTTATTGGCAAATAACTCCGAAAGTAATTTGGTAAGGGGTAAGAGTTTTGGTGTCAATGGAAGGGTGGGATATTTTTCTTTAAATAAGACCAAATTCATTGATTTCTAAGTAAAATGATATTTCACACAAACTACCTTAAATGTTAGCGCTTCCGTGTTTCGGCAAGTGAAAGCGTTCGCGTGGTGCGTGGGACTCTACGGATCGGAATTATGAAGAAATGGAAAAACAGTCCAGTTGAGGAGTAAACGGTCAACTTTTACAAACAATTGCCAGGAGTTGACACTAATGAGTTGAAACCCGGGTCGTGTGTTTTTGGTGAATTTTAAAAAATTAATCATTAAATACTTTACAAAACGGAAATCCACAGAAAGTAACTAAAGAACAAACTAGGTTTCGAAATATGGAGTTGGGGGAGGAGGATGTAGATCAAATGTAGGGATTAAATGAAGAATGAAGAATTATGAAGAGGAGGGAATCGGGGAAAGGATCCAATGGGGAACACTTTACGCAATAAAGGAACTAGGTGGAATCGACGCTCCCTGAAGCACAATGGGTTTAAAAAAATATCGTTGAGGGTAAAACAGTGGGAAAAGTCTCCAGAAGAAAGAAAGAAACGAAATAAATTCATGAAACAAATAAAGAAGAAAGTGCACAAGCTATGTACCGAATATCTGGCAGGAAGTCAAAGAACTAGCAATTAGATAGGGAAGGATGGAGGGATTAAGATATCCAAATTTAGGATTGAACGACCGATGAAGATGAGCAGTGTTTCATTTATCAAATTGATGATATGAACATCAGCGAGGATCATGTGTAAGTGCGTGCTGAGGTCATGCGGTAAAAATCATGAGCTGATCGAGGTTTGGGAGTTCACAGAGACGAGACTTCGGTAATTTTTCTGATTTAAAGCGAAAGTTAAACCGATCTCAAGTCGAGGACGCTAACCTTGAACACGTTAACAGTCTGATGACATATGCAAGGCTCAAAATCTCAGTGTACATTACAATAACGAAAAGGCAACGTTATACTCCGGATGGCGATAACGTGGCAAACCGAGCCATGAAGAATAAAAGTACATAAATAAATTGCTACATCTGAGAAACTAGTTGCCTATTTTTCTTTCATCATAAAAACAGTTGTCTTCCACCTTTTGTACATGGAATTGCCTGATTGCTGAAACTTGAATTTTTTGCACCCTAACAGAATACATGATCACCATAGATTCAAACTTAGATATATTTTCTTGGACACATTAAAAACCGGTCAAGATGAAGATAAAAAGTTATCGCAACTAGTGTAGGCCTCATCGACATTAAGTACAAACGAAATATGCTGTAAGTTTTCCAAGATGCTATATTTAATATACGAGAAAAATTATCCGTAATATGTATTGCGCCATGGATAGTATTAGCTCCCATCAAATCTCGTGTTTCTTCTGGCAAATTACCACTCACTCATTTTCTTCCACGGGTCAAAATTTTCCCGTTTTCCGCCCGGATTGAAAATCTACATTTGTTAGTGTGGCCTTATAAAGATACAAGTGCTGCTATGCATAAAAAGGAAGGCAGTCTTTTCACAAAGCGATACATGTAATATTTTACTATATTGAAAATACAAATGATAGGGTAATTTCATTAGCAAGGGTCTACTATGTACTTGTGTTCAAAATGTACGGAAAAAATACGTTGCCTTTCCTAGGTGTTCATAAAGGGATTTTCTCTGACATTTGATTTTTATTTTAGCGCGGGACAGAAACGTGGGCTTAAAAAAAAGATGAGAATAGGCTCCAAGTTTTCCTGGGAAGCCTTTTGGTACGGCTAAACTTTTTTGAGGGCTTTACTTACACGCAAAGGGATACAGTACGATACTATACAAAGAGCGTACTAAATATGTCGATCCAAAATAGAATAGAGTATTGATCAATAAACCGTCAAATACCAAGAGAGTATGATATAGCAATGGATGCAATCATTATTACAGGACCACCGCTTTAAAAAAATATTATTACATGACCCCCTATTCCGGAACGTGCCCATCACGGACTCCATGGATTGCATCAGTCGCCTTACAGCCAAAGGCCTACCGGAATACGTTCCAGACCTGGTCTAATTCTGCCTACAAAACTCCTTTTTCCTGTGAAATGACACATACTTCCGCCAAAATGAAAGTGCAGCCACTCCGGAAATCTATATATGAGAGATGCTTCTTGAGATTTCTTAATCTATATATGCGAGGCAACCACGTCTGCCTCGCATATATAGATTAAGGAATCTCAAGAACTTGTACACTACGTCATAAAACAATACATGCATGTACATAAAAGAAAATGATTGAGTTTAAATATTTATTTTTTTAAGCATTAAGATTACCCATATACTAAGAAGAGAATCCTGTGAGGCAAGCTTACAATTGAAATCATGACTAAACTCATGAGGAAGACTCATGAGCGAGTAAAACGTTTGTGCAGTGGATTACAATTCACATTCATGTGTTGCATGACTCAACGAGATTCCCGGGATGGAATCAATCCTCAACACGGAAATAAACAAGCGAAGTATTCGCGGCGCTTAACCACGCTCAAGCGAAGGAAACGGCTAACCATGCTAATGTGTAAAGGGAGGGACAGGAAGACGGAAGATTGATGAGAGACGGTAAAAGGAAATGGCCAACTCGGAATGGAATCTCTAAAATCCGAGATAGGCGAGATAAAGGCAGGAGATATAAGACAGAGTGGAAGAGCCGAACAGAGGTACCTAAATGCTGCACTCGGGGCAGGGTTGGTCGGAGAGGGAAGAGATTACGCCCAACTAGCCCCCTCGCTAACACTTACACTGGACGGGATGAAGGAAGGAAGAACACTTTGAGAAAGATAAGGAGAAGGAGAGGGGGAAGTATAACCACGGGAGGTATTGCGGGAATGGGAAAAGGAGAAATTAGAAAGAGTTAAAAAGGGAAGCAGCCGACCCCAGAAAGGGCCACAAATGTGAAGCGTGAAACGGAGAGGAAGGAGGCCGTGGAATAAAGGGAATGGCGAGGCAAAAGAAAGCCACCGTGTTACGGCGCCCAAAAGAGATAACGGTCAGGGTCGCCGGGTTTACCGCCAACTTAAAGTGTCCGGAGCTTCGGGGATTACCATATTAGCAAAAATGTGACAGGTGACGGAGGCCACGATGCATGTACCCATTGGTTAGAGCACTCGGCGCGAAATCGAGGGATCTGGGTCCGATTCCCAGTCCAGGCGAATGATTTTTCCACTGTGAATTTCACTCTAATGCGTGATCACTATAGCGGGTAACTCCGTTGAAGTAACTGCGCGGCTAGTTCCGTGGTTCTTTGAAAATACCCAGGGGGAGCTTCTTCTAAAAAAATCATGATCCCAAACAGAATTCATATGGAGTCAAATGGGGGAAATTCATTATTTTCAAAAATATTTGTACACGAAGTAAGAACGCCAAAACCAGAAATTGAACAAAGAATCATTATCAACACGACACCCATGCACGAACCGCTGCATAGCACATTAACTGCGTTAAAGAAACTAGGTTTTGTTAAGCGTATATTAGGAAGGTCCTCGGATGAAAAATTCAAAGAGAAATGCTACTTCGTTCTGGTTAGGCCACACCTCGAATACGCCGCGAGCATTTGGGACTCTGGTTATAAAAATTTAACCAAAAAAATTAACAAAATACAAAGAGAAGCAGCACGCATCGTTAAAAACTGCTACGAGCGAACATATAGTGTTACACAACTGTTAGTGGGATTAAAGTGAGAGACCCTAGAGACTCAGAGGCTTCACGCTAGGCTTAGGCTGCTTGAGATATTCAGAACTGGTGTGTTTCAAAGCGACACAGAGAATATTATCATGACGCCTCACAACATTTCAAGGTCTGACAGATGCGATGAAATAAGAGAGATACTATGCCTAACAGATAGGTACAAAAACTCATTCTTTCCGCGTGCAATAACTCTATCTCTCTGCCTAACAGATACTCTGATACTCTGCCTAACAGATAGGTACAAAAATGCGTTCTTTCCGCGCACAATAAGCGACCACAATAAAAACTGAGCTCCTCCAAATACACTCCCATAGGACATGTCACCATTTCACCTCCAAAATTTTTACATCTTTTCACGGCTGGTGACCTACCACCCCCTGCCATACGCCCATGCGGCGGCTCGCGGGGTAGTATGTTCATGTAGATAGCCAGAGGGAGGCAAGTATCTCGTCCTGGGGGGTAGCTGCACCCCCCAGGACGAGATACTTCATGCCAAATCTGCCATGTGGAGCCAGACAGGATATATCTACAGCTACGGATGGGTGTCCTTATCCCCTCCCCCCCCCCCCCAACATAAATCCATGACAGCTTTAGTGCATGATATCCATGATAGCAACCATGACAGGCCTTACTACTACACTCACCCCGAAAAGAGTAGAGACTTGAACTTCGACGCAGTCCATATAATTACTGGGCATGATTGGTAAGACATACAGCGTTGATTGAATACGAATCGATGAAGCACAGTTGAAAACAGTAAGTTGATTTAACTATCTAAGAGAAAGGCATCGACCCATCAATTAATTCCGTTAATTCAAACGGAAGTCCTACCATGGCACCATATTCGAATTTCGTTTTTATCTCAGCAGCAGTAATAAGCATTATGTAAATAATTTTATATTAATGGCGAAAAACATATTGTTTTGCAAGGTTAATATTCCCAGCAGTTTATTGAATAGTCACGCAAGTCCTGAATGTGACCAATTATTTCATGCAGTACCGGGGAAAAGCCTTTACATCCAAAGGTTTATGTGCGATTACGTATAACATTCTGCGGAGAGACATGGATATATATTTTTTTAAATTGCATGGAGAACAGGGACAGTGCTTGCTGTTAATTTTCTGATGAGATCTAGGCTTTTGAAATTCCCCATTTTTCAGAATAACTCTCACTAGACTACACACACACTCATACCATTATGAATGAAAAACGAATTCCATATCTCGAAAAGGATCTGGAAAATTAGTGCGGAAAAAGTGGCAGATCTTCGGATATCTAAGGAAATGAGAGACTTTTTTTGAAGTGAAACCAAACGTATAGTACTCTAGGAGAAATTATATTTCGCTCCAACTGCCACAGATCCATTGCTACTTCGCTGTGGTTAGGCCACACCTCAAATTCGCCGCGAGCGTTTGGGACCCTGGTCAAATAGATATAACCAAAAAAATTAACATATTACAAAGAAAAGCAGCACGCTTCGTTAAAAACTGCTACGAGCGTACATATAGTGTCTCACAACTTTTAGAGGGATTCAGGCGGGAGCCCCTATATACTCGGAGGCTACACGCTAGGCTTAGGTTGCTTGAATAATTTAGAACTGATATTTTTCAGAGCGACACAGAGAATATTATCATGACGCCTCACTGCATCTCTAGGTCTGACAGATGCGATAAAATAAGAGAGATACACTAGTGAACAGATAGGTACGAAACCTCGTTCTTGCCGCGAACAATAAGCGACCACAATAAAAATTGAGCTCCGCTAAATACACTCTTGTAATACATGTCACCATTTTATCTCCAAAAAACGTACACCTTTACACGGCTGGTGACCTAACACCCCCTGCCACACGCCCAAGCGGTGGCTCGCGGGGTTTCATGCAGATGTAGATTGCATCGTCGGGCTAAAGCAAGTGTGCTAACTAGGATATCACTTATTTTCTCTCTGACCACACACCGGATCGCCCAAATACGCTTGAGGACGCCGTGGCCCGAAATATACATGAAAACCTTTCCAGGGTGATCGCTTTCAGGATATATTGGCCCGCCGATGAAGAGGATTGGAAGAATATCCAAAGAAAGGCTGCGAGATAGGACTTGGTAGGGGACTGGAGCTGTTGCCGCTGTAAAAAGTTTAAAAGGAGGATCGGGCAGTGTTCGTGTCTGATTTTGCTTCGGGACCTTCGAATGGCGATTGCATGGATATATATTATGGATTTAGATGTTTGCAATTGTTGTCTAGGCTACGTGTTGCCTAAATTTCCACTTTTAGTTCACCCAGTCCTTGGCGCCACTTCGATTAGAGTCTTTTCAGTGGCCGTTGGTAGAAAATAAAGCAGAAGTGAGCAATGCAGATAAAAGGGATGAGCAAAAGAGGACAATTGATGAAGAAGAAGTGCGAGTGCAACTAGAGAGTAAATGGCCGACACGAAGATGAATAACAATTGAAAGATGAAAAAAGATAGTCAGTTAAAACTTAAGAAACGAAGGTGATGCAACCCTCTACAAGAAACTTAGGAGTCAAGTCAATCGAGAATTCATGAAGGCTAAAGAGAATTGGATCGAAAGCTGCTGCAGGGAAGTCAACGAAAACATGCAGAAGGGAAACACCTAAACAGTGTACAAGAAACACTTCGGAGAGAGGAAAACGAGAAGCAACAACATCAGGTATCCGAATGGGAATATTCTAAGAGAGGATGAAAACATTGAGAATGGATGGAAGCAATACATCGAAGAACTCTACCAAGAGCCGACGCCGCCGGAAGAAAACCTAATAATTAACGAAAGCGGAGTTGACGAAGAAAATCTTGAAATCACGCCCCAGTATGTGTGGCGCACACATACTGTGGCGCACACATACTGTGAATTCGGCAGAACAGTAGAAGACCAAGCGAAAACAAGCCACCTGGATCAGACAACATCAACGGAGAAATCATCAAAGCGCTCAGTGATAAAAGCAAGCAAGCTCGGCAATGAAACAAGGACAACCTGTACGAAATAATCCTAAATGGCTACCAAAGCGGAGCACTTCCAGAGGATATTAAAAGGAGCGTAATGATTGCGATACCAAAGAAGTCGAGGACTGAGAGATGTGAGGCCCACTGAAACCTTGAGTTTTGGGTCACATGCATAAAAAATACTTACACAAACAGTAAGCCGAAGGATGAAAAGGAAAATTGAGGACAGCCTTTCGAAAAAATCAATTTAGATTCAGGAAGAGCAGAGGTACGAGGGAATCCATATTCTGCCTAATAGAATCGACAGCGAAAACAATACATATGAACAAGTCATTGTATGTTGCATTCCATTTAGTGGACGACATCGCTGTCATAGCTGGATATCGCAATGATATTCAAAAGTCACTTAGTGCAATCAACCAAGTTCTCCGAGAATACAACACGAATATAAAGATGAGGAAGACAAAAATGCTAATATACGGAAGCAAGAAGCTGAATTGCAAAAAATACACCGAGAGGAAATAAATTAAAGCATAAGTAATGGTAGCGGTCGTGACTTCGTGGAAATCCTTCATAGTAGGAGCGTCTGAAGAAATTACAACTTGGCTGTTTCCACATGAGGTTTCATTGTTACCGACCATGGGTTCCTTCATAAACCTTGGAAGTTCCATCACGCGGGATGGAATAAGTGCATCGGACATCAAGAGAAGAGTAGCCCCAACACGAGGAGCATATATTGTTAAAAGACAACAGCTAGGTTCAAAGACGGAATAAGACTACAAACTAGTAAATAGTATTTAAAAAACATTCGTTTGGAGGGTGGTACTCTATAATTCGGAGACATGGATCACTAGAAAAGTTGACCTCAACAGAGCAGAAGCCTTCAAAACCTGATGCTGGATAAATATGCTGAAGATAAAATGGATGGATAAAATAAAAAATGATGAATTTAAAGAAGAGGAAAGGGCGATATGGAACAGACGAAAGAATTAGACTCCAAAGCGGCATTTCCCACAAACGGCCTCATTATTCCTTTAATGATATACAGAAGAGAAGATCAAGATGGGTTGAACACATCCTGAGACGCAATGGGTTAGTAAATATCATAATTGTAGATAAAATAGAGGAAAAAGCCCCAAGAAGGACAAGTGTACACGGCAAATAAAGAGTAAAGTACATGGGAAGAGATACCTGGGAGTAAGAGACATTAGATTGAGAGGGGTGGAGGAGGGCTGCAGTCAACCAATCCTATAATTAAACGACCAATGATGATGGCTGTTACATAAAGTACATTAAAATTTTAATGAGGCCATATTTTGCAGCATTCTTTGAATAGCTTTAAATTCCGAAGTATTTTCACCAGCATATGGTATAACCTACTATTTTATCAAAAGAAATTAAAGAATGTTTTTAGTTATTAAAATTCTGCGTCTATCCTTTCCACTCAGTGGGGAATCATTTTGTTGGTGTTCTATTTTAGAGATAAATTATTCATCAAAGGCAAAATGAAGCCATATCAGGAAAATTCCTCCTTCTGGTCTAATTCTTTCTTCTGCGAAACGTTTTCTTCAATTTAACTAAGGGCATTAGAGGAGTTGTTATCTTACTCAGAAATAAATTCCATCATCTGATTTCGTAGAAAGTTGAGACAGAATTTGAATGCTGAAACAATCACCAGAGGAAAAAACAAGCATCGCAGAATTTGGATGACTGTTCCATTTTTTTGCATATAAAGTATATAAAAAAGCACAAAGAATTACATTTATATGAAACAGATGTGTAACTGAGATTAACTGTTCGCATCTATCCTGACTCATCCTTCTTACCCAAATAACTTTCTACGCTGTCACTTTCTAAATTCTGGTTCAGCAACAGAACAAGCATAAAAACGGTGCTTTAATCGTGAAAATGAAAAGTAGATATTTTATTTCAAACAATTCAAGGAGCCATGATAACATTTATTAATGTACGATTCGTAGATTTTTTTTGGATATACAAAGTAAATGTTTGGTAAAACAATTTTTTCATAGGATCTTTCATCAACTGAAGCAGTCGTATCACAGACCCTATAAATGCAGAGAAGTTAACCGTTCACATCCCAATGATATGGGCTAGTACGGTTGAGAGAATTTAAACTCGCCAGATGAAAAACTTAATTTAAAAAAATGTGGTTATGTAAAATGAGAACAAGAAGATGAGAGGGATAACAGAGTTTTATTGATAACGGATAAATCAACGACGCTAAGAATGAAATATGAGGATGCTTAATGATTCCGATAGCGTAGTGAGCATTCGAACCAATAAAGCTATTTGGCTATGTTTGTAATTCCATTGCTACGCATTGAGGTAATAAAGTTAATTATGTGATAAGCAGTTTACTACCGAACCGGAAAGATTTCGCTGACTTCATTCACGAGAACAATGAGGAAAGACGTGAGTTATTCCACCTCAATTCAACAAATGATGTCCATATAGGATGCATTGGAGATATTGGCGATAAGCCGATAAGCGGCGGCCAACTTAAGTTACGCACTTACCTCCTCCAGGACAGAGAACTAACTTTTTTACAGGCAGTCCAAACGTCTCGACTAAGCGACGAGTAGTCTGTCTAGAAAGATCAAAGTCACGAATGAAATAAAATTCAAGGGAAATCCGCACACTTCGTTGAAAACTTCTAGCTAGCAGGTTGAGTCACTTACATCTGACGGATGGGTCAGGTTGGGAGACGATGCGAGACTCGGACACTACGCGATCGGCTCAGATCACCTGATAAATTCAGATTATGTGGGTTTCAATAAGAAGTGGATCATTGTTTTTTTACCGCGTGCTCTATATCAGCAAAATATAGAATGGACAAAACAAGAGAGACACGCTCCCGAAATGACATTTCCACGACTCATTACCGATTATCAATTTATTATTTACGCATAAAAATTATAAAAACAGCGTAGCACTAAAATTTGACACATCCTTAATGTACTGTTTAACTCTGTCCTCTCCCCGAATTATTTAAACGAACGAAAGCCACAGGGTTTCCATATTCCCGTGCCTTTAAACGGAAGGTGTCCTCACACATTCCGCCACACGCTCCCATGCAGCGGGTCACATGGCAGTTCATGGGTATAGAATATGGACACAATGGCAATCACTTTTTCAACGGTGGAATCGCCAAGGGGACAGAAGAAAGATAATTTAGCCGTTGAACGGCGCCTTTTGAGCTCTATTGTTATCCTTCACCCTATGACCTCTTCTGTTCCCCATGTTGCGTGTCCGCTGGCCTTCTCACATTCTCACGACTGTCACCTCGTTTTCTAAACATTTCTTCTCCAATCCGCACACAGTCTTTCAATACCGCTGTGACGTTACATGAAGAGCTACTTGTTTCCTTGAAAGAGAAGCAGAAACCTTAAAACCGCCGTTGGGGTAGTTAATTGAGTGGAATAATTTGAGTGTTGTCCTTTTTAAAATGGAAAAGCTTTACAAAGGAAGCCTCAGCGCAAAATCACATAAAGCATTTATTTGCTTCATTTATTTTGAATGCGAATTTTGCCTTTTTCACATTTCTTTCATCTCAAATAATACTTGAGATTACACGCCTTAAGGTGGTGAAACCATTACAATCGTACAAAATGAATTGTTTCGCGTTTGGAAGAAAATATGTACATACGTCATCGAATTATTTCACAATACATTGTGGAAAACTGCAAAGATTTTATTTATGCATCATGCATAAGTTCCACACAATTTCGCAAGAATTTTCGGATTTTATATGGATTATTTCATAATAAATGCCATGTACTACGCATAAAAATTGCACTGTATTGC
Organism: Ceriagrion tenellum; assembly: GCA_963169105.1. Lineage (NCBI taxonomy): Eukaryota > Metazoa > Arthropoda > Insecta > Odonata > Coenagrionidae > Ceriagrion > Ceriagrion tenellum. The sequence goes on from OY720644.1 coordinate 3,239,262, forward strand.
CGATAAACTAATCTGATGCAATTTTTTTGCTTTTTTTCTACGTTTCGAATGAGTACACGTATTCAAAGTTTCCCGCAAATATGTGCGAAAATCACTTCAACCACCTCTCATAGCAATAACAAGTGACGAAGAGGAAAATATCTTTACTTAAAGCACTGCAGTATTGTCCTCACAGTGGCATAAACGATGTCACTAAATAGTAATCACAGTTGGGTAGAAATCACAGAGAATAAACTACTCGCCTGAACTGGGATACACACCTCGATTCAGCGCCGAGTGCTTTAATTAGTTACTCTACCCAAGCTTCGTATTTCGGTGAGGATTTCAAGGATACTCTCTCTATCGGTGCTTTAACATGTCCCGGGTTTATGATGCCGTCAACTGTCATGGTACAAATTCGGGACAGAGGTGCTTGGCATGCGCTACACGGAGACTTCATGCCGCAATGTGTATGACACCTATAAAGACACATCTACCACCCAAACCTCCAAGAAGGAGATTAACAGTGCAAAGGGTAGAGTTTAAGTTTTAAAATATGGATCACTCGACGCACAATCGAGGGGTATGGTTTCGCATTCCAGTCCAAGCGAAATGTATTTCCATTGAAATAATATTTTTATAGCGTAAATAAAGTACCATGACCGAACATTTGAAATAAATAGTGAAAATTTACAGAAAAATTAGTGGCAATAAATGAAGGCATTAATTCATCCTATTCTTTGAGTAATTGCCAGTTGACAGCAGCGTTTAAATTCAAAAGTCCTTTTTAAGTACTTTAGCAAACATGGCGCTTCTGTCGTCTCCTGAAGCAGGCACTAGTAGCTATAAAAATATACGTGTACGTTATATATATTATTGTTTCGGAACGGCTGGGAACGGTACTGCTGGGCACGGGCACGGCTGAGGGCGGGCACATTCAAGATTTATAGGAAGTGGCCTTCTTATGCAATACAACCTCAGCCAGAAGTCAAGGTTTATAAGAGTCGATCATGTTATCGGGTTAGTATAAAGATTACTTCGATGGAGGATACGTCAGACACAATGTCCGCTTTATCTACTCCTTCGGAGTGGTTATTGCAGTCAGTCGACCCTGCGGAACTGTCCTTAGAGGATCTATTCGTCCTCGTGAGCGGAATTTTTGTGCAATCAAACATTAAATTCGAGAAAAAAGGTGACGACGCAGTTCGACTGTCATTGCCGTACTCCACACGGGTAGACACGCTGAAAACTAAATTCGGCGAATGGGAGCCCTTCGTGTCCATCAACCCTTTATCGCCTCATCACTCAGAGAGCCAGAGTCGCAGATTCTTGGAGCTGACCAGGAAGAGGGCTGTGTGCTGCGCATCGCCGAAACCTGTTGATGGCGAAGCAGGACCCTCAAAACGCTACAAAACGTTTAAGTGACCTAATCGAGAAGTACAAGGCCACTTCTTGGAGTGAGTTATATGATAGTACAGATTCCGAAGAATGGAGACAATTAATTATATCTCATGGGTATAATTTGATGCGCGAATGTACACTCGCAATTCAAGTATACGTGAAAGATAGACTTGTGCTTGAAAGGAGTAATAGATTTGAATACTTGTTGTCGTGTGCAAAGGATGGGTGTAGCGACAGCAGAAGTGCAATATCTGAATTGTTTCTTAGAAATTCTATTTCTCCTAATCTTTTTGTTAACTGCCTTAAGACAATACTTAATGAAGAGGACACAAAGATCAATTGCATGTACCTCTGTGGAAGGAGTAACAGTGGAAAGAGTTTTATTGTGCAAAGTATTGCACGTCATTTTATATCAGCTTATGCATCGAGTTCCCATTCATTGAGTGAATTTGCATACGAAAATTTTCTGAATAAATCTTTGATTGTTATTGAAGAACCCTTCTTTATTGAGTGCACTTGTGAAGATATGAAAAGCATTTTGGCGGGTGCCCCTTTTGAAATCGGGAAAAAATACTGTTCCAAACAAAAATTAAAAAGAACTCCGGTGTTAATGACAGGAAATAATCATTTGCTGGGTAAAGGTTATCTTAGACCTCTTGACGAAGAGGCATTAAACAATAGAATTTTATCATTTGATTTTAACATTGAATTTAAACCGGAACGTGTTCTTAGTCCGGAACAGTTCGCTGATTGGGTCTTGTATGTTTATAGGGGATTGACATGCTGAAAAGGACGATGGCACAAAAACGAGCCGCAGAGGACATTCTAGATACCCCTCCACCGACTCAAAGAACGAGACGTGATGTTGGTGGTTCCTCGGGGGGCACGGGAAACTCTGGACAGCACGGTATACCCGAAGGAGAGAGTGAGTCGCCGATGGAAAGACCCATACCCTTCAACCACGTGACCTTTACCTTTCGACAACGCTCCTGGGAGGAAATTGATTGTTCATTAAAGACACTACCATTAACGATAGCCCTACACTCCATGCTCGATGATGAAATGATAGACGTGATATCCAACGTGCTGCCAACTTGTTTGGGTTTTAGGATACATAAACCGATGGTAAGAATTTCGAATTTCATCGTACTCACGGATGAAATTACCGTGAGGAGCAATTCCCCTACGGAAATGTCTTCCTTTGTACAACAGAGTAAAATTATTCATTTCATGCCAAAACACACCGTCACCACCGGTTATACTATTACAAATACTGATTCTGCCAGTAAAGTTAAAATGGACGATTTGCTTAAACAGAAAAAAGATAATTTCTTAGTTTCTCTTCCGAATACAGAAAATTTTGAAAAATTAAATATACATTGTATAAGTCAACCCATTCACGCTAATTTATTGAATAACGATGAACGATATCAGGGCTATATTTTGAACGATGTGGATTACGGTGCCCACGATTTACTTGCAGCTGCAACTACTGAGGAAGAGAAGGAATGGCTTAATTGTAGATATTATTACGGTATCGTAGATGAAACGGGTACCGTGTCGGCAATGACGGATAATTGGGAAACGAAACAAATGACTTTAAATAGTTGCAGAAACAGAGACAAAATTGAAATTTTAGGTGCAGGGGATATTATCGAATTTGAAGTAGAAACGAATTGCGAGGGCGATATGTTGTATCCGGACCTCATTAATACACGGACCCCAGGGATTTTTAATACTTTTCAATTGAAAGGAATTGAAAAGAAATCGCAATTGACAACGATCAAACGGGGTTACACACCGTGGCCGAGTTCTTTTAATCCCAAACTATACAGAAGGAACGCAGCACTGGGAAGTCAGTGGTTGTTCGCAAAATACAAGCCCTTACAACATCACTTTTTCACCATGGTCCCCATTAAGAAAAATAACGGTTCACTCATGAAGACTAGGGCTTCGTGCATGATGGAACAGAGTTTTCAGGTTACGTTCGTATTTAGAGACGATGAAACATCAACTGTGGCACCACTCGATATGTGCCATCTGCGGGCTAGAGGAGGATGGGTGAACGGGAGACAAAACTACAATGAGATGGGAACTCTGATGCCATTTTTAACATGATTGTAAAGATTTGAAAATAAAAAGATATTTAAAATGTACATTTTTTCTTTTCTTATTTATTCACATGTCCATACATCTTTAAATTTTGTACCCTTATACCCAAAGGGTAGGGTATGTACTCTGTCGTTCAAAACGACCCTTTTCCTATCTTCTGAGGAGAGAGCCAATCTTCGTTGTACGACTGTTTGCAAGTGGTGTTCTTTGGACTGGATGCTGTACTGATCCACAAATATACTTTTATTAGAAAACAAAGCATCCTTGTAATCCTGAAATTTCACACGGGTACCATCCGGGACGGTTTTAGCAGAGGATTTAGTTCCTTTATTTTTCAGGCTGAACCCATCTTCGAATCGGATGGCATATGATTTCGCCCTCAGTCCCACAAATTCCATAATTTTTCTGTGCCCACTCTCATCGGACCACAGTCCGGCTTGCTTGTGGGTCCCCCTGGTTTTGATAACGAAATCGTCCGGAACGTCCTCGTAATCAAGAAGGGGTCCTAATTTCTCATCGTGCAGCATCGTCAGCAAGGGATGTTGTTTGCACTTTTTAAAATGGATCATGAGACAGTCCGTGTCACTGTACAAACAGGACGCATCGTCACCGAACACCTCTTGCAAACGGTACAAAAATTCATATACTCTCAATTTGGCCAACTCCAATATGGAAAATCCTAATTGGACGGGTTTATTCAATACTATATCTTTCTTCTTAAATTCACAAAAGTACTTATCGTCTACAATGATGTAATTTTGACAATCCTTGAGGAAGGAATTAGTTCTCCCAGTGCCCTCGTTATGTTTATCTTGCAGGACGGAAAAGCGTTTGTACTTGAAAGGGTCCTCGGCGCATTTGCCGTATAAACTGTTGTTGGCCAATTTCAATAAATTTGCATAAGATTTATTAGTGGATTGCATTCTTAAATTTATATTTCTAGTCACATAGTCTTTGAATACATATTCCTGCGTGAAAATAAACACTTTGTGCACTTTCGTGATGATGAGTCCCATTTTCACATAATACTGTAAATTTCTCATATGTACCAAATAGTGATCTTTGTCCAGGAATGTTGTACAAAGTCTCTTGTTATAACTGTGCGGGGCCAGAGGGAATTGGTGGTGAACATCGTGAAGTCGTGGAGGATATCTGATATCCACCAAGGCAAGGAAGCAACGATCACCATCCTCCGCCCACCGCTCCCAATCACATGGAAGCTCTGTCAATGTCTCGATATGTTCGACACACAGTTTTTCACACATCACACTCGAATACAGACCGTTTATGTCCGTGAATAATATGCATTCATCCGCTTTACTTTCGACATTGGCATATCGCGTGATGCATTGGGCCACTCCTCCTCTGATATTTTCCCTCACTAGTACATATAATTCAGAATCCGTAATAATTTTGAATGCCATGGGATTCGACAATACGCTGCAATGCCAGGTGAATGAGGGAATTCCTTGAAAATAAACTGGGTCACAATTATATGTTACGAAGGAAGCTTCGCGAAAGGCCTCAAACACTTCGGTCAACAACGCAACGTCAAGATCGAGATAAAAATTATGGTAATCTTTGAAAGTCAGCATGCATTCGTTATCGAAGACCTCGAAGGCCGCTTCCTTATCTTGCTGAACTCCCGTGACCTTGCTATACCAAGCGTCATCGCTATCCGGCAGTGTGTGATTCAGTTTGTTTGGGGAATCAAACCATTCATAAGGAAATGGGGCCTTGGATCGATATTGCTCCGGCAAATATTTCGCATACTCGATTGTATGCGATAGAGCATCGAGGGAAGACGGTAGGAAGTTAAAACTATCCATTATGCGAAACCGTACCTCTTCGGTAAGGACAGACATCACATCAATTTTTTCAAATGACTTGGCGTTACATTGTACCTGGGTACCGAATTCCCGTATGATTTCACGTAAAATTAGATGACTGTCATAACCACGGAAATTGTGAAAGAGAATCACAGCGGCGTTTTCGTAGTAAAGCCAACATCTTTTATGATACGAACCCCTCGTCCCGTCAATGAAGTTACGTTTGCCATGTAATACGTTCTCCCTATTCAAAATTTCGTTTCCACAAATCATACACTTAGTAGTTTCAAAACCCGGAGTTAGCGACCACAACTTAATCCATGATGACAGCGTTTTTACAAAATGAGCAGCAAGTTCGGGTTCCTCGTCGACGGTGTGAATACTTTTCTTAATTATTCCTTTTGAACTTAAAACATAAAAGCAGTAACCTGAGATATGGTGCTCACCCGATTCTATATAGGCTTCGAAGTCCGCGTATATAACCAGAGAATGTTTACATTTGGGTTTGTTACCCACCATAATTCGTGAATCGGTTACGGTAGATACACGAACCTCACATTTTCCCATGGTATGGTAGCGTTTGCATCCCTCGCAAAATGCCCTAGCGTTTCCCTTCGTTTTATCCCTCAGAAACGCGTCTAGTTTTGTGATGTAGGAGAACTTTTTATCTTTATAGAACATACGTATTAATTTATCGGAAGGATTTCGCGAAACATCATAGATAACATTACCTCTTTCATTAAATATTTGAATATTGAAATTATCAACCGACATATGCCAAGCCGGTAACTCGGATATATGCATATTTTCCACCATCACACACGGATTTTCACTCAACCATTTCTCGATACTTCTCATTTGCTGTCTATTGTTCAGCGTCGGGTCCCACGTATGTCCAAGCGCCAAGCATCCCGCGAACGTATTTTTCATCCTCGTCCGTCTCGTACCGGTGCCCCGGGAGAAGTATTCGGCGTTCCGGGTATTTCTCGGGGTTGGATTCGGAGAATTGTTGGGTTGGGAAGGCGCCATGGTAAACCACCACGATGCAATGCCAAGGAAGGTGAGGCCGGATTCCATCATCTGAGAGAACTCTTCGATGTCCGTCAACTTCACATAGGCGTCCCCGAAAAAGTCATCAACCTCCAGCATGTCCACATCCAAAATAGCGTCCAGGTTGCAGCCCAGATGAAGCTCCACCTCCTCTTCGTTTTTCATGAAAAAAGCTGAAGGGTGTAATATCAGCTTTATGGATCTAACTTCATTCAAATACACCGTAATGAAATCTACGGCTTCTTCGAAGGTAGAAGCGACCCAGTAACCAGCGGCAGGTACTGCGTTCTGCACTCGCTTAGCCATCACGTTCGACTGATTTGATTATCGCCAAACAGGCCACTATATAAAGAACTTCGTATTAGCAACTACTCAAAAGACTCGTATATGTATATATATATATATATATTCGTAGAACAATTTACACCCCTATTATTTGAAATTAGTGTCTCGTTTTAGGTACTCTACGAATCATTATGAGCTAAAGGAGTATTTAGTATTCTGTTTGGTATCTCATAAAAAATATATTTCCTGAGACAAAATATTCTCCAGTTTTTCTACATCACTGCAACGAGTAAAGCGAATAGATAACAAATATAAGCCATTCCGACTTTATACTAACATTCTTCGAATGGGCACAGTAGAGAATTATATGATTTGCTATCTTATCTGTCTTCACATTAACATAGCAATTTATACTAAAAATCATATCTCGCACGCTTCCTATAACACTTTCTTACGTCTCCAAATACGTCTGTATCGACATCATGTAATGACAAGCGTAGCAGTTGTAATACTTATGGTAAGAAGTCAGGTACTCTGATCTGAAAAATCACCCTCGAACCACATACCATGGATTTAAGTGACCTCAGGTCATCAATGAGATGTTGATGGTGCTGGAATACTTAGACAAATCAATTTTCCTTGGTATCTACTTGATAGTGAATTAATATTGTTCCTGAGACGTTTATGGCATAGAGTGTAATACCATAGAGTAAGTATATATAGAGTGGCAAAGCAATGCTAAAAACTGGACATTAATTTTTGAGTGCTTTGGGAAGAATTTTGGCTCATGGAGAAGGCCACCTGGAGGCGCTAGTGGTACTCGGTGATTTCGCATCAACATACAGAAGAGTGGATATACCATGGCTGTTGTGGGCTTTTAATCGAGTATCAATTGTTTTGTCGTTCCTATGATACATCGGATCATATTGACGTGATCTCGATTCATTATAGACTATGCTCATTGAAGGAACATTAAAATACATGTTTAATTAGGTCTCGACGACTCAATAATATTTGCTTCCGTTGCTATTGGTCAATTAGTAAACATCCAGGTACCGAAATCATCATAAGAACATCGTGTGAGTTATGCGACACTAAATGAAGTGGCCGTGTGCAAAAGCTCATTTGTTATGTCTTGTCTTGATCGACCTTCGATGATACACCTGTTCCATCTATCGGCCAAAGTATTATTTAAAAACTCGTATCTGAATCTCCCCTTTATATCTGAATCTCTTTGCCACTCTAGATATATGTATATATATAATCGTTCATTCATTCACTCAGACCGCTCAGCGGCAAATACACACATAAATGTTTATACAGAAAGGTAGAAAGAAAGTGGATAGGAACACATAAAATAAACACAATGGTGGTGTGAAGATGTAATGAAGGCCGATTCCGAGCAGAAAAAATTCAACTGGACCGGGAATCGAACCACGGACCTTTGGATTTCGCGTCCAATGCTCAGACCACCAAGCTACCCAGTCTACTAAGAAACCACTGGAATCGGCGGGGGTTTATATGAACAAACACTCCCCAAGGCATGACCCACGAGAGCGGCCAATAGATGGCGCCAGGGCAGCATTTCACCCACCGGTAGAGAGAGAATGACACACACAGAAGGCGAAATGAAAGAATAACTCAAGCACACAGACAGTGGTGAATGATATAGAACAGGCGTTTCGGGGTACGCTAACCCAAGTAGGAAATGAGCCGTTCAGGCCATACAATCGTTCATTCATTCACTCAGACCGCTCAGCGGCAAATACACACATAAATGTTTATACAGAAAGGTAGAAAGAAAGTGGATAGGAACACATAAAATTTACAAAGACAATGGTGGTGTGAAGATGAAATGATGGCCGATTCCAAGCAGAAAAAATTCGACTGGACCGGGAATCGAACCACGTCTATAATTATAATATTAATGAATTAGAATGAATAACCATCGGTGCACCTGTAAAGACCCATCTTTCACTTTCCCCGTCCCTACTCATGTGCGGAAACATGGCTTGTCCTTTGACAAGTGCTTTGAGGTGGCAATATTGCTCTCCCTTCCCCCGGACTTGGTTAATTGAAGTGCGCCAGAAGGAGCAAGCCATAATCTGGTTGCTAAAATCGTACGCCGCGCCCGGATTAAATAAAATACATTAATGGCACGCTTCCCGTTCTTCTCCACCTACCCCCTTCCCTCCCCCTCCCCCCCCCACCCTCACTTCGACCCCTTCCGCTCTCTCCGGCCAAGACACGAGCTGGTAAAAATTTCCCCTTTTCAAGAACCGTTCGTCAACCGCTGGGAAAAACCCCTTCCCCTACCCCCTCCCCTAACCTACCGCCCCTCCTACCCCTATCCTCACCAGCGCACACGACATTTGTTCCGTGATACGCCTTGAAGACGGACGAGTTCCGAAAGCTAGCGATGTAAGTGTGATCGTCTCTTTTTTTTGTGTCTATCTCCTCCATCCTATCCACATCGTGTATATATATATAGTAAGTATGTGTGTATATATATATATATATATATATATTATAATTATATATTCACATACTTACTCTATGGTAACACTTGAAGAGGGAAGTACTTACCGAGCATCATACCATGAAACTGGGTAGTTCTTATTTGTGATAAGCATACTAACTTTGAAGTCTGCTGAAGCAGCTCAAACATAGGCGAAATAACTAAAAAGTTATTCATAAAGTAAATAGAAAAAGATCAAAGTGTGTTTTTTATTTTAAACGAAACATTCAATACAACTCTGGTAAACAATACGTGATATCTACTAAATGTGTGTAAGATATTTTAGTACAGCATGTTAAGTGAAGCTGGCGAAGCAATTACTGATACCAAAATAATTTACGGCTTTGATATGTCAAAAAATAATTTAAAATATTTACAGTTAATTGGAATTACTTCAAATGTGTTCGTTATTTTAAAAACTAATATGTGTGCTTTCAAAAATGCATACATGATATGATATATGTGCATGCAAAAATGCGTATGCCAGAGGTACGTGTCACTTATTGGAGTACCGATGTGCAAAAAGTCGCTTAATATCGATTGTATTCTTCCTTTGATACTTGTCTTTGCTAAGTAAACAAATCCGCCATTAATGTGCTAACTTTGCTGTATTCGCCATATGCAGACCATACAGTCTTCAACGTTTTTTTATATAGTAGTGCCTCTTCAAAAGGACGACTTGTGCCGCTCATTCGCACAATTTCTTGGGCGTGCAGTGGCTGTAAATGTTTAGCAAGCACATTAATGGTGGCCGTGTGGTGGAAACGGCTGCAAAGATCCACATCGATTAAGCTACGGATTTATCGAATCGAACAACCCTACGTCATATAGTAGCTCGTAATCTATTGGCGCACACCTGAATTACATACCTCTTAATTGAATCATTCGTGCGTACGTGTATCCTTTCGTATATATTATCATGAATCATGTTGTGGTAATGTCAGTGAAAATTAACTTCCTGTCGCACATCCATGATGCGGCGGATAGGACACTACGTAAAAGAAAAAGAGCCTGAGGAGGGGAATAGGAGTGAATTGGAAAAGAACCAAAATAGCCAGGATCAAGTAAAAACTTGCATCACTGGATAGTCCATCGCTTCCATTCAGGGTGTCCGTGCAGCTGGGCATTTGACTTCCCCTAAAAAAGCTTAAGAAAAACTCACCACAAAATCGTCTACAGAGGACTGGTAGCAGAAGGCTAGCTGACACTTACCTGCAAAAAGAAAAAAAATTACATTAGCAAAGCTATTGCTTAGAATCGTTAGTAACTGTAGCACACTAATTCCTAGCGTGTTTGCAACAAAAGAACAAGCATTTAACATTTCAATCAAAAATTCTGTTTCTTTTTCCAGCCAATATTTTGGTGTCCCACCGCGGTTCACGTCTTATGTTCTTGATATTCTTGTATCGAAGGTGGATATGACCGTGAAGAATAATTGAAGGTGAATAGAAGGGGAAATTCCCCAGAGGAAGACGCAGGAATAAGTTCGAGGGACAAATGAGAGAAAAGTAAACAGGAAGAGATGCCAGGAAGTAGGGTAACAAGCATTAAAAAGGGAAGGGTGGAGTGATGGATGGCTTTAGTCAATCAATCTTAAGAGCGAACGACGAATGATGAGACATATCTCTCACACTGCACCTCTTAATGCATTCATCATTGGCCCATTGGCTGACTGATCAATGGCAATGGTCGATGGTCTGCAAATCTCACTGCCTTTACCAAGTCTCCTCCTACCTTTATTCAGGGTGTCCAGCAGCTGGGCATTTGAAAATTCCCTGAGATTTCCAGGGTTTTCCAGACATAATTTTTATTTTCCCAGAGGAAATATTGAATTTTTCTCGTTAATTATAAGAGAATGTTCGGTATGTTTTTGGGTGATTAAACGTAAGGATTATTTTTAAACTTGCACAATTGGAGGAAAATGAACACAAAACTTTAAAATAGTGTGAGAGAAAATCACATCACCACCCTTTCTTAGATTTAAACATTGTCATGCTGGTGCTCAGGAACAAGGTTATGTTACAGCCAGACTTTGCTATAAATAGCATTGATATAAAATGATCAACAACTTAAAAAACTGAAGGAATTGACTTTTTCCCTTATTTTACTAAATGCGACAACGCAAGGGAAATTTGACTTCGCAACTTGCCGAAAAAGGCACATAGCTTCCGTTGCTGTTTTATGTATTGAAACCTCAGAAAATTCCAGAGTCAATTCGATATTTCCCTGAGATTACCCTGATAATTTCAGTGAAAATAAAATACCCTGAGATTTCCCGGTCTTCCCGGTTTTCCAGAATGGATATGGACACACTGTCAATATTGATCCAGCAACCCGACGAAGTGCTCTAAACGAAGCTAAAAAAAACGTGACAACGACCCAACAGACAGCCAGACGGTGACGGGCATCGAATCATTTCCCCTGTGCACCTTCTGCATGCATCAGCATCATATATATACCCGTGTATCCCTTATTCGTCCCCTAACGTGATTCAGAGAACTGTTTCTTCATGTCTGCCGCCTCTCAAACCACAGCCAACAAACGTCCCCAGACGGAGGGAGCATCCGGGACGCGCTCCCTTACAGAATCTCGTCTCTCCGCATCTGTCTGCAAATGCAACGAAAATTAAAATCCACCAAATAACCTGAGGATAAATATAAACAGAGATGTGTGTCGGAGGACTGAAGTGTAAATAATGTCTGGTCACAAATCAACGCACATATTCTCGCATTCCACACGATTCATTCACACGCCCGAGCGTTAATATTACTTTTCCACGACATCGCATCCCTGGAGACAAACTCGCGCCCGGATATTTCCACGTTCGTCCCACAACGCCTCAAATAGATATGTTTAAACGATGGAAAACTAATAATAGCAAAGGGAATATCCCATGGGATCTGTTTAAAAAAAGATTAGTTTTTCCACCTTATTCAAACATTTTTGCTTGAGTAATCAAATTGGAATTAAATGCTTGGCTTCGACTGAAATACGGAGCAGATTCAACTGACATTTAAAATTGAAACTGTGAGCAAAACATAAGCGAATGTTTTCAAGCTGAAAGAGTATAAGCAAAAAATTTCCAAGTCAAGAACTCGGAGAAAGTGCAAGGGATGAAAATGAACATGAGACTTAAGGTTGTGTAGCAGGAAATGAAACGCCATTTGGATACTCTTCTTCGCCAAAAAACTAATTTCTTTGAAATGCTGAACCTCTGTTCGCATTAAAAAGCAACCAGCGTGAACTCATCACCATAACTAAAGCTGTGGCATGAACGAATAATATTCACGTCAACAATTTTCTCATTCATTGACCCTATAGGCTAGTATTTCAGGTGTGATCTAATCTATTAGATGATTATGTTGGGACCGTGCCGCCGCAAACGAAACGGAAATAGGTTTAAAGATAGTCGCTGTGCAGACCTAGCATTTATGAAGAGCGGAGACAAACTCTCTCCACTCTATTCAAGGTTTATTACAGTTCGACCCCTCAGCAGGACATAGAAATCTGTCAAGAACCTCGTTAGTTGGACCACCAAGTAGGTTCCTATCATGCCCAATTCCAAGAAACATTGAAAAAAAATATTGTTGGTTTTCTTTAACGTTCTCAAGCTATGTGCAACATAATCGCCAGCTTATCATTGAATCTTAAGCTCGAAAAATTTGATGAAAATTTAGATTTTTCACTTGATGTTCCCATGATATTTTTGTCCAATTTGATAAAATCGACTCCCCATATATTAATACACTTTAATTTGTCATGTGATAAACACTTACATTGTTAAAACTAACGAGCATTCTAAATGGAAAGAAATAGATTTGCCATCAAAATGTTGCCATCATCTTGGAACCTTTCACACGCATCAAAATATCGTTTTCACTGTCTTGACAATAAGTGAACTCAAAGAGGATAGACCTCTAATTAATATGAAACAATGTCAACCCTACGATCAAATACCCAGAAGTTCTTCGGTAAAAGACACGCAATGTAGATTCTAATTTACCTTTTAATAAGATTACTCTCGAAGAATTGGGTCCTCTAACTTTATTGATGAATATAATACTGTACAACCGGGGATCAGCTTGTAACCGGACATTTATTCACCTCAATGAATCCTTTAGAACTATCTGCTCAAGTATAATTATGTACTCAAGTCATAACGAGCGAAGCTTCAGATATTGTGGAGCAGGAGAGAATAAAGAATTCCAAAACTTGGTGATGGAAGTGGGTGCTAAAGATCAAATGGACTGATAACTTGGGAAACGAAAAGATGCATACAAATAATATAGGAGGAGATAATCACATGAACCACGATCACGAAGACAGGTCGATAAGGCTAAGCAGCTTGCCTTCTGAAACAGCATATCTGTGAGGAAATGAACAGAAGAGAAAATCGAAGGGAGCGTCCAACAAAATGAAGAGCGGGGAAAGATCCGAAAAGCAAACTAAAATGGGACATGAAAACTCAATATTTAGTAACTTGATGACACTTTTACAAACGACAGGTTTACAAAACACACCACCACAATGTCAGGTCTGGTTTCCACGTCATAGCATCATCCTCAGGTGATTAACACCGGCATCACACTCCCATATACATTTACAGTCATTCCTGCGAAAGTCATCACAAAAATATACCTATAATGTTACCTATAATATTACTTGTATATATAATAACCTGGGTGGAGTAAACATAAAATCTTCAGATACAGTAAAATATCGTGGAATTACCTAAACATCTCATATATCGTGGGGATTACACACAAAGAACATACGTGGCGCAGCATTAAAGAAACTAGTTTTTGTTAAGCGTATAATAGGAAGGTCCTCGGATGAAAAAGTGAAAGAGAGATGCTACTTCGCTCTGGTTAGGCCACACCTCGAATACGCCGCGAGCATTTGGGACAATGGTCATAAAGATTTAACCAAATAAAATTAATAAAATACAACGGAAAGCAGCGCGCTTCGTTAAAAACTGCTACGATCGTACATATAGTGTCTCACAACTTTAAGAGGGACTAAGGTGGGAGCCCCTAGAGACTAGGAGGCTACATGCTAGGCTTAGTTTGCTTGAGAAGTTCAGAACTGATATTTTTCAAAGCGACATAGAGAATATTATCATGACTCCTCACTAAATCTCTAGGTCTGGCAGATAAAATTAGAGAGATACACTGCCAAACAGATCGGTACAAGAACTCGTTCTTTCCGTTAACAACAAGCGACCACAATACAAAATTGAGCTCCACTAAATATACTCCTATGATACATGTCACCATTTCATCTCCAAAAAATGTACACCTTTATACGGCTGGTGACCTAACAACCCCTAAAATGGCCTAAGCGGCGGCTCGCGGAGTATTATGTAGATGTACAGTCACTGGAAGGGAGTGAGGAGTGGGGGAAAACAATATTTTGGAGAAGAGAGAATGCTCATTCCAGAGTGGATGGAGAGTGGGAAAGGAGAGGCGAGGAGAGGACATGTGAGGAGTTTGGAAGGTACATTTTGTAAAACACCGTCCTAACAGGGCGACTCAAATTCGAATTCTTCAAAACACCGAATTGACAGTGTCCAGCAGAGTGATTTGGAGACTACCGTTCACAAACAATTTAAAGAAAGAAAATTAGATTTCTTAGAGAACAATGCAATATCTTTGGGATGTAAGAATAAGCGAGTGACTGCTGTAAATATTCCTCTGCACTCCTCTGCCACTCTTCCCTTACACTTTCTATGTTATACACCAAGGTGACGAAATTCGCCATGGAAAACATGAATGACTGTGACCGAGATTCGAACCTGAATCTCCCACCACGGAAGGAAGATGGCTTGTTGATGTAACTGTCTAAGACGCCTTACCGGCAATTGGGATATCTGTGTTCGAATCCCGGTCAAATCAAATGGTATCCATCACGTAATAATGTTACCTAGTTCGCAGGGAAATAAGAGTAAATGAAGAGCTTTAGTCAACCAGCTTTAGGGAGGAATCGTAAATGATTAGAAATCGTTTAAAAAAATTAATTATGCGATTTGAAATTATTTTAAAAATTTAGAGCCAAAAGCAGTCACATGCACGCAATTACTTTTTAGAGGCGTTAACTTTAAGTATTTAATCTTACCCGTCAGCTAACAATTACATGGTGAAGCATAAAATGTTGACCCTGGACGTTTACATTCATAAATGCATACGAACGGAGTAAAATATTTTGCAAATTACTCATTCATTATGAAAAACGTTATGTTTAAGATATCAAATTACGCAAAAAAAATCCCTGCTCTATAGAATTATGGAAATCAAGCTCATTATAAATCAGACGGACCTGAAAGTGGACAGTCTTCCCTGCCTCTGAGGTGAGGAAAACGCTCAAAGCGTATGTGACTTACGAGTCATTCATTGAAGAAATAAGAGAGGAGATCGAAGCGTCAATAGCCTGAGATCATGTATTCAACCGTACCACCTCCATAGGCGCACAAGCCGTACTAAATGTTCTCGCATTCAGGAGGTGTCGTCGCGCTTCCAACCATTTGACCAACTTCACGTCTGCTAAACGGCTGGTAGGGGCTAGTACAAGGAAACACTCACTAGTTGGCCATACTAGTCACACTAATTCAGCTAGGTGTCCGCTATGGCAGCTCATGGAGTCCAATGAATTAATGTACTATTATTAAGTTTATAACTACTATTATGTTCCTTCGTGACCTGATCAAATTTTTATTTACAAGTAAAACATAATTTTTAAGTGTTTTCATGTGATATGCCAAGGCGAGGGGGACCCAAATTCATTTGTTTGACATCCCTTTCGACCGTAAGTATGTACAGTCACCCGTTCGACCTCGCACGTCGGATTCACGTTCGTACAGATGGTAGTACATTGGGGGCGTATCTGAATTGGATCGCGGCCCGAAGGAGGAATGAAAACGATGACGAAGCAGCATTAACGAGGACCCACTCCCAAAACATTCCATATATACCTCACCGGATTTATACTGGGGGCACAAAACAGATTTTACGGGATCGACCGAGATCATATAACTTTTTTCCATTCCATAGACGTTCCGATTGATCTCAATCACTCGATAACGTTGTGCTCTTTCAATTGTTTATGACATGCTGCGGTGCGCCGACGAGAGTATTTCAGCGTGTTTCTATGCACGAGCAAGCCAAGGTGCAACAGGCGATTTTGAATAGAAAGGGAAAAAGAGGTCAAGAGGGCATTTGCCTTACAACGCATAAAATACGACTCCCATTCGCGACCACAAGTCGGTAAAAATTCAAAACAATCTGACGCTAAGAAAACTTGTGCTCAATAGACGGGTGCTGTGCAAGATGAAGTATAGTGTTATTCTATTTTAAGTAAGCTAAACCTCACGTCGAGAATATACGATCAAAGCTTTTGAAACCCATCAGCGAAAGAGCAGGTCAAAACATTAGATGGCATTACTTGGTGATCAGCCAAGACGAAAGACAAAAATCAAAACTCTACCAGTCTCTCTCATTTGGCGTTTCGTATTTGCATTCCGAAATTTCCTGCACTTTTTCTCTTTCCCCTTCTGTGCCTCACTATGATGTTCCAGCCTCTCACTTTGATGAGGTTCTTTTTTCCCTTCAACGCACCCATGCACTTCTACTACGTGCACTTCTTCTATTTCATCTTTTGTACGACTGGACGTCGGCGTGACAATCTTTACTATCATGGAGTCCGTGGGCATTTTTTCCAGCTTTATCATCAAAAGCCTGTCGCTGTGCTACCACAATGATTTACCCTTCAGCCTCTTTTGAGAAGCCTTCACCAAAGTGTAAAATTTACCTCTATGATCGGTGGCCGGTTATAAATCATCTGGGCTCAACAATTTCTATTCAAAATTATAGACGCAAGTTCTCCGTCAATAGGAGATCATCCCATACTAATGCAATAAAAGTCTATGATTTTGGTCTCCCCCAATCCCAAATACCTGCATTTTTCCATTTAAGGATCCACCGCCTTATTAACCTACCTTAGTCTAACTCAGACTAAAACGTACAAATTATTAACTCAGACTTAAACGTTGAACTTAATTCCAACAGAGAAATAGCACAAAATAACGGATATAGAGATGTACAAACTCTCAAATAAATAATCCAAACATTTATCCTCCAAAAAATATGTTCCTTGTCATCCGATCATATCAAAGGTAATAGGTAGTAATAGGTAAGGTAAAAGGTAAAAGTAATAATAATAATAAAGTAAAATAGTTGAGAATACTTCTAATTTGTTTTCTGTCTCATTCTGTATAAAACATCCTCCAGTGCCATAATTTTAAGACTTACTTCAATAGAAATTATACCTGATGACGAACACAAGATAATTTAGAAGATAATGTTGATGTTAACTCAAAGTGTGTTGCGTATACACTCTCTTACGGAGACTATGCATTATAAAATATCGATCATACTTCAATATTCAGATCCAAGGAGCCCAGAACTGTTTTACGACTAGAAATGACTCATGCCTTCGCCAGTCGTCTGATGGTGTTTAGTCATAGGTGTGATTTCAACACTTTAGATTTGTACCGTATCAGGAAAGACAAGGACGCCTACGAATGAAGAGCGATCGGAATTCAAAAACATTCCGATTGCCTTTAAATGATATAATTTCCATAATCCCTCTTCCTTGCTATTAGCAATCCTCCTCCCTCCCAACACAATAATGCTGCACCGGCTTTCCTCTCAATACTTCAACCTATCCTCTCCCTTCCCCTCAGCAAACCCCCTCCCCCCAACTTTTCCACCGACAACATTTCCTCTAAGACTACAGCTACTTTTTCATGGACGCGTCAGACGCGCACGCGCGCGACGAGACGCGTCATTTCTTCGCGTGAACCGTTCGCATGCATGCGAACCTACGCGTAGGAGGTACCTACGCGCCATCTACAGCAGAGAAGAAATGGTAAAAAAAAGAAACGTGACGACCGTGTGCGCTAATCGCTCTACAACCAATTGTTGATAATTTTGTGTTAATAGTTATCTAGCTCCATCCAAGTACAATAGCTATTATTCTTCGATTTCCTCTACAACTTAATTCCTCTCATCCGCACGCCAACTTGCTGAGAGCTAATTAACGTGCCGTTTTTTTAAATGAAAGAAATGTATGCAGTGGCACCATTGAATACCTTGTCCCTCCACGCCTACTCCCGTAGGTTTCTATCCCTGTATCGATAGTCCTTAGAATTGTACAGGAACGTGTACTTCTCTCGAGTTTCGAAAATGATCATTTCATCCTTAGAACCTACACTTCGCCGGTCAGCCATCTGTGTGATTCTACGCGTTCCGCGCGTCGAAAGTTGAAAATATTTCAACTCGGGCGACGCGACTCTACAGGAACATACGCGAACTCACCCGAAGAAATCCGGGCTTCCGATTGGCTGAGGATCACGCATTCGCGTCTATTCGTCTGAAACGCGTTCCTGAAAACGTACCTTTATATATATTCCCTGTGAACCGATGGACCTCAGTGCACATGCAGAGTGACATAACACCCGAAACCGCCTTCACATTAGGTAATAAAGTGTCGAAGTTTTAAGCTTTAAACTTAATTCAACGTCGACCAGTCACCAAGTGAGAGCTTTTACATTTGAGATTGTGACATACGCTTAGAGGCAATTACAGAAACGACTACCTATATTAAACCCAAATACTTTAAAAATAAATTGAACTAAATCGGATCCAAGTACCATCTCTCAGGTAAAATGTGTAGAGAATAAATTTGTTATTTCATGTATGCCATCTATAAAGCATTTAATTACATTCTTAAAAAATAAAGTTAAATTCCCATCGGATTCCGCCTCTCATGGGACACATAAAAACCGTTTGCTCAAATTTTCAGTCACACATTTTGACCGCAGCACATTTACCTTACCTGTACAAAAAGGACAAAAGATTTATAACAGATTTATAACAAAGTCAGCTTTCTAAAATTCCCTGACTTCTCCAGGAATGTGAAGACATTGCCCTGACCTCTTTAAAATTTATAACATTAAGTAAAACAACAACATTAGCAGAAAAAAAGCTTCAAACAATGCTGAACAAAAACATAAGGGCGACTGAATCGAGAGTAATGATGTAAAGTTGGGAATTTCTGCTAGACGTTAAATATAAAGGCTATATTTTCATTCTAGCGCGAGAACTATCATCATGGCAAAAAGATAAAAATTGTTATGACAACCATTCAAAGGCAAATGAAAAAGGCGACGAGTCGAGTCGTGACATAATGTAGTTAATTCTGCCAATAACCGTAAGGCGACGAATTTTCGCTCACGAGTCCTCAAATTACATTTGAGGACATCATCATTCACCGCTAAATGCATGCGCTCGATTAAAAAAAAATTGATTAATCGTCGTGAAAATCACGGGCTTTTAAAAACGACACGGACAAAGTGAAAACTAAAACAAATTCTAATTTTTTTACTTCTACACCTACATCTACATACTACCCCATGAGCCACCGCATGGGCGTGTGGCAGGGGGTGGTAGGTCACCAGCCGTGTAAGGATGTAAAATTTTTGGAGGTGAAATTGTGAATGTACTATGTGAGTGTATTTAGAGGAGCTCATTTATTTCGCTCTGAAAAATATCAGTTCTGAATTTCTCAAGCAACTTAAGCATAGCGTGTAGCCTCCGAGTCTGTAGGGGCTCCCACCTTAATCCCTCTTAAAGTTGTGAGACACTATATGTACGATCGTAGCAGTTTTTAACGAAGCGTGCTGCGTTCCTTTGTATTTTATTAATTTGTTTGGTTTAATCTTAATGACCAGGGTCCCAAATGCTCGCGGCGTATTTTGAGGTTTGGTCAAACCAGAGCAAAGTAGCATCTCTTTTTGACTTTTACATCCGAGGATCTTCCTATTATACGCTTAACAAAACCTAGTTTCTTTAATGCTGTGCCGCATATGTTTTGTATGTGTATTTCCCACTTCCTTGACTTTCCCATAATTTTCCATGACTAAATTTCAATTTCCTGACATTCCCCAAATTCTCCGGTTTTCTAATCAAAGATAAAGCAAAGCTCGGTGAGGAGGGACGGAGAAAAGAGAAGGCTGTTTCGCGGTGCCCTTGGGTCATTCACGGAGGCAAAAATCCAATCTGCAACAAAGAGAGACAAGAGGTGGAAGATACAGAGAGAGAGAGAGAGAGAGATATGAAGGGTGAGTGAGGAGAAGAAGAGGAAAGGAAGCCAGACAGATAGAGAGAGGCAAAGAGGCGTAGAGGCACATATCCTCCGGGGAGGGAGGGAGGAAGGAAGGGAGGGAGGGTGCCGAGGAGGAGGGAAGCCTCACCCGTTGATGCGATGGTCGCCTGTTTGAGACACTCAAGTAGGAAAGTGAGAGGAGGGATGGAGAATGAAGAGAAGCGAACGAGAGGTCAAAGGGTCGCCGAGTGAGGAGGGGAAGGAAGTTGGACCGGAGACGAGAGAGATGAGAGATGGAAGAGGTTTAAGAAGACGCCGAGCCGAGTTCAAAAGGCTAAAGCCGGTGTTCCATGATCAAAATATCATCTAAAAATACAGTGAATATAAGAACTAAATGATTCCCGGCAAATGATACGAGTAAGTTGTTCTTCTTTTTGCCTGGATTTCAGATCGAACTATTTATTCTGTCTTCAGCCAACGTTTCGCATTTTTACTAATGCAACCTCAGAGCTAAGAGTGAATTCCTTAAGTTATTTTTTTCGTGGCCTCTATAAATATCTAAATTTAATAATGACCCACAGAGGTCATGATAACTAATCACTTTAAAATGAGTCAGTTCCTCTCGGAATATACAATGGATTAACGTATGAATATTTTGTTAACAATTTTTTTTTCAATAAGCGTCTCGCGTACCATCACGGGGGATATTAAAATTTGTCGCCTAAAATAAATATCAGCTGTCTGAAATGATCGACTTATACATTCCCCCAGGAGCTCAGGTGACCACGAATTGGCTAATTGTTTCCATACTTCCTTGCTGATTTCCTCGAACATTCTAATCTGTTTTAAAGGTGAATTTCCAAATGACGCTAAACTGAGAGCCTGCATTCCGGTGAAAATTCGTTCTGTTCAAAAGTGGATTTCGTTGGTCCCTTCAAGGGCTAAGGTTATCCCAATGTCCTCACGAGTGACCAAGCAAACGATCACTATTGCATTCAATTCCACTGTCCAAGTCCATACCATTCCCGGCAACGGTCAGTTTCTCCATTCGAACCCCAGCTCTCTCTCCTTGCTTACCCTGGCGGAGGTCATTCAGCAAGCAATTTAGCAATAATTTCGGCCTCCTGTTGAAATTTTAAGATAAGTAGCACTTGACACATATATTAGCCTCTTGGATCTATTGCTCCCACTCGATTTTACTTGAGTTCTTTTGCTGAGAACACGGATACGGATATCTACATAAATTACATTCATCATCCGCAGCTCTACAGCCCGGTGTGGGCCTTGGCTTCATCTACAATGTGCCTCCATTAATTTCTTCTTTTTGCTTTCTCCCTCCATCTCGTGACTCCCAATGCCATCAAGTCTTCTTCAGCATCCTGTAGCCATCTCTTCCGTGGTCTACCTCTCTTCCTGACCCCTTCCATCTTGATATTTATAATTAAATTTGGTATTCTTTCGATTCCCATTCTTTATGCATGACCCAACCACGCCAGCCGTAGTGCTTTGGAGAATCTAACAATGTCTTTTTCTTCTAGAATATCATTTATCGCCACACTATAATCTGTTTGTGAAAGGATTATTCTTAATAGGCTCTACTACTTTACATCTCCTTTTCTGTCTCAGAATCAACATGGTTTCCTTCCGGGCCGCTCCTGCCTCGCCAACTTAGCTGTTTTTCAGCACCATGCAGTCCATTACATTACCGACAAAAGCCAACTTGATGCTATCTTCCTAGATTTCTCTAAAGCTTTCGACTCTCTCGATCATACTCTCCTTCTCCACAAACTCTGTCTTCTATTTAACCTGCACGGTAATTTTCTAAACCTAATTAACTCCTTCCTCAGTGATAGAGCCCAACGGGTCATACTTTCTGGCTCCTCATCCCATTGGTCACCTGTAACTTCTGGGGTTCCTCAGGGAAGTGTCCTCGGGCCATATCTTTTTAATCTTTTCATCGATGATTTAGCCTCCATTATTCCTTTCTCACAAGCTCAAACCCTTCTTTACGCAGATGATTGTAAGATATTTAAGCAAATCGACAATGTCTCGGACTGTTGTGACCTCCAGGATTCCTTAGAGATGATTGCTGAATGGTGCAAAGTCTGGAAACTCAAATTAAATTCAAGCATAAATAATACAAGTTCTTTGTTAACTTTATGGTATTCCATTTTATCTTTCAGATGATTTAATGGTTACATTTACCTGAAGATGACGCTCAAGCGTTGAAACCCGGGTCGTGTGTGTTTTTTAAGTTGTGGTTTTGTAAATGTAACCATTAAATCATCTGAAAGATAAATTCAAGCAAATGCAATACCATGTCAATTTCCCTTGAAAAGTTCCCCCACAACTTCAATTACAGCGTTAACTCCCAGATTATCAATCGTGTCTCATCCGTGAAAGACCTAGGTGTTTTGATGGACCAAAAACTCAACTACTGCGACCATATTCCGGCAGGTAAAAATAAAGCTATGTCTCTCCTTGGCCTCCTCTACCGCTACACAGAAATTACAGATCCACTTGCGCTACGCTCATACTTTTCAACTATTGGCCTTCCACTCATCAATTATTGCTCCCCCATATGGTCCATCTCGGCTCCATCTAATATTTTAACTCTGAAGAGTGTTACTAATTTTTTCTGCAAGATAGTAAAATACAGAGGGCCCTATTTTCACAATATGGCAACTGATACCATTTTGTCTAGTCTCCTTACCTGATCTCCCGAAACTAATGCTCAAAACTGACCTTAAGCTCATTCCTAGCATTTTCAACTCAACTACAGACTGCTCTGAACTGATCTCAAGCATCAGTTTTCGAATCCCATCTAGACCCACCCGCACGCACTCTCTACTCCACCTGCCCATTCCCAGGTTATCCTTGACCAAACGCTCCCTCCACTTCCGCCTCTCCTCCCTCATAAATTCTCTCCCTACCAACATCGATCAAAACAGCCAACACTTTTACACAACGCGCTCTTTCTCATTTCGCTGGCAATACTTAATCGCTTCTCCCCGCTGGGCCCTTAAAAAAATGTTAATAAATTGTTATTGATCTTAGTTTTGTTTGAATTGTATGTGTCTATCTTCTGTGTTTGTTATATTGGGCCACTGTAAATTGGCAAGTATGCTGTATGTGGACAAATTAAGTAAATAAATAAATAAATATTCATATCTTCAGTTTTGTGTTCCAAGACAGCAATGTTGATTTGAGGAGAGGTACATTCGCATAATAGGCTTTGCTGCCTTCCATCACTCTGTGGTTGATTTCATCAGACACTTTATTTTCATTATTCAACATGACTCCCAGGTAAGTTAATTCCTTGACCCCCTTAAACTCATAACTTCCAATTCTTATGTTTTGCAGGTCTCGGGTGGTCTGTGAAGATGACATTTTCATATATTTGGTCTTCTCTTCATTGATTCTGAGTCCCATTCTTTTACCAGTGTCTTCTAAAGTACTAAACATTTCCTCAAGATCAGTCAGATTGCGTGTTATCAGTGCTATATCGTCTGCATATGCAAATCCGTGTTTGGATTTATGCACAATAGTTCCTCTTAATTTCAATTCTTTCATAGTTTTATGTAAAGCTAAGTTGAATAAGACAGCTGAGAGAGCATCCCCTTGTCTCACACCTGAGGTCATCTTGAATGCTCTACTTCCTCTACCCCCAATATAAGCTTTACATTGTGATTCTTTGAATGTCAATGAAACCAATCTGATCAATTTCTCTGGGATACCATAACCTCTCATAGCATTTAGTATTTCTATCCTATTCACACTGTCAAAGGCTTGTCGAAAGTCAATGAATAGGATATGTATATCGACATTGTATTCGTAGCACTTCTCCATTGTTTGCCTTACTGTGAATGGTACTTCTCCCCAACCTAAAACCACACTGATATTCTTCCAGAATATTTTTGGCATAGGATCTCATTCGTTTGAGGAGAATACTAGTGAAAATTTAACCTATATGCTACATTCAACAACGTGATGCCTCTGTAGTTTTTACAATCATATTTCTCCCCTTTTATAAATATTGGGCAAATCAAACCTGTCTTCCAATCTTCTGGCAATTCTTCCAATTTCCATTTAGTACAAACTAGCTCCAATTAAATTCCGACCTCCATATTTCATCAACTCTGTTGTCACTCCATCTTCCCCTGGTGCTCTGCCATTCCATTGTTTTCCAACACATTCATATACCTCTTCTTCAGTTTCAACGGGCACTTCCTCATCTATTCTGCGAGTTTGTATTTGCTCTTCTATTCCTGGCGTTGCTTCCTTGTAATACAATTCATCAAAATATTCAGCCCATCTTTCCAATATCTCAATCTCCTCTCCGATGACTTGGCCATTTTTATTTCTACAGGAGTGCAATTTAGGTTTATACCCTTGATTCATACATTTTACTGCTTGGTAGAACTTTTTGCTTTCACTTGCATCATTGAGTTCCTCCATATGTTTAATCTGTGTTTTTAAATAATCCTTTTTCTTTTTCCTTAGTATTTTATCTGCTTCTTTCCTACTCTGTCTGTACCTCTCTCTATTTAATATGGTATCCCTTTGCAACATATTACATCTATTCCTATTCTTTTCCTCTATTTCATGTTTGCAATCGTCATCAAACCACTCTGAATTTCATTTTACTTTAGTTTTAAGCATAATGTCCTTAGCAGTCGATAAAATGGATTGTTTAATTCTTATCCATTGCTTTTCCACAGAATTGTCCTCTGTCTGTTCTTCAGCACACTCTCTCAACTTCCTAATTATTTTATCTTTGTACCTAGTAGCTTGCACAGGGTTTCTTAAAATTTCACTATTCCATTCACACCTTCTTGGCTTATTGGTTTTCTCCAAGAGGGCTAGTCGTTCTCTAAAATTTACTTTCACTAAGTAGTGATCTGAATCGCAATTTGGCCCTCGTGCAGCTCTTACATCTAATGCAGAAGACGAGTGTCCCCTAGATACCACCACATGATCTATTTGATTCACCATTCCTGTTTGTGTTTTCCTGTTTTCCATTGTACCTTTATGTATGTTTTTGTGTTCAAAACAAGTGCTTTTAATCATCATGTTGAATGACAGGGCAAAATGGCAGAGTAGCTTTCCATTTTCACTCGTCACATCATTTAGGGAGTATCTTGCAGCCACAGAATGCAGGAAGTCTTCCTTACCAATTTTTGCATTTAAGTCTCCAAGAACCACAAGAGTATGATATTTTGCTGTTTTTTGGCATTCTCTTTCCAACTTATCATAAAATATTTGCTTTTCATCTTCTGGACTGTCCTCAATCGGGGCAAGGGCTGATATAATGTCAAAATCACGGAATTTTCCTTTTATCGTCATTTTACTCAGTCTGTCTCCTAATGACTCAAACTTAATCAGACTCTTCCTCGCCATTGCATTAGTCATAAATCCAGTTCCATACAATCCGGTTCTATGACTGGGACCACTGTATAACACGGTAAAATCCTTTTTATCAAGTCTCCCATTTCCTTCCCATTTCACTTCCTGAAGGGCTATAACATCCGATTTATATTTAGACATTTCATCTGCTATTTCCATAATTTTCCCAGGTTTCAACATTGTTCCGATATTCCATGTAGCTAATTTCCTTATATTCGTAGTCCTTGTCTGTTAGCCAGGTCAATATCTTTTAGATCCATCCTTATCCATCCGAGGCACATTTGAAGGTTCCTTAGCGAGATTATTTTTTACAGTGTAGGATTACTAATCCCACGCCTAACCCCCAACCTGGAGGACCAGGATTTGTACTCAAGGTTTACTCCCCCAGAGAGGTTTGCTTCCCTTCGCATAAGAGCCCTCTCTGCCCTGTGTGTTGGGGCACACTTAGTCTGGCAGTTCAGTCAAGGCCTGTCCGGCAAGGGAGGCCTTACCAGTAGATATGCTACCGCCGGCATAGCCCTTGACATCATTACCACACGCAATCCTCTCCGCCCGGCACTGAAGGTGCCTTCAAAAAGGCGGTGCCCCCTGGGGAGGCATAAATTACATTATTAATGTAAATAAATAAAGAAATGTTGAGGGAAAATTTATTTTCAAGAAGGAAATGTATTCTGGTTTCAATAGTTAAGCAATCGAAACAAATATAAATTTTCAAAATAAGTCTTCACCCCGAAAGAGCATTTAAGGTAGTAATTAATTCCAGGAGAATAGTATATAGATGAGACGGCCCTCGACCACGCCCTTTTATACTGCTTCAAGCTTTGGTTGCCATATGAAGCGTCCTCTCTCTCTCTCACCTTCTCTATCTCTCTCTCCATCATATCCATCTTAAAGGTTAAACTCAAAAAGTAATGACTAGTTTTTGAAAAAACTAAAGCATACGAACGGAAATATTTAAGTAGTCATACTCAACCACTTCAGCTGAAATACGCAATTTATGAGAGACAATCAGCTCTGCTGGCATTGAAATTCCAAGCAATTGCTAAAGTTATGGCGTGTAAGGACGTCAAAAATAATGCAGGTCGACGAGGTCTCTGAGGATGGAATGGGGAAGAGGGTGAGGTGAGGGGAGGGGGTTAAGGAAGAAGATACGTCAGTTAAAAGCAGAAATAAGTCGGGAAAATGTTTGGGAAGGAAAGGAAGCAGTGATGAGGAGAGAAGAGGAAGTGTGTTCGCCCCAGGCGGCAAAGGGAAAGGGAAACAAGAGGGTGGGACGGATGGGATGAAGTCTAGTGCCTCATTGCCCACTGCGGCCCGCGAGCATCTTAACGTACATGTGGCCACGGAACAAAATTGGAAATTAAAATATAACATAAACGTTATTAATATCAAAAGCAAAGTTTCTCTGTCAGTCAGTCTGTCTGTCCGCAAATCAGGTGATACACGCAGCGAGGAAATTTAATTCGCTTGCAGGATTTTTTATTGGATATTTAATAGAAATGTTAGAAATCTATTAAAAATCTATTAGCATTAGAAATACTATTAAATCAAATACGAGCAACAAAAAAGGAAATTACAACGATTTTGACTCAAATTTGCATTCCATGTGGAGAAGAAGCCATGGCCCAAATATTAATTTCGCTTATGTAAAAATGTATGCTGTTAAATACTGATTTATTTTTTAAAAATAGTAGCGAAAACATAGAGATACCCGCTGAGACGAGATGAGATATATAAATAAGAAATTCCTCGTTTTTCAATTAAAGTTTCTTTAGAGTGAATACACGTACAGGTTTCTATGTAAAACGGCCGGTATTTGGATGCAAGAAACTCGATAAGTAGCGAGGTAATTAGTACATTTTTGTATCTTTGGAAATGTGAGTCATTTTTATTTGAAATGAGACAAAATTTATCGATAGTGTGTCACAGGGTGGACGATTTTTCACGCGGCTAAGATGGTCCTTGAGAGGTAAAGGACGCGGCTAAAATGGATGAGGAAGTTAGAGGAAAGTGTTACATCGCCCCAGTAGCGTCTCATCTGGCTGCGAGTATTTCGGACCCTGCTCAAAACTTACCGCTCGAATTAAAGTAAACCACAGGTGGTGCAATACGGCGCCTTGAAACAATTAAAGGCGAAATGACGAGAGTGTGACACGGTGTGCGCTCATAGGAGAGACTGGCAATCGCTCAAAGAAAGGATGTGGACTAGACTAAGTTCACATGATTAATTCAGGTTCTTTATGACAGGAAAGATGCTACGCCAATTCTCCATAGTATTATATAAGCTAACAGAAGAAATATATCAGTATAGGTACACTGAGACTAAAGCCTGAATCACACGACACTTGACCTTGTACAAGTCCGAGGATGCTAGCGAGTACTGGATTCATAGTACGAAACCCAGCATGCTTGAAGCCTTCCTAGGAGCTATCACACGATACTTGAACCTGCACAAGGTCTGTTTAGTAGATCTATGATCTAGTACAGTCGCGGAAGGAGTTTGACGAGCGAAATGGATGATTTCGAACGAAGACGACGGCTTTTAGCTGCCTATCATAATTATCGATTAAAACCTCAATTGCTTCAGGTACCCAAGCCATAGTGTATTGTTGTGAGGTTTGAGTTGTTTATTTGATCGCGGAAAATTGTAATTGCCACGAGGCACTATGGAGGCGCTGACATAAAAAATTGACGACCGCATTGCGAAGAGCACAGGAGATTGGACAGCGGCTACTAGGAGCAAGCATCAAACTAGTACCGCACCAATTACGAAAACAAGGATACCAGCTAGTAAGCTAGCGATCATGCAGGATTTCCAGTATGCTTGGTCTGTATCACACAATACTTGACCTTGTACAAGTCCTAGTATGCAAGGTAGCATCCTCGGACTTGTACAAGGTCAAGTATCGTGTGATTCAGGCTTAATACATCTGAGTATTTTAAATGAACACTTTTGGAACGAATATGGACCATGTTGATATCTTCATGATTAATAATAAGAGAACGACGATGCATAAACAGATTGGTACTAGATGTTGCCACATTCACATAGAAGGTGTAACATTGAACTCCTTTCCACTCATTCATATAGGCATGCATAAGAGGTTCTCGATTGTAGTCCAATAGTCAATGTCACCGGGGCATTCAGGGCCCGGTTTTGTCCCCACCATGCACGATGCTCCTCAAATTATAGAGACAAACCAGCACTTCATCGATTACATTCGGAAAATCTTGGATATTCGTCGTTGTCTTCCTCGCCGAGATTACGCACTATTTTTCATAGTTCTAAATCATTTATGTTAATTCACAACGACAAAGTTAAGACTATCTTTCTTTAGCCACAGGGTATTTATAAATTTACAAATACGTGGTTTAAGAGAACAAAATTAATTACAAAATCTTTTTAAGGGACATTCAGATAAAATTACACTATGATGAAATTACTTAGTATTGTAATTAAAAATACATTGCATTGACGCAGCTCAGCAAGAGTTAATCAATAGATATACTTCAAATGTTTTAGATTATTAGGAGCATATATGAAAATGAAGCATTGGGTAGTCAGTGCTTAGCGACCACACCGGGAATCCCTTAAAAAACCGCGAAGAGCATGTTTTACCCCTTATTTTGCACCTAAAATAGCACCCTGAGGCATTTAAAGAATCACTTATATTGGTAAATAATCATAATTTTCAGGATAATATATGCTCTGACTGATGATTCACCCATACTTATTTGGTTACAGAAATCATTAAAATCAATGCATTTCGAATGCTTGGGAGAAAGTCGTCTCCCGGAGCTAATATCAGCCCCCGCTATCGCTTTATGCATCGCCAGCAGCGTCGAAGATGGAGAAATCCCACTCCATTTAATTATCCCAAATCTCGATGATAGGTAAAGAACTGTTTTCCAACCACCGTAAATTAAGTAATTTCTTCGGAGTTCCGTTTATTCCGGAGTGTTACTCGAAAGAAAAGAAAGGTATAGCTGTGGAAAATATTCTGGATGATACACAGGGGACAATTCCGCGATATGGGTTGTGACTCATGACAAAATTCCGTGACGCGTGGGGGAGAGGTTTATAAGTGTGTATGGTCAGTCAAAACATCTTTCTGATGGCTGCCAACGCATGCGCTTAAACAAGTGTGGATGGCTCACCACCATCTATCGTCCCATTTCGACACGTCTGATAATGATGCCGCAATATAGGATTCCTAGTATAGGTATAGCGAAGGATCACTGACCATGCGTCACGGTTGCTTTATGCCTTTTTCAGCCTCTCCACCACCCTACACCCTTTTCCCACACTCCCTCCCCTTCTCCCTCCTCTCCTTACCACGTAATTTTTCGCCACAACCTTTAGCGAGAGCAGTGAAATAAACGCACAAATGTCAAAAAAGCGGTCTCAAGGCTAAATTGTGAGAGCACCAGATCTCCCTACAAGCCTTAAGCTCACTCAAAATGAGAAGCTTCCCTTCCGACCCGCTCCTAAACTCCTCATCCCTGGAGAATGGAGAAAACAACTTTATTATGGAGGATTTAAAAAAAACTCGGGAGAAAAACAGGGTTGTTTGTCCAACTACGGAGTGAAAAAGTTTACTGAAGAGAAGCATCAAAGTTGTACGCAACTGCTTTACGGAATCCGAGATTTGGGGAAAGCCCTCCACTGCTTCCAAACAAAGATATGGTTTAAATGAATGTCAAATACATGGATACGTAGAGTAAGAAGCATGGGAAACAAATGCAAATCCTCTAAGCCGCGAACAAACAATGCAACATTATACGGAGTTAAGTTGACTGAGGCAGTGAGTTGGAAAATGCTTGTCAACTGCTTCTCCGTGAAAAAAATACCCGTCGCATGTATGACCGACAGGGGCAAAAATTAAGACCGTCCACTTTCCGCATCAAAATTCTGTTCTATTTAAGATTTGAGAAAACCAATCACCTAACGTCAAACGAGAGCTTCTCCATTGGAAACGGTAAAGGTAAAATAAAGCATTGTTTATGGATGACAGGAGAAAATCGAGGTTGAATTTCTAAGATCAGAAAATTCACAATGGCATATATCAGGATATAGAAAAACACTTAACGTATGCATTGAATTTGCTTTCAATCCGCCGGGAAACTTGATCCTTCAACACACGCCATGATCAAATAATGCCGCCATATTTACCTAATGTCCCTTGCGACCGCTTTCACTTTCATCCCCAGATATTATTTGGAACGTGGTTCTAAAAATGAATAGAGAGAATAATCTTGCATTAACTACTTCAAGGGAAAAACAGAGAAAGGATATGCTCGATGACAGCGGTCTCAATTCCTGGATTAAATAATATTTTTAAGACGGTTTTTGAAGGAAGGAGAAGTGCTGGAAGAGTATGGATTCGCTCCAGGAAAAGCAATTTCTTCTCCCCAGGGTGAGGCTGTGGCATACAATGTCGAAACGTGGGGTAAGGGAAATAAATGGAAGCCAGAGACATTAAAGAATGTGCCCAGGGGAAATACACAACAAAATAACTATAAATAAGATTAGAACCTCGATAGATTCTAAACAAATCGCAGATTGTCGTTAATTGCGATCATTTAACGACGGGTAGAATTGAAGATAGGGCGTGCCTATAATGCGGATTCTGTGGAGAGCCAGGTGTAACCTACTGTGGATAATTTCTTTGGTGTTCCTCTGGGCGTGATGGGCTCTTCATTACTAGCGACACTTTCTTTGATATTTCGCTACTTATTCTCAATCTTACGAATGGCTTCTGAAAAACCATTAAATTTGGCTGCGTCTTATTTCCAAAAATTGGAGCCTCCTGATTGGTTCGTTTGTATGAATGCCATTGATTGATTTTCTTCTCATTCCTTACCTGTTGACTAAATTTCATGACAGGTCTCGAGGCAGTCGTTAACTAAAATCCTTTGTCTTGGTTGAGATTTTGAGGCTAACGACGGATTTAGACGGTCTCTCTTATTGGGACCGCATTATCTGTAGCCATAGTTAGAGGAAAAGGGTGACTTCCTGTGTACTACTGATTAACACATTGCAAGCTAACAATTTGAATCGAACATCATCAACGACTTTTTAAAAAGATTGGATGAATTGCACTTCAGTACAAATGTCAAGTTGCTTTTTTTTAGTCGTTTTATATTATAAGCACTTGAAAATAATATGAATATTAAGTTCGATATGAGCGAAAGGGATACGAATGACTTTCATTGGTAAAGATACACAAAGAAAAATTATTATCATTTTGAAAAAACTATCAAAATAAACCACATTGATGGCATAAACTCTGTGGTTTCAGGCTTGATGGAGTGGAATCGGAACATAACTAAGTATGAAAAAATGGGCAACTTCCACTGTGATGAAATTCCGACCGGTTTCGCTGTTTACGGCATAATTCAGGTGGTTACCTGAAGATGCTGTAAAAAGCAAAATCGGTCGGAATAAATTTCCTCACAGTGGAAGTTGCCCATTTTTTCATACTTAGTTGATGGCATAAAATAAAGAAAAATGCCTTTTCAAGCACATCTAGCAGAACCACATTGGAGGACGAATCAAGCAAAAAAATACTATTAATCGGATTTCGAGCATATGACATAGAGTTTACAGTACATGGGCTACGAGAAACATGTATTGCTGACATAGTTTCAGATTGCATCATTCATAGATATTATATTTAGCAAATCTTTATCCGAAGAAAAGGTATCCCAAGACTGGAAATTAGCCACACCAGTATTTAAAAAAGGAAACCGATAAGATCCAGGATATTACCGGCGTATATCGTTAATATCGCTTTTATGCAAGACTCTCGAACACATTTCTGTCATCATCTACATGACCATTCTGGATAAACACTTCTTGCATGGCTGTCAGCTTCCGGAAGGGCAGACCTTGCGAATTGCAGATGGCACTCTTTCTTTATGGTATTCTAAAATCAGGTGAATCGAAAAAAAACAATTGATCCATTGATTTTAAGAAAGCATTCGATAAGGTTCCTCGCAAAAACTCATATACAGATTGGAATCATGCAGAGTGCATAAAAAAATAGTGAATTGGATACAGGACTTGCTCATTGATCGCAAACAAAGACTAGGTATTGATGGTACTATCTCTGCTATGCTAACGGTGTTCCACAAGAGAGCGTGATCAGCCCTCTATTATTCATTCCTTATATAAATGACCTAAGATCTCGAGTTAGCAGTAAATTTAGATTATTTGCTGACAACACGGTCATCTACCGTGAAATAAGGGAAGACGCGGACTTTAAATATCTGTCATCTGACCTTAAAAACATTCACTCGTGGCGCCAGAAGTAAATAGTAGTTAATACACAGCAGTACACTTCTTGTAGAAGTCCTCACACCAACACCATGCCTACGATGTGGGTGGAGTAAACACCAAGTCCTCAGGAAATGTCAAGTACCTTGGAATTACCTTAACTTCAGATATATCATGGAGAACACACATAAAAAAACACATTCGGCATCTTCAAGTGAATAATCGGAAGGTCCTCGGTTGATAAATAAAAAGAGATGTGCTATTAAACACCTTAAATACGCCGCGAGCATTTGGGACTCTGGGCAGAAAGATATAAAACAATTAATACAAAACTAAGGAAACCCGCGCTTCATTACAATTTGCTGCGAGCGAACATGTAGTGTCTCTCAGCTGTTTGAGAGATTATGTTGGGAGCCGGTGGAGACTCGGAGGCTGCACGCTAGACTTAGTTTGTTAGAGAAACTCAGAACAGGTCTATTAGAGTGTGACACAGAGAATGTCATTTTGACACCGCACTTCATTGCTGGGATCGACAGACGTACTAAAATAAGAGAGATACGTTTCCAAACTGGTAGGTACGAAAATTTGTTCTTTCCGAGCACAACTAGTGACCACGATAAACCCGGAGCCCCAATTAAAACACATTCATAAAACGCTTCACTATTTTACCTCACAAAACCTCTTTTTTACTCCTTTACACGTCTGGTGTACTAACACCCCCAGCCACACATCCATGCGCAGGGTATCACGTAGATGTACTTAAACTCAACGAATCAATACTCAGTACCATACTCCATAAACGATCACATCTAAGCTAATTAAATTATGTAATTTATCAGCCAAACTCTAATTGGAAAACGCTGTCTCGACAACTCTCGCCTTACTAAACGACAATGATCACTCGCGAAAGGGCAGAGTATGAGTAGAGGGCAAATTTTCAAAGCAAGAACACCCGCGGGTATGAATGCGACCGCCATAGTTTGTCAGCATCATTGCTTAATATCGCTCGAAACAGGAAAATTTTCCTACCTGCGAATATCCTAGAACATGTGCTGTGTCAAGAAACGTCTAACACGGGCTTTAAACATCTATATCTACAGTTTACCCAGCGATCCACCTGCAGTGTGTGTGTATCATAGAGTGAATCAATCATGCATTACACCCAAGTGAAATTAATATCAATAACTAATGATGCAGTTGCATTAACCTGTCAAAATTTACAAAGCGGAGAAGTTAGACAATATGGGCTGTACCGGAAGATTGCCACCGATTTAAAACCGTTTTTTGTTAATGTTCTTACGACTACGCCAATGCACATAGGTGCGAGAGTCATACCAAAAAAATGGACGGCGGGCAGATAGTACTTGGTAGCAGATAATAATAGAGGCATTAGAAGGTGAAATATTTCAATAGTGACACTACCTATCTCAATGTAAGCCGTTATAATATATTATCCCTCGCGGAAAAAATGGCATTTCAAACCTGTTTGTTTTCGAGTCTATTTCCCCAATTTAATTCTCATAATCTAATTTACCGCAATATATCGGATATTTTAAAGCTGCTATTAATGTCGTCAGCAAATGAATTGGTTTGGAATATAAAAAAAAGATTAAGTCTAATTTTACTCGACGGTCTGAAAGCAATTCCTAACCAAATTGTTAGAAAATATCAGCTACACAAAGTAAGTTATCACATCGGCCTTTAACATAATCTGCCGATCTTCTATGCACGCATTATAACTCGGTTTTAAGGCCTATCTCATAAGGATTCCAAATACTGGCGGAGTAGTCCTAGTGGGCTCTGATAAAGGAGAAAATGCTGTATTCCATGGTCTTATCGTAGTTAGGGTAGTGCGAGCGAGATAGTTCTCTAGTCGTAATAGAGACCATATTCGATGCATACGTTTTAATTTCACCAGCTGTGAGACACACAAATTAAATATAACATTATTAATGGTGCAATAATATAGTTTTAAATGACAGAAATTGTAAGTAATCAAATGAAAATATCTAAATAAGTTTTTAACTTGACTCATTTTTTTCACACGGTACGTTTGAAACTCCTTCAAAACGGAAGGTTTATTGTGATTAGATTAGATTAGATAAACCCGTAGATTTACCGCGGTGACAAAATTTCTCAAAAATAGTTGAGAAAACACACAAACTACACTGTTGATTTTTTGACGAGATCAAAGTGTAGAAAATGCTTCATTTTGTAAATAATGTCTCTCTGGAGTGCATGAACGTACCATATTCTATATGAAAGGGCTGGTATTTTCTGGCTAATATCTCGGAAAGTAATATGGTAAGGGGTTGAAGTTTTGGTGTTAATGGAAGGGTGATATATTTTTCTTTAAAATGAGACCAAATTCATTGATATTTAGGTAAAATAATATTTCGCTCAAACTACCTTAAACACCTCCTAATAAAATATTTTCACCTCTTTTCCAGCGTCAGCAAAAATGCTAAGATGAAATGAATGTTGGACAAATGGAACTGTGGATTCTCTCATGGTATGAGCAATTATCGCGTCCATCATTCAACGGTCCGCATCCGCCGACAAAAATGAAACCCCCCACGCTTGATCCATTGCTCCATTACAGCCGTAAACCCACAGAAGCGCTTTGGTGGGCCGAAGCCGCCGCAATCCAACCAGCCTAAGCATCGATTCCAAATATTTTCACTCCAAACAAGCCTTCGCTTCCCACGCCTCATCGTTCTGCTATACCTTCGCCAATCTCACGCATAGCGGAGACACCGTCAGGGTGAGCTAATTGCCAGGGCCTTTAATTACGTTTGACCCTCGTCTTCTACTCTAACCAGTCTTCCCGCAAAAGAACCCAAAGACGCGTGATATGCATGTATGATTGCGACAGTGAGTTCTGTGAGCATATAGACATATGTAAAAATGAGGAATAAAACTTTCCCCCTATTCCCAACACGCTTGGGAGCGATCAATCTTAGTAAATGCAAGTCAGTGAAAAGAAAATAACTACAAATTACCTTTTAAGTGGGGAATATATGTAAAAGCAATGCTATCAAGTCCGATAACTGAGGATTGTTAATAGAAATGGAGTTTTAGAAACTCATGATCATCAATTAAAAACTAAAATCAAAAAAGTAAGACTCAAGCAAGAGAAGATTCTGCCATCCAGTGGTGAGAGAAACTGATGCTAAGCTACGTTGTACATTCTTCAGTTCTTATAATATTTTGACAAATAGAGAAATTTATTGAGGATTTTCATTTCAATATGGAAATGGCAGCCGCAAAGCCATAACATCCACATAATAGACAAACCAATAAATCAGTGAATAATCCAGTAGGTACGTTTACACTTCTGTTAATTGGAAAAACATTACTTATCCATAACAAGATTTTGTACTAAGCTTATATGCTCTGTATTGTGCACAACACTGATAAAAATAAGAAATACTACCAGCCATAGTTTCGGTCAATTGAAGATTATCATATTAAAAAATTAGACTAGACCATAAAAAGTCGTCAGCCAGGCAGAAAAAGTTTTGAATGTAATCGCGGAGAAATTAATCGTGCTTTTATGAAGATTCGCGACACGAAGCAATTTTCATTCTGGGTCCTATTTCCTGCTACTAATCCAACACGTTTATCCCATATATTTCATCCAATTTTATCCCAGGATTCTTAAAACTTCCAGAGACCTTTGTATGACGTCACACATCGCTGGCAAGATTCAACCAGCCAAATCAAGAAAAATTTTCAATGATTTGTACAGGTGTCAATACGTATATATGTAATACATTTAATCTCGAATTCGTCTAAAATTTAATTTTAAGCGATTAGAGAATGGGACTATTCAAGGTGACTTTCCAAAAGATTAGCGGCAGCTTCCAAGATTACGTGTTCAAGAGCTCAACGAGCCCATTGAAAGAGAGTAATGAATACCTTGAAGCCTTCGAAAGCGAAGGCCACGATATAGTAACTCCCCTTTTTCCACCTTTCCTTCGTTATGTTTGCAGAGAACGGTTGCAGGTGAATTCGACGATTTCAGAAACTTAATATTCACTAGCGCCTCATGGACAGAGAGAAATTAACAACCTTCCTCGCTGCGAAGCAATCGTTGGCGCAATTGCTGTGCGGGTCCAACTCTTATACTCACGCACCTCAAAAGACCAGATGTGGTAGTATGCACGGAAATGCACCGAAATCCTCCTTGTAAATGACGGCGTGCAAAAAAATCGATACTTTTGAAACGAAAGTCGCAAAATGTTAACTTGAATATGTACCATAGAGGTGAATTTAAACGTTAAAATATTTGATTAATTTATTTCAACAAATTGTTCACACACAGCAGTACCGCCAATTTACAGTGAAACATACAACAAAAACATGAAAAGGACAAAAACACAACAACAGCATAAAAATAAACAATGAGAGCCCAACATGGAAAGGGGAAATGTTTAATTTGTTGACAGGTGGGATATAGCTTGGGTGGTGAAACTGTTACATGGTAAATAAAAAGGATCGACAGCGAGAGGGAGTGGATTAAGAAGGGATTGGAGGCGAAATAAAGGCGAGTGCTTGGTGAGAGATATCCTATGAATAGGCGGATGGAGTAGGGTGCGGGTGGATCGAGTTGGTATCCTGAAGTTAAAGAGAGAAAGCAGTTCAGGGCAATCAATGGTCGAGTTTAGGGTATTGTGGAGGAGTTTTAAATCCATTTTAATTCTGTGGTTTTCGAGGTTAGAAATGGAAAGAGAGGACAGCACAGCGTTTGAGGACATATTACGGAAATGTGGGACTCTGTGCTTGACTATTTTGGCAAAGAAGTGAGAGATGCAATCGAGGGATTTTAGATTAGTTGGAGCTGACATATCATTTTCATTGACTGGAATTCGAACTCCAATTTTCAAATGGATCCTGCTCTCCGGATGGATGATACAGACGCTTGCAATTTTCATTCAAAAGTAGTCATTTACACATCGTGGAGGCCTTGGGAAGGATTTGTACAATTAGATATGTGCAATTGGCATTAAGAGTGATCGCCAGTCAGTATTTAAGGCACTGGAGATCACGTATAGATTATAGTGGAGTGATGAGGCAATAACTAAATTGCTACGGAAGGATAGCAATAGCCACTGTGCACAAGAGAAAATGGATTTAAGTGACACAAATTAGCAAATAGATAATAGTAGTAAGGTTTTACGTTAACAGATCCTAACAAACTAGCCAAAAAGTACCAAGTAGCTACCAAAGCGGAACACTTCCAGAGGACTTTCAAAGGAGCGTAATGATTGCGATACAGAAGAAGACAGGGAAGAGTCCCCAGAGGAGGAAGACCCAGGAATAAGTTCATGGACCAAATAAGGAGGAAAATACATCGAAAGAGCTAACAGGAAGTAAGGGAACTAGCATTAGATAGGGAAGTGTGGATGGCTGCAGTCGATCAATCTTAGGATTGAACGACAAATGAACGAAATAATTGAAACAAAATACTATCAATTAAATACAAAAAATTATTTATTTACTTCAGGAAATTTAAATAAAGAGAATATTGAAAACAATTTCCCAACTGCAGGAAGTTTAATTATGAAAAAATTAGGTTACAAAAATCATATGAATAAGATTACAATTAATAACTAGTGAAGTTTCAAATGATATGTATGCACATGAGGAGGGTTAGATTACATGATAAGAATTAGGAAGATTAAACTAGAGCGATCATGCGCGTTCTCCACTTGAAAACACTGTTACACTGCATCGGACTATTTAACTCTAAAATATCTTTTAAACACATTTTTCCCCTTATTATTTACACATTTCTCCTATTCTTATATTCGAGATGCAAAACCCCTCGAAACAAAATCCTGGCTCCATACCTACACATCGGTCCTATTACGTGTCGTTCTGTGAACCACGACAATAAGTTGCACGTACCGCATCTCTATTACTGGCTGGCTATTAATTAAGGTTGCTCTTCTTTTGTAGGAAATTTAATGAACAGACATGGGTGAACGCATATTCATCCAAAAAATTCGGAAAGTAAAATTGATGTCATTGGAATTTAAGCACTACAGTTATTCATGTGTATAGAACTAATTTATTTTTTAAAAAACGTAGGTTTTCTACCTTAAAAATAGCCAGAAAACAATTATTTTCGGTCAACCCTGACATGTGTGGAAAAAATACTCTCCAGCCAATAGGGGGAAGGGATCGCTCCTGATTAGAATGAATCCGGAACATAAGTGAAACACTTCTACTTTTCACTGAATCAACGCTTAACATCTCATATATCGTGGGAATTACACATACAGAACATATGCGGCACAGCATTAAAGAAACTAAGTTTTGTTAAACGTATAACAGGAAGGTCCTCGGATGAAAAAGTCAAAGAGAGATGCTACTTCGGTCTGGTTAGGCCACACCTCGAATACGCCGCGAGCATTGGGACCCTGGTCATAAAGATTTAACAAAAAAAATACAAAGGAAAGCAGCGCGCTCCGTTTAAATCTGCTACGAGCGTACATATAGTGTCTCACAACTTTAAGAGTGATTAATATGGGAGCCCCTAGAGACTAGGAGGCTACACGATAGGCTTAGGTTAATTGAAAAATTCAGAACTGCTATTTTTCAGAGCGACATAGAGAATATTATCATGACTCCTCACTACATCTCTAGGTCTGACAGATGCGATAAAAGAAGAGAGATACATTGCCATACAGATAGGTACAGAAACTCGTTCTTTCCGCGAACAATAAGCGACCACAATCAAAATTAAGCTCACTAAATACACTCCTATAATTCATGTCACAATTTCATCTCCAAAAAAAACTTACCTCTTTACACGGCTGATGACCTAACACCTCCCTGCCACACGCCCATGTGGCGGCTCGCGGGGTATTGTGTAGATGTAGATGTAAAAACGCTTATAGCGACCGCATATTTTCATCACACCACCCCATCGCCCCTTCGTCGCTAAAATGGCGAGGACGACCACTTTGGGGTTGTTTGAGACACGCGAGCCGCGACAATCTAAGCATCCACTTGCTTAAAGCGGAGCAGAGAAGAGGGACTGGGGACTGCATGGGTCGGTGGAATAGTGTATGATTAACCGAAAGCGTTCCACTCTCGACAAACTGAGACAGATCAGACGCTTTCCTCTCGTGTGGACACTCGTGGGCCACCCACTCGAAAAGCTCTTTACCACGGCCGTGAAAATGGACACTCCGCTCCCTTCGCAAGCGAGCGGGTGAAGGACGGAGGAAGAACTTCGCCCACGTTAACATGACCACCGCCTCCTCGTCCAATTTCGCCGTCAAGTGAGTGAGTGGGTCCTCGACATCGCTACAGTTTTCGGGACCAGTTGGATGTGCTCCACACTCGGTTCCGGGATGGTCGAAATTCAACGCCAACTGCCTCAGAGACTACCTGGCTTCTCCGAGTGCATAGGAAACGAGAATACTTCCTCGCAAGTAAGCGTCGTTCCTTTCAGAATCGCAAAAGGTGTAACGAATTCAAGGAAATAAATTGTTGTTAGCGTATTCTCAGTTGAGATTATTATTATTATATTTTATTTAGCCTGGGTTGGATGAGACAGAACCGTCCCCTCTTCCTCCAACCCAGTACATGCACAAACACCCATGTCCTGGGCAGATAATATTCTACCCAGGCGGGACTCGAACCCACGACCCTCGGGTTAGCAGGCGAGGACTTTACCCCGCCGCCCCCGGGGCCGAGAAACACTTCAATAATATAAATGGTTAAATTACACGCCGCATAAAATTCCACACTATATTTCACTCTATTACGATTACGGTTTCAGCACCATTGTTAAGGTTAAAACAGATTATCAAAATGGTCGTTGCCTTGACAATGGTAAGTAGTGCCGAACCACGGTCAGTGAACGGTGAAATTAAATATGGAATATAATGTGGTGTGTTATATAAAAATGTTTGACAGAAAGATCAATAGCCACATCTGTCGGTAGGAATAAAAGTAGATAAATAACTGAGAAGCTGCTTCATATTGCTGCAAAGTTTTTGCGATACTCATCTACATCAACATCTACGTAATACCTTGCAAGCCACCCAAAGGGTGTGTGGCAGGCGGTGCTTCCACACCAGGCATGCATGAATGATACGGTTGAACACCGAAATTACATTGAAACCCGCGTACCACACATGCAACGCGCCAATTAACAATCTACTAACCAAGAAACATTCTATCGTCAATCGTTCCAACGTGCAAGAGGTACAAGGACTACTACTACATATTCAAAATATCATGCATAAATAAGAACGTAGAGAATATAAAGAGAAAGATTTACTGTCTGTCTATTGTCACCATTCGAACTATTCATGACTACGATCACAGCTGTTATGGTCCCGAATGGTACGCGGAAAAATGACATTTTATACCTATCGGTTCTACAACCTAGCTCTCTCTCTCTCTTTCTCTCTCTCTCTCTCCCTCTCTCTCTCTCAGCGAGTCAGAAGGAATCAATTTTACTTCTTAAAGTGAAAAGGAGGAATGGATTTCTATTACCCAAATAATTTTCAAAGTACTTATTTTCACCCGCAATTGAAAAAACGTACATTTTATTTTTCTTCATTTCGGGGAAGACAACTTGCGTTTGGAGGAGTGGATTGTTTTTGGAGGAGAATTGTTGCTTGATAAAAAACTACAATGATATAGATAGTCTCAAAATCTTCGCAGAAATTATTTTCTTGAGTGACTGCAGCTAAATGCCGGAATAATAAAATTATGCCAATCACATTGTCGACCCCTTGGATGACGTAGTCCGACAGATGGGTCTTAATTTTATCGCAGTCGTCCGATGGAGGTCTTCCTCTTCGCAGCTACTCATTAGATTAACAGTGTCTTGTTTCTTGAACTGAACAGGTTTGAACTTGAACAGGTTTTGATGAATTCTGGAGGTGATAGAGATGATAAAAGATACTTCAAGAATGCTTCGTTTTATGAACATGGAGTCGCAACTTACAGGGAGGTGCAAATCCGAAAATATAAGTATTTTGCAGGTGTCATGACCCCAAATAACAGAGACGCACATCAACTAAATGGTCATGAAACTTGGATGATTCATGCACCGAGTACGCATCGTAACTTCAGTGCTTTGTATTATAATGTCATAAGGCTGCCTATTATTCACATGTCTATGAGTACTATTGAAAATGCTCTTTTCGTGCAGCTGCTAAATGCCCTGAAAAGTTTTAGACCACAGGAAATATTAACATTCGACATTTTGTGGCGAATAAACACCGGTAGTTTGTCACACTTCTATTCACAGACATCATGACTTGTTCCGCCACTTAGAACGCCAAAGCGTGGAATTATTTATTGCCTGCAATATGGTCTATATATATACGCTGTGGAGCGTGGCTGTATAAGGAACGGAAGCATGGGAAATTGGAAAAACAGACCTAACAAGACCAGAAGGTAGTGTAGGAGAAGGAAGCTGAAGATCAAATGGATGGATGACATAAAAATGAAGAAGTATAGAGAAAGATAGAGAAGGAATGGATCATAAAGAACATCAAACAGAAAAGATTAACAAGATGGATTGGACACACCCTGAGACACAATGGATTTTTCGGGGAACTGTAGGAACGATGGAGAAAGGAGTCCTATGAGAAAAGCCAAGGGATAAATACATACGGCAAATGCAGACGAGACTAGCTCGAAGAAGCACTAGCAGGAAGTAAGAGAACCTGCATTACATAGACCAGGATGGAGGGCTGCAGTCAACCAACCTTGGGATAGTTCAACTGTTGAAGGCCCTACTTCGAGGAATAACATTTTGGTTGGAGAAAATAAAATACTTTGAAATATTCCACTGTGATTTATTCTTCCCCGACCGGTTTCAACGCTAGTGCGTCATTTTCAAGGGTACTTTCTCCTTAGAATGTACCCTTGAAAATGACGCACTGGCGTTGAAACCGGTCGGGGAAAATATATCATGGTGGATTATAACAAAGGAATTTTACTATCTCCCACCAACCAATCTTGGGATTGAATGACCAATGATGATGATTACCTGTATGCTATGTAACTCCGAACAACATCATATTCCACCGAATCCACTGTATCTCGATGTTCCATTATCTATTTAAAATGATATTTTAGGTATATATGATCCTGTTAAATAATAAATAGAAATATTTTCTCTTAGATGGGCATATTGATATCTTAAATCTTAGCACAGCGATGCTTTTTCCAATCATAGGGATCGCACAAGTTGTGTGGTAGAACGCAGTCACGCGAAAGAGAGCAAAGATATTCAACAGGCTACGTGGAGTAATTGTTTCATGCACCGGACCGATAATTGGGAGGAGCGGGATGGCGTACCGAATACTTAAAGTCAAAAGATTTATTTAAATGAGGAATTTCACCCTTTTATGTATATATACATACAAAATAATAGCGTCGCATTCTTAAGGTCTATTATTGATGCCATCAACTACGCACCATCATGAGTCGACTACGTCACTCAGAGGGAGAGTCGGTAGAGAAGCTAGGCGGGTGGTGTAATCCTCCGCCACAGTACCGGTCAATAGGGGACTATGACACCTAGGGGCGAATGGGCCCACGATATATCTGTGTTCTCCCGCGAGCGACGGGCATTTATTGGTAAGGCTCTCGTCGAGTGTTTGGCGCTAACGGAGCTGCTCCCGAGAGACGGACCCACGGCGCCTCTTGAAGACCACCGCTATCTCCACAGCCAAAGATAACAACATACCAAACCTCCTATCCTCCCCGTCCTCTGGAGTCTTCCTTGCTTTCCTTTGAGCCGGTCACAATTCGGGGGAGAATGTTCGACCGTTTATTTTAGCTGATGTTAATAAATTATATTTGTTCGAACCCGTTTTTCTTTCCACCTTTTACCGCCACCGCACTCCCTGGGCCCGTACGTACTGTTCAATTATGCTTTGGAAAAATGACGGCACAATCTTTGGCTGTGTACGTATGAGTTGACTAATTTCCATGTGTAAATGCACAACTGATGAAAGCACGTAGAATTGAAATTTTAATCGAAAATGAAAGTTCATCAAGTCCCGAAGGGAACACAATGACAGTTCTTAAAATTGATAATGGAAGATTAATCGATGTGTGTTGAAATCAGTCCTCACGAACTTCAAAAACCTAAGTCAGAGCGCACGTCACGCGCGAATGAAAAAATCGCGAGTACGGGCGATTAAGAGTCTTTACAACATCCTGTACCAGCCATTCAGTGGTTGTGAAGATGGTCGTAAGGTTGAAAAAGAGACGACACTTCCTGACCTAACGTTCCAAGTTCCTATTTTTATCGTTACTTTCCATCTCTTCTTCCTTTTGTTCTTATCTTCCTTGGTCCTTGTATCCTGTGATGGTTGTGTTGTACAAGGATTTCGTGTGATGACGACCTCGGGAGCCTTGCTTCCCCCCATGCCGGGCCCGACACCTGCCCCATTGGGT
Source organism: Ceriagrion tenellum (assembly GCA_963169105.1). Lineage (NCBI taxonomy): Eukaryota > Metazoa > Arthropoda > Insecta > Odonata > Coenagrionidae > Ceriagrion > Ceriagrion tenellum. The sequence goes on from OY720644.1 coordinate 3,283,729, forward strand.
GGTGTCCCGTAGTTGCCAGGATTCATTTCTGTTTGTGCAACATTCATATTTCTGGGTAGAATAATAGTCGAGAGGGGACTCCCACCCCCGCTTCCCAACAGTGTTTCACGTGACACTATCACGGGACTACCTTTCGTCTGTCTCCTACCCTTCGACCTATCTGGCATGGGTGGCCCTACAGGGAGCAATCTTAATTGCTCCCGCCAGTCCAGCTCTAGGGGTCATTGGATCGCGCAATTCCTTCCACCACGTCAAGGTTGTAGTCCGCGGAAAGGACACTTTCTGAATATGGGGAAAATTTAACACGGCTGGTACGCCTCAACGTGGATTGGAACGTCACGGCAATTGACTTAGCCGCCATCTTGCATTCGGGCATTTGTTTTCTCTAAGTTCTTGAAGCAGATTTTAGATCATGGGGCTACTATTTGTGACAAAAAATTCGAATGAAGAGAATGGTTTTTCGGGTCTTCTTCCGCTTTTATCCATTTTTTATGGACAATATTCCGCCAGCGTTCCAAGCTGACTTCTTCAGGTCCGCTGAAGGAGCTCCTGAAGAAGACCCGTAAAACCATTCTCTTCATCTAAAAAATTCTGCGGAAGCCTTCACGGAAAAATATCAAATTTCGGAAAGCCCGTGAAGTTGTCTCCAAGGCAACATCTCCAGCCAGTTCGCGACGACATGCAAATGCCCAACGTCGGTTTCGTCGCTCCGCGCTCCTCTTTATGTCGACACAGCAATCTTTAAAGGACTCGCATCGAAATCCGCGGGCAGTGGAATTTTTGTTCGACTTGGGTGTCCCACCCCACATCAGCGCGAGCAGCCAGCATCATCGGTAGAAAAAAAATGCGGCGCTGGGATTGAAAAGAAAAATAAAAACAAAACACAAAACGCGCCCGCTATAACAACGTTCCTTCTTTCTCAGGATATATATTTCGAAACGCCACACTTCCGAAAATAAAAAATACGGAGAGCGTATTCACTCACCACTTTCTTTCCTTTGAATCCAACCGTCCCTCCCCCTCTCACATAAACCTTTACCTCCTTTTTCTGCCTCCTTGATGCAAAAAAAAAGAAAAGAAAAGCAAGGCGCTTTCACATCGCTGCTGCAGAAACTCTTTATCACGTCTTTCCTTTAAATAAAGAGGAAATGCGGGTGAAATCTTCCTTTTTTTAAACTCTTCTCTTCCTTCGTCCTTTCCTGTATTTCTTCCCTTGTCAAAAAATGACAAAGAACGAACGGTTTGCGGAGAGAGAGGGGTGGCGTATGAAGTAGTGTATATGCGAGAGAGTGGGAGAGAGAGAGATGGATGGAAAGTGAGCGGTGTTTGGGCGGAGGAGGAGGAGGAAGGAAAATCTCCCGAATTTCGAATGACATCTCTGTTTTTATATTTTCACTTTCATGCGGCGTCAGGGAAGGAGAAGAATGCAGTCTTCTCTCAAAGAGGAGAAGGGAGCGAGGGAAAACAATGAAGACTTCGCTTTCATTCTCGGATGAATTCTGCTCAAGAATGAGGAGGGAAATAGAGTAGTTTAAGCACCGGGAGCATTGAAAAAAAATGGGCAAACGACGACGCAAATTCTTCTGTCAAACACTTCAGACCTTTGATGCACGTATTACTCACCTGATAATCGATGCCGATACTTTCAGTGCTGAAAGTAATATTTTTATTCATTTATTAGCTAGTTATGTGCCAGTGATGTGAGGGTTTGGTGGCACAGCTTTAAATATAGTTTCAGCGTCACATCAAGGTGCTTAGATGACATAACAATTAATATTCCAGTATAATTAAGTTGAAATAATATTTCAAAAAGTTAATATCAGTTTTACTGCTTGGAAATGAATATTTCTCCGGATATATCTCTTGCATTCTCTGTATTATTTGTAAGGTTTCTCTTTCCAAAGAGCGCTGCTCCTCTATTTTACCGTACAAATCCCTTCGGGTTTCTTTTTCATTACTATGTATTATGGTGTACAAGGCGCGTATTTTAAGTAAGTACGGTTTTGAAAAAAAATAAATAATTATGTATATTTTCTGAACAATTCAATTTTTACATGAAAACCTGTACCTTAATCTACTGTTCTACATAATTTTCTCCAATATTAAGGCAATTATCGCATCGCAGCTTTTGAATCCCATCTTCATAGAACTGTGCCGCCGCCACTGCAGCACGGTCGTTGTGACTGCATCGTCGTCGTCGTGGCGCTGACCACCCTGACGCATCTTCATATGCAAACACAGGCGGTAGTCACTGGGTGCTAGATCGTGAATGTACGGGTGGTGATCAAGTTGTTCTCTGCCAAATGATCCCATGAGATCTTGAGTTTGATTAGCCGTGTTTAGACGGGCATTGTCATGGAGCAAAACGATTCCCTTACTCAGTATGAAACGCCTTCTGTTTTAGATTCTCTAAAAGCTCTAACCTATTTCCGTTCCATTCCATCACTCACAATGTTATTTCCATAAACTTCACTGATCGGACGATGAATTTCAGCCGCTTTCACGCCTTTAGCACTATGAAAACGAATCACGGCGCGTATTTTACAATCGGAGGGATTCTCAATCGGCGGAGGCATTTCAAATACAAAAAATCGTAAACACGGTAGAATGTTCTGTGATGGCGTCTGTGGCTTCCTAACAGATGTAGGTACATAGCAATCATGCGCCAAATACCGACCGCAGCACTGAAGTGGCCAAATTTCAAAACGGCACTTACTTAAAAAAACATGCCTCGTATATTTACGAAAATTACCATGTTTCACATATACGTAGCATACCGTTTTGGAAGAAGCATAACAATTTCGCTCTCCTAGGCTGCTTCAGCCGCAAACTTAAATGCAGGAAATTCCATGTAGTGGTCGAATTAAACGTTGTTCCTCAATGAACGCAACTTCTACCAATGAAAATATCAGTTAACAACAGTAATGCGAAAACGAAGTTCAAAACTCGCCATAAAATATAAAAAGGTTATACAACACTTCGTCCTTATAAATTTGTACAACGTCCCACCTTCCTGGTAAAGAACGTATTTAACTTTCCGTTGCATGTTTCCGTTGCATAAAGGAATGGGCGTTGAAACCCAGAGCGAACCGAAGGTTAGAAAATGGGCAAAAAAATTACAAAAAATCCGCCGTAAAGAACTCTAGATCTTTTAAAGCCATTTGTTCGCCGTTAACCTTGATACACATGCTCTAAAGTGAATTTTTTAATGAAGTCACTTTAACTGCTCTAGTCTCCATTGCTCGGTCTAAGAAACAGAGACAAATACTTAACCTGTACTGGAATGAAAGATGCACTTCAAACACAGCATTTTTTTCGTCAATTACTTTATCGATGACAACTAAGGCTCGGGTTTTCATTGCCTATCTTATTGAATAACTCAAAATGCATAGCTCAACACATGGCACAGTATCGAATTTAATGTGTCATAGACATAACATTCGACCACTCGAAATTTCGTGCAGGCTCTGCAGTCAATTGGTTTCGAAAGCATAAAAGAGTTACGAAATACGTTTCTCTTTCTTGATTCCGCGAGAAGAATACAGAGAGCGCGGCGGTCCTGTCGTCGGCAAAAACGAAAAAATTAAATGCGGGAGAAGGGCCTTACCTTGGTTTGCTTCCAGGCTTCGATGCGGCTGGTTTAGAGGCGACGAGGCTTTGCGTGAAATTTTGATGCAAAGCCCTTCTGGGCTTATCGGATATCAAAGCGATCGGCATCGACATGGCCCATCAAGGGGAGAGAAATACATTTGAGTGAGACCAGGGTGTCGTCTATATACACCATTGCAGAGCTGCGTCCTTTCAGGGACATGGCGAAAGGCCAAAGTACCCTATTCGGGAAATGCCAGGGATTTACGAGTCTCAAAAAATAAACTCGGTGAATTCAGGCATCATTCGTGGAAATTCATTTTTAATCATAAAAAGAACACTAAGACACCCCACCAAATATTTATTTGGTGTGGGTAGTTTAAATGCATACGCGCCATCTTCAGGTAGCTAGGAGATTACCTGAAGTTAACCGTAGATGACGCCTATGCATTGGACCTAGTCGTGCCAAATAAAAATACAGTGAAAAAATACCTAGGGTTCTTTTCATCATCTCGAAAAAATACCTAATTTTATGTCACATCTCCGAATATTATAAAATATACCATTCACAAATCAATAGTCGTCGAGTCTTCAGTTTCACGATGTTTACGAGGGTTGAAAATAAATAGTTTCTGAATAAGTGCTCGGAATGCGTGACACAGTTCGAAAGCCGTGTTCCTCCAAAGTTCCTTGGATCAATTACGAAAATTTTTAACTCTTTGTTTCCCACGTAGTATGTGGAGCTTATGAGCACTAATAATTGCATGGACACATATAAATACACACATGAATACATACCCAACATGTCTACATGCCTTTCCGTTCGGAAAGGGCACAGTCTGAAAGTTCAATTACCGCTGCAGGCCAGCAAATACGACTCTGCTTCATTGATTTCCTCTATTTTGCTCCATTTTCGCTCACCCTTTTTCTCTTCGTGCACTGTTTAAGACAAGTTCTTTGTAGTTTTTATGACCCATTATAGCCCTCCTCAAAAGGGTATCTCCCACCTTTTTATTTGCCTCCGGCTTCCTCGGTCTACCTTGCTCGGCCCCCCCTTGCTCTCACGGCATCCACACCACCATCATATCATGTATCTAGTTTTCACGAGTATTAGGGTGGACCAAAATTACAGTGTCGAAAATGTAAGGTCTTGAAGTTTAAATTTTTTCCATTTGATACCAACGTAACGTAAATAAAAAAGAAGATCAACCACTGGCAACCCGTGCCGCAGGGGTGCCAAAGTTGCAAATTTTAAGCGTTAATAGTAGTTTTTTCTTCATAACTCGGGATATATAGTATGTATCGATGCTAATTTCTCGTGAAAGGTATATCATTTTGTTATGAAAATTTTTCATTGCTAAAATATTACTGTATATCCGTAAGAATAGCCAAACTAATGGTTAAAAAAAAACGTGACGATGCCTGATTGCTAGGCAACATGCAGGTCACAAATTTCTTCATCATTGACGGTGCGAGCTTTTTCCCGAATTACTCTCATTTGTTCGGTTTTCCACGTTTGAAATAAACAAAACATCAGAAGAAAGTGTGTAAATTCAAATTATTTTAGTGTCTTTAATTTTAATCATGATATCAACACAAATATAACACAACATATGTCATATACCAAAATCAGATGATATATAATGAGTTTATATGGCGCTTCATCGCACATCGCATCAGGATGTTTATTTTCTAAAATCTGCAATGACCTGATAACTATACTGCTCCTGTTTCTCATCTTTTGTTATTTTGTTCGCTATGTGCGATGCCAAGGCGACGGCTCTTTCAGCCACGTCATTGACAACGGTAATAGGGTTCAGTTCAGAGTTAGGGCTTCATTCAGGCGGAGAGTGCTTTTCTGATAATTAGCTTCCGCGGTATGTTAAGGGTGGCGATGGAGAAAACAAACACTGTAACGTGTACAGAAAACTAGGTCGACTATCAAAATGCCGTATACTGCTGGAAAGTAATTTCTTTTGAGAAAATATAATGACTTGACCACATTGTCTCGTCTGAGGCTACATAGTTTCAATCGTTTGGTGAGGATTTGTAACTTTTTCTTCGTTTTATTCCGCAAGTGAAGGCGAGTATTTGAGAGAACAACCCATAATTTTTCATGTCTTCGAGGAGTACTAGGAAGCATGTCCAGTGTTCAAAACTCTAATCGTTGTCAATGACGCACTTGAAAGAGCAGTCGCCCTGCCACACACCTCACAAACAAATAAACATGCCAAAAAAAGTAATAGTGTTTGAGAGTATCAATAAATAAATAAAATTTCTAGGTGCAAAACATTTCTAAGGTGAAATCTCCATATTGATTTTTTACTGTCATTTGGCTAGCCTTTGCGGGGCTAATGCCATTAATAATGTCAAAGATAATTTGATTATATCAATTTTCAAATATCCATTTCTTGTTTCGTTTATTTCAAACATGGAAAACCCAACAAATGAGGAGTAGTTTTGGGGCAAAAACTCGTGCTAACTAGCAATCAGGAGTCGTCAATCTTTTTTAAACCGATTAGTTTGGCTATTCTTACGGAAATACAGTAATATTTTAGCAATGCAAAATTTGCATAATTAAATGATTTACCTTTCACGAGAAATTAGCATCGATACATAAAATATGTACCGAGTTATAAAGAAAAACAACTATTCACGCTTAAAATTTGTAACTTTGGCACCCCTGCGGTACGGGTTTCCAGTGGTTGACCGACTTCAAATTTCATATATGTTACGCTGGTATCAAAAGGAAAAAATTGAAGCTTCAAGGTTAACAAATGTCTATAAAAATGAAAATTTTGGTCCACCTTAACGAGTGTTCGATCCACAGTAATTCAAGTCTCTCTGGTTCCTAACCCTATCCATGCTTACTTATCCCCAAACACTTTAAAAGTTTGCCATTTCCCCTTTTGGCATTTATCCCGTAACATTTTACGAAAAACGACGTACTACCATGGATTAGATTGCAGAAATAAAACTGAGGAGATAAAATGCAGAATGGACAAGTCTCAAAAGTCATTTTTACCGCGAACGCTTTGAGACAATAACAGCTGCCAATGATACTTTTAACTAGGGTGATCGACAGGTAATCCTAATATTTATTAAGTTGATAATACTTGTTCCTCATCTTCAACGTAGCACTTAAATCACGTTTCGCATGTTTCCTCTTTGGCTCTATTATCTCTATGCCTTATGAAGTTGCATTGTAAACGCATTAGTACAAGTAGTATATCTAACAAAATATTTAGGCTGTTGTGCATACTGGTCAAAATCTGACTTCCTGTCAAGTTTTTACAGGCTTTTGCAAATGCTGTCAATATCTAAGTGACTTAAATAGGGTGGAATGCAGTTTATGTTGGCGATCACTCACCCTCCGATAGGCGCTTCTGAGGAGGCTCGCGTGGCATTACGTCGATGTAGACACACTGATTCAGCGTGTCAACTGATACTAGAAAGTTATCATGCAAGAGAGCATCCTCCTGCTTGATTCAAGTGTCGTTTGACACGGGAAATTCAGGGAGGTGAGAAATTGCGAGATTGGAAAGTAGATATACGCAAAACGGACGCTAGCGTCGGATGAGATGAGCAGAACGCATAATGGGATATTTACACGGTAAAATACGTTCCCGTAGCGGGTTTTCCGCTGATTTCTCTTTAAAAAAATATTTCATGATCAAAAATTATAGTCTCATGCATTTTTTATATGCCCTAAGCTTCTGTTAAGTGCCACGGCACATTTACAAGTTTAATGCAATCAAGGTGCTTGTGTGCTCTCAACGACCCATTATAAACCACCTGAGGGTACTCGTTGATGCTGGGTACAGCTGCATTAAATGGATAATAACCTGCCGCCTATATCCCGTAGTTTATCGTTCTCGGATATTTATAGTAGTCCCATCTGATGCATCGCGTCCTAACATCTTAAAAGCAATCTTTAACTTCATACACTTGTTATCATCGATAAATAATTTCGTTCCTTTAAATATTCGTATTTTCCCCGGGCACTTCATAAAAGAAACACCAGATGCCAACACCAAAGCCACATTGCCGCTCTAAAGGGTTGTTAGGAGGTCAGGTGAAAGAGAAAACTTAAAAAAAAACTGTCCAACAGTTTGCTGACGGAGAAATGGTTTCGGAATAAATACATGTAGGTCGTGAAAAGGAATAGATTTCGGAAAAGGCGGAGACAGTAAATGGATGAAAACAGTAAAAATGCCCAGGGAATGGGTTAAATGGCTGCTAAGGGTGATATTTACACAAAGAGTCTTCATTAGCGATTTAATTAGATGTTTTAAGAAAACATGAAGGGTATGTGATTGTAAACTGAGAATAAAAAGGAAAAATAGTCCTAAGGTGATTTAAAAGAAATATTTTTGCGACGATAGTTCATATCGAAAAAGAAATATTGGTGATGAATTGCGTTCATATCTTAAAATTAGGTATAAGATGTTTCGGAAAGGTCTCTCTCTCTCTCTCTCTCTCTCTATATATATATATATATATATATATATATATATATATATATATATATATTCCCCCCCGGCATCAATGTCTCTCACTAATCCCCCTCTCCTTCCCTTCCCCTTTCCCCTTCCCCCACCTCTCCCTCCCTTCTATCCTTTACCCGTCACTACCTTCTAACATTCTGACGAAGGCGGTTGTGTCCGCCGAAATATATCAAAATTTCTGTGAGTTTTACCTTTTTTTGTGCTCTATATGTAACTGCTAGTCACGCCTGTGACCTTTTTATATATATATATATATATATATATATATATATATATATATATATATATATATATAAAACTTCGTCACAGGGTGACACTAAACATAAAACATATAAAAAGCAAACTCACGAGTTTAAAATTTTCGGTGGGTCGCCCGCACCTTCATCAGTGATAGAGTGATTCTAGATGTTTCGGAAAGGCCTGTCTGTGTGCTTGAGTTATTCTTTCATTTCGCCTTCTGTGTGTGTCATTCTCTCTCTGCCGGTGGGTGAAAAGCAGCCCTGGCGCCATCTATTGGCCCATCTCGTGGGTCATGCCTTGGGGAGTGTTTGTTCCTATAAACCCCCCGCCGATTCCAGTGGATTCTTAGTAGACTGGGTAGCATGGTGGTCTGAGCACGTCCTTAGGAGCGCAGCTGAGTCTTACGAGTTTATCAAGCCGGCGGTCGAGAACTTCTCGATCGCCGGGGACATTCTCTCTACGTTCCCGGTGTTTCGCGCAAAGCTAGCGAACTTAGAGTGTTCTTTTGTACATTTGCGTGCCTGGGTTCCCCTAGGCACGCGTAGTTACGTGTGTTTTTTGTGCGTGTGATTTTCTTGTGTTTCTTTGCTCCCGACATGCCGGTCGAGCGGAAGAACACACTGAGGATTACCATCGATTTGAGAAGATCGCCTCTGGCCTTTGAGGTGCATGATTTCATTCATTCGAACCTCAGGCTGGAAATTGATAGGTGTAGGTAAGGAATACAATTTGGAGCCTCAAGGAAAGTGGCGTTCGTGAAAGTCGTTAATGAAATGGTGCACGCCAGATCTTTAGAAATGGTGAGTGGCGATCTCCCGTTTCCCTCCAAAGAAAAGCCGGAGGGAAAAGCCACGGTTGAGGATACCACCAAACGTTCGACTCTGGTAAAAGTATGTCTTCTTCCTTTTGAAGTCGACAAAACCGATGAGGAGAGAGAGCAGGGGAAATATGGAAAAATTATGAGCCATCAGAGGAACACCTGGGGCTCGTGTTACTACCCGGTGAACACGGGGACCAGGTCCTACTGGATGACTCTCGAGTGCAATATCTCGAGTTATATTCCCATTGCTGTGGAGAGAGCATTAGTTTATTATAAAGACCAGAAGATTACGTGCTCAAAATGTGGTCAATACGATCATGTTAGAATCAAATGCCCCCAAATCATCGGAAACATCCAATATTCAGACGCCCTAAAGCAGCAAACGACGGACCCAAGGGAAGACGAGGAAAGTGCTGCAGAAATAGCAAACCGTGAGGAGGCTGCAGCGATGGAGGTGGAGCCGACATCATGCCCAGCCCAAATTGTGGACAGGATCGTCATAGAGAGCGCCGAGGAGGAGACGGAAGGGAGTGAGACTTCCGGGGAGTGGGAGGCCGGGAAACCGGAGAAACGGAAGAGAAGGAGACGCAGCAAGAAGAACGAAAAAGTAGTGCCTGACCGACTCTGTGAGTCTCCGAATAAACAAACGACAGCCGAAAATGATAAACACCCGAAGGAAGCGGATGACGCGGCCACACCGTCCTTCACTACGCCGGAGACGGAGCTAAAGGAGTTGGAGGAAGAAATGAAAGAAAATGGGGCCGATACAGCTCAAGCAGGGGTCGATGAAGCTCAAGCAGGGGCCGATGCAGCTGAGATGGGTGGAATGGGCAAGGGGGCCTCTACACAAAAAAATGGGGCAAAAAAGAAGAAAACGTCCAGGGAAGGGGAAGGGGAGGGAGAGGGCAGCCATACGGAAGAGGTGACGATGGAAACTCAACAATCCTATGATCCTGAACCCCCCACAAACCTCAATTTCTTTTCAGATACGGAGATAGCGGAAACCTCGCAAGGAAAGTTCTGGACACAAAAAGAATCCCGCCCCTGTTTCAATATGGATGAGGAAGACATGGCCATGAAAGGAGCGGAGGAGAGGATCAAAAACATCAACCATATGCAAAAAAAGGAAGTTGGAACAATCGCTAAATAAGATGGGACTCAGAAGCAGCAAAAACCGTGAGAAAGCAGAACTATATTTAAAGAATCAAGAAAATGAAATTTTTAAAAATAGTTTTAGACTTTTAAAAATTTAAAAAAAAAGAGGAAATAACAAATACCTTTTGACTTCCCTTTTCTCCTTTTGTGATAACCTACACTCTTTGTTTTGTAAATTCATTTTATAGTTTCTCTATTCTTAATATGACCATAAAATTAGTATCTATTAATATAGCAGGTATCACTTACCATGTAAAGATAAATATTCTTAAAAATATGTTTAAAGATATAAACGCAGACCTAACCTTTCAACAAGAATATAGAGAAGATCCTGCATGGCAGGACATAAGATACCATGTAATTACTAACCACGGTGACTCCCCCCTAGGTACAGCGATCATGATAAAAAAATCTTTGAAAACCCGAAACATACAATATCACGAATCGGGGAGAATTACCACTCTCATGGTAAACAACATTCGCTTAATAAATGTTTACGCTCCATCAGGGCACGAAAAAAGAAAAGAAAGAGATGAGTTTTTCTCAAACACCATCCTCCCGTATGTAGTCGGCTTTGCGGGAAACGCAATTTTAGGTGGGGACCTAAACGCTATTTATAGGAGAGAAGACAGTGACCCCAACGAAGATAATATTAAATATAAAACTTGCAAATCCCTGAAAACATTAATTAATAATATTAAAGCAATAGACATTGGGAAGAAGTTAGAAAACCAATCGGTACAATACACTAGAGTGGGAAATTTGACAAGAAATAGAATTGACTACTTCTTAATATCACGTTCTTTAGAAAACAAAACCATATCTTTCAAAACAATGCCAATCGCCATCTCGGACCACAATGCTTTAATCCTTGAAATAGATGTAGACTTTACTTCCTCCTCAAATAGGAAAACAAACCTCAAAAATACAGATACCAGTACAGTTAATTGGCGCTTAGACACAAATATTTTACAACACCTACATATAGTACAAGAAATAGAAACGAAATACTGAAACAACTAAACAACAAAAGATTAGATACAGATCCCATATACTGGTGGGAAAATATCTTCAAAACAAATATAATTAGGAATATAAAATATCTTACGCAGAAACACTATAAATGCGAAAACCAAACAATAGAAATATATAGGAATGCGTTGACAGAAATCATGGCAACCCAAAATAAGCAAGTTAATTATAAAGAAATAATAAAAGAACTTAAGCAGGTAATCTTAAAATTAGAATTAAGAAAACTAACGCCACGGCAATGGCAAAAAGGAGACGATCCAAATACATGGGATCTCGTGACGTTATCCACAATAAGGCGAACGATAGAGAACGCAGGAGGGGGAGGGGTGGATAGACTCCCTAACAAGAAGAAAACACCTGGAAAACAACACGAACAATTGTTAGCGGACACAAAAGAGCACTTTGCAAGTCGCTACGGGCGGTATGAGGAGTGGAGGGAGGAGGATGTCCCCCTTCCCATTCACCCCATCTCCCTCAAGTGAGCGACAAGACAAGGTCAGAATTCAAAGCCAAAATAGAGGAGGAGGAATTAGACAGCATAAAACATAAGCTAAAGAAATGGAAAGCCCCGGGGAGCGACGGACTTCCATTCGAATTTTATTTGACCTTTTGGGGACACTTAAAAATGGCCCTCGTAATTGTCTTAAACAACAAGACAAAAGAAGGCGAGCTAACTGAGAGTATGAAAACTGCCAACATAACCCTCGTTCCAAAAACTCAAAGTGCAAAGAAACTAGAGGATTTTAGACCAATATCTTTATTAAATACAGATTTTAAGATATATGCGCATGTTATGGCAAAAAAATGGAACAGCTTGCCAACGATATAATACACGAAAATCAATATGGAGGAGCATGGAAAAAAATGCAATCGACGCGAGTGTCCTAATCATCGATATAATATTGAGTAAATTACCGAAAAAAGAAGAAAACACCTTGGCACTGTTAGCAATAGATCTAGAAAAGGCTTTTGATTACATAAGAACAGAATGGATATTCCTCAAAAAAATGAACTTCCCAACAGAAATTATAGAAATTATAAAAACAGTGTACAAAAATATCAACTCCCGTATAAAACTAGGGAACAACATCTCGGAAGCCTTCTTTATTAAAAACTTCGTTAGGCAGGGATGTCCCTTATCCATGATTCTATTCACAATTGCAGTAGTACCAATCCTTCTAGATATAAAAAAAGGAATAGGAATAAAACGATGTGGAAAAAAATATACAACGGTTGCATACGCGGACGATATAACCATCTTCATAAAAGATGCAAAAGAATTGGACAAAATAAATGAAACCTTTCCCAGATTCGCACCAGTAGGCCTTATCATTAATAGAAAAAAATCGAAACTAGTTCACATAAAAGGAGAAAAAATACAAAATAACTACGACTGGGAGAAAGCAGACGAAACAATAATATTAGGACTTTGGTGGGAAATTGATCTCTCCAAAACGGTAAAAAAAATTGGAAAAAGGCCATCGACACTTTAAGAATACATCTATATAACTTTGCCGACTATCAAATGCCGATTGTAGCAAAGATAACACTAATCAACCAAATTCTATACCCGCTGCTATGGTATGTCGCTCACGTGTGGCCTATACCTGAAAAGGAAAATGCTACAATAATCAAGTTAACAAACGGGTTCATCTGGAACGGCTTTCTAAAAAAAGTAGAAAGAAAGAAACTATACGCACCCCCCAATCTAGGAAATCTCAACCTTATCAACGCGAAAACGAAAGTAAACATGTTAAATCGAAAAAAAAGTGGCATAAATTCTACACGAAATAGACTATGATAGGAAAAGACTTTTGATAAATGCGCTTGAAAGTGTGAAAAAACTTAGATATTTCAAAAATACTTTAAATGAGTCCATTCACATTAAAAACAAATACTCAGCCAATGATAAATTAAATTCCACAAAAAAAATATGAGGAGGAAATGAGAAGAAATTTTAATACAAACCTCGGAATCAACGAATCAAATATTTGGAGAAACTTCGACCGAATAAAACATGACGTTAAGGAAATTAGTTTCATGTACGAAGTATGCAGCAGGTGTACGATCACAAATAAAATGAGGTATGACCTCATACTTGGGGATAACCCTATGTGCTCTGCGTGCGGGAGGATAGATGAAAGAAAACATACGATACTACGCTGTGAACCCTATTGTAGAGAATGGCGGATAATAAAACATATTTACAAAGACTTTGACACTTTTGGAGATGGCCTCATCGCAGATGAAAAGCTTTTAATGTTAATTTTTAAACTCTTTCCAAACAAAAAAAATATTGTTTTAAGTGAAATAATTGCAACCTTTGCAACAAACAGATTAACTCAAAAAAATACCAGATGTGTTTTAATTTAAAAAAATCCAAACGATGACAAAAAAATTCTTTTAATGGATAAGGAAAAACAATGGCTACTACATGTCTTTTGAAAAAAAATGTATAGATGCATGTAAATTAAAGAAAACATTTGTGAAACTGTTTTTTGATTAGTACATGAAAAGTGTTCACTGGTGAAAATATTTTCATTTTATTGGTATGTAAATCTTCCAATTCAATGTAAGAAAATGAAAAATTGTAGGAATCTCTTTTATTCCTAAACAATCGGCTTTGATGTACAAAAAAAGGTAATGGCTGTTTATATTTTGAAAATCCTTCATTTGTATACATGTAGTACCGGTGATAGCTAAGAAAAAATTTTTTTTTGTTCCTTATATGTAACAATATCAAAGAAAATGTAGACATCTTTGTAAATATTGGATATCTTGAGCAAATAAACCATTTTTTAATAGCATTGGACGCGAAATCCAAAGGTCCGTGGTTCGATTCCCAGTCCAGTCGAATTTTTTCTGCTTGGAATCGGCCATCTTTACATCTTCACACCACCACTGTGTTCGTTCATTTTAAATGTTCCTATCCACTTTCTTTCTACCTTTCTGTATATATATATATATAAGAAAAAGGAAATAAATTTAGAAATATAAGCTAGCAACAAGGCGTTGAGGTTGGGGATGGATAGATAGGTATATCAGTGGACACTCACAGAAAGGCGATCCATGGCGACACCGGTGTCCACTGCTCTCGGAAGCTTTCGGGTGAGAACCCTCCCTCAGCGGGAGAAAATCACCCGAAAGCTTCCGAGAGCAGTGGACACCGGTGTCGCCATGGATCGCCTTCCTGTGAGTGTCCACTGATATACCTATCTATCCATCCCCAACCTCAACGCCTTGTTGCTAGCTTATATTTCTAAATTTATTTCCTTTTTCTGTAATATATTTATATATATATATATATATATATATATATATATATATATATATATATATATATTCACGTATATGAGGGAATCCATAGACGCTAAACTCGACTACAGATATCACTTTCATCTCCCGGTGTGAACTTATTTGTGAGTTCTAATATCACCTTTTGTGATACGAAATTTGCTATACGTTTTAAGTTAATCTTCAGATTTTTTGTACGCAAAATTTTAATTTGTATCCTTAGTTTCTACAAATATGCAGCCAGAACTCCGAAAGTTAGCTTGGTCCCTCAATGTCGTAGATTGATTCAATGAATCATCATCAATGGTCGTTCAATACAAAGATTGACAGAAGACGGCAGCTCTCAATCCTTAACCACCTTCCCATGCTAGTTCCTTTACTCCCTTTAATTGCTTTTTCTATGTACTTTCCTCTTCATTTGTCCTAGTGGATATTCCTTGGTCTTCCACTGAGGAATTCTTTCCCTTTTCTTTCCTTCAATTATACACTTCAAAAGCCCACTGTCCCTCAGGGTGCGCCTCATTCTTCCAGTTCTTCTTTTCTCTTTAGGGTTCCATTAGGGTATGGTTCTTTTCTTTCATCTGTAATGTTCTGTTCTGTGTATGGTTCATCTGTAAACTTCGTCATTTCTTGGGGTTTGGTTAATTCTATGTAAAATCAGATATAAGCTGAGATAAAGACCAAAATACCGCTTCCTCTCTTTAAAGTGTTATTACTACATGGAAATTCAAGGATAGTTGAAGTCGTACAGGTTACTACGGTGAACATCAACAACTGGCTTGAATTCCTGCGACGCAGCCGATGTTTTACGACAGGTTGTCGCCATCGCCATTTATGACGCCAACTTCTGTTGTTGCTCTCTATTCGTATTCATAGATCCTGAAAATTGCTCGATCACAAAAGAGAGATTTGAGTGATAACAAGCAGATTTGTTTTTGATCGCGTTTCTATATCAATTTTGAGTATTTCAAAACTAGTTTTACTCGACAATGTTTGTAATGTAGATTCATGATTGCCGACCTAAGCCTAGCTGTATCAGTTATCGTGTGAATATTTATGGATTTTAAAAAATATCTCCCCTCGTACCAAGGATAAATATCGGGAGTTCTAATTTTTCCCGACTTGATTGGCCATAATAAACCTTTTCTGAAAATGTCAACCACCTAGCTCGATGAGAAGAGCCCAGGAATTTGCATCAAAGAGAGAATCAGAGAGATAGTTTCGTTGCTATAAATATACTAACTAATTAAAGGAAACTTGCTGTTTGAAAGCGAGTATGATTGAATGTCTGATAGTGCAGTGTACACTATTAAAAGCAAAGGCAAAATGCAGTTAGAGTCCATATTAGTTCTTAAAGTTGGATGTGATAGGCAATATTAGTATGTAATAATTATAAGGTGTATATAAGTAAATAATTATGTTACTCTGGACTTATATTACTGGGTCCATGAGAGATATGCATTTCTTTTGCCATTATACGTTATGGATGCAAATATTTTATTCCAATGCTTATGCTATTCAGCATCAGCAAATAATTCTGTTTGTGATCGAAAAGTATAATCATGCTTGAATATTTTTACACAATGATCAACTACCTGAACACCCGCATGTAATATAGATACTCCCGAATACCAGTTATCATCTGTCACACCCTACTCGTAAACAGGACGTGTATAATACAGCAAGAATAAAAATGAGAATGCGAATAAAACTGGGATAAATTGGTTAACTGAAGTACACTGCTCAGGGGAAGGCATAAATCTAAATCGGTATAACCTTCAAAAGTCTCCCTCTTTAAATATTCTGCAG
This sequence comes from Ceriagrion tenellum, assembly GCA_963169105.1. Classification (NCBI taxonomy): domain Eukaryota; kingdom Metazoa; phylum Arthropoda; class Insecta; order Odonata; family Coenagrionidae; genus Ceriagrion; species Ceriagrion tenellum. The sequence continues at coordinate 3,300,175 of OY720644.1, forward strand.
AGAAAGTATCCAAAAAATATTTAAACGAGGAATAAATTTAATATATTTTAGGAAAAATGCAAATGCCACGTAATAAGTTGCTAAGAAAAGTTCTTTCTCCACTAAAAAATATAACAAATTCACCGAATTGAAATCACAGACTATCACGACGAAAGTTATGCACGGATTTCATTCGTATCGGAGATGGTACATACATACCTGAAAACATATCTTTCTTTTTATACATAGAGCTGTGTGACGAATGTATGTAATATGAATGTACCCATGGAAATGAAAATGACTTCCAACTACGACGAATAAACGCTCAACGCAATACAACGATACTTATGAAATGGCACGTTCGATGACATTGGATTTCCTTTCTAATTAAATACTATATAAACATAGGTCATGCAAAGAAGCTGTGCAAAACATTATTCAGAAGGCTGGAAAAGGATTTAATTCCAAACACCGTTTTGGTGAAGATTAATGGTGATTAATAAAATGCAATGGCTGTATAAGTGGTGAAATTTAAAAAGCATTTAATTAAGAAAGGCTTCAATAGTTCTTAGAAACGAAAATCGATCCAGCGAATACGCAAACAACGATATTATAACTTCGTCCATGGATATCAATTACTTCAGTAGGCATTACTTGTTTCCTTCTTCTTGATGAAAATATGGTGTTTTAAAATATTATAATCTTCTTATATATGTATAAAAAAGATAGTGTGGTTGTGTGGTCAGATATAACAACCAAACCACTGCACGGGATGACGTAAAACTTCGAAACATGACTCCTTGTGCCACTCGGAAGATTATTGACTTTTTGTGTACCTAATTGTCTCCGGTTCGAATCCAGGCGAGTAAAAGTGTTTCTATAAGAAACACATGGAAAGTTCGTTTTTATGGCATGCAGACTTTTTCCTTTTGCATATTTAAATTAGAAATAATGGTTGTACAAAGTCATGATGAAGACCATTGGAAAGAAAAATCAATAGTCATTCTTATTCTTACATTCAATTTTTGTTTTCCAACTGATTTACTTTAAATTTAGAAAAAAACAATCGTAAAATGCTGAAAATTCATCGTTTATGGTACGCTGTACCCTTAACGGCCGATAGCACTGTTGAAGCCGAACCTCATATGGATATATGGTGAATATAGGCCCAGAACGTATCATTTGAGATAGATGAATCCATAGAATTCATAATAAATACATTATGCGAGATAAATATCGATATATTTCGATTACTATCATTAGTTAGTAAGTTTGTTTTTCACACCCGTGGAATTTCAACGGGTACCTTCCCCTGTTAATATAAATAAAGACTGACTGAATTTATCTCCTTAAAGGTCAGTCTAAAGTCAGAGATTTGTATATAGTAACAATAAAGACTCAAATATGACAGTGTAACGGGAACTGCCATGGGCACACCCCCTACACAAAGCGGTTACAGCTTAACTCCAGCCCATTCTAACTCTTCGTTTGGTCTTTCCCTCCTTACTACAACTTTCACATTCATCCCTTTGCTTTGTGAATCCCATTGGATCCGCATCAAACGAATCTGACTCTTCAAAGAGAACTCCTGCCACGCCTCCCGTTTTCCGGTGGCGAGGCAAAATCTTCCCTAAATGAATCGAGAGGAAGAAGTGAGACAAGTGCCGCTCTCGGAAAATGGTTTCTTCATCTTTTATGAGACGTTCAAGTCTGTGAAGACGACAGATGCTTCACTCTTCTATATCACCCACGTAGATCAAATATTGCGGTTCAAATAGCAGTTCCTGCATCCCTTCGTGGGAAAAATCGTTATTTTTTTAACAATGGAAACTCCATCGCATGATATACTTTAGATGTTAACTCGACAGGGCTAAATATTTCATTCGTATAGTTAGATACGGATATAATTAGATACGGATAGCACTTTAAATAAAGAGCAAATTATAAGGATGACATCACTATTCCTAATTAGCCTCTGCATTAAGAAGAGAAATAATTCTAAATATTATATCAGATGTATATTAATTCCTCTCACTCTATCCAGCTTTCTCTAGGACAGCTTACAACTTCAGTATAATCAGGAAGTATAAGTCCATCAAAGGGAATTTGAAGTTTTTGGGAAAAAGCCGCTCCTTTTGAGCTGCTCTTTCCCAAAAATTACTACTCTACTATTCCGACTACTTTTACTTCACACTATTTCAATTCAAAAAGTGTTGAGAGGTTGGCCAATTTCGACAACACTGAAGTTGTGGCTGAACTTGAAACAGAGATTTTAAATATACCATGTAACTTATGTTTCATAGAGGCAATTGCATTAACCTTCCGAATGAAGTTGATATATGATGAAACCAGAGTATATTGATAGAATTTCTCATTCTTAAAGAATGGATGCGACTGGCGTTCGACGCCTTAAAACATCCGAAATTTTTGCTAATATGATTTTTCATTTTCTCTTCTTGATATTGGAGTATAATTGTAATTCACGTCATATACACATCAGTCTGGATCACTATACAAATGGATGCTTCAAGACGGAATTGTGTTAATTAGGCTTGTCATTTTCAATATAATTAAAGAAAACTATCAAATATCCCTAAGCATGAGCAAAATTTATCGAAAAATGTGAGTTTTTAATTTTCTTGCGAAGAAATACTAAAGTACATTAGATTCGTGAAAAGTGGAGTTAAAACTGTTCATCTACATCTACATCATACCCTTCAAGCCACCCATACAGTGTGTGGCAGGGGGTGCTTCCACTACTACTACTACACTAAGACTACATATTCAAAATAACATGCGTAAATAAGAACATCAATATTTACATCATTCATAAATAAGAACGTAGAGAATATAGAGAAAGATTTACTGTCTGCCTATTGTCACTTCGAATTATTCATGACGACGATCACAGCTGTTATGGTCCCAAATGGTACGCGGAAAAAATTACATTTTATACCTATTGGCTCTACAATCTATCTCTCTAATTTTATTGGAGCAATTCAATCTGCCGTAGTACGAGGGGGTTAATAGTATGTTTTTTACGTCGTCAGAGAAATGATTTTCCTGAAATTTAGTTAGGAGGTTAAGCCTATAATTTAATCTACGCTGTGACAGCGATTCCCATCCTAATTCTTCTAACAGTCCAGACACACTAGCCAACTTATTGTAGCATCGTTTTACGTTGGATCATCCATCCTAATCAGGAGATTTGGATCCACCTGACTTCCGCCAATTCCCAAACGTAAATGAAGTTGTGACTGGAAAACGCTTTGAATCAAATGAAAACGCGACAGGAGCAAAATGGGCATTTCAAAGACCTTTCAGAATTAAACCTCATGAATGGAATTTGTTTATTGTCAAGCGCTAAAGTTGAGAGACTTTGAAAACGATGCATTGGGCTAATTCGGAGGTTTTGCATAGAAAACACTCATTTCTTAACTTTAAAGCACTTCTTTCGTCTTTCCTTTCTGGGTAAAAACTTTTAAAGTTCACCTGTTATGATAAATATTTCCTTCGTGTATGTAAGAAACAAATTTTCCCCACAGGGAAAAAGTGAAAAGTTTCTATAAACTAGAGAGTCAAGCATCGTTTATATAACATTCAATATTACTATTTCTTCTTTCAGGCTTGAAACTTCACAGCAGAGCGTAAACTGAGAAGTAGCGTGAAACAGCATGAAGGAATAAAAATGTTGAAAATACATCCCCGTGAATGAAAATCCGAGTTTAAGGACAAAAACAGGATGAACTTGGTCTCACAAAGATGTACCCTTACATAAAAAATACAAGTGCAAAATACGTGAAATAAAAAAAAAACTATTCACTGCAAGAGTAAAAACCGAGGGTTTGATGCATTTACGCGAACGCAATTCCCTAAATAATTGTGTTTGTTCCCATATTTCATATTTGGCCATGGAGATCGTACATAGTTATCTGTACCACGCAAAGCCTCGCCAAACCATGAAAGAGACCTGCTCGCACATATCGTAGCGAAGAGAGAAGAATAATACATTATATCCTTGCATATATGCAATATTTCATTACCAACATAAACTGCGGGTTGCATGTGTGCTAAGGTGTGTATTATTTCTAAAACATTTGACAAGTAGTGAGTTCGACCCGCCTATACAGTCATTTTGATGAGATATATACAATTCCGGTCAATGAGCAACGCAATTAACCCGTCCCTCGTGGATTCTGGATACTCCCATTTTAAACATTATAATTTATTATGTATATTAAAATTAGTTAAGGTAATTTTTACATATCGCAAATGTCTATGGACAAGGCGTGGTTGAATCTCTCCACATTTCCGTTCCCATCTTCAAGGCCAGCTTATGATATCTTTTCACCGACAACTTCAAATTCTGGTCCCAACGCAGTAGTAAGTTGTGTTGAATGCTAGTTAGTACAAACCCAATGTTTTTTTCAGGCTTCAAGCAGTCTTTGAGCAAGCTAATTTGAAAGGCTTCTTCATTGCCTCTCCCACGCAGGTACCTATCTGTTCCCCAAGCGCGCACTCGGAAACAGCTGCAGACATGATTCTAGAAGCCACATCTCTCTCGTGCCTCGTAACTAAAAGAGAGCGAGTTTCTGTAGTCTTTTTATGTCTATTGATATCAAACTATAGACCCCGACATACGGTGGAGATAAGATCACCACTCCCAGTGGACAAGGGCTGGAAACTGCTCTCCGGCGCGGGAAGTGCATTGGGAATTGCAGGTGTTCGTGAAAAGTTTTTTGAAATAGAAGACGTAGAGACTGTATAACAATTTTTTCAATTAAATTTTCAACATTTTTCAATAAATTTATAAACCATTGAGGAACTGATGCAAAACAATATTTTTTGAAAGAATAGTCGCCGAAAGCTCTAAAACATTTTTTTCACTTCAACTGGTATTAACAATTTAATCACTTCATTTTTTATGATATTTTAAAGACTGTTTTCTGATACATTGAATACGAATTAACACACTGAATTTTTTCTGTTCACGACGCACCGAAAATTTTTTTCAATTTATGTTTTCCGTTTTCATTTTGGCTAATATTTATTCCTGTGAAACATTTTCCAGGAGCCAAATTTTTGCCAAGCCAACTTTGAGCAGTATTTCACGGTGCATGCAAATTTATCCGTGTTGTGACATGGCAATAAGCACTCAACCTCTAAAGATTGGAGATTATTTACGGAGAAAATGTCAAAAAATTTCCCCAATTCTAGCACAGGACGTCCCAACGCGCGAAGAAGTAATTGGCATTAGAATTGCAAGTAGTTGGCATACAATTTGTGATAAGCTAGTTGAAAGATCAGATTTAATTTTTGAAAATTTGAGGAAATTCATTGTGACACGATCCCCACATCAGAGAATAGTTCTGTGGTTGGAATTCACCGCCCATATATTTTCACTCTTATGGAACACTTCAGGAGGCGTATGGAATATCCAAGACTCTTGCCAATAATAATCAAGATCCTTCATTGCAATTTCGATAAATTCGATTTTCCCATCGCTCCTTCGCACTCATCTTAGCCTAGACGTCTAAGATGAGTGCGCTAAACACTGTCGGTGCGAGCGGTTTAAGTCTAAGGTGGTGCATTGATTGCGGAATTTTATCCTCAAGCTGTAACATTGATTCTCACCAAAGGTGATGCACACCTTATTGATTCCAAAATCTTTCGCCGATTGAATCCAGACATTAAATCTCTTGAGCGCTGGGGTCGCCGCGTCAGCCTCTTCAAAAGAATGCCTCATGCCAAACGTTACCGGTCTCAGGTTAGGAAACATGACGTCGTGCTCGCTCCTATCTGAGGTGAGATCCCACACTAGTAAAGGGCAGGCGTGCGTGAATATGCTCAAAGTTTTTTGATCACTGCAATCGCTATGAGGCGTAACAAAAGCGGAACAGAGCTGTCTTTACGCATGCGTGGCGTGATTGTTAGTTTTGTCATAATGCATTTCAACCATATGCGTACACGTAACATTTACTTATACACGGAATAATGATTCAAGCTGAAAGGGTTTTTGTCCTACTTACCCTGAAATGTGTCTTCGTCTACAATTGCGACCAATGCGTTTGGCGTTGGACTCATTTAAAAGTGGTCGATGTTGATTGTCGTGGTGTTAGCAGGGACAGAGATCCTCTTATCCTTTCCCCCTAATGTCGCTATGCGTCAACAAAATGGCTGAGTTAACATCGTACTGCGGAACTTTTAGAGTGACCTGCGTAATTTGAAGAATGGATTTTCCATTTTCCCTCTCTTTAATGTAGAACGCAGTTTTGTCAAACTTGGGTATTACATCTATCGTGATATGATTTCGTATTCTTACGAATAAAACCAGCTTTCAAAGCGGTAACGTACTCCCGCCTCTTATCAATCACCTCAATCGTCTCCACCTGATATGCGCTGTGATAATTCCATCCAAAAGATAGCGATCATTTTTTCAGGAAAATTATTTCCAGAACTATCGCTATAAAGATTCACGTAAAGATCCATAGTTATAACTCGTTCACTTGAGAGGCTAAGATCCAATTGTTGAAACCATAACCATATCCAACCCATTCAACTAAATAATCCACCTTCTTCCCCTTCTCCATAGGCTATAAGATCTTCTCTATTTCAAATTCCATATCATTTATTACCCCTGACTTGGTCAGTTTTTTACCCATGATTTACCGATTTCGCGCTTAGCTTTCAGAATGTTTCTACCTTCAATGAGAATCTTTTGTTTTCTTCACTCAGTTCTCATCTCTCTTCTTCAACTTCTCATCTCTCTCATCTGCTGATGACAAAGAAATGTGTTTATCTCTCTCTCTCTTTCTGACTGCGTTAAAATACGAATCTAAATCCTGTCGTAAAGATGTCATCGTTTGGTATCATCCATATCAATGCTAACCACGTGCCGCATTCGCTCGTCTAGATTTGAGATGTTTTGAGTTAAGCGTTTCCTCTGTAACGTCGCAACAGTGATCTATAACATCTTCTTTTGACTTATGATACTGTTGCAATTAATTTAACAATTTAACAGTTTATTTTATGCACGCGCAACGCCATTATTACGTCATCGCTCAAGGATCACCTACGATATTTTTTATTGTATGCACATGTGGTCTTAATTAATCACTCAATCACTCTTCGAAAAGTCAAGATATCGGAAACACTTATACAAAGCCCTGTCCATCCACCACCAGGCCACGGCGATGCAATCGTTCGAAGAAGTCCTCCATTTAGAGAGACAACTATCCGACCCAATCGCACCTTTTACCTCGGAACACGCACATCAAAATGATAAAGTCGCAAATATCGATCGCTTGAGGCCAAAGTTGAAAAAAATTTCAAACACTCATTGACATTTTTAGCAAATTTTTCGCTCTTCGACCCTCAATTTTAAACTTCCTCGCAGTGAGTTGAATTTGTAGTACCACTGACATATCAGTCCCGATAACTGTTACTTTTCTTTATATTATGGAATAAATTTAGTTACAAAATATAACCAGAGATGGGTAAGCTAAAAAAATGTATCTAGCTACCTTAAGTAGTCCTTAAAATAAGCAGCTTTAGTTTTTGCTACGAATTAAAAAAAAAATATCAGCTATGCAATAAAGCTACTCCAAAAAAGTATTCATAAGTCACTTTCGGCGAATTTTGGCTTACACACATTTAATAAACAGCTTAATTTAACTATTGAGCGATAATTTAGCATCCGGTTCTTTAAGATAAAAACACTAGTTCAGACTATCGTGTAATCCTTGGCAGCCCCTGCCACTCGGCCCTTTGGCTGCTGGTTTGTAGACTAAAAGTGTCTGAATAAAAATATGCATTGCGTATACCTGGAAATAGAGGACCTATTTTACAAATAGGTGAATTTTTACCTCAAGCCTAGATGGGCACTTATACTCTTACTTTAATACCTGACAGCAGTAGGTGAAGGGGGGTTAGGATAATAGATGAGCAGATACGTAACTAAAGTGCTTTCTTACGGATTGGACTGAGGCAGTTACCAAATTTATCTTCACTCGAACTCCATTTAATCCGATAATTCTTCCCTAAAAATAGCGAAAATCCCCCAAATACCCGGTCGTCCCCAACCTTCATCAGCTTTACAGCCAGGGTACGGAGTTCAGACAATAGCCTGATATTCAGTGAAAAAATCATTCGAATGGACTGGGATTCAAATCCAGACCTCTCGTTTTCGCGCCACGTGCTCCAGCGAGGTAGATCTGGGTCCCAGTCCAGGCAAATTTTTTCATCATGGAAAGATTTAAAAATCGCATCATTATTAAAGCGATCGATGAATTTATCGTTTGTCATTAGCGTAGGAGAGTTTGCTTCGGCCGGCACTGCCAATGCTCCCACTCTTCCCTCGCCGATTCCTATCGCAGTCATTCCTTCATTTTTATGATTGGAATTTGCCACTTCACTCCCTTCTGCGGCGTCAACGCGGGGCGTTGCGGGGAATATATTGGCGCCTTCATGTACACCGCCGCCGAAGAGTTCAAAAGAGAGAGAGATGTGTGTGCGGAAGAGGAAATATGGGAGCGAAGAAAGAGCATGGAAAGAAAGAGGACCAACGCATTGAAATAACCGTAAATGGAGGAGCAGGGAGGAAAAGCCTCCTTCATCCCCTCCCGTCCCTCTCTCGACCACAATTTTTTCCACGCTTCTCTCCCTTTTCATCCAAAAATCTCTCCTCTAGCATCGAACAGCAGCTTACGCTCTCGTTCCCCTTCCAGCTCCACCTTCCACCATTCTCATATTCTCCTCCCTCCATCCCTCCCTTCGAATAGGGCGAAGGAGAGCAAAGGAGGGGGAGGAAACCCCTGAGCTGCTCGGGGCACGCGTGTATGTATTACTATATACATTATATACTCCGACGCCAACCGTATTCCGATCACGTAGGCTAACACTTCGCGCTGGGCATCGGGCGTTTGCGAGAGAGAGAACCCAAAGAAGAGAGAGAGAAAAATGGAATTCGACGGGAGAGAGAGAGAGACAGCGAAACTGTTCGATATCGCGTTTATCGACACCTTATTCTTATTATCATCGATATTGGGTGGAAAACGAAAAGAGATAATGTGCACTTTGATATTCGTCCGCGATATTATACAAGATAGGTATCACTATAGAGTAAGTACATATAGGGCCGGTTTTATAATGTCTAGTTAAACTTCACGTAAGCGTTAACGGCCGGTTAAGCTCAAAAGTCAGTTTTACATTCGATGGTTAAGCTCAAACTGGACGTTAAAGTGCTCGTTACAATAACGGAGGATTTGCAATGGTTATCCGAGTTAACGTGAAGACGCGTTGCACGACGGTATAGAGTTCTATCATGGCGGATTTTATGATTGACGTGATGAACCATATCGATGATGAATTGGTGATTATGATTTCCGGGAGCAGGATCTTTTCAATTTAATATTTGTCAGAGCTACTTCAAAATTTGCATTAAAGAATTTATCCTTTTCCAGGTTACTTGAGAGAAGAAAAAGCCTCGAAAAATCGCTAGATACGGACATCCATAGTAAAGAGGCCCGGAATATCTTGTAAACCTTGAAGCCATTTTTTGAGATCTCTGTAGTAGTAAGAGTCGTCGGTAGCATACATTGTGCTAATGTAAAGACATAATGTCCAGTGATGCAAGACCCCGTTTATATAAGAGAACAACTTTCCTCGAGTGAGTGATACGTGTTTGTGAGTTGAAGGATTCAGAAATGTCGCGGTAGCGTTGCCTGCAATGCCCCTGGAAATTTTAAGGTTAGGCTATATATGTGATTTTAAGAGTAGTCTGGGATGAAAAGGTGTTTGTTTACTTTAATCTCGCCCGTGGTGCAATATGCTGGGAGTGCAGGAGATTACTACGATTTCTTAAATTGTGATTGAAGAAGACGATTGTATTGCGTTAAGTGTGGATGTTAATGTCTCCAGCATGAGCGTATCTGAAAGCAATAATCATACCCTTGAGATTTCATTGTGTAGCAAAAACCAGATGAAATGGCTTCAGTTGATCGTTTGGTTACATTTATTATATTCGTCACGGTAAAGTCTCGCACAAATTTTCTTCTGACTCTCTCTGTTTGATAGGAACTATTTATCTGTCAGGTGAGGCTTCAATAAGACACATTTGTGAGGCGTGAGTGTATTTGCGTTTGTGTATTTTCGTTCCTGAAAGTGCATTGGAGTTATTCGTTTTGTGTGAACAACCAAAATATCTTTTGATTCACTGATAGCAGTCAGCGTAGCAGTGCGTAGCAGTCAGCTTTTGGAAAAAGAAAAATAGGCCAGGTAGGGCTTAGAGAATTAATAATACAGAAATTATTCACGCCGAGTCTATCAAGTACTTAGGGGTCACAATTACTCACGACATATCTTGGGGAAAACATATTCGGGAAATATGCGGTCAAGCATACAGGAAGCTGGGCTTTATCAAGAGAGTACTCGGAAAATGTGATGAGAAAGTGAAAGAACGTTGTTATTTTTCAATCGTTTGGCCTCATCTGGAATATGCTGCCAGTGTATGGGATCCACACGAAGCGGGGTTGATATCAGAGTTAGATCGCGTTCAGCGAAGAGGAGCTAGGTTTGTGAAACGATGCTACGATAAGTTGGCTAGTGTGTCTGGACTGTAAGAAGAATGGGGTTGGGAATCGCTATCACAGCGTAGATTAAATCATAGGCTTAACCTCCTAACTAAATTTCAGGAAAATCATTTCTCTGAAGACGTAAAAAAAACATACTATTAACCCCCTCGTACTACGGCAGATTAGATCGCGCCAATAAAATTAGAGAGCTAGATAGTAGAACCGGTAGATACAAAATGTCATTTTTTCCGCGTACCATTCGGGACCATAACAGCTGTGATCGTCGTCATGAATAGTGCGAATAGTGACATTAGCTAGACTGTAGATCTTTCTCTTTATATTCTCTACGTTCTTATTTATGCATGATGTAAATATTGATGTTCTTATTTACGCATTTTATTTTCAATCTGTAGTAGTAGTCTTTGCATCACTTGCATGTTGGAACGATTGACGATAGAATGTTCCTTGGTTAGTAGATTGTTAATTGGCGCGCTGCATGTGTGGTACGCTGGTTTCAATGTAGTTTCGGTGTTCTGCCGTATAATTCACGCATGCCTGGTATGGAAGCACCCCCTGCCACTCACCCTTTGGGTGGCCGGGTATGACGTAGATATAGATGATGTAGATGTAAAATTTATTTTCTACTGATTTTAAGTATCATCCTTTCGTGTCTCATCTTTTGTTCACTTTTGAATGTTCAAGAAGAGTAGGAAATGAGAATGTTTGTGGCCGAGTGAATTTAGTGATTGCACTAAAGCAATCTATTAATTTTACCGTTCTGTCTCGTTGGTGTACATTGTGTTCATTTCTTGCATAAATACAGTTGTAATAGAACTCCTTGAAAAGTGATGTGTGATGAAATTTTGATCATCATAGGAATTTGGTGTCATGCACGAGTCTCACGTTGAGGAATGCTATACTATTGTGAAAAATATTATGAAATTTAAAGATGGTACCTAAATGATCTTTTATGGTAGATTAGTGACACATAGATGTACAAATTTTTTCATTGGAGTGTTATTTTCATTGATCATGCGATGTTGCTGATATTGTTCAAGAACTTGTTGCTCGAGTACAATACTCATTTCTGTAAAAACATCACTGGCTTCTGTTTAAATAACTTATTTAAATATTCTTGTCATTTAGTCACAAATGGGATATTATTCCGTTCTCTATCTACTAAAAAATTATCATTATGATAGTGAAGTATGTTCAATATCTTTGATTGGTACTTGAACCTAATGAGCAAGGGCATTCAGTTAACTCACTACTGAGGTGGCTTGCAGGGAGGAATGTATGTGAGATAGGTACGCAACTGAATTAAAACTGATGAATGTGAGATCCTTATGTATTGGTTTATGTCATTTTAAGATAAATCTTTAGAATATTGGATGTCAACTGAAAATTTTCCCTGTCATATAACACTTCGACACTCCTGCTGTTTATTTTTAATTTAGGACAAATGATGGAAGCGTTGCATACATTGTCTGGCCTAATTCTGAGCTTAGGAGGAGAGAAAATCTGTGAACTATTATAAAATACAACAAATATACTTTTTGTGCTGTAGTGGAGATGGAACTTTCAGTGTGAGAACTGTATGAATCTTTCATGAAATACCTTTTGACATCATATTGTGAAATCTAGATGTATTCAGATGAAGCAATCATATTTCCATGGTTAGGCTTACTGAGAGAGTTTAGGTTGTTATGGAAAAATTTGCTTGTAGACAAATGGAAGTAAAAAAGTGCTGGTTATCCGAGTTATAGAAGAGCTTATTCAATTTGGAGTTTAGTGTCTAATTATTCAAAAAGGAGTGTAGTGTGAGACAACGATTCTAAGGTCTGTCTCTAGTACACAACGGCATGTCTCATTACAGGGAAACCCGATACAGATAAATTTCGATATAGTGTAATGAAAGCTGTAAATCCAGCATCTTAACACATTGATCATAATAAATTTCATGTGGTGAAATATTCTGTACATTAGAATTGCATGTTCATTCCAAACCTCCTCATTGCTCATGTAAAGGTGAAGTAATATATTCACAATTGCCATTTTCTCTGTAAATGTGTGCTATTTGTTAGTAGCAATTTGGAATTTGTAAGTTATTTTAATACTCCAAGCAAATCTTGTCTCATATCAACCAGCTGCATGCCCATCATTGGCAAATCTACTAATTGAGATCCATACTTTTGAGGAGCTATAACCATAATTTGTACTATTATGTAGTCCTCTACACTCTGTCAAAGCCAGTCATCTATCTACTTATAATGCGGCAGAGAATTACCGCTGATTTCCTTTATATAAATACCAGATCTAATGTGTTCTCATCTGTTCCTTGTTACAGTCCTTTTTGGTCCATGTTCATCTGCTTTCACATCACCTGAGCCATATGCCAAAATTTTTCTCCTCCTCCTTTTGTATCAGTATGATAGTGTGCTTTGTAAATTATTTTTGGCAAATATTTTATTAATGGTTCTGCTCTGAGTCCTTCCAATTATATCCTACCTCAAGCAATTATAAGCCAAAGCCAGTGCTAACTATTTTTTTCAAATAATTCATTTCTATGTGATCATTCTGCTCTATTGTTGTCTTCCATTATGTCTAACTCTGAAAAATCTCTGACAATCTAGTCCTGAAAATTTTCATAGCCTACATCTTTTCATGATATACCTTCACCCCACACCTATCAAGCAGTGTCTTAAATACCATGAACATTTACTACATTTTTAGGGAGACAGGCTAGTTCATGTATACTACATATAATCTAACTAGTGAGACATCAGCTACCCACATACAATGATATTTCCCCATCTCTATTCTCAGATAAAGTGGGACATCTCTCAATATAAAAGCGTATCAGGGTCAACTTTGTGGAAGTAATTGATGTTGATATCCATTTAAAAATGAAAGACAACGGTAACTTTCCACACAGAATTTTTAATAACTACCAACCATGGTTTCAGCACCTACTGCCATTATCAAGCTTGGTACCACGGTTGGTATTATGGTCGGTAATTATTAAAAATTCTGTGTGGAAAGTTGCCATTGTCTTTCATTTTTAAATAGATATCAATAGGGACATCTCGCAATTTGAAATTAAATAATGAGGTAAGTATTTTCTCTATTGGAAGGCTGTGCATTTTCCCAGCATATATCTAGCAAATAAAAAACTTATTTAGTTTTAAAGTGAGAACCCCTGGAGATGAAGAACTAGTCATGCTTCGAAACGTCAGGATGTATGGAGCTGCTAACCTGGCGGAATAGTCGATATGACCTTTAATCATTAGCTCTATTGGTAGACACTACAATATTTGGTTATTGTGAAAGAACAATAGAATTAGTTTTTCAATAAAAACCATATTATTTAAATTTTACTTTTCCAATCAATATTTGAATATCATAAAGATATCTCTCCACTGTTGGACTCTCTTGTCAGTCTCTAAAAGCAGTCTCTTCTGTTGTGCCACATATGCTCAAGTTTTGCTTGAAGTAGACTGTTGCTCCCTGTGTCTTTTAATTCTTAAACTGAATGATTGCCGGCAAATTTATCATGAAACAAACTGAATTACAACACACACAATTTCCCGTCAAATCAAAAATAATTCTGGTGGTGATTCATAATAAACTCACAACTTTTCAATACTTCTATCATATTTTCTTCCAGCTCTGTACCTAGTTGGCAATTTAGCTCTATCAAAAATATTTGTTAGGTGATAATTGTTCAAATAAATTATTTACTTTATAAAAAAAAGATCAGCCTCTGGTTACAATTTCATTTCTTCAAAGAAGTACTACATCCCATTAATAGTGTAAAATCATTCCTTTTAGTTTATAATTTTGATTGAAGTTAATGGGCTAGTCAGTATACAAGAAGATGATTTGGTGTGCTCAGCCATCATTGCTGAGACAGATGGCAAACACTGGAAATGGAGCAAAACATTAATTTATAAATATTTCAGCGTGAAAATTGCTGATAATGACATCAGTTTGCACCATTTTTACTAGTGTATATAGCAATGCTGTACTTAAGGTACACAGAATGTTCAATTTTTTATGTATATTTCATTCGAGGTTGAGACCACACCTTCAGCATTGTTACGATAGAATTGAATTACAATCCTTGACCTTTCACTTTCCTAAGTCAATGTATCACGTGTTAGTAATTTATCGGTTGTGAATTATTTATGAAAGCATTCTATTAATATTTGTTCTTTCCTTATATTCCATTTCACAGCATTAGTCTTTTCATTTAAAGTAATGCCTAGTTCATTCAAAATAAACTCTATGAACAGCATTTGCTACTCAATGCTATAATTTGATCACCTCTTTCCGCCCAGTTCGCACGATTGCTCCTTTCCGAGCACATAAACAACTTGAAAATGCCTCTGTTGCGATATTTTTATTATCGTTAATCATTTTTTCTGTTTTTCGTGGTATGAGAACTATTGTTATTACACTCTCCGGTCGTTAGAGCTCACAACAACTAACCGGAGGTACGATTTTCTTTATAAAACCGAGCCTCTCGTTAACGTGAAGATTAACTTAACGTCCACATTACTTGACTAGAAGTTTATCCAGACATTATAAAACCGGCCCATAGAGTGGCAAAGAGATAGGGAGATTCGGATATGAGTTTTTAAATACATAATAATTTAGCCGATAGATGGAACAGGTGTATCGAAGTTGCACGACAAGCCATAACAAATGAGCTTTGGCACACGGCCACTTCATTTATTGTCGCCTAACTCACATGGTGTTCTTATGATGATTTGGGTGCCTGGATGTTTACTTATCGACCCATAGCAACGGAAACAAATATTATTGAGTCGTCGAGACCAAATAAAACATGTATTTTAATGTGCCTTCAATGAACATCGTCTATAATGAATCGAGTCCACGTCAATATGATAAGACACGCGATTATCAAACACGCAGTAAACTGTTTACCGATGTATCATAGCAACGACAAAGCAATTGATAATCGATTGAAAAGCACACAACAGCCATGGTAAATCCACTCTTTTGTATGTTGATGCAAAATCACCGAGTACCACTAGGCCTCCAAGTGGCCTTCTCCGTAGACCAAAATTCTTCCTCCCCTAAGGTGGTGGCACCTGAGAAATTCTTCCCAAAGCTCTCAAAAATGTACGTCCAGTTTTTAACATTGCTTTGCCACTCTAAATATAATTACTCTATGGTTTTAAATATGAATTACTCAGAGGTTTACGTTGATATATTTAGCCATAAGGCGGCGTTACACATTAATTTTGACCTCTATGTTGCGTAGTATTCGTACTACCACTGGCCGCGGATCTTTTTGCTTACACAAAACTTTCTATTTTTCCAATTCTCCACCGATTTCTCCATGGTAAAGCAGCCGTGTATCTATCAGTATGGCTTCTTTTAAAAGATGCGTAACGGCTGCCACAACAGTAAAAAACTGTCGGCTATAGATGACCACTAGCATCCTCGCTCTAAATTTCACTATCGTGATGGCGAGGGCTGAGTCTGCCGTCGAAATGTTTATAGTTTTTTACCAACCTTACACCAGCGATCTTTGCTAAAATAGGCTGAGACACCTTGAAATCAAGGAAACTTGAACTCTACGGTCTCAAAATGTAACCGAATCAGCTAAATACTTTCTTTAATGCCCGTAACTACAGGCACCACTCGTCATAAGTAAGAAAAATAATATTTACTGTGTTGGTATAACGGTAACGTCAGTGACCAACCACAGCCTCTGAACCAGAAAACCCTCTGTGATGGTTTCACGGAATGTTAATTTCTAGCCAGTGACCACTCACAGGTCCACACACTCAACCCAATTGGAATCCTTCACAGGTCCTCGAGATTTCTTCGATAAAAAATCCGTATCAGGAGAGTTTCAGTGCGACACGGAGGACACTACTTTGGCCCCACGCCATATTTAAATAAGGGAAGGATACAAAAAAATAACAAAGACACCCAGCCGAACAGATGGGAGGAAAAAATATGCATTTCCACCCACATTTGCAGATTATGAACGAAATCGGTGTGACTTTAACAAACCACCGGCGTCGAAAACATAAAATCAAACTATCTTCCAGAGTAATAAGCAATGTAGAAAAATTGCACGCGTCAAAAATAAAAAAAGAAAGAGTACAAAGAAATGCCTCGAGATACGAGTTGGGTCGGCATAAGAGAAAGGATAGCGTTAGGGAAATGCTGCAAGAGCTAGAATGAGACTCACTTGAAATAAGAAGGAAGCTAAATAGACTCGGCGCCGTTCTTCGAATTTTCTCAGGAGAAACAATAGAAGGAATTAAAAGAGGGGAAATGCGAATCCAAATTACATTGCCAAACTTAATCACCCACATACAGTCAAAGACAGAACTTAAAATATCTGCGCTTTCAAGCAGTAATTTTTAAAACGGGCTTTAGAAGATTGGAGCCAGCTGCCAGCAGAACTATTTGAGTCCTTTCCTGAATCCCACAAAACAAGATCTTTTAGGAGTATATGGTCAAATATATTAGAAAAAATGAATCCTCGAAGTGTAATTGTACGTGTCAATGCATTCACAATACTATCTGGCTCTTATATTCATCTTTTCATTGCCACCCGTCCGATGCCTGCTTACAATGTAACCTATAAATAAATAAAATATACAAGTATCAGAGAAAAGTCGATATTGAGGATCGAATATCGCACAGCTCTAGGAGCGAGAGAAGGTTTTGAAGGGCAGTTGATGGATAGGCGAGGTGGAAGCGGGAAGGGAAATCGCATCGAACAGAACGGGGGAAGCGAGACATTTTTTTTTGCTTCTTTCGGGAGAGAGTTTTGTGAGGATGAAGACTGCGTCTGTTTGCGGGCGTAAGAGACGAGGAGGGAGGGCGGGGCGGAAGGCCAAAAGGATATTGTAACTTCCTCCACGAGGATTTCTTTCCCTTCAGGGGACTGGACGGAAGGAAGGAAGCGAGGCAGAGTAAGCACCCTAAGGCGTTAAAAGGAAGCGAAAGAAAAAAAGGCCAGCGAATCGGTTGGGAGAGAGAGAAACGTGTGGTGGCGTTGAAGTACATCCAGATGCGAGGAGGGTCGTCCCGTCCTGCGTACGGAGAGGTGACGCCGTGGCGGGGGTAAGTGGAATGAAATGGGGAAACTTTTTTCTTTTTTTTTGGCCCGAGAAGGATCTCTGTGAGATACGTGAGACGAGGAAATATTAAAGAGAGGGAAAAGCGAGAGAAGGGAGAGAAGAGGAAAAAGAAGAACGGGGTGGACGTAGGATTGGATAACATTGGGAGGGGTACGAAACGACTTTATCCTTAAGGGCGAAATTGGAGACACCCCCTCTCATGCGAACACTTCCAGAGCTCTTAATTAGCAACTAGTGGAAGGAGTCTAAATCGCTTTGACCACGCGAACGGGAGGGGGCGAAATTGAGGACACCCTCCTCATACGGACACTTCCGACCTTTTAAGTTCGTTTGAGCGAGATTCATCCCGAGCCAACATTTTGAAAACATTCCAATTTTATATTCTCTTATTTCAGCGGCTGTAAGAAGTAAAAAGAAAATATTTTTGTGTTAATGGCGCAGAAATATTGTTTTCTAAGACTGAAATTCCAAATTATAAATTAAATATGCAAGCATTAGTCTTTAATTTGACTCACAATTTGTATAAGGTATGAGGAAATGTCTGCGCGTTGAAAGCTTTTTTTTCAATTCTGTAAAACTTTGGTTAGTAATGGATTGATTTTGATAAGTAGTTAAAAAAACAACAGGGAACGCACAGATTAACTGCTAAAGAAATGCACGCGTTAATATTCTCAATTTCTTGGGAGTACATACATAGCCAAGTGACATCTATATGTTGGGAAAAACCTCGTAAAGTAGAGAGGTAGGTAACATATGTTTAAACAGTTTTGGGAAGGTGACATATTCTTCAGTAAAACGAGACCACATTCGAGGTTAAAATGATGTCTCACTCAAACAACCTGAAGAAACAAATGGCAAAGTGAGACAGACGAAGCACGAGGCGTTTTTGTCTAGCAAGACGGTGAAAGATGAAGCTTTAAATTGTTTGAGCAAATTTCTTTCAAGCAGTAATGGCGATTTTCTTGAGACATTTAAGGCAATATATACACTTCATCCATATAAAGTGGTGTTTATGACACAAAACATTGCACATTTGTTGCACAAAACATTGCACAAACATAGTTAATTTTTGCTACACAAAACATTTTTTACTTTTATTTATTTATTTTTTTCAGACAGGCAGAAAGAAAGTAGATAGGAACTCATAAAATTGAAACACACAAATTAAATGACGAACACAAAAATGGGGTGAAAGTGCAAGGACATCCAATTCCAAGTGTCAGAAGGTCCGGTCCAGCCGAATTTTTTCCAATTGGTATCGGCCATCTTCACACCTTCACCCCACCATTGGGTTCGTCAATTTCATGTGCTCCTATCCACTTTCTTCCTGCCTATCTGTCCTAATATTTATGCATGTATTTACCGCTGAGCGGTCCGAGTGAATGAACGAATGATACATATCATTGAGTACAATTAAGTACAATCTATACATACTATTAGGTACACGCAGGCAATGTTTCATTGAAATCTGTGCATCAACGAAAATCGCTCCATTTCCACCTGAAAAACGCATGTCATTAGCGGTGACGCTTGCGTAGAACAGGGTCCACTGTGTTACCAATGGACTGCACGAGCGAATGAGGATGAAAACCACCCATCCCACCTGCCTCATCCATCCTGCCCTCCCCCCCTCTCCCAATTATTACCCCATTCCCATTATACCTCACCTCCCTCCCCTCCTCCCCCCACCCCCGGACAATCCCTCTCGAAGCGATCATCATTATCCCCCTGGCTGGAAAATTAATCTCGCGCAGGCGGTTTCAACTCTCCAAAAACACCGCCCGCCCACCTCCACTTTTCCGCCCGCACTTATGCACGTTTAGGGTGGTAAGTTTCCACGCATCATCACCTTTTTTCACCAGAGGCGAGGAAGGACAGAATATTGAACGCGGAGTAAATTGGGCGAGGTCGCCGGCGGCCTCGGAGTAAACAGGAAATGCCTAAAATAATCAGTGACCCTGAAACATTCTCCTTTGAAAAATACTCCCCCCTCGTTCTCCCTCCCTTTCTCACCCACACTAGCAGTGCTGATTGGTCAAGTTACGAGCGGCGTGAAAATACCCCCGTTCGAGGGCGCTGTGTACTTGTCTTACGTCACGGGAGGCGTGGAGTTATCGCACATAGCGGGCGGTGTGAATTTATCCCACGATAAGGAGCGTTATAACTGCGAATGTTGCCTCGAAAGGGTACTGCTAATTTAACCACGTGGAGGGCATCGCTTTTTGACATCACGTGCCCAACTATAAATCCACAATAAACCCTGCAAATCACCTCAAGTATGTGTGACAGGGGCCAAGTTATCTCCGACATACTTTTCCTACACTATACCCTAAAAAAGTTAACCTAACTAAGGCTACTGATACGTCAGAAAAATCCTGCCAAAACTTGTCAATAGGCGATAATCCACAAATATGCGCTGCAAAATTGGCTAGCTACCAATGTGAGACAGTTTGTATTTATATTTCTTTAAATACACAGATGTACCGGGGGATAGAAGAGTTGCTGCACCGCAGACATGCACGGTGTGCCGTAAGTGCTATAGGCACCACATAAGGTGAGGAGAGCCTCAAGTTGTGTCTTAAGGGTCATATTTGGCTTTGTAATTCCGACCTTCCCATAAATCCAATAGTCATGCCCAAATGGTAGGTGAATCAAATCAAGACAATTATACTGTTCGACGAACGAAGTTTGGAAATACTTACGAAGCATAGAGCTTCAAATATGTGCACCCTAAGAGCCCTTCACTCACACTCAGGCACCTCACCCACACGAAACCAATGGCCTTGGTTTTATAATGCTTGCCTAGCGGCTAACCTTAAAATGATGGAGCCTTTTTGTTAACTATGTGTTAACTGAAAGTTCGGGTTCATACGACACAGTCGGTTTGCAGAGTCCTCCACAATACACCGACTCAATAATTGTAGTAGAGTCATCCTAACTAACTTCGGCTCTATTATTAACTTCAATTTTCAAAATGAGAAAATATTAAAAAAGGAAATCATAAAACGGGACATGAAGGCTCTAGACTTGAAAAACTCTAGAGGAAATACACGGTACAGGACACGAGTTTAATATTAGCTCACCGATGCAATAGAATAACACGTTAGCTGTGGCTACCTCAATAGTATTTGATATTTATATAAGCTATCACTCATCTTTAAAGTCAATTCGTTGTTTGATGGAATTCGTGTGTCCTGTGGTTGATCACTGGCGACGATTTGATATTTTCCGTTTAATACCAATTACAATTTCACGGCTCCGTTTCATTCTGACCAGTGCCTATTGTCTAGTGATGCAAGTTTTATTTTTGTTACGGCCATTGTATATTTAGTTCTTCACTCGTTTACTTAAGAGGCAGCAGGCCTTAAAATTAATATATTTTCAGTCTCTCGCGGGTTTATAAGTTCTACTTTCCTCTCCAGTTACACGACATACTATTTTTCTTTTATATTCGATAAGGAGTGTAGTTTCTCTGAGATCCTTTTCGAACCTCTGCCATTCCTGTCTCGCCGTCACCCTTCGCTCGGAAGCGAAAATTCTCCCATTCCCATTTTGTCGGATTTTGGTCTCTTCTTCCGTGTTCACACACACACACACCTCCAATACCCCTGTACCCCTTCCTCCCATCGCACATCCACCCCCCTCCACTTCCACTCGTTCACCCCCCCCCCTTCATCCCCCCCAACCCCACGTCCACCCACCCTTCCACTTTCACACTTAAGGTAATCCGAGAGAGATAGTTCCCTAGTCATAATAGAGACCATATTCGGTTTATACGTTTTAATTTCACCAACTGTAGGGCACATCAATTAAATATTGCATTATTAGTGGCACAATTATATAGTTTTATGTGACAAAAATTGTAAGTTATTAAACGAAAATATCTAAATAAGTATTTAACTTGATTCATTTTTTTCGCGCGGTGCGTTTGAAACTCCTTCAAAACGGAAAGTTTTTTTATGATACCCAAGAACCTATTGCGGCGACAATATGATTAATTTTCAAATATAGTTGAGAAAGCATACAAACTACAAACCGTTAGTTTTTTTACGACATCTAAGTCTTATAAATACCTCAGTTTGTGAATAATGTCTCTCTGGAGTGCATACACTTCTCCATTTCCCATGTAAAAGGGCTGTTTGTATTTTTTTGGCAAATATCTCCGAAAGTAATGTGGTAAGAGGTTGAGTTTTTTGTGTCACTAGAAGGGTGAGGTATTTTTTGATGAGACCAAATTCATTGATTTATAAGTGAAATTATATTTCGCTCAAACTACCTTAAAGCGACGAAAGACATCAAGAAATCTTAAGGCGGCTCTCGTCTATTCGAGTCATAACAAATACTAAAGTACACCTTTTATTTATTTTGTTTAAAATGATCCTAATTTCAAAGAAAAAATTGTTTACCTATAAAAAACAACATCAAGACACAAAATATGCGTATTAATCCACGTATATATTTTCAATGACCACATTTATACAGCCATAGCATTTCTATGCAAGTACTGGATTTTGACTTCAATTACTGCAGTAATTCGTGAATAACACGAAGAAAAAGGATGTAAAATTCGGATATTTCATTTTTTATTGATTTTTAATGATCAAACGCTTCTTATAAACAGCTTTTATCAATAGCTTATATATGCTTTCTCGTTCCAATTAACGTTCTTCTTTTAGCTGTGAGCTATCTGAGCAATCTCCATAAGTACCCACGATAAAATCACCACATTAAAGACCAAGTCAAAGTAAAACTAGTATGAGAACCATATAATTATCTCAGTTTATGAGGTGTTCTTTAGAAATGCAAAATTTAAGTTCCCTAAATATCTGTAAGAAGCAGCCCTGAGGTCACATCCACATTTAAGGAATTGGAGCGAATTATTTTTCAAACCATAAAAGAGGCCATGTTCCGAATTCACTAACAAAATCGGTCCATTAAAGGAAAAAAGAAATTTATCCATAATTTGCCGTTCTTATTTTTTTCTAAACGGGCTGATTTCAATGGTTTCACATCACCTGGATGGTTAGGTAACATAGGAAAGCAAAACAAAGAGTGCAATTATATGTACAGTATAACAAACAAATACGAAGTGCTTTTCTATCCTAACGATAGGTAATTAGTCGATGCCACAGAATTACATCAACGCTAATTTCTTCCTCAAGAAACAAGCATGAAGTTAATACAGTGTAATGGGCCGTTTGTTTCATGTGACTAAACCTCCGAGTAAGACGTATTTCAAACTCTTATTTGAATACTTAATTTAACACCGTAAGCTAAAAATGACTTTACCACTATATTATGTTATATTTATATTATAAAAATATTTATTATACTTTGATTACAAAAAATATAAAGAATTATTTTTCTATTATACTATTAATATATAAAAAGATAAATACAATTTTTTATCAATATATTCAGAAAAAGTTGAGAAAATACAAGAATTACTAATCATCCGGGCGTCTATAACATGAACTGTACGCCAATTAGTAATTTTTTAACAATGCATTTTAGGAGCAAATAATCGTACAAAATCGCAAGGCAAAAATCGTTTTTCGGCCAAATTCTCAAAAGGTATGAGCATTCATGGGATGCATTGGCCATCGCTAACTGTAACATTATACCCATCGTGTTACTCTTGGCAAAATATGCAGCGATGAAATACAGAGCACCATTCGTTCACGACTTTATGAATGCCAAGTTCCCATTCAGGTATACCCTTGAAGAATATAACATGTACATATTTCAGACAAGCCTGAGTCACATTACCGCAGTGGAACGGGGACATGAGGTCGAAAAATATCTTTAAGAAATTACGAATGATGGCACCTGTCATAATAGGATATCCCGTGAAAACGTCTGAAAGTTAAATTGTAGTGGCATTTAAAAGTTAATCAGGTCGTGGAGATAAATTATGACTAATTAAGCTTTGCCATGGCAGATTAATTAATAGGCATTCAAATCGTCCCACGCAGATTTCGCAACCGTAAACCGTGGACGCCATGATGAATTCGTATGGCAGGCTATGGAAAGCCCTTTCTTTCACAATGGCCCATATCACACTTTTGGTAAACGAAAAGTTGGCCCCTATGTTGACATTGAGCCGTCACGTCCGGAATCACGTGACAAATGAGCCCGGATGGGCCTTAGCCGAAATGTGGGTTGGAACACGTGGCCTGATAGATGCACGTCGCTTCAATCTTCACCTTGTTGTACTATAATTTATTCTACCGGTAAAGGTAGGATTTGCTAAATGTCAGAGAATCTTCTCCCGGTTTTTTACACATTCAGGGGCCAATCTCCCTCTAGTATATCCTTTTCGCCTCTGCATAAGATCTACCCATCTTCATCCCGTCCATGAAACCTATTCTCTCTTTCTTCCCCTTCCCCGCTTTCCCAACATCCTTCCCTCTATCACACTCTTCAGCAACCCATCACCCTTTATAACATCCTTCAGCCATATACCCTGTCTATCCCGGAATTCATTCAGAAGTTTCCTTTCCTCGCCCACCATCTCAAGCACTACCTCGTTAGTCTTCCTTTCCGTCCACAAAACCTTCTCCATCCTTCTCCACACCCACATCTCAAATGCCTGCAGCCTATTCTCGTCCCCCTTTCTGAAGATCCACTTTTCTGCCCAATAAAACGCTAAGCTCCATATCAAGCTCTTCACCAGCCTCTTCTTCACGTCCTCACCCGATATTCGCGTCATCAGCTCCCTTTTATTACCAAGCACCTCCTTAGCTAGCGCTATTCTCCTCCGTATGTTTTTGCTACCATGCCCGTTTTCCTCTAGCGTGCTTACTTATAATATATTCTATCGGTAAAGGTAGTTTTTTCTCACCTTGCTATCGAAAGGAAAACGCGCAACACGTTCATAGCACACAGTTTTCATTGATTCAGCCATCAAAGGAGAGCTATAATGTTGATATCTGTTGAAATTAAATAATATGAAATAATATTAAGAAGGAAATTTTTCCTGGAATTCAATTCATGCAAAGCGAGAGTTGGCATACTTCACTCTTATTCCTCCAGTCACTCAAATGTCCCTCAGATCATGGGACCAGTATTTTTCCTCTTTTTAGTTCCTCCCCGTTACAAAAATTCTTCCTCTCTTCTCATCCTTATTCTTCGGTCAGAAGCCGAAGTCTCACAACCGATCGCTCGTCCTCAATGGCGCATTTCAACCCAATCTCGGTCGGAGGCTAATGTATGCAGTGGAAAACAAACTCTGAGACCTTTTTCAATTGGATCCCACGATCATTCATTAGCGGTATGTTGTATTCAATAAAACCTTTTGCTCATGCAATGAAACATAATATGTGCATCACGTGGGAGCCAACCTGGAGGCGAATATTCAACCTGTATCGTACATTCAAATTTCTCATCAGCTTAAAAGCATGCGAGGCGAAGGAACTCAAAAGAGGTATGAAGGAGGATTATCTTTAATAGTACGGTTAGACGTTTACGACTTCTGTTTCCAAATCGTTCAATATCATTAATGCGTCAGGAGGCTCAACGCCAAACACATCATGAGCTCAATGTACCAGCAGTAAAAACTTCAATACGAACGAATGAAATGGATGAACCAAATATCTTCTCATATCACACGCTTCAGAACAGAGGCGAAAAATATCTTGTTTTGTGACGATTATGCAGATGGGGCATTCAGTTTAAAATTCGAATCTTCATTTTGTACTGAGGCTATAAATATTTTTACATCTACATAATACCCAGCGAGCCGCCGCCTGGGCGTGTGGCAGGGGGTGTTAGGTCATCAGCCATGTAAAGGTGTAAATTTATTTCAGATGAAATGGTGACATGTATTATAGGAGTGTATTTAGTAGAGCTCAATTTTTATTGTGGTCGCTCATTGTACGCGGAAAGAACGAGCTCTTGTACCTATCTGTTCGGCAGTGTATCTCTCTGATTTTATCGCATCTATCAGACCTAGAGATGCAGTGAGGAGTCATGATAATATTCCCTGTGTCGCTCTGAAAAACATCAGTTCTGAATTTATCAAGCAACCTAAGCCTAGCGTGTAGCCTCCGAGGTTTTAAGGGCTCCCACCTTAATCCCTCTAAAAGTTGTGAGACACTATATGTACGCTCGTAGCAGTTTTTAACGAAGTGCGCTGCTTTTCTTTGTATTTTATTAAATTTTTTTGTTAAGTCTTTATGACCAGGGTCCCAAATGCTCATGGCGTGTACGAGGTGTGGCTTAACTGGAGCAAAGTAGCATCTCTCTTTGACTTTTTCATCCGAGGACCTTCCTATTATACGTTTAACAAAATCTAGTTTCTTTAATGCTGCGCCACATATCTTTCATGTGTGTAATCTCCACAATATATCAGATGTTAAGGTAAATTCCACATATTTTACTGTAGGTATATAAAGATTTTATGTTTTATTTTAGCGCAGCTCGTAAGTATATCACGGTTAATTTTGTGTCACATTACCTAGAAAACCGAATTACCCTTTTTTCGCTTTGACATGATCGTAATAATGGAGAACCGCACGTGGCGATGGAAATACTTTTTACCGCTCGGAGTTTAGAATTTTTGATATTGACTTCGGCCCTGTATCGGCATTGTATTGGCAATCGTTCGATTCTACCGAGTGCAGTAGTCGCTGCCTACTGAGAGGCAGAGCGAGATATGACTTTAGATTGTGTTGAGGAATGTCATACCTCAGCGTCTAACATACTTCCAGTATTTTATGGAGCAGGGAATTTCTAACGCGGCAGACAGAGGGCGCAAAATGATATACTCTCTTGAGGCTCGCGTAACTTAAGTATCAACAATGCCACCGTGCGTTTGCAACAACCTGCAGGGAGGGGGAGGGGGAAGTATCAAAATGCGTGGAACTTAAACAGAGGTTACTCAACCATGGAGGAATGTGAGAAATACAGGTTGAGAATGTCATTTGTATTGACTGAGATTCAACCCAGGGATCGTGGAATCCAAGGATAAGGGATCGAATTGATAAATCCCATGCGTTTGAATTTTTCGCAATGGATTTCGCACAACCGTGTGGGGTGTCTGTCTAGGTTTCTTAATTAATAAGATAAATCAAAACGACAATGGAGGACACAGTAGCAGTGGTACGTATCCAAAAGCAACTGACAGATGTATTCAAAATCTCAAAGAGTCTGCAGTAAGGAGATGGACTGGCACCTACCTTATTTAATATAGCTCTGGAGTACGTGATAAGGCAGATGGAGTCGGGAAGAGAACACTTATTAACCAACAATGTAACACAACCGGCTGCCTACGCAGGCGATATTAATACTATGAACCGAAGAGCAGTAGCGGAACAGCAAACCTATCTACAAATAAACAACCATGCTAGAAGTATTGACCTTGAGATTAACCCATCAAAAACAAAAATACTACTACAGAAAAGAGGAACAGGGGCCCAAAGATAGTGTTAGAAAACCCCATTGTGTCAGTAGACCGATTTAAATACCTAGGGGTGGAATTAAACGCCGGAGAAGAATAACACAAGCCAATAAAGCCTACTTTGCAATGTCACATGTACTTAGATCGAAATATACCCATCGTAATAGCAAGCTGAATATATACAAGACAATCATGAGGCTCATTGCAGCCTATGAATGTGAAGCATGGTGTGTGACAGAGAAGACGAAAAGCAAACTTGATAGATTTGAAAGGAAAGTGCTTAGAGAAATTTTAGGACCTGTTTGGGAAAAGTATCTGGAGAATCAGATTCAACAATTAATAATATGATCTTTTTAGAGAACCCCCTTTGTCAAAATTCATCCGACTACAGCGACTGCAGTGGGTCGGGCATGTGGGCAGAATGGACGTCACAATGCTACCAAACAGAACGTTAGACAGCCGAATGTACGTTAAAAGACCATTAGGAAGACCACGTAAGCACTGGGAAGATGAAGTACAGGCTGACACACGGTATATCCTAGGACTGCGACTCTGGAGGAGAGCAACAAAAGACAGGAAAGTATGGAGGCAGAATTTAAAAAAGGCCAAGGCCCAACCTTGGGCTGTAGCGCCATAGGAGAGTGAGTGGGGTGTCAGTTGAAATGAGAGACCGCAAACAGACAGAACTTCGATCTCAATCACATAAATCCCTTACGTCATAGCTATTGCTGTCTGGATTATAAACATGGCGATCAATCAATTGTATATTCCATTACGCCTAATCCTTGAATACATATTTTGCTTCTTACATTGCTATCGTGCATTGCTTCGTACGCATTTTCTCGTCCTTGAGATTGCGTTTCCGATCTCAACCGTGCAAATGACTAATAACGTCAAAGCGAGCGCACGGAGACCCGTGATTGCGTCCCATGTTTCGTTTCTTGACCTTCATCCAGGCCAAGCCAGCACGCGGCACGCTTCATACGAGAACCGGAGCATACCATTCCAGTTTTTTTCTTTATCCATTCATACGTTACTGTTCCTATTTAATTTAACGTAGGCTCTGCTCATGTTCTCCATTTGAACGACAGTAAGCACACACTAATGCTCAACCAGGCACAATAAAGTTCCTTCTCCACACAATACACAGGAGAGAGAGAGAGAGAACACTTTTGCAAAGGACAATTTTCACTTATCAACCAATCCGTATGTATGGATGCTTATAATTTGATTTTTGATATAGTTTGATGATTGAGAAATCTATCTATATATATAAAAACGAATGTATGTCTGTGTGTCCTGTATGCATTACTACACTGTTCATCCGATCGCCAAGAAACTTTGGAAAGTTGTTGAGTACACTCTTGCGAAGGTTTATGGTATAAAAATTTTTTAATTATCGTCCCCCCTCCCCCCCCCCAAGGCCCTCTTAATCTTTCGAATACTTTTCGCGCAACAACGCCCGACGGGTAAGCTAATAATCCTAACCTCAGTTTTAATCCTATCGTGCTGAAATTTTGCCGAGTAATAGTTCAAGGCAGGAGGAAAGTTATAGGGTACTTTAAAATGATCTCAGGGCCCATAAAAGTCCCATGGCCCTCTTAGGTGGGCCCTTTAGGTGGGAGTCTCAGGGCCCTTAGATGGTTCGCGGTACGTATCGGGTTTTGTGCAGTGGTTTCATTTTTTACTTTTTTAAATTATTTCCGCTCAAGATAGAGAGTTGGAATCTTTTAATTAAATGTCTGAATAAATGAAGTTTTTAATTCTGTCAATTAATTATCCTTTTCACTTCGTAATTGACTGAAAATTGCGTTTTTAGCTGCAGAAACACATATTTTTCTGTGAAATCAACAATACCATATTCGCTTGACAACCAGATTTCGGTTATTGCTGTTGGAATTCATATTGCTTAGTTGAGCCGATTAGGAATTCTAAGCATTGGAATTTGTGCATCGGTTAATTATTTCGTTTTTTAAAACAACTTTAACTAAAGACATAGAGTTGAAATTCATTTTATCGCATACCCGAAAGCATGATACTACTAAAATTAGTGGTATCATGCCCGAAAGAATGAAGTTTCTCTCTTTTTCAATCGATTTTTTTTACGCATTTTCCTTGACAACCAAATAAACAAACAAAAATAAACATCAAATCAAATCTTAACTAACGAATCGCCAAGAAACTTTAAGAAGTTGTTGAGTACACTCTTGCGAAGGTTTCGAAGGTTGAAGGTATAAAAATGTTTTAAATATCGCCGCTCCCCCCCTCCCCCCCCCCAAGGCCCTCTTAATCTTTCGAATACTTTTCGTGCAACAACGCCCGACGGGTAAGCTAATAATCCAAACCTAATTTTTCAAATACG
The DNA here is from genome assembly GCA_963169105.1 of Ceriagrion tenellum. Taxonomy (NCBI): domain Eukaryota; kingdom Metazoa; phylum Arthropoda; class Insecta; order Odonata; family Coenagrionidae; genus Ceriagrion; species Ceriagrion tenellum. Next base: position 3,329,620 of record OY720644.1, read on the forward strand.
ATCTTTATTTTAACCAATGAGAGATGTTCTTATTTTAACCAATAGAAATTGAGAAACCATTGAATTGTTGTGCGCTCGCCCCTGAAGGTTTCTGAATTATTAAATCCATTTTACATTAGGTGGAGCGCCAGTCGTTTCAAAATATTAGTGTTGGCACGCGAGCTTCGCAAAAAAGCGAGGAGCGGCAATCAAGCAAGCGAAGCAGATCGTTTACGAGTTGCTCAATCACGTGCATCAGAATCATATTAGTGAGACATTATTTGTTTTAAAAGGTACGTAATTTATTTTTGCGTAAAATATATTTTGGTGCAGTGGTCTCTTTGTCTGATTATTTTAAATTCTTCCATTCGATTTTCGTATATCCTTCGCTTTTTCCTAAAATTGTACATTTTAGCTCGAAAATCATTAATGTTTGTACTGCTTCAGCAAAATAATATTTTATTAACTTGGAAGCCCCAGAATAGGCATGGAATGGAAACTCATGGCATCATTTGTACGTTACAAATTTCTGTGTAGGTACGAGGAATTCATTGGACTGAGTCTAAAAGTCGTTTAGGGACCAATTTTGATTCCGGAAAAGATTTGTGGGTCAAACCATGAAAAGTATAAAAATCAGTGGGGAATTCAGGATGGAGTATATTATTTTTCAAATTTAAGTAGGCAATTGGAGGATTTTTGTACATGCCAATGTGTGTACTTTTTTCATGTTCAGGAAGCAGCATACCTACTTTGTAAGTTTTACTCAGAATATTTATTGCACGACCGGTTCAGTTTACAAATTTAAGGCTGAAACTATTGAATTTGTTGAGTGTGTACTTTTTATGTGTGTGCCTGCTAAGAAAGAAAAAGAGGCAATGCAACGCATGCCGGCCACAGCTAGTTCTTCATAAAATATATCAATATTTCCCAATATTTTTCAATCCATTTAAAGAATATAAAGAGTCTAAATGAGATTGTTTTAGTAATCAAGACAAGTTGCTTTTTTATCATTCAATCACCACAGTTACATTTAATTCGCGTAATAAAGTATTCTGCTGCACGAATCTCACATAAAATACGTTGATGAACATACAAAAATTAAGATACCCTTTTTGCAATTTCTGGTTTTTAACAATTTATTCTGCCTACTTCGAAAGTGAAACAATTTCACATTCAAAAATAATACGAAAAAAATGCAGAAAAAAATGAAATTTTAATAATGCCTTATAAACACCTTACTAACACATTACATAAATGTACAAATGTGCAATTCATTTTTTTTACAGATTGGATATTCTTTAAACAGACCCGATTCCTTGAAACGCTCCACATATCACCAACGACTTTGCTTCAAGCAGTTTGATGGAAAGTTCTCATATTTCATTTCTGAAATCACTATTCCACTTTCATGCTCAAAACCAAATCAACTTCGCATGTGAGAAACCACTTTCGTAAACGCGCAAGAACTAAATCTCCCAGGAGATTTAGTCAGTGGATACGCATCCACGATAACTAGATAGGAAGGGAAAAAATGCCTTGTCTTCTCCAATTCTATCAACTGGCACACAACACACCTATTCGACCGTCAACCTCGTCCCTCCACTCCGCACGTTCCAAAAATATTATCCCATCTCCCTATGTCTACCTTCGCTCCAACCACGAGCCTGGCCAAAGACAGTGATTAATGGACCGAATCCAAAATGATTTTTCACACACCCCGCACCAAGTGGCGAGCTGGGGAAAGAAAGAGAAGGAGTTCACATGAAGTGGGGGGGGGGGGAAATAAGAAGAAAAAGCATAATACGTTATTCATAGTTAGGTCATCTTAAGTATCAGTGGGTATGCATGCCTTTTACCGTTCCAGTTATGGAGTTATAAATGCGCTCGCGTAATAAAGAAGAGCTATAGTCCATAACCATAATTGAAATTATTTCCAAGCTTAATAGAGAAAAAATTAATCAAATAACAAGTAAAACTCCCTCGCTTTGCATGAAGGATTTAGCTAATAGTGAATAGAAAGACATCGATTACTTCCTTAAGGACGTATTTTATAAAATGGGAAAAATTTGCAAATTAATACATTGCTCTTCTGGGCAATAATATTTTGGCATGAAAAATATAGAAATTTCGAAAAGAATAAAACCACCATTATAATATACGAATACTCTGCTCTGACATATTTACATAAATCGAATTTTGTACAATTCGTACGAGTGTCGAAAACTTGATGACCCAAACTGCCTATTATGTAATACGCTGATATTATATAAAAAAACATTTCAAGTCTCACGCGCGTTCCACCGTGATAAGAAACAGATCCTTAGAACCTAGAGAAAATATCTTCTAGTTCTGACTCGCGTCGCAATAACAAAGATATGTAGTCGAAGGCATCTGTGCCAAAACCATTTCTTACGCTCCCTAAGGACGAGAAGAAAAGCGCGGCTCTCCTTGGAAACGCAGCGTCCATTTGTGGTCCTTCGCTTCTATTGTAGCAGACAAGAGTGTTCCTTTGCTAAACGGGGCGAATATGAGAGAGTCATATGAAGTCACATACCTGACAATCACTGCAGCTTCATTTTTAGAGCGGGGAAATACACGAGAAACACACATTATGTCGCATTGTGAAGACCAAGATTTATCAATCGGGCAGGATGGTAGACCGATAAAACATTGAATGAGCGAGACAATATAGATTTAGAGGTCTTTTCCTGCCAGTTTGATAGATAACCTATATTCATTATTCATAACGAAACATGAAAAAAATAATTCGCAACAGATACTCGTCTGAAAACCTTGCTTATCTAAATCTACACAATACCAAGCGAGCCGCATCATGGGCATGTGGCAGGGGGTGCTAGGTCACCAGCCATCTAAAATTGTTAGTTTTTAGGAGATGGAATGGTGAAATGTATTATAGGAGTGTAATCAGTGGAGCTCAGTTTTTATTGCGGTCGCTCATTGTTCGCGGAAAGAACGAGTTCTTGTACCTATCTGTTCGGCAGTGTATCTCTCTTATTTTATCGCATCTGTCAGACATAGAGATGTAGTGAGGAGTCATGATAATATTCCCTGTGTCGCTCTGAAAAACATCAGTTCTGAATTTCTCAAGCAACCTAAGCCTAGCGTGTAGCCTTCGAGTCCCTAAGGGATCCCTTTAAAAGTTGTGAGACACTATATGTACGCTCGTAGCAGTTTTTAACGAAGCGTGCTGCTTTTCATTGTATTTTGTTAATTTTTTTGGATAAATCTTTATAACCAGGGTCCCATATGTTCGCGGCGTATTCAAGGTGTGGCCTAACCAGAGCGAAGCAGATGACTCAAAGAGAGCATCTCTCTTTGACTTTTTCATCCGAGGACCTTCCTATTATACGTTAACAAAACCTAGTTTCTTTAATGCTGCGCCATATATGTTCTGTATGTGTAATCCCCACGATAAATCAGAAGTTAAGGAGATTCCGAGATAAATTACTGTATTTGATGATTTTATGTTTACTCCACCCACAGTATAGTTATAGCATTTTTGTGATGACTTTCGCAGGAAGTGGACTGTGGTGCATTTGCTGATATTTAATTCTAACGTCAGCCCCCCTCCCTCTTTGCGCAAACTATCCTTCATTTCTCTCGTTAACAGTCCTTCCGTTCCTTTTGAACCCTTTCGCTTACGTCTCGGCTCCCTCAACACACACGCCCCGCCATCTCACGCCACTCTGCCCTCGCCTTCCGCCACGCCCTTCACCTCCACCACCACGCCCGCTCGTCCGCTCACAGCAGCCCCAAGTCTCTTGGAACTTCTCCTGCTCCTCTATCTCTCTCTCTCTCTCAATTCGGACAAGTTGCGTTAGCAACTTGCGTTTCAAAGTGTGTGAGTGTGTGTGTGCGACTGCGAGCGTGTCTGCCTGCGTAACCTTCTTCTTCCTCTCCTCAACCGTTGGGGTTGGTGAGCAGCATTTCGCCTCTTAAGGTAGTTTTAGAGCGAAACATCATCTTACTTAGAAATCTATGAATTTAGTCTCATTTTAAAGAAAAATATCTCACCCATCCAATGACACCAAATGTTCAACCCCTTACCACATTTCGGAGTAATTTGCCAATAAATACAAACAGCCCATATACATGGGAGATGGTACGTGTACGCACTCCAGAGAGACATTATTTACAAAGTGAGGTATTTCTAACACTTTGATGTCGTCAAAAAACTAAGTGTGTAATTTGTATATTTTCTCAACTATATTTGAAAATTAATCATCTTGTCACCGCAGTAGGTTCTTGGGTATCACAAAAAAACCTTCCGTTTCGAAGGAGTTGCAAACGCACCGCGCGAAAAAAATAAGTCAAGTTAAACACTTATTTAGATATTTTCATTTAATTAATTACAATTTCTGTCATATAAAACTATACAATTGCACCATTAATAGTGCAATATTTAATTGATGTGTCATATAGCTGATGAAATCAAAACGTATAATTCGAATATGGTCTCTATTATGACAAGGGAACTATCTCTCTTGGACTACCTTAAGGGTCATCTTTCTATCGCCAGATCCTTAACCACTCTATAAGCTCTTCCATCATTTATATCTGTTAAGAACTCCTTTCTTGGCCTTCCCATTTTCCTCTTTGCCTCCATCCTACCTTCGATTAAGCTGGTACACCACTCCGAGTGTCTTAGCAGGTGCCCTATGAGCGTTTCATCTCTGCTTTCTATCATTTACAACAGTTGACACTTCTCCTTCATCATTTCTAGCACCTCGCTCGTAGGTCAATTTGCTCGTCCATTGTACTTTAGGCATCCTTCGCCAACACCACATTTCAAAGGCTTGCAAGTTTCTTTTCATCTCTCTCTAGGAGAGTCCAGCTTTCTGATCCGTACGAGACATACACTCCAAACGAAAGTTTTAATATAATGCTTCCGCAGGTCTATGCTTTTTCAGATGTCAGCAAACCTTTTTTAAACAAGAATGCTTTCTTGGCCTGCACTATTCTGGCTCTGATATCTTTACTGCTTCGTCCATCAGAAGATATCACACTACCAAGGTATGGGAAGCTTTTGATCTGGTTGAGCCCCTCTCTGTCGAGTTTAATTTCAACCTCCTCCTCTCCATTTTTTGTGCATTTCATAACCCTTGTTTTCGCTTTATTGATTTTCATCTTGAAGTTATTTCTCAACAGTCTGTCCAGTAGCTTTAGCGAAGCCTACCTACCTACTACGCACGTTACCTACACCTCCCTATTCCTGGCCTACCTCCGCCCGAGCGGCAACAATGTCTTCATTCATATTTTCAGTGATAATATTTTAACTCTAAGTCATGGCATATTCATAGAAAATTTAGAGAGCATGTTTCTTCAGCGGAATATGATTCCCTCAAAATAAGGCAGTGAGAAATAGAGAGCTCCCTGGAGCGACTTTAAGATGGACGATATTTGTCATCAAATGAACTATTTGACGACAACGTGAAAAAACATTCCTTATTTAATGTTTAAGCCGTACGATGCATTTTCTTTAAAAAGAAGTTGAGCATTTAACGTCACTCTGATTCACAAATTTTGAGAATACGAGAATAATTACTGTCTAACCTTGAACTGTTCACTCGCAAAGTTTAGAAAATTGAGAAAAGTTTACGGAGGAACGGCCATTCGCGACATATGTCTTTTCTGTATATTTTCGCATCAATACTACAGTCTTCTAGAGAGAGCACAGACTTTATTTCTATCTAGAAACCTCTCAAAAGAAATGGGGCGCCTGTTCTACTAAGGCCTACATAAGCATGTCCCGTACAGAACTTTCTACGGCGAGCACGGAAGAATTATGAAGATTGAAGATAGAAAGTAACTAAAATATAATATTGTCAATAAACTGCGGAGATGGACCGAAATGAAAAGAGAACAAATTAAGTCTTACCACTGCGATGGAAATAAAATCTCTATTAAATCTTTGCAAAATAAGAGAGAAGTATTAGACACATTTTTAGACTAAACAGTCTCCCAAAATTAATATGAAAGGAACAAATGAAAACCAAACATTGTAGACTTGTTGAGTTCCGCCCTTCATTCAATTCTGCCCATCATCAACTCATAAATTTACATGCAGCACTTCGATTTCACTCCGAGTGTAACCTGTCTAGAGCTTTATGTAGGAAGGAAAGCGGATGACCAGCTGAAAAATAGGCCAGGCGTTGATAAGTCGATCTTCGAAGGGATTGAAAGCATTAGCAAATGTATTAGAAAAGCTCTGCGTGGTGAACAGAATGAAGATAAACCATGAGAAAATAAAGGTAATGAGATTCTTGAGGATACAAACTGGAGAAAGTTGATTATTTTAACTACTTGGTTATAAAGATAGAAAAAAAGTGGTCATTGGTCCAAAGAGACTGAGAGGAGAATGGCGTAATGCGAACAGAGAATGGCGTATAGCGAACAGAGAATGGCGAAGTAAGCTTTCAGTAACTGTAGAGAGCTGACATCTAGGATCTTCAGTAAGGATACAAGGATGACGCTGACGGTAAAGAGCTTGATGTGGAGAGTAGTGTTGTGAGCTGCAGAAACGTGGACACGGAGAAAGGACAGGAGGAGAGTACTCAGGCTTTCCAGATGCGTGTGTGACGGGGTGGACGGAAAGAAAGACAAACGAGGAAGTTCTCGGAGTTGTGGTGAGGACATTACACTTATAGATGGGATTGAGAAGGGGCAACAAAGGCGGTTGGAGAGGGTTCTGAGGAGCGACGGGTCGACTCAGGGCCGTTCAGGGAAGGGAATGATGCCGGGCGAGCGGGGAAGAGAGAGAATTGGACGGGATGAAGAAGGGGATGGGACATACGGGTAGATGGAGAAACAAATAATTGATGGACATTCATGGACAATTGATGAACATGGATGGACATAAGGCCCTTCACATGTAAAAACCTGGAGAATTTTCTCTGCATTTAACCAGTGGATAACATTAATAATAATAAATTTCTCCCCATGGTTCTTCTAGGGTAATAACCCACTATTTTCCCTTCTATTATATTCCTTAGAGAATTGTTGTGACCCAAGGATCAATTTGTACCGGATAGTTTATTTATAGTTATATCCTATTTTCTTCTCATGCACGCTACCTCACTTCTGATCCTACTCTTATATTATAGCTCTATACAGCACTACTCGGCTGGAAAATTTGATGTTCATTATAAGGGATGTCAAAGTAGAAACTTCAGTGGTTAGATTGAAGTAATATCAAGGAGACGGAAGCGGCAAAACAATTTAACCTATGCATCAACGACTGGGGTAAAAACGTATCGTTTTCATTACCGATGCTCATTGAAACGTAGGCATTATCAAAACGTTAATCCAGTGCTCTAACCGGGAAGAGTTTACTAAAATCACTCACCGAGAAAGAATTAGTTCTTATTGTAGATACAACAGTATGCAATTTGATTGCGTCTCCACTACTCAGTTGTGTAAAACAGTAATATTCTAATATTATTTCCAATAATTTTACGGCATTGACCTATGCTTCAAGCGGCTGCTGAAAATGAATGAATAGAATTCAAATACAGTGTTCAACACGACGAGAGAAATATTTCACTCCAAGTACCTTAGGGCAATAAAGTTGTCGTTCTTGTCTGAAGGCAAAGCAGGGCCAAAAATACTCCATAATAAGTACTAAGGGTGGGAAAAGGGGTGGTTTCATATTGGGACCGGGGACCAAGTGCCTTGTGGCAGGGACTGGTGTGAGCAAAAGGGATTAGGAGATAGAGAGGAAAGGGGTGCTCGGTCGGAATTTCGCATAAAAGGCAGGAAAATACAATGAGATAAAGGCGAAAACGAGGGTTCATCATTTTGCCAGAGGTTTTAGATGGGGAGGGGACGGGAAGGAAGGAATGAGTGTGGCAGGGGGCGGGGGTGAGTTTCTAAAGAGAGGAGGAGAAGGATCTTTTCCAGTGGCGTGTGGGTCTAATTAGTTCCGCCCAGGAGATCACAGCTTTTATAATTCGAAATAGCTGCTGAGTTTATCTTCGGGCGAGTGGGCTTTTTGAGAACTCCCGAACCAGGATATCGAATGGTATCATTTAAGCTTCTCTCGCTAGAGGGGGTTAAAAACGGATGGGCTACCGCCAAATTGCCTTTAATCTGCGGGGAGAGAGCTCTTTTGTGGAAGGAAGAAATTAATTCTTTACTTTGGTTTCTGGGAAATGAGAAGGGACATTGGGCGGACATCAAAGCCTGCACATATATATAAGAGTCCACGTACTGGACCACTTTCAGAGAGGAGGGTGACTAATTCCGCAACAGCGATGAAAAGATTGCTATCATTTGAATCTCCGCATAATTTTGAATCTCTTGGGGCCAAATGATACGGAAGTGTTTTTTTCTGAACACGTTCGCTCCTTGGTTAAAATATTAGCCTAAACCGTGCGATCTTTCCACAGGTTGTGTTGGCATTTTAGTTTTTATTTAAAAGGGAAAAAGTATTGAGGCGTTTCATCGCTCGTTATAAACTAATTGATGAATGGAAGAATTTATTAAGATTGAAAATTCATTGGTTTAATTCTATTCTTAAATTTTAATCTTTTCAAGGATAATATCCCAAAAGAGAAAATACACTACTAAAAGATTTTTCCGGTGGTTTTCTGCGGTAAAAATAGGGATAATGAACAATGAAGAGAGAGAGAAAACTACTATACCAAAAACAAATCCTAAAAATATGTGTAAGGTCCAAAAACAAAACCGGAATTTCGAGAATTAAAAACAGTATAAGGAAATATGAAATTTTTACCGAGACCAATGTAAACTAGCATGCATGAGAGCAAGAAAAATGAGGCAGGCTGGTCACTTGACGCAAAGTGAGAAAGGGTTCTGTTTCCAAGGAAGAAGGACTTGGGAGGGCAGAAAGGAAAAGAGGCATAGGCGATGACTGTGGGATGAATGAACATCAACCGGCAACTGGGGGAACAGCGGATGATGAAGCATCAGACAGAGAAAAACGGAGGCCTCATGTGTGGGAGAGGGTCCCAAATTCTGGTCGGGCAATACATGGCCATCATGGGAGAGAGAGAGAGAGTAAGTAAACTGTATTAGTCTTCATCATGACATGTTGCATTGCCCGGTTGAAATGATGCATATATGACAAACCATAGCTATATATACATATCTTGAGGAAAGAATAAATTAATAACCTTTCTTATGACCCTCCGTAATATTTATGGCAAAATTGGAAATGAAAAACTAACTTTTACCAAATGATGTGCAGAAATCAGTGGACTTGCACTGATTTCACTTGGGTACCTTCGTCAAATTGAAAGATTCGCCAGCCGCAGAAATAAAAACAATTACATATACCTCATTGCCTTCAAAATCAACATACAAACTTCGATTGATTCATTGAAATCATCCACGCGAGAAATTGACCCACGTGAGTACTTTGCTCGGTGATTTAAACAAGACCGAGTAGGAGGGACTCTACGTTTCAGTGAAAACTCTTCAAATCCGATCGAGAGATCCGAGAGCTAGATTAATATAATGAAAAGCAAAGTTTCTCTGTCTGTCTGTCCACGAACTCCCATTAGGAAAAACCGCGGGCTGAGTTCACTTTATTCAACTGCAATCTCCAATAATTGAATTAGGAATACTGGGCGCACAATGTCAACACGGACACCAAACAAAAGGAAATATTTTAAGGATTCTTACTCTTAAATGAGATTTTTTTCCTGCCAAATTCGTGAAATTTTGGAAAAAAATTATTTAGAAAATTGTACAAAATTAAACATGTTTGGTAAACCGTACTCTTTGGAAGCCCACAGTATTGTTGAAGTCGAAGTTGATCCTTGATAATAGTGGGAATATAAAGTTTCGTATCGACTGAATTAGGGAATGTTAGGCAGTTGCTAATGTCTTACAGCAAGGGAAGCATTTCCGAGTATGTCACGCTTCTTCGATTGGGACATAGACTTAATCGGATGATAACGCTTCACTGAATTTGGTAGACGGTGGTGCTTTGCAGGTTTAGGGTAGCCCTACGTGATATTACAGACCAACCCAGATTGTACATATTTTGTAGACTGGAAATTACGAACAACTCAAGTCAACTGAATCATGGGATATTCTGGTCATCAGGTCTTCAAAACACGTACTAGTCATGGAAAAGTCGATTTATTGGAATATGTCTGAACAAGAGTTTTAAATGTTATGATAAAGGTTTCCATTATAGGGAATTTTATGTTTCCATACTGAAACATTATTTTCTAAGGACCACAAATTACGAAACTTACAAATACTGTCTCTCATAAAATACATGCATAAGGAAAGGACGGATTTTTTTCGACACCATAAATAAGTATCCGTTTCATGATCAATGGGAGATCGACGATTAACGTCAAGCAGTTTGTCATACTTAATACGACGAAGGAGAGATGAGACACTTTCATTTTTCAACGGATTACAATTTTTCAGCGATTTTCGGCTGCTGGTTGAACAGTGGGTACAAGGATTGCTGGAGTGAGATAATATACGGGCGGAAGAGTCCAGCAGAGCATGGCTAGCCTAACTCCGCTGGACAAAGCCCGAAAGATGCTGGAACCGGTGAACTTTTCAGACTCCTTGACATGAAGCGAAAATTAAAACAGAAACAACAATTGCACTATTCCACAAGGTATTTTAATGCGTACGAGGCGTTTCAACTCACAGAGCCATCATCAGGTACAAGACATATTTGGTAGAGAGCACATTACATTTATACATTTTACAAGTTTGAGAAAAGGGGGGATGAGGAACAGAAATAAGGTGGGGAAGTGGGGGGGGGTAAACGGATAAACCAAGGGTGGGAGGGGGAAACCAGTGAATCCTCAGGGAATAAAGGAACGGGGAAGACCAGGGAAACGGAAAGGCAAAAAGGGGGGGAAGAATAAGAAGGGGTTGAGGGGGAAGTGATCATGGTCATTAGAAAGGGAAAGGTGGGAAGTAGTCGAAGTGAAGAGATTAATCAACTCACCAATTTTTTCCTTGTCGTACAACAATTACTCTTTGCAAAAATCCTGTCAACTGCACAGATCCCAGGAAAATGGTCCTCACGTAATTCAGGCGTTATCTTGATTTTTTCACCTCAATCTAATCGCCTTTCACTTTAATCAATTTGAGGAAACTAGTTTCCTCCGTTAAAATAGCGTCTTTGACCACATTGACATCACAAGTCTCATTAATGGCATTATTATAACAGGAAAAGGTTTTCCCAATTCTCTCACTTCATTTACTTTAATGGGAATGACAGCAATAAGTACTCCGTTTTGGGCAATTGCGGTGCATGGGTGCCACAAAGGCCATTGATTACTACCGTATCAGTGGCGAAATCTGTAGTTAAAACGAAGGTATCTATCGTTTTTTTGCGTATAATTGGCAACGCACTGATGTTTCATCAAATTTACTTCTTACTATTGAGATGATAACCAGCTAAAATCCGATCCGTGCGGGTGAATTAACCTTGAGGAAGTTACTTGAACTGCGGAGCATAATACAGGGTGGCTACTGATATCCAATTTTCGAATTCCCTGACCTTTCCCTGACTCTTCACCGATGGATTTACCAATTTCCCTGACCGATCGCCAAAAGATCACCTACTATTGGAATTTTATTTTTCGGGGGAATTAAATTTTCTACGGCAGCTTTAAATTTTCTAATCCTCATTAAAATTCCTCATTTCTTAAATAACCTGTCTGGAACGCAAACGCATACTATGTTCCATTACAAAACAGCTTCAATTTAATGGCATATATATCTGGAAAATTTGAGCGATAGTTGGCTCATATTTTGCCATCCATAGCTAGGCGAGATACATTTCTTTAAAATGAGACCAAACTCATTTAATTCTAAGAGACATCGCCCAACACAGCATAAGGAAGGATTACTTGGGGGAAGAAAGGACTTGAGGAGGAATTCACTCGTCGCACACATTTGGGATATACGGGCGGCCGGCAACTGATTTCGTAATATTAAAAGTTGAATGATAAACTTACAAATATTGGCACACGACTCCGAATATCCGCCTTCTCGATACTCACCTGCAACATGGAAAAATAACTCATTATTGTAAAAACCAATAAAATGTAATAAATTGAAATATTTGATCTCATTATTCACTAAATACAGTAAAAAATAACACATCTAAGTTTATTTTTGCTGTTTTGCTTGGTAGGTAATTTGAAAAAAAATGAAGTAATCCGTGTGCAAGTAGGAAATGGGAGGTAGTTGGGCAGGCGAAGGCACATTTGAATTACGGAGTAAGGAGTCGGAGAGAGCATTTGCGGACCCTGGAACACTCTTAACGAAAATTACCAAGGTTCTCACACCGTCTTCAGATGGCCGGAGATTTGTAGTTTTAGTCCCAAATCCTTACATCACCCAAATTGTGAGAGATTGAGCTCTCTCTGACCACGACTACAAACAATACAATCCCAGGCTCTCGATTGATTTAGGTACACTTCTCCATCTGATACACTCATTATCTTTAACTCACATTCATTTTACTCGAGTAATTACCACCAAAATTATTATTTCATTAGCAATTAAAGCTTTTTACGTCTTCACGACCCATAGATTACAATTTTGAAGGAATATAGTAGAAGCTCGGTTATTTCTAAGATTAGAAACCACGAGGTTAATACATATATATGAAAGGAGAACGCAAGAATATCACCGGCTTTTACACGATTACCTTGTCAGGCGTGCTTCACCAGGGTTGAAATTTGCCATGAAAAATCATTTGACTTGACCGGGATCCTGGTTAAGTGAAACGATTTTTTCATGGCGAATTTCAACCCTGGTTTTATATGCGCCCGTGCGAGTGACTTTGTACCACATCATTTGTTAAATTCCATGATTGGAAAAAAGTACACATACTTCTTTATTAATAGTCCTTTGGAATTTGAGAAGTTCCACATAGTGAATTGGCGCATGCCTAAGTGAAAACACCCTCTCCAATACTGTGAATACTTGTCAGGTCACTTTTTATTGTACACGCACGAATATTGATAATCTCAAGCGTTTAATTTATTTTAGTTTTATTTACTTTATTACCACAGTACAAGAAAATGGTAAGCTTAACACTTAAATGACTTGAATTACTAGAACTTTCATCATTTGAATTATTCCCTCGGGCCCAGCCAAAAGCTATCTTAAAACCAGAGAAAATGATGTCTTTTTTCAAGCAATGTGAAAACCGTCGTAGTCAAACATAATCTTATTCCTGGCGAATACAATGCACCAATTATTTCTGAACTAATGGAAATAGTGCAGTCTCTAAACCTTCGACTGCAAATACCTACGACCAAAAAGAAAAGAAAAAATCAGCTACATGCCAAACTAAGTACGAGGTATATTTCAGCTGCAAGTCTTTTTTGTATATTTTATAAGCTATCGAGTCTAAGCAATTATATTTATCCAATTTTGCGCTAGACAATTTAAGTACTCATGCGCTGATGAGAGAGAATTCTGTGTACTATCCTGTCTGAAATTTGCTATCACCGTATTCTGAAAATTGAGGATAACTTAGAAATAAGATCACAGATTTCTTTTGAATTTCGTAAACATTAATTTAATGACAAGCTGCGAAGAAATGGGCCCTTAACCTTTTGTGTAGCCTGCAAGATTACCTCTCATACAATTAAATAAATAGACTAATGCCATGTGAAATAAAATCACATATCTAACGTCTATTTCAGGCGTTCAGAGACATCGCCATACGCACATCGTTTTCTATTATTGCCACGACCTGCTGACGGAAATTTAAGATATAGAGATAAATTTCGAAATGAAACATGGAGTCAATTAGAGTTTCAATAGTAAGAAAGATTAAAAGTGATTAAAAATTAACCACATCCCAGATAAAATGCTCATTTTTTAGGAGCGTTTTCTTTTAAAAGCTTATTCGCGTCAGGTCATATTTGTTGCAAATTAATATTTTCGCACTACTGGAAACAACACAATCAAAGCATATTTAACGGTAAATGTTTCAGTCATTGCATTGAGCAAATGAAATAGTACCTAGTCACCCGCTCGGATGCAAATATATTCACCAATAGGTTGAAATTTTCCATGCAAAATCATTTGACACAACCGATATTTGGGCTCTCGGGATCTCACGATTACCTGCCAGCAGTGGAGCAATCTGAGGCGTAACTGGCTAAAACACTTGGCCAACAATCGGAAGACCCTGGATTGAGTACCGATTAAGTCAGGTGATTTTTATGGTGAATTACATCCCCTTAAGTGTATTGTCAATTGTAAACACGGATACTAAAAAAAATTACACCTATGAAACTAATCACTTCCCTTCTTATGAATGAAGTAAGAAAAGAGCCCAAATAATTGAGCACTACGACTTTTGCCTCCTATTTCGGGCACGAGAAACCAATTACATACATAGAACCCCTGTCATTATAATGGAGTACCTCAATATATCTTATATTATTTCGCAAAGTACGCTTTAAAAAAAGATAATAATGCAACAAAACATTTTGAGAACTCTCCAAAGATATTTTGAAACAATTCACTGTTGAAGGTTATGGTGCTGACTTATATCCAATAAAATATTATCATAAGCCATTCAATTCTTCAAATTATATTAGTTTCCTTTATTTGGAGAAAAACGCACCCTTCAATAGTTCGGGAACAAAACTCAAAAATACAAAAACAAAATAACGAATCCCCAATCACACATAATTTACGTGGTCTGGTCTAAATGTGAGCGTCATTATTGAGCATCTAGTTTTAAAAATAAAAAAATTCGCTTGTAGATGGTAAAACATTTATTTATTTTACCATCCAAATATGAAATTTCCCCGATGACCGGGGTAAACTCCATGCATGGTGAGTCTTTTTTAGAACACCCTACCTCTAATTTTAAAAGCAAGTTTGATTTTCCTATAAAATAGAAATAAATTTTGACCGGACATTCTATTTTATAATACAAAGAAATGAGAACATTTGAGGACAGACGTATACTGCCTTCAAAACTAGTTTATCAAACGTTACACACTTAAATTTGGACCAATTGGTGCATTTTTTTCTAAGGTGTGACTGCCAACGCCGGTATTCTCAAGATCCTTTCCTTAGCTGAGGACGTTGGAAAGATTATCATTAATAAGGAGATTTGCACCAAAACTTTGCACACACGCAATAATAAGTGATATTGTCGTGTCCCGACTTTCGCCTTCCACAGAGTTCGCCCGAATTCATTTCCTTTTTCACCCTCGCTTTCGCACTTCTAAAGTTCGAGGACGATTAGCGAAGACAATTACCATCAAGTCAATGGTGGTCCCGAGCATACAAATCCCATATCACGGTGATTCGGTTGTGTACAAGGCTAAGGCTGGCCTCTCGGTCCAGCGGTCGAGTCATCCTTTTTCATCGCGCGGCTTGCTAAGCCACATCCGCTTAGAGGATGCTCCATTCTAACGCTCGTGCGTCCTTTTCGACCTTCGACAAAAGACGCGCGCGCAATTATTCTTACTTTTTACACATTTTATTCGCCTGGGACCCACTTGTTTTTCACCTAAGACGCAATTCGGGAGGAACATTTCGAAACTCTCCTGAGGAGGAGGGGAAGCTCTATCCGGTTAGAATCATATATAAACCCCAGATTTCGGACCAAACATATCTGTAATCGTACCGACGGGGAACCCCTGCTCGACCGAGCTACGACAGGAAGTCATCGCCACACTCTCAACCAGGGCTTCGGAGACATCCCTCCACGGCCAACCCTTGAGAGACTGCCCGCCGCTGCAGCCAAAGCCAACCTCCGACAATGTAAGAACGACTAGTAGCTTTAACTGCAATAAACATCATTCTTTAAGATCACTCTATGTTTTATTGATCCCTGAGAAGCCACCTCGCCTCGGTGTTGCGATCCTTTAATGAGCTACGTAACCCCAGTGCCCCTCTGGAACATGACAATATGCATGGATTAAAATAAAAAATATTCATGTTACTGATTTGGTTACCATGCGATTTAATGCAAAAGCAGCCTAATGGCACCAGACATGTATTTCGTAACAATCGTATTACACGCGAAAAGATTTCATCCTATAGTGGAATAATATATTTATAATTATAATGGTGGTTACTAACAAATATCTAGATATTATATGGAGCACAAATTCACGCACGATTGTTCTTTAACTTCGAATTGCGCGTCGTAAACCCTAACAATGCTTTGATTGCGACGAAATTTTAAAAATATAATTCACACTACGGATGCGTCGATTCCACTTTTTTTCAATTACGATTCAGAATCTTTCAAATCGATTCCCGATTCTCGATTCCGATTCCATCGATTCTCATTCCTAATAGCAGGTGGGATATAAATATACTAGTAGCGTACGACTATTATTTAAATTCAAGTATTGGCTGAAATAAAATAGCAAAGACAATCAAGTCGCTCAAAAAGTATATTCATTAACAAAAAGCAAATATCTTCTCAGCTTATTGAGGTAGATAAGAAGTATCTACAAATTGATAGCCTACACCCAAAATTACAGAGACAAATATGATGTGATAAATGAAATTTGATTTGAATATTTATCCATCTGGAATCGATGGAATCGGAATCGACTTAAGGCGATCGATTCTAATCCTGAGAATCGGTGGAACCGAGAATCGACATTTGGATTTGACTCATCCTTAATTTACGCATAACATTTATATAAATATGTGTACTTTTATCGCAGTCTTTAAAACATGAATGCTTAAGGGAATAAGGTCCAAGAACTTCCGTCCGACTCTTGAAAAATTATTGAAATGTGCACTCATTGACTCTTGATTACAGCTGTAGCCACCTTGAACACCTTGGCGATGCCTTTATTCGGCCCCCACGGAATCAAAGCGCTTTCAATTCACGGAATTCGTGCATCTCCGGTGGTGGGGGAATAAAACATCATTTTATTTTTCCCATCGTGAGGAAGGCGCGGGAGGAAGGCAGTCGCTGGCGGGTAGTTAAGGATCAAAATTCTAAGGGTGGAGGAAGTGCTGAGGAGGGGGGGTCGAGAGGAAAGAGAGAGGGTTCGCGAATTGAAAATTTATAACCGCCTTCATGCATCGGAGAACAGGATGCGAGCGGTGGGGATGGCCACTGAAAGTCCTCCGGAAAACCCCAAAAGTTCAGCGCTTCCGGATGGAAGTCCGGACAAACTACGTCCGGATGAGTATGTGATTCGGACTCCGGGTGCTTCGACTAATTTCCGGACTGCCCCGGAAGAAAACCAAACGGAGCAGGGCCGAGCCATTTCATCGTTCTAATTCAAGCCGTGTTCTCTAAGTGAACAGGATCCAAGGCCTATGCCATTCCGCTCCATAAATTTCCTTCAACCAAGACTCTCCGTGCATAAAAAAGAATATCCTGCTCATCGGTATTTAGGATTCATAACTAGCCGTCGGTGTGACCGCTATATTGATCTGAAATCAAATACTTCATACAACACAATAAATAAAATAATGTAGTTTTCTATCCAGCCAATTTCCACGTATTTCATTTCTTCGATCCCTCAATTGATCTCTGTAAACACCCATGGTTATATAAGATGAAATACTAGTCCTAACTGTCATTTAAAAGAAAAATTCTACTGATTAATAAATTCAACATAATGGCCTACTTCCACCATATGACAACAGAGACAGTTCTTGATAACTACTATATTAATGAATCCTTATTAGCTGTTATACTAGGTCATTGGAAAATCATGACAGGTAATTTCTCATATTTTGGACATAATTCACTTAAGTATACAATACTTGATCGCCATAAGACACTCCTCAACATTATCCAAACCCCTCAGCCTCACCTCATTGCTCACTCTAAATTCCTTACTCGTTATTCCACCTTTCATACTTCCCGAACGTTCTTCCCGATATCGCCCTCTTCTTTCTTCAATTCTCACAACACTCTACTCACCCTTTACTCAGTTTTTTTAATTCTCCGGATCTCCGGATCCGGAGCGGGAAAAAAGTCAAACGTCTGTGTATTTTATACAATACGCCAGGACCGAGGAGGTTAATGCTGTGCCGCATATGCTTTGTTTGTTCCCCAAGATATATCACAAGTTGAGGTGATTCCAAGATATTCAACTTTATCTGAAGATTATATGTTTACATACCGACAGATTTGATATGGAGTTCGTGCGATAATACAGTTGCGGCTCCAGTCGTTTCGCGGTGACAGAACTCTATCCGCCCATAGCTTGTGGCAAAAAATAGATCAGTGTACAAGTTTACGTTCATATGTCCTATCTTGGAGTGAATTGGCTTTCGGGGCATATGGTGCACAACTGGTATTGCCTTGAAAGTATTTTTGAGTGTAATGGAACTGATGAGAGTTGTCCTAAATAGAGACCAAATGTGTTCCGACGTGAGTCGAACTTGGTCTTGGAAATGTGGGTCATCAGAGGGTGTACCGTGCTTAAGGTGATGATTGCTGGCGTATGAGATGCCGATTTGGAGAAGATATAATAAGCGCATATTAGGAAGGTCCTCGGATGAAAACATAAAAGAGATGCTACTTCGCTCTGATAAGGCCACACCTCGAATACGCCGCGAGCATTTGGGACCCTGGACAGATAGATTTAACCAAAAAAATTAATAAAATACAAAGGAAAGCAGCGCGAATCGTTAAAAACGAACGAGCGAACATATAGTAAAATCAATGGTTGGCGAGTTCACTTTGAGGGAGTTATTCATCTTTAAAATTAAACCACTTAGTTTTTTCCACCAATATATTAAAAAACACAATTCGACCGGTTTCGGCCTTTCCCGGCCATTATCAAGAATGCAAAGTAAAATACCATGAGACAGCACAGTTTATATAGAATCCTCACGGAGAGGGAGGTGGTTAAAAGAAGGGGGGATGATGAGAGGTGAGTAAGTTCAAAAACTAATGTGTTCAATAGTTTACAAATAATAAAGGAACCATAATAACACGAAAACAAATTTGACAATAAAAGAAAGTAAATTATGTTATTCCCGGGAAAGTAAGTAATCATGGTATTTCATTTCAAATGTTTTAACAGATGTGGAGTTTTTAATTTAAGTAGGCATGTTGATCCATACGTGGCAAGCTGTTATAAGAAATGACTTACTATAAACAGTGGTGCGATGACCTGGGGAACAACAATAGATAGGGATCAGACCTAGTGGACATTGTAGAAAGTGAGGGACAACTGAGGAACAAATCATACAGGTACTAAGGTGATTTATTTCTAAACAGGATAAACAAAAAAGATCCCAGAAAGTACTCTCTACGGGACTTGACATTGAGCCACGTTAGTTGGATGTCTCCTTTGCTCTCTCCAATTGGAGTCTCTCTGCTTAAAAACCAACTCTCTTTTTCCTGGTCTGCCTTCCCCACCCTCTACACCTTTCTACGCTCTATATTTCCTCCTCCGCACTCTCCCCTCCACTACCTACCCACCCCCACTACACCAGGTTAGAGGTAACCAATGGAGTCACATTCCTTAAAGAGTTACGAGTATGTTCCCTTAAAGCGAGAAGATACACATTTTCGTCTAACACACGCCCAAAACTACCCATTTTACCACGAGAAAAGATATTAATTTCATTTACTATCCCTCTTATTGCACCACTCGCTTTCAAAAATCAATCCAGATTGTAGGATCCAATTCCTAGGACACCCTCACCGATGAGGTGAAAAATTTTCAAACGTTAAAATCCCTTCAAACAAATATCCACAGTTCATTGCTTGACGACTTATGAATCAAGTAATGTTTGAAAACATGTTTTTCTTATTTTTATTCGATTTGTTATATTGCTCATTGGGTATTATCAACATTGTGCCGGCCTCGGAGGCGACGGGGAAAAATCCTCGCCCGATAAACAGAGGGTAGCTGTATGGAGTCCCGCCTGGGAGGAATTTTCATCATTCAGGACATGGGTGTTTGTGAGTGCCCGCTGTTGCCGTTATTTACCCTAAAAAAATTGGACAATTCTACAGCATTCGTGCTAATACTAATTAATTCATAGAAATTAACATAAATAAATAATGATAGTTATGCTATTACAGCAATGAACGTATCGATCCTAGCTCAATTCATGACGCTTCTTAGAACTAAGGTTACAACATGTACATGTTCTTTAAATAATGTGACTGTTACTTTTTTTCATTATTTGATTAATTTATGCTCAAAGAGTGACTTATTACCAATGACTTTACTCATCATTAAAGCTGCTTTGTTCCTAGAGTATATAATGTCCTATGTTAATAAAGTCATTCTCTCTTTCTATATAACAACATCTCTATAACAAAAGTAATTTATGATCGCAATTAAGCAAAATTTGCGTGTATTCAGTCAGCAATTAGAGAGCCTATGAGGATTACCTTGACATGGAAACATGCAGAAATTGCCAGAAAAAAATTCGTATAGAACGTGAATATAATCAAACAGCTTTGGTTTGCTGAGCCAATGTACTAAAAACCACGAATTTCAAGGTTTTCTAATTCTCGGGCCAACTTTTGGTGGATGAAATGGGGCAAAATACCAAGTGTTAAAGCGCGCAGAGAAGCCAATTGTTCCCTGGAGTTAAATACTCTGTAATTCGAAAATTTTAAGGACACTAATAAATTTCACGGTTTGCCTATAGTTAAATGCACAATTAATGTGATAGATTCGTGCTACGTGACTCGTTAGTTTCAGAAGATTTTCCGAGATGGCTAAAGCAAAGCCCTCCCATCCCCGATGGCCCGAGTTCCAACCGAGGCGAACATCTCTTGAGTTCACACAATTCCTACTCGGGCGAGATGCAGGGAGAAGCCTCACAGAACACTCCAAATTGAATGCAAAGGTGACGTTGAATGGAATGACTAACTGAGGCACCATATGGTTGATGTAAATAAATGGTGACGCCGGGTTTCTCTCAATATTTCCCCCATTCCCCGAAAAGTTATCCTTCCCTGACCGACCTACCTATTCACTCTTAATGGCGCAAATGTAAGCAGTGGACTGTCGTCTCACGAGACATCCAACCAACAATGACTCTTGAATTAATTCCGAAGGCTCGAATCCTAACTCTAAAGGACACTTGGTACGGAGTTTGGCTTATTGAAGGCTGCATGCAATCCAACATAATATTAAAACTTGATACCAATAGTAGCTTTTCTCTATAATTTACGCTGGATTTTTCAAAATCTTAAATTATTTCACTTTAAACATATTGAGCATAGAACTCAGGGCTGCAATAGCACCTATTCCCACAAGGAATATGTTCCTTATATTAGAAGACCTGCATCAGGTTACAAAAATAACTTTAGCAGGCTGAAACGAATTGAGATATCAACGAAAAATTAACTATATAACATAGGGAGAGCCATATCAGTAAAATCTCCCTCTTCAAACAGCCCAGTAAATTGGATCTAGCTCTGGTATTACTTTTACTGCATATTCTATTCATACTCTTAACTATAAAAAAGAAAGTGTGAATGTGAGGTCATTTATTATAACCTGGGGACAACACTCCTGTAAAGAGCAGTGACAACTCGACCGGTGCCGAATCTGTAGCTGCGACGCTAAATGAAATCTTAGCTCGAATCAAGTGCTTGCGGGACGAACAAGGTGAGATCCAAAAGTCATTACTCTGGTGTCAAGAGTCGATCAGTGATATAAATAAGTTCCTCAGTGAGGTCAAAAGCGCAATCACAAATCCTAGTGAAAAGCTCGAAAATACGATCGGCGACTTGTGTCAGTTGCAAAAACGCGTGTTCGAACTAGAAAAACACGTTAATCAAATTGAGCTAGAAGCAAAGAGAAATGTGGTCGAGATTCAGGGAGTTCCATATTGTAAAGGAGAGCTCCTTAGTGCCATCATCCATCAGATAGGTTTGTCTCTTGGAGTCAAAGTGGAAGCCACTGACGTTGACTTTGTTTACCGTGTGGGAACACAAAGTGACTCGAATCGGCCCCCCATTATTGTTCTGCGATTTTTGAGGAACAGCACTGCTAGTGAGTTCTTAAGCAAACGGAGAGTGAAACGTGACCTAAGCACTCGTGATATTGGCATTGACAACCTACCCAGTCAGCCCATTTTCATCAATGAGGCACTCACTCAGTGGAACCGGAAACTATACGCCAAAGCCAGAGATCTCAAAAGAGCAGATAAGTTCTAGTACCTTTGGATACGAGGAGGCAGAATTTATGTGAGGAAACGTGACGGGGGGAACAAAGTGTTATTACCTGTCTTGAAGACCTCAGTAGCTTCAACTTAATTTCTGACACTCTCTAAATGTTAAAATTGTGTCACATTAATGCACAGTCTTTATTCAGGCATATTGACGAATTCCGTGACTACTTTCATAAACGTGATTATCACGTTATTGCTGTCTCCGAAAGTTGGCTTAATTAAAATATCTCCTCGGACGCTGTTGAATTGAACATTTACAAATTGGTTCGTAACGATAGACCAGGAAGAGTTGGCGGTGGTGTATGTTTGTATCTCCACGAAAGCTTGTCATTTAAATTGTTATTACAGTCTGATGGTACTCCTTTCCGACCTGAATACAAGTTTTAGAAATAACAGGAAAGGAGGTTAAAATATTGTTTTGTGTCATATATTGACCCCCAAAAACCGGTTTCATGTCTGAATGTTTGGAGCCGTCACTTCATAATCTTCTTCCAAGGTACAAAAATGTGATATTGTGTGGTGACCTTAACATTGACATGTTGAGGAAAACGTATGACAGTACGTATCTCAGTGACATGTTATTCAGCCGTAATCTATTCCTTGTTCCCTATCTTGTCCGGCCTCATTTAGAATATGCCGCTAGTATATGGGATCCGTACGAGGAAGATATGATTAAAGAATTAGAGCGCGTGCAAAGGAGATCTGCTAGATTTGTTAAAGGCCGTTATGATAATTGTATAAGTGTTACGAGCTTAATAGAAGAACTAGGATGGGAATTACTATCAGAACGCAGGTTAAAATTTAGGTTAAACCTTTTAAGTAAATTCGAAACAGAGTTGTTCACAGATGACGTTAGATATATATTGAGAACCCCGGCGTATTATGCTAGGTTTGATCATATTAACAAGATTAGAGAGATAGATTGTCGTACCGATTGATTTAAAATGTCATTTTTCCCTCGTACTATAAGAGAGAACAATAGGCAGCGTAACAAAGGGATAGGTAGGTGAAATATAGTTAAAGAAGTCTGTAGTGCATGAGGCATGTAATAACGACCAATAATCCCTTCCTTATTACGTAGATATTAACCATCTAGCTCCATGTGACCCTATTATCTAGCATATCTCCCTTAAATATCCTACTTGCATGTCAATAGTGCAAGTTTGGTGATCTTCACCCCCTGCCACACACCCTCGTGGTCGCTCGCAGGATATCACGTAGCTGTAGATGTATCAGTCAACCCACAACCTCATGAACAGCAATACTCTCCTACACCTTTTCGTCGTCGACGATTTGTCAAAGGTAGAAGAGTATGAGCAGCACTCTGCCACATTCTTGTCGGAACATGACCTAATTTATGTAAAATATAGATTTAAGTTACGTGCTTACAAGCCCAGTGAAATGTGTTTCCGTGATTTTAAGGGTTTTAATTTAACTGAATTTGAATCAGATGTATTTGAAAGTGACTTGAGTGAATTTTTCAATACCCATCTTGTGGATAAAAAAGTTGACATTTTTAACAAACTTATTCTGAAATTGCTTGATACTCATGCGCCTAGAAAAGTAATTAGGCCAAAGCGTCAACCAGCCCCTTGGTTGACCCCTGAACTTAGGAACTCAATGTCACTCAGGAATCGTCTTCGTCGAAATTTCCGAAGAACTCTTCTACCTCACCTTCACGAGCAATACAAAGTTATTAGAATTCGAGTGCAGTACCAAATCTGAACAGCCAAACAAAAGTACTATATTGAGTGTTAGTCTGAGTCTGGAAAATGGGACGCCAAATCCATTTGGCAGGAGCAGAGGCGCCTTGGCCTTGGAAAGCCTAGACGTTCCCCATACAAAATGAACTTTCCCTTGGATGATCTGAACAGCCATTTCCTTACACCAGTCTTCAGGGAAGAAAATTCGGACGAATACCTAGATGACATATATTTTACTCGAACTGAAAACGGTCCAACTTTATCTGATCATACATTATTCTCCGTTTTCGATAGCACGAGGCTCTATTTCCCTCACAACGCATTTGACATGCTTTTAAAGCAAGTGAAAGCTTCAAAATCGAATGCTATAGGTGTTGATGGAATCAGTGCAAGCATTTTAAAAGCTATTCTACCCGCTGTAATGCCAATGATACTCAACATCTATAACTGCTCAATAAATTACTCCTTTTTCCCTACCTTGTGAAAATCTGCCTTAGTTAGGCCCATAGCAAAAAAGCCTGCTCCTAAAGACATGTCCGACTTCAGACCAATCGCGCTACTATGCGCTCTCTCTAAACCTCTCGAGCGCTTAGTTAATACCCCTACAGTGGTACATCTTTCGCGGCATAATTTCTTCGATGAGTATCAATCAGGGTTTAGAAAACACTTTAGCACACAAACGGCTCTCTTAAGGTAACCGATGATATACGTCGATCAATAGACGAAAAGAAAGTAACTTTTTGGCACAATTCGATCTTAACAAGGCCTTTGATTCAGTAGATCATGACATACCAGTCCAGTATGAGTGGACTCAATTTCTCTTACGCTCCCCTTTGCTGGTATCGCTCCTACCTGTCAAATCGTCAGCAAGCTGTTAAAGACGAAGACGGTTATGTATCAATTTTCAAACCCGTCTCATGTGGAGTTTCACAGGGTTCAATACTTGGGCCCCTTCTGTTTAGTATTTTCATCAAGGAAGTCGCTAGTGAAATATCCCATTGCAAATATCATTTTTACGCTGACGACCTGCAAATATATATAGAGTCCCACCCTTCTGAAATTAACCACGCCATCGCGTTGGTCAACGAGGATATTAAATTTATTTGCGATGGGCTGTTCAAAAGTCGATTAAAACTAAATCCCAACAAGACAAAATCGATAATATTTGAATGTGCTCCTAATGTACGCATGCTCCTTTCAAAAGACCTACCCAAAGGTAGTGTTCTAAATATTCAAATTGACTACTCGAACTCAGTCAAAAGCCTTGGAGTTTGCCTGAGCAGTACCTTAGCCTGGCGCGATCAAGTCACTGCCATCTCAAATAAAGTTCACAAAAATCTCCACAGGATGAAGTATTTCAGGCACTTAATCCCTACAACACTGCGCCAGAGGTTGGTTGAGAGTTAAATATTTCCTAATTTTGATTATTGTTCAATTATATACTCCGATATGACCAATGAATTAAGCGTTAAATTACAATGTCTGCAAAATTCATGTATGCGATTCATTTTTAATATTCGTTTCAACGAGCATGTATCTCCCTATTACGCAAAGCTGGGTTGGTTAAAATTGAATCAGAGAAGAATAATTTAAAAGGCCTTAATGTTATTCAAAGTACTGAAGTCGAAAACCCCTTCTTATTCATATGAAAACTTGATTTTTAATGCCCAAACTAACAAGAGATCGACCCGAATAACAAAAACATTTTACATCCCCAAATACCGCACAACAAAATATGAAAATACTTTCCACATCTCATCTTGTAAATGATGGAACTTGTTGCCTGATAGTATTAAATTTTCTAGGAATGTCTCACAATTTAAAAGGAGTATACCTGACTTTTTCCTCCCAAATGTTCTCTCGCCTCTATATGAGAAGACAAAATTTTATGAGATGATATTGTTACTGGTCACTATAATCATTTGCTGTTTTTCTGTCTTATAAAATATTCGTTTGTTTGCTCTTCATTTTTTCTTATTAATAGGTATTAAAGATTGTAAATTTTTGTTTTAACATATTATTTCGATTATTGATCGATGGAGACTGTTTTTTCATTTTCATTTACCTCGCTCATTGTATATCTCTCTGCTGACTTGAAAGTTGTTTATTTGTTTTCCTTTTTTTTGTAAGGCTTTGTATTTTGCCTTTGTATTCCACTCCTCATGAAGGCATGTAAACTAATTCAATGTCCTGAGGGACTTTGTCCCTTAGGACAATACAATTGTTTTCTATTTCTATTTCCATAAGAAATACATGTAAGGTTCGTTTTTCTCGCATTAAGACCATTTTTCTTTTGCATATTTAATTTAAAAATAATGGTCGTACAAAGTTGCAACAAAGACCATCGGAACAAATATTTTTGCTCTTGCAACTGACTTTAATTTTATAATCAATTCACTTTAAATTTTGAAAAAACAATCATAAAATTGCCAAAAATTAATCGCTTTGGTACGCTGTCCCCTTGACGACCGATAGCATTGTTGAAGCCGAACCTCATATGGATATGTATATGGTGAATGTAGGCCCAGAACGTATCCATTGAGATATAAGAATCCAATAGAATACATAGAAAATACATTTTGCGCGATATATATCGATATATATTTTGATTGCTATCGTTAGTTAGTTAGTTCGTTTTCACTGCCGTTGGATTTCAACGGCTGTACCTTCCGCTGTATTCAAATAAAAACGCATTGCTCGGAAAGGAAATGGTCACTTAATAGATAGAAAGCAGTTCTGCAGTCAATTTCATTTAGACGATGCTGACTGCAGAAATTAATGCAGATTGAAAACATTGCGATGGAGAGACGGATTGAATCTAGATGGTCTGTGATTAGCGTGGGCTTGAGCCTCATTTTAGAGATGAATCAATCAGAGTAATATTATCCGCTAAAAATGATTACAGCGGCGCGAAATTGCTTCGGGCGCTATTGGTCCGATAAAGCAAAAGGCGTCAAATACACTTAGTAAATTCTGCGTTCCCTCAATATGATCAAATTGACAAAGCGTTCTTGAAGTGTACAAGTATGGAAATGGAAGGAACCTGAGGATATCCAACGGGAGAATAAATACAGTCAATGTGATCATTAATCGAAACTTGCCAACACCTCGGTTTTCCTTAATCTACTGGCAAGATTTACGTATCACAATTACGACGGTGCGTCAATTCTTGTCCTAGGGAGAGGAACACTGATCAAACAGTGGCGGCCATTACACCCCAGATTTCTTTTCTATCGCTCGCACCAGTCACAATAATCCTAATAACGCTAAACACTAATTCCTTTATTGCTACACAACAGTGAACAAATAATACTTATAATTACCCTAAATTATCTACCAAATAACATCTAGCATGTAATATCGATTACTGAATTGATATTTTTTAAATTTTCAGATTATATTAAAATATGAAAATATAAAATAATTCCAGCAGTGATGGTTTTGGGATAACCTGCGTCAAGATTAAAAAAAAACCAACGTTTCTTCTCCATTGCCGGAACGTTTTTTCTCCTTTGCTGGAGACCTCATCAGGGTTGAATGACCTAATTGCCTTTATTGTGCATCAATTTATATCGTCGCGCAAGGTGCAAGAGGGGGAGGGAGGGAGTTGACGGAGAGTCTTCTGGACGTCACTTCGTCTGGACGTCTTCTTTCTGGAAATTACTGGTAGCCATGATTCGCTTATTCTTTGTCCTTCTTGTAATGAGGACAATGAGGAGGAGAAAAGAAGACGAAACCTTGGAACATTCGGTATATAGAAAGCCAACCAGCACCAACAGGTATCTCCTTGCCGGATTCCACCACCATCCAGCACAAATCAAAGGAGTGATGACCACAATGATCCACCGATCCATCACTCTCACTGACGAAGAGTTAAACAAGCAAACGGAAATTTTAATGAAGAATGGATATGGAAGATGAGAAGTCAGGATGACCATCTCCCGTAAATTAAGACGACAAGAATCGAGACAACTTAATGAAGAGAAGACCGAGGAGCGGACAAAAGCCTTCCTGCCATAAATCAGAGGAGTCACGGATAGGGCATCCGGAATATATTATGAAGGCATCAAATAAGCACCAGAAGGCTATCGCCTATATCGCCGCTCTTCTGTCTCTTCCCACCCCCACTCCCTCTAACTTCCTCTGTCTCCCTTCCCCTCCTCCCCTCCTCCCCCCAACCCCATTTCGGCCCTCTCCAAAGGAGATCCACGTGCGTCTCTCGTGAATTCCACGCCTCACTTACAGGTGGTGTCTTCACTGGAAATAGTAATAATAATTGTATATATACGGTATGGGGTATAATGTGGTGTCTTAAATAATATACCACATAATACCACACACCTCCTTTCACTCTGCACCGACCATGATCTTGGCAGTGCGTATAGTTATTAAGATGTTTTTCTACTTTTGCGAGAAGGCCTATGTACACCAAAATTGAGCGCAACGTTGGGTGGGAAAGGGTTGCACCCCTTGGAAGGGAAAACGGAACGATGAAAACAAAGCGAGGACAATGTTTTGTAACGTCGAATAGAAATGGGACGGGGGAATCTCGGAAGGAAGAAGTGGGGGCGGGGAACTGTTTGGGAGAGGTAAGCGAGATTTAAGTCATACATTTGATAATGCATTTTTTTTAACGAGGCAACAACGCAGCATCTCAAGTGGCTGACATAAAAAGTTAACGGTGTCATCATCAGGTACAGCACGTGATGATTACACTGCTGTGTCGAAACATTTTGTACAAAGAAAATAAATCTGAGGAAGGAAACAATGTTACTTTTTCATTTGTGAATTCATGTTTCGACACAGCGGCGTCATCATCAGGTACAGTACGTGATGATGACATCGCTATATCGGAACATGTTGTATCAAGAAAATAAATCTGTGGATGGAAACAATGTTACTTTTTCATTTGTGAACTACCGTCCTACTCAATCCCAGTAGAATGTGCCAGCCATCGACCCATCAAACTAGTTTTTACAGATCAGTATTTGCAAATTAGTTTATACGCATTGATTACATATCCACTTCCTGAAATCGGCTTCCTCCTAAACCTCCAGTGTCTGTTAGTCTTAAGCTCCAGCGGCTGCACTAAAAAACCTTGCGAGGGAAAATTTATCGCGGGAAATAAACAATATCGGAAGAAAATGTTGGGCTATGAATTGCCGACGTTGTGTCGTCCATTTGCGATAATTCGTAGCGGGATGTCATTTTCCAGTTGTCTGGGTACTTACGGACGTGACGAGTTCCATTTAATCATTATACGGCACTGAACCGAAGCATTTTTCGTTTCATTCTATGAACGGCCGATGTGAATTTCATGAAACCGAGGCCGCTCGAGACACACCAAGCGTGTATATCTCCCCTCCCCCCATTGCCTACGTACGGGAGATGCTCTTCACGACGATTTGCACCACGAAAGCGAAGAAGGAAGCGTATCTCAAGAATTCCGCCGGAACCGCCCACCGGCCTTCCTCCTGCATAAGGAAGCCTTCTATATTTTTACCTCCCCTAGCCACCCCTGAACTTCTATCACGAGCAGCCACCCCTGTTCCCTGCCTCGGATTCCCCTTTCCTCTCAAACTCCTGTCCAGGGGCGTCCTCGTCTCGACCGGAATTCAATTTATCTCGCCGATCACACGGCTCCCGCCCCTCATGTGGCGGTGTGCCCCAGTGAGGCCCTTGACCCCAACCGTCCCTTTCAAGTGTCCCCACCGCGCCTTTTAACTCCACGCCCTCCGGAACCTTTGCATCCATTCAATATTCCGCCCGGTCGCCAAACGTCTACTGGACGGCCGTCTTAAACTCCCCAGCGATATATAACGCACTTAACGAATGCCATGCTGTGATGCCTCAACCTTTAAGGATATCTCATTTCCATATCTTCCGCTCGAGACAAGCAATATATTGTTTTGTCAAATCTGCCATGACCTGAATTCAACTTCCACATGGAAGTTGAGATGGCTTTACACTTAGGGGGAGTTATTCCAGAATGGCAGTAGTCTGTCAAGTAGCTCGTATAAGTGGCACTTTGATGACAGTAAGCACGAACTTCCATGGCAGGAGTATGGGTTAATGGTGACAGTAATCCACCGCGATTCGTAATTTCTAGGTAAATAAGAATGGCTTCCATTTCGACTGCAAGTAGCAAGTGTCGATTCTGCGATTAAATTGCACAGCATTCGGAGAAATATTGGTCTTACGACAGCAGGCGGATATAAAAAAAATGTGAACAGCGAAAAAATTAGTAAATCGGTATGAGGGGGCCACACTGTTACTAATTTCAACACTTATTTGTGCTTGAGGATTTTTAAATATTAAAAAAATATTTTAACTATCAAAGAACGAAAAGGTAAGCTTTTTGACTGCTCTAGTATTGTGTATGAATAGTCATTATTACTAGAATTCCCATATTTGATACGCGATAATAATGCACTTCTAATACCATTGATACAAAATATATTATAATTCACGAATGCCTGTGGGACTTGGACAGAGCGGCTTCTCAGAGCAATTAGGGCCAAATTAATACGATAGAAATGGCCATATTCATTGTTCACTCCCAACCAAAAAGTTTTGGGAAACACCAAAGTTAACGTGTAAGCGGAATCCTTTAAGTGGCGATACGATTCAAGATATCAGAACAATCGCTACTTCTACAGAAGTGAACCTCCTTGTGTAAACCCGCCTTTAGTTGCCATTAAAATAGCCTTATATTAAGTCTCTCGCAAATCGTACTTCGGTAAACACTCAAGAATTTTCTTCGCAGTGGGGGTCGATAGGGTCGGCGAGCGTACAGTATCGTCTATTTCTTGCATTTCAATGGAAAATATTTTGGCTTCTGATCAGTCATTCGTAGCATTCATGTTTTAACGATAATATCGCATGGTATCTAGCGAAATCCAGGACGCTTGAAATGATCGCAGTGAATGACGAAACAGATGATCAGTGATCTGAATAACCTACTGGCTGCCAACGGAAATTCTTCGAGAATTAGAAGGAATCACCACTATCTGACGTCCCGCTTCGACTCGTTTATCAGGGTGACATTAAGATAGTAGCCCTTGGCAAAGGCGACGGATGTTATCGAACCCCTTGCCTTGGGTGTGTGTGGACCCTACGCCGCTGTCTTCAAGTACCCCTGGTTTCCTTGTTGTCTCACAGCGCTCCTCTCACTCTTGAACGTCTTTGCTTCACATTGCGGTCGGATGGATCACACCGGAATGGACAATAACTAGCCTCCGAATACTTAAATAGGCTTCTTCCAATTTCAAATTCTATTGAACCGCTCGATCCAACTCGCACGTAATCACATGGGCAATGGGTCTGTCTGTCCGCGTTCGCAGCGAGACTCCCATTGTTATGGAGATGCGACGAATATTCCACGAGCGTGGGTTGTCATGGCTACCGCTTCATCTTCGTTGATAGATGCCGCCGCTCAATCAGCATCCGTTAATTGGGTTTCTTATCCATTGGTGATGTGCTGCACTTGTCGTCTCTTTGATTGAGGGAATCGTATCTCTCTGATAAATATTTCATAATTATAACGCTTTCAAGTGAAATCACGAGGGATTTATTGCCAAAATCGGCGAAAAATTAGATACTCATATTTTGATAAAGTCGTTTCCGCGAGAAAAAAACAAATGTATGAAACATTATCCGAGAAAGTTAAAAGATTCTGAAATTTAAGTACCATTACATCTCACTTAGTTCCGAAAAAGTACCTTGATTTACACCATAAGTTAAAATTTTGTTTTCCAAACGAGGCATTGGGTCATTTGACGTGAGTACCATCGACACGAGAACGCATTAGCATTTCACACCCCGAGAAAATATTTCCCCAAATATAAGAAACCAAGGCCTAAGTGCTATTTTCTCCAATTAATTCCATACTTTTTATTTTGGTTTATAATCACTAAGTCACTCACCAAGGTGAAGGTACAGACAAATGTAAACATGTGGTCTCAAATTATGCAACAAATTGCGATTGATAGTTGGTCGCAACCATTCTTTGCACACATTGCATGTTGAAACTTTTACTAATGGGGTGATTCGGAGATCAAAGGGTGGGCATAGATTTTGGACCTTCGTGATGGTCTGTGAATCGGTGAAATAACCGCAGAAAAGCGGGTTTCATTTCGTCGGCGCAGTGGGAGAACTAGGTGACAAATTTTAGATTAGAGAAAGAACGATCGAGAATGGATACGTCAGAAAAAGCAATGCTGGTTATCCCCGGAATGTTTCTGTGTTGGCGGAGTAATTTCCAGCGGTTGCGATTCCGTTTTCTGCACGTGTTAGAAGACAGGGCAATGAACTGCAGGAGCTAGAATCAAGGATACAGCAGGAGAAACAGAACTCGCCACGCGGTGTCTCATCCCAGCGAGTAAATCAGTCGTACTCTTCATGAACACCTTTGCAGAATCTTCGTCAGGAGTGTTGGTTGAATCCCTATTCTGATGTTGGATACCGGGAGAGATCAGAGCAGGAAGTCAGTCGCGGAGACTGAAATAACACTCGTGTCTTCCCAAACAGACACGACATACAGACGCATTGTCTCTCGGTGCACTTGATCTCATACCAATAAAGGTATCCGTTGTCCCATTTCAGTCTCGGCGACAGCCTTCCTGCTCTGATTTCTCCCGAATTGTAACACTCGCGTCGCAAAGACTCTCCTTTGTTCCCGAAGTCGACTCATCAGTTCCTCTGCGAAAGTCCTCCTCCTCGCCCTCTTCCTCGGCGATAAATTAATTGGTATTTCATTTCTCATTCATTCATTTCACTGCCCATTTCTGGCGCTGAGTCAAGGTCATACTCGTATTTTATTCGTTTAACAATTCGCACAATACTTTATTAGCTTCATTCACGTTATCGGTCATAAAACTTTACCGTGAAGATGGAGTACAAGCTAAAGCTATATTACCACATTCGTTTTGGCACCCCATTGTCTATCTTATTTGAAAGACGAATCGACATCAAAAGAAATTTGAAGGCTAATTCAAAGGTTATTGAAGTTGAATCGGATAATGTAATGAAGGAATGGCGTATGCAAGGGTATTGGGAAAAATGAAAGGAAAAATATAAATTTTAGACGAAATAAATGTAGAAAGAAAATGAGAAGCTTAGGAGTGGAATAATGCGAGCATAGAAGTGCTTCGTGAGAGTTGAATACGGAGGCAAACAAAAAATATAGCTGATGAAAGTACCCGAGTAGGCTGCGGGTGGGTAAGTTTCCTCATCAGCCAGAAGGATAGGTTGATGCATTGGGAAAAATACGACGGTGCATTAGACCCTTATTTAAACAGTGGCGCACCCACGGTACAAGAGCATCATGGTGGCTTATCTCAGAACACAAGGCCTTTGTTGCGCTTCGACCTATGCGCTGGGTACTTGCTCGCTTTGCATCTTCTGGAAAAACCACCGTACGGATTCTGGAATTTATACCTCAATTGTTGCGGAGACTGGTGAGGAAGATTTTCAAGGAAAAGTCGTCCGTCTGAAAAAAAAAGTTTAACTAGAAGCTTTTGTGCATAGCGAAATGAGAACATGACGCAAGGTTGAAGTTGAAGGAGGTTTACGTCCTGGGTACAAATGAAACCACTGCTTTGTATTCCACTCTTGCGTTTCCATTTGCATTCAGTTATTTCTAGGACTTGGACATTTTATTTGATGAGCAGCGGCAAAAACAGACGTGACCAATAGGAATTGAACCTTCGCCAAAGTTTTCACTTACACATTTCCCGAAGACTTTAGCTTCACGGAGTACGTGAGTGACAGTGCACATCTCTGCCCCATAAGCAGGGGAATAAGAAACAAAATACTGCCATTTATGCAAGGTTCTTCGTTTTTTCATCCGCTGACCTTTGAAAGGTTTCGTTAATTTAATTTTGGATAGCAAAATTCGTTTTGTCGAGTATAAGCAAAAGGATATAGAATAGTAAGAGAATAATCTCGGCAAGTGGCCAGCCAACGGCATGCCATACGTACATCCAATCGCCTAATCCAAGAAAACAGTCACAATAAAAAACCGCAACACCCGAGTCTGAGACAACCTTTTAGCAACTGAAATGGAAATATGGAAGTCTTGTATTATAAATTTTTCAAAGATTAATTTATTGAATAGACACATGCATTCGATTCACCGAATAGGTCCAATCCCTGGGAAATTAGCTCAAGTAGCTGGGCAATCTGGAGACGCATCCTTCACCATTATGGTCCAGCAGATTCGTCATGTAGCTCGTCACAAAGCTTTCAAATGCCTCTTAGATACGCTTCACCGATAATATGATCACGTACATCCTCTTTCAGCGGTCTAACTTCAACATGCTATCGAAATTTGCTAAAAATATAAGGGGCCCTACCAGTGCATTTCATTTTAATACAAGTAGGTAACCTATATTTGACTTCTGTTTTGCATTGCGATTCAAAGAGGAGAGGGTCGATATGCGATGTAATGTGAGGCGGTGCAACATGTGAAGATATGCATTATCCATAAAACAGATATCGTTTGTTTGAACACAATAGACTCCAAACCCGTCGGCGGAATTCAGCAAAATTTAGTACACATGTTCCCTAGGATCAAAACGCATAAATAGACTATTTAGGAAAAATACAAGGGCCCCCGATATGAACGCGATTTACTCCAACTTTTGCTACCATTAAAAATTTGGATTCTATACAGTTTAATTTTATCGCGCTCCAAACTATTTCACTTAAAATACGGGCATAAATTTTTTAATGCTATGAGTTTCATTCTTCCTTTCAATTTTCGTATTTACTTTGTCTTTCCCCTGAAATTTGAGTCCTTGGCTCCAAAATAGCAAATTTTTGCGTCACTGAAACTATAAAATTTTTTCTTCACCCGAAAATTGTTGTGTATTCTTGGAATAAGAACTAATTACCGGGGCATTTACGCATCAAACTAAACAATCAATATTCCAAATATGTAGTTATAAATTCAGATTTCAGCAGGGATATTTTTCATAACAACAACTTCATGGGTGGTTGATGACTGCTTCATAATACATGCATTTTTAACGTCCATTTTGGACGATCATCCTGCAATAATTCGCGCATAACTGCAATATTTTGTATTCTTAGCGTTGAGATTTATTTCCTCTATCTTCCAGTATCACATATGCACCAGCTGAGAGCCAATCAAAAATGACGGGGAAAATACCAATCATGCAAATCTTATCTACATCCACAACTACACAATACCCCGCGAGCCGCCGAATGGGCGTGTGGCAGGGGGAGTTAGGTCACCAGCCGTGTAAAGATGTAAGTTTTTGGAGATGGAATGGTGACATGTATTATAGGAGTGTATTTTGTGGAGCTCAATTTTTAATGTGGTCGCTTATTGTTCGCGGAAAGAACGAGTTCCCATGCCAGAACTATACAAAGAACAAGTCCTGTTCGGCAGTGTATCTCTCTTATATTATCGTATCTGTCAGACCTAGAAATGTAGTATGGTGTCATGATAATATTCTCTATGTCGCTCAGAGACACATCAGCTCTGAATGTATCAAGCAACCTAAACCTAGCGTGTAGCCTCCGAGTCTCTAGGGGCTCCCACCTTAATCCCTCAAAAAGTTGTGAGACACTATATGTACGATCGTAGCAGTTTTTAACGAAGAGCGCTGCTTTCCTTTGTATTTTATTAATTTTTTTGGTTAAATCTTTATGACTAGGGTCCCAAATGCTCGCGGCGTATTCGAGGTGTGGCCTAGCCAGAGCTAGGTAGCATCGCTCTTTGACTTTTTCATACGAGGACCTTCCTATTATACGCTTAACAAAACCTAGTTTCTTTAATGCTACGCCACATATGTTCTGTATGTGTAATCCCCACGATATATCAGAAGCTAAGGCAATTCCAAGATACTTTACTGTATTTGAAGATTTTATGTTTACACCACCCACGGTGTAGGTATGGAATTTCTGTGATAACTTTTGCAGGAAGTGAACTGTGGTGCATTTTTTGATATTTAATTCTAACTTTAAATTTAAATCCTGGCACCACGAATGAACGTAGTTAAGGTCCGATGACAGAGGAGTAAAAGAGAAGATTACAGGGATGCGAAATCGTGAAGCGCATAACGAGAATGTTGAGTGTTTTGCGCGGGGCTCAGCTTTCATATTGGCCACTTACTGTACCTGGGAAAAGCGAATTTTTGTGTCTATTTGTTTAACAATGAATCCTAATTCGATAGCTTCTATCGGACCCAGAGATATAGTGCGGCGTCTTTGAAAAGCTATTCATTCGTCCGTTGCAGTTTTTAAGGATATGTACGGCTTACCCTTTTGTTCCTTATACAAGCAAAAATTCCAATGACTTCCTCACAGAATGGTCATTATATTTTCATGAGCCCATGAACATACTGCCATGGATTTATCCACCGAGATTCACATTAGGCCTTGAATCTCTTCCAAGAAGTCTAAAAAAATTACGAGACTTTGATTGGACAGACGCAACAGAAGGTGCGTTGCCTGGGGAAAATTGTAGGTGCATACTGTTATATCAAATGCATTAAATTACTTTTGCATAATTTTTAAAAGCAAATATAAATAACAAATCCAGTTATCATTAAACGATTTCCGGTGAAATCTTTGTTTAATTCAAGTAAAAACAAATATCCTCGGAAAGATTTTGCCTACCCTAGATACCAAATGCCATATCTAATTTACCTATTTATATCTCTACCTAGCTTTGCAGAGATCTAACAGTCTCAATGGTTGATCTACTCATTCCACTAGGTCAACTGTTTCTGGGCGTCATTTGGAAATTATGCCACAAAAAATAATCAACTAAAAACCATGTAAGCATCAAATTATGGTGTGCAGCAAACCTATGATCGCCGCCACAGCAAGTGAGAGGCGCAAAAAAGAAAAAAAGGCAAAGAAAAAGTATGAATATGATAATAGAAAGAATTATAATAAGAAGAAAGGTCTGCTCTGGATACAATTCTACACGCAATAACATCTACTCCTGATAATAAACAATGGAAGTACTTTCATGTACCCACATATAAATGAAAATGTTTCATTTAAGGAACGTATTTCGTACAAATACACAATTGTTTTCCACCGATTATGAAAATTTGTACACCAAC
Source organism: Ceriagrion tenellum (assembly GCA_963169105.1). Lineage (NCBI taxonomy): Eukaryota > Metazoa > Arthropoda > Insecta > Odonata > Coenagrionidae > Ceriagrion > Ceriagrion tenellum. The sequence goes on from OY720644.1 coordinate 3,366,551, forward strand.
TAGCAGTTCAAAACACGAGAAAAATTGGCATTTTCATTTCATTTTGATGAAAACCACATCACTCACCTTTTCCATCCCCTTATTTTTTTGGCAAAATTATATTGTGCACCTTTTCGATTTTTCACGAACCTCTCGAAAAAATCGAGAAAATAGACTCGCTTGGAAATCAATGAATTTTCAACAACCTCACATTGACCCGTGGCAATAGCACAACTAGACATGGATTAAGTAAATGTACAATTGAAAAACTTATTCCGAGCCACCAACGCGGGATTATCGTCCCTTTATGCGCATGCGCGGCTTCTTTCATCTGTCCTTCCAGTTGACCTTGTTGGTGTATTTCACATTATCGATAAGTTTTTATTCTCGTCAGTGACAGGCTCGAACAAATTGAGCAACAAAAATGTGCACAACGATTGTTTCCGTCAGGAGAAGCGCCTGGATATTCTAGCCGTAGCTGTTACAACTACTGGTGTCATCAGATCGAATCGTGAATATGAATCCGGTCTTCAAATGTGGGTTATTACCCGGGAGAATTTGGCGGCGCATGCATTGAGAGGAATTTAATCTTTCTTTCCATATTTTCTTTGAACTTCCTTTTTGCAATAACATTCTGCGGTGCAAAAGTAATTTAATTCGCGGTTTAGAGGCCGATAAGCTAGGCTGTCACAGGTGGTGATGCTTCGTGGGAAACTGCGCTGCCTTCTGTTTGTTAAAATTTACAACCACTTAATAATTAAAAAAATCTTGCTGTTGCAACTTTGGAACCGATGGGTGAAAGAAGATCGCGAGCGAATGCAAGTGATGCGCAGCAGTTGAAATTCGTGTTCCGACCACACAAAGACAGAATATGTCAAGGGTACGAGAGAGGCTAGCGCTTCATACAAATAGCACCAATGGAATCGATATAAGAATTGTGATTATGCAACACACTTCTCGACTAATATTAATATGAAACTTTTTTTTATTCTTTCCTTGCCTCGACATACCAAGACATTTCTAACTTTTTATAATTGCAACATCTTACAAAAAAAGTACCCCTTCCACGTGCATATTTGGAGACAGTTCGACCGGTATTGCGGAGTGTGAATTGACGCTATGCAGCGACTTCGTGGATCATAGATAAGAGAGATGTCAAAAAAATGATTTCATTTGTGCCAATAAATACGTGTAAGGAAGACATCAGTTAGAGATAGGAAAAATATGGAGGGATCTTCGCCATGGCACCACTCTAATGAGAACGAAGGGGGAGAAGCGAGAAGATTCCAAAGTTCAGTGGCCAATCTAAATGGAGGAAGCACTGCCCTTCAACATCGTTGATCCAAGTGCTTCCCATATTGTAAACAAGCAAGGATCGGGATTTATCTAAAAAATCAAGATCACTAGCGAAATTCAAACCTGATCAAACATTATGTAAATACTGAACAGCTGTCTCAAAATTAACGAAAACATTAATTTCCTCATTCCAAAATGTATACCTAATTGTAAGATTATAATAATATATTTATTATTCTAATTTATATTTGCATATAATACATAATAACCCATCACACCATTTCATTTCTGGGAAGGTCAAGTAAGAATTCAATCATTTCTCTTGGGCCCAAGAAACTTGCTCTTTTTTGATAATTTCCTCCAAATTGACCAACACCTCTACGATTCATTTGCTTTTAATTGCGCTCGTGTATTGCTTCATACAAGTTCTCCTATTTTTTGACCAGTATGTCCCTTCTTTAAGAGTGTCTTGCAATTCATTAGCTTTTCGAAGTATTAGGTTTGGAGTCACTCGATACTCGGAGGCTGGGACTGACAGAGACATTTAGAACGGTTGTGTTTCAGAGTGTCATAGAAGATATCAATTCGATGCTCCAATACATCTCTAGGCTAGAAAGAAGCGATTCAATACGAGAAATACATTCCTGAACAATGAAAAGTACCTTTCCTTTCTAAAGGTTCAAATTAAGAGTTCTTCCCACGTGCAATAAGTGACCATAATAAACACTGTGTCCAAATCTAAACAATCTTAAAACACGCATCACCTATTTACTTCCCTTTATCATAGAGTAAGTATATACAGAATGGCAAAGCAATGCTAAAAACTGGACATAAACGTTTGAGAGCTTTGGAAAGAATTTCTCAGAATTTCTAAGGCATACCTTAGGGAAGGAAGAATTTTGACTTGCGGAGAAGACCCCTTGGAGACGCTAGTGGTATTCGGTGATTTTGCATCAACCTACAGAAGAGTGGATTTACCATGGCTGTTGTGTGCTTTTAATCGAGTATCAATTCTTTTGTCGTTGCTATGATACATCGGTAAACAGTTGACTCCGTGTTTGGTAATCGCATGTCTTATCATATTGACGTGATCTCGATTCATTATAGACGATGTTCAGTGAAGGCACATTAAAATACATGTTTAATTTGGTCCCGACGACTCAATAAGATTTGTATTCGTTGCTATTGGTCGATTAGTAAACATCCAGGCACCGAAATCATCATAAGAACATCATGTGAGTTATACGACACTAAATGAAGTGGCCGTGTGCCAAAGCTCATTTGTTATGGCTTGTCGTGCAACTTCGAAAATGTTATGCACTTATCATAAACTTTATCTAGTAGTTATTGTATTAATGTCTTTTAATAAGGTCCAGAGACATAAAAGGCGCGAAAAACTCACGGGGTTTATTCGAATTATCGGGAAAACTAGTTACAGGACCGATTTTGAGCAAACAAAGAAACAATAGAATTTCGAATCTAGAGCTCAAATCAGGTAAAGTATGCGAATGAGTGGGGATTAAATGGCAAAGCATTTCATTTGACGACACTAAAATATGATAAAACGCACCTGTGACACTGACGGTCGGATAAAATGGATGAAAAAGAAGTAAGCCCAGAGCATCTGCATGATTTTCACAGACACGAAAAGGAGCGTATCGCGCAAACACGGTTCCACTCCTCCTCCTCCAATTCACTTAGAGATGAATGAAAGGACCGAACGAACATATTATCTCAAAGATTTGTGAGTCACATGGTGACTGCATAAGACAGACACATTGTAATATTCGAAAGAACCGTCTATATACAGATATCTCTGAAATATCAAGAGTCTTTACTATGTATGCCTCATGCCTCCTCAATTCAATAAACGATGGTCCATCAGAGTCTCAAAATTTGCTCAAACTTGCTGTGTTGGTAGCATGAGACCTCAGAAGAAGTAATCTGAAACATTTTTCAGGAATAAATGTTTATGAGTAACGTATGCGTTTTCAAATTTTAGCTAAAAATGTATTCCCTGATCGTTCTTTAGTTTTATCTCTGGTGGCAATTGTCGCAAAGCAACGATATGTTCATCATTTTAAAGCTTCGTGTTTTCCAAAAAAAAGTAATAATATAAAAAATTGATTGATTGGTTTTACTAAATTTGATTCTTTTGTTTAATGTTCAAGTTTAAAAATCGTTAAACAACTTTTATCAAGTGCTACATCCATTTAAAAAACATACGTATACATCTACATTTTTATTTCAAGACGCTTACTCGCATTTCTTTCTTCTCTTCTCCCTGTGTAGTTCGCCATTTTCAAGGCTACAAGAGTAAGCAAAGGATTAAGTTACGTTTTCATGGACGCGTCAGACGCGCACGCGCGCGACGAGACGCGTCATTTCTTCGCGTAAACCGTTCGCATGCAAGCAAACCTACGCGTATGCGAACCTACGCGTAGGAGATACCCACGCGCCATCTACAGCAGAGAAGAAATGGTAAAAAAAAGAAACGTGAAGACCGTGTGCGCTAATCGCTCTACAACCAATTGTTGATAATTTTGTGTTGATAGTTATCTAGCTCCATCCAAGTGCAATAGCTATTGTTCTTTGATTTCCTCTACAACTTAATTCCTCTCATCCGCACGCTGAGAGCTAATTAACGAGCAGTTTTTTAAAGAAAGAAATGGATGCAGTGCCACCATTGAATACCTTTTCCCCCCACGCTTTCTCCCTTAGGTTTCTATTCCTGTATCGGTAGTCCTTATAATTGTACAGGAGATTACACTTCTCTCGAATTTCGGAGATGATTATTTCATATAGGCGAACGCGACTCTAGGCGAACATACGCGAACACACGCGGAGAAAAAGGGGCTTCTGATTGGCTGAGTATCTCGCTTTCGCGTCTCTTCGTCTGAAATGCGTTCATAAAAACGTACCTATACTTTCTGAGAACCTATTTTCAGGTGATAGAGGCAAGGATGGCAAAAGCAATCAAGACTCCCATAGGTCGAGGTTGATTCGCGTCCGTACTCACACACATCACTGGAGGAGGTCCAATATCGGCAGTTGAGAAGGGGAAGGAAATTCTAATGGTTATCGTGACGCTCATTCATCACGAACGATCGAAGACGAACTGGTCCACACATGAAGCGATTCCGAAGAGTAGATTAAGGTCGAGGCTTTGAACTTGTAAAGGAATCCCATGTTGATAATGTGTCCAGATATATTCAGAGATATATTATCGGGTACTTCGAATAGTTAAGAATGAACTAAAATTATGACGATAGTGCCGCTTACCTCTTTTGCTATTTGATTTTTTATAATTTCTCTGTGAAGAATACCGCAATAGCAATTCTTAAAACTGGCCGATTCTATATTTTTGGCCAATAGTTTCAAAGTATTTAAGTAACTGGCTACTATTATGGTATCGTCAGAGTGATACCATTTTTTTCGTATCTTCTTCTTCTCCCTAAAATGCCTTTGGCGCCGGGGCCTCTTAAAAACTCTTTCAACCTCTAACGGTCATTTACCGATTACTTACATCTCCATCTCTGTCTTCCCTCTTTCTTCCCCATGCTTTCTTTTGCTCTTGCCATCCATGCCTCTCTTGGTCTTCCTCTACTTCTCCTTCCACCTATATTTAGCCTGCTGTACTTTCCTGGGAATAACATTTTGGTCCATTCTACTGAGGTACCCATGTCATATTAGCTGGTTTCTTCCTCCCTCTTCCGTTTATGACTCCTCGACGAGTTGAACTCGAATCTCCAAACATTGCATTTAACAAATGATGTGGTACGAAGTCACTCGCACGGGTGCATATGCACCAGGGTTGAAATTCGCTATGAAAAACTCATTTGACTTGACCGGGATTCGAACCCGGATCTCCCAATTGCCGGTCAGGTGTGTTAGCCAGTTTCGAAATTCGCCTTGAAGGAAGATGGATTGATGGCTTGGATGAAAGAATGGATTGAAAGAAGAAGGAAGAAGGTAACTGGCTAACACACCTGCCCGGCAACTGGAAGATCAGGGTTTGAATCCTGGTCAAGTCAAATGATTTTTTCATAGCGCATTGCAACCCTGGTGAACTCAAATCCTTGAGTCGCATCTTTTTAGGTCTCCTTTGGTTTGCTATTCCCCTCAAGTATTTCATTTCTGCTGCAACAATTCTTCTTTCTATTCTGGTTGTAACAGATCAACTTTCGGAGCTATTCTTTTGAGCAGGAAATAAATTGTTTTGTATTTCCTATTTTAGCGTTAGCATCTTTTTCTGTTTTTACAATTAATGGATTATTTATCAGATAGTATGCAAAACCCTTTCCAGGGTGGCTACTGATATCAAATTTTAAAATTCCCTGACCTTTCCTTGACTTTTCCCTGATGGATTTCCCAATTTCCCTGACCGATCGCCAAAAGGTCACCTATTATTGGAATATTTTTTTCTGCTGAATTGAATTTTCTACGGCAGCTTCAAATTTTCTTAAATTTCTAATCATAGTCTCGTATTTTTAGAATTGCAAGCATTGTATTTACTATAAGCTAATGTGCTCCAGTTACTTTTCGACTTGAGTTTCGGAAGTTAAAAAAAGCGAGGTAAAATTTTGCGAACAACATAGCCTCGGATTCCTTGTGATAAGCGTGATACTTTGTAATCATGATTTTTAAAACAACTTGATAGCTATCGCAATAAGGATGTACAAAAGGGATACATTGTACGTCTGATTAACAACTAAATAACACAAATTCACAACTGAATACTTCACGAATTGATGGTGTCTATTCTATGCACGTCAGCGAAGGATGTTAGTTTCAGTTGGTGAAATAAAGGGCGGGACAGACTGACCGATAAACGTAATGGTAGAAACGTAACTAGGATTCCTATTCCAGTTTCTCCATGGCTGTTATGAGAATTCCCCGACATTTCCAGAAATTCAAAATTCCCTGACAATTCCAGGTTTTCCCTGACGATCGCCACTCTGCTTTCGTATAATGAAGCTAAATTTACTGATACCTTACCTTCTAAGTGTTAAACTTATTCAAGTGCGCGGAGTGCATCGCATTTAACGAAATGTATTGCTCCTAGAAGAACTTCTCGCTGATTTATTGAACGATTTGTCTATTTCATTTTAAGGAAAAAAAAAGGGAAATTGAATTAAAGATATGTTGGATTTCAGAACGTGATGGCTTTCCATTAATGAAGTAGAACTTCACTGCATACCAAAACACAAAATAAGTGAGGACGGTTGCTAATTGCTGAAGTTCTTTTCATATCAGAATGAACCGTGCACCTGGTCCCTCCCCGCCCCTCCCCCCTATTTTACCGAAGGAACCTGGCCCGGGAATCGACTCAGCCTTTCCACGGTGGGCGAGACGAGAGGGCAAGTGTCAAAAGGGCCGGGGCAAGAGCCCCAAGGTATAAATACAGGGGATATGCCACAGACTGGGTGCCCGATCTCCCTTTTTTTCTCCATCTTCCTTACATTTTCCTTTTCTCGCGACCCTTTGGGACCACCACCGACGTCTTATTGTAAGTCAATTTATTAAAGTTCTTCGTTTTGATGAATCCGACCTTTTTTTTGTTTTGCGCTAGCCGATCCGCGGGACAACGCCTCAACTGGTAGCAGAGACCGTGGTTTTGGTGTCTCGCAGGTGAAGATGGAACCGCCCGGATTTACCGCGAGGTACTTCTTGGATAAATGACTGATCGAAAAATTCTGCGGTAGATACATGAGTGAGGTTTGGACTGAACGGGGAAGGGATGCTAGATGAAATCCGAGCTCGGCTCATGAATCATGTCTGAGGGATGCAGAGAGAGGAAGGAGATCCCCCAGAGGTAGGAATTTCGCCGATGGGTATTACGAGAGGCACGCTTAGGGAAATAGAACTAGTGGTAGCTGCTGCATCTAGGTGGGAACTACGGTTTAGCGGCGATAAGTATGAAAGCCCAATGGGGTTCCTCGAATTATTGAACCAGTTCAGAAGCCACGCAGGGCTGGACGAGGACATGAGTCTCAAAATACTACCCGAAGTTTTACAGAGCAAAGCGAGAGAATGGTTTTGGGGAAATAATTTTACACCTTTCAGTAATTTTGAGCGAGCCTTTCGAGAAACCTATGGTGCACCTAGTTATGACGTTCGCTTGAAGCGTGGTCTATTCAATAGGAAACAAGGGCCTAGGGAAGATATTGGGGAGTACGTGTCCCTAATGAGAAGGATGAATGGGAGACTCAGTGTTGGGTTAGGGGAAGAGGACCTAAGGGACGTGGTGTGCGCAAATCTTCACCCTGACTACATTGACGGGAACCCCCAGGAATTTAGCGGAATTAGTTGGCTGGGGGAGGTCCTATGAAAGTAGGCGTTAGCTCGCTGAACTACACGAGGTACCGAGCGGCGGATGGCGCAGAGGGCTCCGAGGCGTCGAGTTCCCACGGCTCTGCTGCGACCGTCCCGACTTCCAGACACCAGCGTAAATCCCCCGGTCTGTGGCATATCCCCTGTATTTATATTTCTCGCCCACCGTGGAAAGGCTGAGTCGATTCCCCGGCCGGGTTCCTTCGGCAAAATAGGGGGGAGGGACCAGGTGCACGGTTCAAGAACACACACACATATCATTACGCACATCAAAAAATTACCTCCACTCTGATTTGACGTACGCAGGGTCTGAAACGAATGGAAGCCCACCAAATCATTGCGCTGGGAAGTGAAAAGCGAATAGAAGGGAATGAAAAGCCCCTTCTGTGATAGCTCGTTGAAACTAGTTCAAAGAAGAGGTAAGTAGTCCTTTCTACGGCAGAGCTCCCGTTATGTTGTTAAGTTTCGTTATGCAGTTGCGTACTTGTGTCATGTAATATAGGAATGCTACTAAGCATTGTGAAGTAGATATGAAAATGAGATGTGAAATTAAATGAAATTATAAATTCGAGTGACGATACGTTTCCACGTGAGTTGCTCACACATTCGTGTCATTCACATCTCGATCCTAAATCCCCTCGAGTAGCTTTCTGCCATCCCCTGCCACTCTCCCCGTTTCTCTCATCCCCATTCAACACGTCGCAGCCTCGGCCAATCGGGATATCCATATCTGTCTTCTCCGCTCCATCCTCTAATATCGGAACTTCTTGGCGTGGCTTTGAAACCTTGGTCGTAACCGAATTGGATTTCATAAATGATGCCACTCCCCCCACGTTCCCTCCCTTCCTCCTACCTACCCCTTATCCCTCCTTCCACCCCTCGCTCTCCCTCTATTCCTTTCTGTTTCAGCCGGGCGCCATAGGTACCGCCATAGGCCTGTAGGGAGGGATGGGGGAGGAGGGGACAACTACTTTTCCCCACACCTTGTCTGGATTTGAGCCGAGAGTTCATCGCGTGGTAAATCACTCTTCCATTCCAGGGAAGGCCATTCGGGAGAGAGAGGGCTGCTTGCAATATTTCACATTTCAGTATCGCGTCACGATGTTTAGCATCGAAAAGGGCTCGATGAATGGCATGACATTGCATATCGTGTCACATAAATGCAATGTTTTTTTTTCAAAGATTAGCAGCTTCAACTTGAATGCCGCTAGACTAATTAATGTGGTATACATTGCTGTCGAGCGTTTTCCACAAAAATACGCAAAAAGAAATACAGAGATGTATCCTAACCTCAGCATCGCTTTTTAACTTTAAAGTTTATATCGCATAAAAGGGAATTAACGAGAGACAATTAGGCTAAAATATTTCACTGAATATTCCATTGAATTGCATACAAAGATATACCATAGAATTGCATTTCGATATTGTATATATTTTTACATTATATATTAATCTACGTAAAACTTCGTAAAATTTACTCAGGGATATACAGAAACATATACTACATGTAGTCTCCTTCTAATGTTTACCTGAGACATTTATCTCGCTGACTTATGAAGATCGGAAGTGATTTTTGTTTACGATGGTTCTAATCGCTGTATTTCGTAATTATAATACAAGTTACACTACATTGAAATACCCTTTGAAAGCACTTAATTTGCTGTCAGTAAATTTATAAAGCCACTGAAGGCTGTGATAAGTTTGGTGATATAGATGCTCGGGCTACAAGTTTAGAGAATTGAAGAAGTAATAACGCATTGCAGAGAAGCTAGGACAAAAATTGTAGAACAACAAATAAGATTAAAAAGAATAAAAAATAAAAAGAACTTGATATGAAGTTATTTTTCTGGAGATTGTTGGTCATAATTCATGTATATATACTTTTACTCTTTCGCCAACGTTTCGCATCCTTATTTCTGCTTCATCAGGGCTCAGAGAGAGAGAGTTCCTTTTGAATTACTTTTTGTTGATACCTTCGTATTAGCTGCAAAAAGCTAACCAGGAAAACCAGGGTGATCGAGGGCTCTCTCTGAGCCCTGATGAAGCAGAAATAAAGATGCGCAACGTTGGCGAAAGAGTAAAAGTTTATACATGAATTATGACCAACAATCTCCAGAAAAATAACTTCATATAAAAAAAGAGGTCACGAAGAAGAATCATCTACATAAAATAACTTGTGTCGTTGAATAATCATGAGAACCACACGATTCTGAAGAGAAATGTGTACAACGATTCCTACAGATGAATCATCGGATTAAAGATAGCTGAGGATGATCGAAAAGTCACTCTCATAGCATAGTAAATAATTACCCTCAAAACAGATTTAATTAATGATTTGAAAAAGACACTGGTTTTCAACTAGTATCAGGTACGACAGGGAAGTTTTCCGGGATCACGTCCACGTATTTCCATATTCATGGACGACAGTTCACATGGCATTACAGCCACCTTCTCCAGATCTTATTTATCACACAGATTTCTTCAGACTCGAAGAAGGTAGATGTCGTCCACGGATATTGAACTACGCAAAGGAGATCCCGGAAAACCTTCGCTGCCGTCAGTACGCCGCGGAGGCGTAAAAATCATAGAGCAACACGTGTAACGAACAGAAGTGCATCAAAGAGTAATCATATCGATTCCTGTGTCTCCAATGCGGTGGTTTGAAGACGAATTCAAGGTTTTCAAATTGTTTACGATTAGGTTAGTCCGGATACACGACAGTTTCGTTGACACAGCGGGAGGCATATGTTAACAAGTCCAAAGGTGCGACTTCTTGAAGAAGTTCAAAAGATATCAAATATAAACTTGTCTCTAAATAAGTATATATACATATTACTAGTTTACAATTGCCTGCCTATCTATCAAAACAATAGTTTCAGCTCAGAAGAACTAGGGGAGTGAAATTAAATAGTTGTTTATTTGCTGAGACAATACTTTCCGGAAAAAGAGTAAAATCCGCGAGAAACTATGCAAAAAGGGGTGGTCATTAACCCAAATTAGACAACTTTACGTAGCAAAATGTATTTGGTGTAATGCAGTGGTTTCTTTTTCAGCTGTTTGAATTTCCAGAAATCAAGATCTGAGTTACCTTTCTACGCCCCTTCATGTCACATGACTTTCCGCATTCGATGCATACCGTCCGAATGCATATCGAAATATCGTCCACCGCCGACGCCCACCGGGAAAATTGATTATATATATATCCGCAGATATCGGAGTCGCTAACCCAGACGGGGGAAAGGGGGAGTATCTCCGTTCCTCTGGACTGTGTCTGGGCCTCCCCGCGCGAAAACTGAATTTTACTCCGCTCCAACGCCTTCCATATGGTATCATCTCCAGTTTTTCGCGGAAAGCGGCCGTATGAAAAGAAAACAGAGACTTGATGGAATAAAAAGCACTTAAAAATACAAACCGAAATTCAGCAGGAGTCCAGCAACTCCCTCAAATCGGTCCGTATCAGGCTTCTCAAGTTTATTATTTCACCTTCAATTCAAGCTACGTTTTACGACACACTCGCAGTACGGGAGAGCAAGTGATCTCGCTACAATGACATTACGGGCACGAAGGGTCCGCATAACAAAGACACAGCTCATGCACTTTTTAAAGCACGGGAGATAATTGGCGATAAAACTTGACAGTCCTCACTTGGGCCAGTTAACATTTATATGATCGCTGATTTGCCCTGTTTCTGGACCAAATAGCTTTTGCGCCCGCGTCAAGCAATTGCGCGAATTTGTCACCGAAGCTGTTAGTAGTTCCTATTGTTTCCGTCATGCCTTCCCGTGCGTATATTTTTCAATAGTAAGCTTTTTATATGTTTATAAGTAATTTTTACTTATTCTGAGGATTTAATGGTTACACTTACAAAACCACATACTTAAAAACACACACGACCCGGGTTTCAACGGCTCTCCGGTGATCTTTCCTCGAAAACAGTTCAAAAATGGTGTTCTCTAAGATATTTAGGTCCGATCAGTGAAAAGATCGCCCAAGTTTTCCCACGAGAAAAATATCGTGTGACCTTTAGACCCCCAAGAAACTTAAAAACTCTATTCGACAAGAGCAAAGACCCGTTCAATCCTAAGAAGAGAAGTGGCGTATACGCTTTAAAGTGTGGTGACTGCCAAGGTGTATATGTGGGGCAAACTGCCCGTAACTTTAATGCAAGAGTCAGAGAACACCAATCAGCCTATTTTAATAATTGTGAACTTAAGAGCAATTTTGCCAAACACCTTTTAAACCATGACCACCACAGTGATTTTAATCGTGATATTTAATGTTTTGCAACCCATAGGCGTGTGCTTGATTCACTAGAGCAGCTCGAAATTTTAAAGACATTACATGACCCTGACTCGAAGATTTTAAATGAGTATTTGTACCCGTCCTCCTCTCCCATCCTCACAGCCGCCTCCCGAATTTCCCTCCCCCCTCCCCCACTAAACTCCCCGCCAATCACTGGTCCTGACCAACCCGCATCCACACCACCCTAATCACTCACTAACCCCCCCCCCCTCCTACCAAGCATATATATATTATAAGACTTTGTAAGCCCGGAAAAAGCACCTGAAGATGACGCTTAAGCGTTGAAACCCTGGTCGTGTGTGTTTTTAAGTATGTGGTTTTGTAAATGTAACCATTAAACCCTCAGAAAAAATATGGAATACCACAAAGTTAGCAAGGAACTTGTATTATTAATTTTTATTTATCTGGATAAGATCGGTTCGGCGAACGTAAAATGAACGTCATTTCCTCACTGCCGACTTTCATTGAATATACCTTTATTTCCCCAATTGCAATATCGCAAAATTAACAGTAATTTTATTATTATTATTATATAGCTTCAATTTTTAGTAATTACTAAAAACAAACAACATATGAGGAAATAAAAAAGACATGCTTGCTTTCATAACAATACTCTCAGGTAAATGAATTCAGTTTGCAATTTTGATGACGTACTGTAACGAATAGGAATTGCAAAATCATTTATATAATATACGAATTAATGGCCGGCTCAAAAAGCGAGAATATCTGTTCGTTTCTATCAATATATTCATGCAATATGGTTCATATCAATTGCTAGTTTTTTTCCAATAATGAGCGAAATGAGCTGTCGAGTGCGATGGAGCTACGATGAAGGATATAACTACGATGCGAACTGCGATGAATAACAATAAGGAAATGAACCTAATCCAACCAATCCGTTTGACCAACGATGCCTACTCGGGGATTTGCGTGACATGCACTACGAATTCTCAGATTAATTCAGTTCTATCCGCATAATATGCAGTGACTTTTGCTAAACTTGAAAATGCCTATCTTAGAAACAGATTAAATCGAGTTGTCTGGAATTTTGAACTGTCAAAATTGACAAATTTTCGCCTATATTTCCTCGATAACTCGACGCATTCAATTATGGAATGAACGAAATTACAATGTTATGTGACTAAATAATTATATCCATACCAATCACGCCGTTCTCTTCCGGGGGAGGCACAGTCACAAAGTTTCACTCAATAAATACATCTATTTGTACACCTAACTCTGCTTCAATAATTTACTCCATAGTGACATATCCTTGCAAACCTCTTTTGCTTCATTTACCCCAATACACTGCTTCACACACGCCCTCCTGTTTTTAAGACTCCTAATATTCCTCCTCCTAAGAATTTCCTCAAGCACAACTTTCTCGGCCTACCTCTACCTCTCGCACCATTCATTTCACTCCTATATATCTGTTTCGTCATTCGTCTCTCGTCTCTCATTCTCTCCACATGGCCAAACCAACGAAGCACACTCCTTTCATATATGTCCATTACTGGAGCATCTAACCCATATTCATTTATTACCCACTCATTTCTCACCCTATCCATCCTACTATTGCCGCCAACACTCCTCAGATAAATCATACCCACGGAATTTAGTCTGCTCTTATGTCTATCCTGACATACCCATGTTCCACTACCATCTAAATCGACATCTACATACTACCCTGCGAGCAGCCGTATGGGCGAGTGGCAGAGGGTGTTGGGTCATCAGCCCTTAAAAGGTGTAAGTTTTTCGGAGATTAAAAGATGACGTTAATTCCTGGAGTGTATTTAATGGAGCTCAATTTTTATTGTGGTCGCTTATTGTTCGCGGATAGAACGAGTTTTTGTACCTATCTGTTCGGCAGTATTACAAAACTTATTGAGTTTATTGAAGTTTTTGCTATTACGATAGACGTGAGTTTGTATTAAAAATATACCGAGAAGTCATGAGACTTGTGCCCTTTGAACAAAGCATAACAATTGACAAAAACAGTAGCAAAAGCAATAAAGTTAAAAAAATTCCGGGGTGAATTCTAGTGTTTGAGGAAGGTAAAAAATGGGGCGAAGATAATTTATGAGCGAGAGGATAGGAGAGGAGACAGAGTAGTGGAAATGAGTGGTTGTTGGATGAGGGTAGCAAACTACTAGAGGAAGGCTCGAGTTTATCGTCATAAGAAGCAGTTCCGACACTCAAGGCCACACCCACGCATCAGGCGTGTCCATTCGGAGCCACAGACAGGATTGGAGTGATCAGGAGTAAAGCGTAAAATTTGATGGACTCAGAACAGGCAGCAAAGAACAGGGGCGAAAGAAAGCAAAGTAACTTATTTTGACAGGAGAAAAATGACGGAGAAATAATTCGCATGAAACCATCTTTGGCTCTACTTGATGGAATTGTTCCATGGTACACAATGAAAACAATACTATAATTTTCACATGCTTATAATTGCACCACCAGTTTCGCAACACAGTCACATTAACAGGTGTTACAAGAAATTCTTCTCGTTTAAATAAGCATTTTTTAATCTGTTACAATGAAACAAATCTGTAAAATACACCCAGAAATGGTGTCTCACATGAAGTGTGGGACCCTCATCTGAAGCATCGGTACAGGCGAAGACAAATTCCTGCACTACCTGAGGTCTCATGGAGAACTGGAGACGCAAAATAATTCTTGAGGACATTGCTTTGTTTTTTGATTGTATCATAAAAGAAGTAATTGACTACTAAAGCCGCAGTATCCTCAGCAAGACTTAAGCAGAAGGTAGACCTTAAGAATATCTCCGTAAAGGTATTAAAGTTACTAATTGGCGGTGCACTTCAAAGATCTTCATCAAACAGACACCTCGAGTGTATAAGGTGCAAAAGAAATGATTAGTTCTTCAGAACCTATTCATCACTCTATCGGTTAGTTCCTTCTTGGAGAGTTAATTCAGTTCTCCAGAATGTTTTAAAAGAAAGTAGGTTTTATTAAACGTATAATAGGAAGATCCTCGGATGAAAAAGTCAAAGAGAGATGATACTTCTATCTGGTTAGACCACATCTCAAATACGCCGCGATCATTCGGGACCCTGGCCAAATAGATTTAACCAAAAACATGAGTTGTGGCTTGCAAGACAATTGGAAACAGATACATAAATATTCCGTGTTGTTGAGCTGTTCTTCACGGACAAGAATATTCCAATTAGCAACATACTTGCAGTTGCGAAGGATGGAGCTCCATAAATGACTGGTCGTTACCATGGGTGCATTGCATACTTGAAGAAATATGTACCAAATGTCCTCACTATTCATTGTTTCATTCACCGATAACAACTGGTTGCCACGACACTCAGCGATCGCCTCCACAAGTCGTTGCACTCTGTAATTACTGCAGTTAACAAAATCAAAGCCCATGGTCTTAATGATCGACTATTCCTGAATTTGTGCTTGGGAAATGATAAACATTTTCAACGTTTTTTACTACGCATTGAAGTTGGTTGCCTATCCAAATGAAACTGTTAAAGGCGCTTTTATAACATTTTTGATACTGTTTTCGAGTTTTTGAAAAGAAAGATCCAATGCTCAGTGACAAACTTAAAGATAGCAGACATGATATTGCGTATTTATCAACCTAATTAAGGCAAAGTCTCTGATATCTACTTTTATTTTAAAATTAACAATATTCAAACGCAATACGGGTCACAGTGTGCCACACCAATTTCCCTCCCTGCATGAGGTAGGAGAGAAAGCTGGTATAGGTGATGATGATCTGAAAGAATTTTGTGATAATTTTGACACGATGCGTGAAGATATGCCTGAGTGGTTTAAGGATCTTATTTTGATGGAAGTTCCAGATTGGGTAATTAATCCATTTTTTAGATATTGAGGAACCTGGGGTCCATGTGGAAGAATTGACTGAATTACAACATATTACTGAACTGAAACCGAAGTTTAAGGAAAGCTATCAAGCATTTTGTTTACAGAAGGTAGTTTCTGATCGCTATCCTGGACTATGGACGGTGGTAAAAAGAACTCCTATTTGGTGGAACGCAGTTTTTGTGCAGTCATTCAACTTATTTCGAAGCAAAGAAATCAAAACGAGACGAGATAAGACTCCTGCCAAGCAACTTCAAACCGGACGTTGAGAAATTGGTATTATCTCATCAAGCCCATCCATCGCATTAAAAATGTAATTGACTAGAATTTGTTGCTAAATACCATTCCAAAATTTTTCACAAATGGCTTTAAGAACTTGAAAACTATAATGATAGTCGCTTAATTTGTTAAACTAATTTAAATTAAACATCCATTGGTAACTCTTTTCCCACAAATTGCAAATATTCATCGAATCATGATAAAATAAAGTTTAATTACAGAGAGAAAGTGTGATGACAACTTTTTGAATTTTTGTATTTATTTTATGATTGGATAGTTTATCATTATTCAATGTATATAATCGCAGTTCCCCTATTTTGTTTATAGATCCCACCTTGTCTACCTGTGCGTATACAAGTCCTGAGATGAATATCTGTTGTAATTGAAATAAATAGCAGATAAATCAACTTTATCAATTTCCTAATTTGTGCATGTACTCTGATTTTCATTACAGTTTTTCGGATTGCGGGTGGGGGGGAGGGGCGTTGGGTATAGGTTTTTGTGGAACTAAGGTGGCGGCGGATCGAAAAAAATTGGGAAGCACTCGGCTAGACGATTGAGAGTTTGCCTGGTCGTCCTTCTACTGATGAAGGGGATGTAAAAAACACTCTGTAAACCGGAGGTTTGGAGGGTCGTGTCTCGGAAAAGTGGAGGTAAGACCACTCTTAAATGTGGTTCGGCAGATGCTGTCCCATTCAAGTATTAAACAGATAGCTGTCAGTGTCGGATGGGAACTCCGAGGTGCCTGACGCACCTACTCCCACTCCGAGACCAGCACCTACTAAGAGTCGTCGGAGTGGGAAGGGGGGCGTTGTAGTGAAAGGTAGCAGTACAAACGTCCGCCGTGTGATGATTCCCTAGGCGGGAAAGGTCAGGTCGCGAGGGTGTAAGCCACCGTGTAACGTCATGGTGCATTCCAAGTGGCGGTGTTCCGCAGGTGATGCAGGCGGTTGAAGCGGCGGTCCGGGACATGAAGAGAAGCACAAAGATTGAAGGCTGTCGCCCATGAAAGGGTCAACGAGTTTATGATATTTTAGTTATACAACCTTAATAAAAATAACCAGTAGTTATAACTCTTTTGCAGTGTAGGCGGTAGAGGCCTATTGAGTGTCTACACAACAGAATTATCTAGGTTACATCTACATACTACCCTGCGAGCAGCCGCATGGGCATGTGGCAGGGGGTGTTCGGACAGCAGCCCTGTAAAAATGTAAGGTTTTTGGAGGTAAAATTATGACATGTATCATGGGAGTTTATTTAGAGGAGCTCAGTTTTTATTGCGGTCGCTTATTGTGCGCGGAAAGAACGAGTTTTTATACCCATCTGTTCGGAAATGTATCTCTCTCAGTCTGTCGCTTCTGTAGGACCTATAGATGTAGTGAGGCGCCATGATAATTTCTTTGTGTCGCTCTGAAACACACCAGTTCTGAATTTCTCCGATAACCCAAGCCTAACGTGTAGCCTTCGCATCTCTAGGGAATCCAACGGAAAGTTGTGAAAAACACTATATGTTCGCTCGTAGCACTTTTTTAACGAAGGGTGCTGCTTTTCTTTGTGTTTTATTGGTATAATTGTTTATGGCAAAATCTTTACTACCAGGGTCCCAAATTCTCGCGGCGTATTCGAGGTGTGGCCTAACCAGGGCGAAGTAGCATCTCTCTTTTACTTTTTCTTCCGTGGACCTTCCTATTATACGCTTGACAAATCCTGGCTTCTTTAATTCTGAGCCGCATATGTTTTGTACGCGGCAGTATTTCAGCAGCATTACAGGTACAGCATGCCGAGTGCTCAAAAGCAGGGACCCCCTGTCCAGTCATGTAAGAGACCACGAGAGTGCAGGAGTATGGACGTTTCTCTTCCAGGCGTCAAGAAGAACAGCGGACGAAACCAGTATGGACCAGATGACATTTCCATCTTTTCGTAGAATGCAAACGTTCCCAATCTCGAAATAAAAAAAGACGATCAGAAAGCCTTGCTCAAGGCACGCACCGATAAGCCCATGCATGGATGCTTCTGTCGAAACAAGGGCAAGCATGGGCAAGTTAAGGAGCTGACGTTTGCATTTCTCCGCTCCGCCGGTCTTAAGTCCGAGATCGAGGGTTTCTTTTTCGCGTGCCCGGATGGCGTGTCATGAACCCGTGTACAGCCGCATTATATTCAAAGCGGAGGCTGCAGACACGAGATACAGGGCCTGCCGAACCCAGCCGGAGACTGTGAGTCACCTCTTCTCCGGAAATAGTTGTTACAATTTTCTAATTTGTTATTGTGTTTCATTAGTAAACTCTTTTCAAACTCAAAGAAGAATCTTTTAGGGAGATTTTTTAACATATAGGAATCCCAATAGTCTACACGTGTTTTCCCGCAGATGTGCTACGAAACTATTTTATAGACTTAGAACATTAGGACCATGATGAGAGCGGGGAAGCTGGAAAATATCTAACAGGAGATTGATAAGAGGTAAAATGGATACTTTGGGGCTGTGCAAGGTGAGATGGAAGGACAGCGGGGGCTACTGGAGTGATAGTTACAGGGTAATCTATAGTGGTGGGACTGAGAGTCAACGTGGGGTAGCCTTAGTATGAAACGCAAAATTGGGAATGAGGGTCGTAAATAATGAGCAGGTGAGCGACAGGCTACTAGCGGTAGAAATAAAAGCACGCCCTACAAAATTCGTATTGGTCCAGGTGTACATGTGTACAAGCAATCATATGGAAGAAGAGGTGGACGAGGTGTATGCATAGATAGAGGAGATAATCAGAGAAGTCCCGGGCAAGAAAAACCAAATAGTAATGGGCGACTGGAACGCAGTGGTGGGGGAAGGGAGAGATGGGTATGAAGTGAGAGGGTTTGGATTAGGAACGAGAAATGATCGCGGAGAGAAGGCAGTTGAATTTTGTAGGAGAAATAAATTAGTAGTAACAAACACTTGGTTCAAACACCACCGCAGGAGGAGGTACACGTGGAAAATGCCGGGAGACACTGGGAGATACCTAATTGACTATATCATGGTTAGACAAAGATTTATTGAACAGTGTGAAGAACTCACGGAGCTATCCAGGGGCTGATGCAGATTCGGATCATAATTTGCTTATGATAAATTATGAAGTTAGACTCAAAAAGCTAAATAAACGCAGGAGGATGAAGAGGTGGAACTTGGAAAATTGGGAGAAAGGGAGGGAATACCAAGAGATAGTGGATGAGAACATAGGAGAAGACAAAGAAGCAGGAACAATCGAGGAAAAGTGGGAGAATATAAAAATAAGCATTGTAAGAGCGGCTGAGAAAACAATATTAGGAAAATGAAGGAGAGAAGGAATTGGAAAAATGTCAACACCGACATTGGTAAGGTGAAATACAAGGAGCTAAACTCAACTACGGTGAATAACCAATCGGACGAAGGAAAATCGGTGGAAAAGGCAATGCGAGGAAATGGAGAAACTGCAAAAGGAAGGGGAAGTGGATGCACTATACGCTAGGGTAAAATTGCTATCTGGAGGTAAGCGAGGGCAAATGGTACCAAAGATTAAGGAAAAGGGAGGTAGAATGTTAACCGAGCAGGAAGATATCCTAGAAAGATGGCGAGAATACGTAGAGGAGCTATAAGACAGCAATAGTAGACCAACTAATTTAGATATAGAAGATGAGGCTCTAGATGAAGATGACATCGGGCCAAGGATTCTCGACAGTGAAATAGAGAAACCATTGACAGAGATGAAGGCAAGAAAAGCTGTAGGAGTAGATAACATACCCTCGGAGTTGCTAAAAACGTTTAGGAAGTAAAGGTAAGCAAGCTTTTTTCGAACTAACACGTAGGATCTACGAGGAAGGAGTATGGCCAGAGGAATTCATGAAAGAAGTCTTGATTCCTATCCCGAAAAAAAATGCATCGGAATGCGAGGATTATAGAACAATTTTTCTGATCTCACACGCAGCAAAAGTTATACTTCGAATAATAATCAATAGAAGGTTGTGGAGAGTAAGGCCAAAACTACTTGGGCGACGACCAGTTTGGGTTCAGGAAGGGAAGGTCAACTCGGGATGCGATAGCGGTGATGAGAACATTCATAGAGAGGAACATAGAGTATAACCAGGACGTTTTTGCCTGCTTTATTAATTTTGAAAAAGCCTTTGACAGGGTAAATTGGAATAAACTAACAGAAATTTGAGAAAATGGGAATAGACTGGAGAGACAGGAGATTAATCTGTGACTTATATATGTCTCAAAGGGCGCAGGTTAGGGTGGCTGAGGAAATGGTAAGACAGGCATGGGATGAACTTGAGGTTGGAAACAAAGTGGGAGGGCATCTGATAAAATCAGATTCATGGACGATATGGCGTTGGTTAGTGGATCTTCGAAGAGACTACAAGCTTTGGTAGATGCTTTAGAATTGCAGTGCGGGATATTCGAAATGAAGATAAATCATAAGAAGACAAAATTAATGAGATTATCTAGGACAAAGAAAGCGAAGCATACGGGCATAGTAGCAAAGACATACGGAAGAGAATAGCGCCAGCTAAGGAGGCGCTTAGTAATAGAAGAGAGTTGATGACGGGGATAGTGGGTAAGGACGTAAAGAAGAGGCTGGTGAAGAGCTTGATATGGAGCGTAGCGTTGTATGGGGCAGAAACGTGGGCCCTAAGAAAGGAGGACGAGAATAGGCTGCAGGCATTTGAGATGTGGGTGTGGAGAAGAATGGAGAAGGTTAGGTGGACGGAAAGGAAGACTGACGACGAAGTGCTTGAGATGGTGGGCGAGGAAAGGAATCTTTTGAATGAAATCCGGGATAGGCAGGGTATATGGCTGAAGGATGTAATAAAGGGTGATGGGTTGCTGAAGAGTGTGATAGAGGGAAGGATGTTGGGCAAGCGGGGAAGGGGAAGAAAGAGAATAGGTTTCATGGACGGGATGAAGAAGGGTAGATCTTATGCAGAGGCGAAAAAGGATATATTAGAGGGAGATAGGCCCCTGAATGTGTAAAAGATCGGGAGCGGTTTCTCTGACATTCAACAAAACCTACCTTTACCGGTATAATACATTTTGAAAAATAAATATTAAATAAATTTTATAATTTTTTCCTCTACAGGGAATTTGTTAACATAACTTTTACACAACTAAATTGTTTGTTTGTTCAATCGTAAAAAAACGTATTTCTTTATTTAATGAGTTAATTGATAAGAGGTAGGGGAGCAGCATTCACTTTTGAAGCCATAATCTTACTCCAATGAGGCCAATTAATTATTTTATCACCATTTGAAGTTACAATTATTCGTGCTGTTACAGGAATTCCAATTGAAAAATAAATTAGCGCGTTAGTCGGGGATAAAGAATTTCGGAAGACGAAGCGAAAGTTGTTAATACTCAAATCAAATACCCGAAATCAAAACCTCAACCTCCCGTGGACATCTAGAGGCCCTGATCTTGAGCAAAACATAAAGTAGAGGAGCTGACGGCGAAACGACCGATCGAATTCATGAACCTGGAAACTCGAACGCCTATCAAAAGTCACGGGGACAATTTACAACCACCTGTATAAACCTTTATCGCCGTATAATAAAAACGGAGAAGCCTTTGGCTTCCGCCTTCCTTTGCTTTCATTCCTGCCTGAACATGAGCACGCTCAAAATGGTTCCGCCAGAATCACGAGTGCCGTCCAAACTTCACGCGAGAAAGAAACTCGCCGTTGCAGAGAGGAATTGCGAATATTTCCATCCAATTTCTACAATTCGGACGTTTCACTCCTCAATTCATCCCTTCCAAGACGAGGAAAATATTGGGAGGTACCATCCGAATATTTTTCCAATTTGAAGAACGTCAGCTGGAGTCATTAACCTCATCATCTTCTTGCTTCTACTGTCTGCCCTTATATCTGAACGCCAATTTATTTCCTCACGTGCTAAAAAGCCCACTGAAACAGGCTTATGTGATGGAAGCATAGCCAAAGAGTGATGTGAAAATCAAATAATTAAAATGAGCTTCAATCAGTTAAGCCACTGAGGCGTCCTACTCCACACTATTGTCTTTTGTGTGCTATAAAGGAAAAAGGTGTTCCAGACATTAAATGTAATGATTAGTCCAAAGTGTGCCGCCGCTAAATCCAGGGAGACAAGTACGATTGATGAGTCAAGGCGAATGCTTTTTCCTCTGAGAAATTTTGCACTAAAAGTGTCTCATGTGTATTACGAGTAATACGTTCGTTTCTGGTGTCGTAGAGTTGTTGATACTGAATATCGGGTGAAGCCCGCAAAGGAATCGACTCATTTAATTGAGGAGAAGAGCCTTTGATGGACAAGCGGCCGCTCGTATGACCTCCTCGCGGTTCCCGATGGTAACAGAGTGACTAGCGCCACCTGCGAGTGGTGGGAGAGTCGCTTCCTCAAAGGATCCAACCGACCCTTGTGTGGCGGGGGGTGACCCAAGGAAACGAGCTTTGTTCGCTGTTCGTATGAGGGGGGTGTGAATGGCTGCTGGCGAATGTTTGTACGAAGGCACTAACAAACAAGCAGATGAGGCTCGGAACTGCTTTCTCCCATAAAGCGGACTTCGGGCTTCTGTTGCCATAAAGCAAATACCAGGTTTCTTTGTTCATTACGCAGTCATACGTATGGAGTGTGGTGACTTACGGCGGCGAAATATGGACAGTCAAAAAGAAAGATGAAGAGTACTTAGAAAATTACGAAAGTTAAGAGGAGAAAAATGCTTAAGGTGAAGTGGACGGATAGAATGAGAAATGAGGACGTAATACTAATGACAATTGGATGGGACATATATTCTGCCAAAATTGTCTTTTTATAAGAGTTATTGAAGGAGAAATAGACGGAAAGCGAGGAAGGGGAAGAAGAAGAATGGGAATGCTCGATGACATAAAAAATGGCCGAAGTTATAGGCAAATGAAAGAAGATGCTGAGGACCGACTGCGATGGAGGGCATCCAGTTGAAACCTGTCAGGAGGAGACAGATTCCACAGAGAAGAAGAAGAAGAAATGAGAAACTCGTGACTGTGTTCTGAATTACGCTTACCATTCCCACGTCCACTCCCTCCCTTTCAACCTTCCTCCCTCCCACCCACCTCTTTACTTCCAGGCGATAAGCGAAAGCTTCCAGGCCTCCTTCCCCCCGCGAGGTTTTTATCTCTCGAATCCACTGTCGACACTGAAAATGAGTGCCAAATCGCTAAAACTACCATGATGGTGTCACGGACGAATGAAATAAAGAGGGAATCGAGGTTGTTTTAAACTTTCACGTCTCAAATGTCAAATCCTCCTCCACCTTTCAACCCTCTTTCCTTCCACCATCTCCTTCCCCGCCCCCCTTACTCCTCCCCCCCCCCATGGACTCCTACGGTTGTCTCTCGGTGGCGTGTCGGTCGGTGGGGGCGTCGCGTCTCGTCGGTCGATAGACCCGTTTTGCCACACGAACCGTCCTCCTACTCTCCTCCCTTCGGGACTCCACACCCTACTCACTTCCAAACTCGCCACCGTCGACGATAAACTGAAGGAGGCTCCCCGTTCCCAACCCACCCACCGCACCCCATCAACCCCCACCTTCCAGAGCGGGGGGAATCGAGTCACGTGATGGGGAGTGCCGCGAGACGGGCATTCTGGATCAAACGCCCCTCGATGGTTTTCTTACCGCCACAACATACGGCTCATCCCGTCTCCGCTCTCTCGCATCGAAACTATACAGAGGGGTTAAGGTGGGAGCCCCTAGAGACTAGGAGGCTACATGGTAGGCTTAGGTTCCTTGAGAAATTCAGAACTGATATTTTTCAGAGCGACATAGAGCATATTATCGTGACTCCTCACTACATTTCTAGGTCTGACAGATGCAATAAAACAACGGAGATACTCAGCCGAACAGATAGGTACAAGAAATCGCTCTAGCCGCGCACAATAAGCGACCACAATAAAAACTGAGCTCCACTAAATACACTCCTATAATTTATGTCACAATTTCATCTCCAAAAAATTTACACCTTTGCACGGCTGGTGACCTAACACCCCCTGCCACACGCCCATGCGGCGGCTCGCGGGGTATTATATAGATGAAGATGTATACTTCAGGTAAACATAGCAGTAACACCGAAATATTGAAGCAATCAGGATGGGAATCTCTAACTGATCGAAGGGAAAAATTCTGGTTAAATCATTGGCATTCAAGTGTTTGAAGCAGACGATTTATTTCCGGACGTCGACACATTTTGCAGGAGCCAATCTATTACGGCAGGCAAAGATCACAGGCAGGCAAAGCAAATAGACTGCAGAACTGATAGTTTTAAAATTTCATTTTTTTCCACTGACAACAATGGACCATGATAGTTGCGGAAGAAGACTTCGGCCCTCATTTGGTGCAGCTGACGTTGCACTTTCTTCAAACAATATACAGTGGAACTTGGACAATTCGAACCCTAAGGGACCAGTGACAAAGTTTGAATTATCCAAAAATTCGAATTACAAAAGTTTTCCAAATATTTTATAAAAAATACCATTTATAAATTTAAAAAACTTTAATGAAGTAAAACCTTATTTCTACACAATATCGACTTATTTAAACCACACTGCAACAAAATTCAATGAAAAACACAAGTTCTTCAATATATGGACTGATTACTCCATTTTGAAAATTACACAGAGGATTATTGTAGTAATGTACTTAACCAATAGTGTAATAGAGGATAATCAAATTCCATAAAAACTACGTATATAACGTATGACGTAATGACCAATAAAATATTCTAACGTGATCATAAATAAATACATTATTGTATGAATTGTTTAATTTGTTTCAAAAAGTCAGAAATCTTTACTTGTTTCCCAGAATTAAGTCTCTCGGTCATAGTAAACGGCTCTAATTGATTTAAACACCATTGCATCCATCACACTCTAATGAGTACACACCACACTTTTCCAGAATGTCCATCTTGTCCTTGGAGTTGAAAAGGAGTTTTCCTAACGTCACTGGGTTATAGAATCCTATTCTTAACCTGTCGTCCTGGATGTGTCTCGTTATTTTGTGGGTTAATGCCCCTAAAAATGGGAGTTTGCACCATTTATTGGGTTTGTCTAGGCTTATTCTGTCGAGGGTTGACAAAAGAGAAATGGTTTTTCGTTTTATTTGCTTGGCTAGTAGTCTTTGAACAAGAGAACAGTTATAGCCATTACTTTCGGTGATCGTTTTTATTGTTTTTAGTTCCTCTTCATAGGAGGAGTCTGATAGGGGGATGGATGTTAGCCGGTTTATCATTGAATATATGCCTGCAAATTTGTGGCTGTGGTGGTGAAAAGAATTACTCGGGATGATTTCGTCCGAGTATGTGTCCTTTCGATATATTGTAAAGGAATGTTGATTCGTATCAATAGAAATTGTTAGGTCTTAATAATTAATTTTACTTTTACACAATTCCATCGTGAATTTAATGGCTTCGTGTCGGGAGTTTAAAAAGGCTAAAAACTGTTCTAATTGTCTGCAGCTTCCTGTCCATAAACAAATAACATCTTCTACATATCTATAATAATATACAACATTCTTTAACAGTGGATGGTTTGAATTGAAAAGGTTATTTTCTAAAGAATCCATAAACATGTCTGCAAGTATAGACAGAATAAGCCTAGACAAACCCAATAAATGGTGCAAACTCCCATTTTTAGGGGAATTACTCACAAAATAACGAGACACATCCAGGACGAAAGGTTAAGAATAGGATACTATAACCCAGTGACGTTAGGAAAACTCCTTTTCAACTCCAAGGACAAGATGGACATTCTGGAAAAGTGTGGTGTGTACTCATTAAAGTGTGAAGGATGCAATGGTGTTTATGTGGGTCAAACTGGTCGCAAATTTGCTACCAGAGCGAAAGAACATATGAAATATATATTTAATAATGACCCAAAATCAGGTTTTGCTAAGCATATAATTGAAACTGGTCGCCAATGTAATTTTAAACCTAAGGTTTTACATGTTAATGACAAAGGTTTTAAACTGGACTTTGTAGAGAATTTTGAAATTAGTATGAGACAAGGTGTTCCTGATGTTGTGCTTTTAAATGACTGTTCTGTTTTTAAATATTCTCCGTTCACCTCTGTGCTACACCCACAGCCCCTTCCCTCAACTTGACGGTTGCTTCCTCGCAATACCCACACCCTCCCTCCCCCTATCCCCCACCCCCCGTTCCCCCCCTCCCTTTTTACTTAACCTTCCCTCCCCCCCTTCGAGAATTGTATATATATATGTGGCGCACCTCCTAAGAACTTTGTGAATTGTACCCTTCAAAATGACGTGTCAGCGTTGAAACCGGTTGGGAAAATAAATCTTTGTGGAATATTACTAAGTGTTTTAAATTCTCCTACGATATGTTATTCCACCAAGTAGAGCCGTCAACAGTTGAAATATTAAACAATTTTTCTACTTAAGAAAAAAAAGTTTTCCTTACAAATCCCAATCAAGGGAGATAATTTTAAGCACGCCCATCCAATTTTGAAACATGTTTCTCAAAATAGCCGATAATTTAGGTACGAGCGTTCCGAAAACGTCCCAATGGGCTACGGTGGAATAACTTACATGGTTACTGAGGCACAACGATGCTGGAGGTATGCGCCCCATTCGGCACACCTGACCTTAAATGGTCAAGGGGTGAAGAGGAGAAGGGGGAGAGAACTCATCACGTGGATTATTCATTAATGACGTCTCAAGCGTTGGTGCCACGCTGCTTTAGTTATAACATTGAGTAAGTACATATATAGAGTGGCAAAGAGATAGGGTGATTCGGATATGAGTTTTTAAATAATACTTTGGCCGATAGATGGAACAGGTGTATGGAAATTGCACGACAAGCCATAACAAATGATCTTTGGCACACGGCCACTTCATTTAGTGTCGCATAACTCACTTGATGTTATTATGATGATTTCGGTGCCTGGATGTTTACTAATCGACCCATAGCAACGGAAAAATATCTTATTGAATCGTAGAGACCTAATTAAACGTGTATTTTAATGTGCCTTCAATGAACATCGTCTATAATGAATCGAATTCACGTCAATATGATAAGACACGCAATTACCAAACACGGAGTCAACTGTTTACCGATGTATCATAGCAACGACATAACAATTGTTACTCAATAAAAAGCACACAACAGCCATGGTAAATCCACCTCTCTATTTTGATGCAGAAATCACCGAATACCACTAGCACCTGTGGCCTTCTCCGTAGACCAAAATTCTTCCTCCCCTAAGGTGGTGGCACCTGAGAAATTCTTCCCAAAGCTATCAAAAATTTATGTCGAGTTTTTAATGCATTGCTTTGCCACTCCATATATACCTACTTACTCAATGGTTATAATTACAATTGGTGCACGTAAATGAGAAATAATTGCTCCTGTCACTTCAACAGAGTATCTCTCTTATTTTGTCGCATCTACACGTTGGAAAGATATACGATAGGGTCAAAAAGTATCCTATGCGTTACACCGTGACTCTCCCGCCACTCTATTCCACAAAGTTATGGCCGAAGTTGCACCAATAATATGCATAAGGATTAGGATACTGTAGCCGAGGTCTTGCGCTATTGATTTACAATATCAAAGTCAGAGATAATAGACGTGATATTTAAAATATTTAGGAATATGTAGCAAATATTTCAACCAATAAACAGGAAGACACAAAGTGAGAGTGGAAACTGAAATATTCGTAGATAGAATAATGACCGGCACCAATATCGAAACGGAAACGACATGAAAATCATCTGCAATGCGTGTTTTAACTCAACTTCGAAAAAATATTGAACAAAACACATGTGATTATTAAAACAGATCGTTTGGCAACGGGTTTAACAAATATTCAGCTATGTTCGCTCAATCACCGTGTTAAACGAGGAACATGATTTATTTCTATCTCCTATTCCCCATGTCATAAAACGGAAGCCTAGGAAACACTGATGCCGTTGAAAACTTAACGAAAGTGAACGAGTTCAGAGCGAATCCCTACAGCTACAGTTGCTTGAGCTAATCTCTAGAGTGTTTCACAATCCTTGGTGGAAAGGAACTATGGGTTACTCAATAACTATCAAATGAAATGTCATGTTTATCACTCCTTTTAGCAACCGGATGTGAATATAAACAACACCAATCTCATGCTGAATTCAGTGAAAGGTGGGAAACGAGAACATTTGAGCGGAAACACTTGCATTCCGTAAGTTTCGTATAAGTTCCTCCTCACTCGAAGCGGAGGGTCGATAAGATACTCGCCCGCTATAAATAAAGACGCCGGGAAAATATTAAGTGCCCCCGAAATGCCCGCGAGTGCCTACCTCTTCAGCTTATTTCAGATTTATACATACTTTCAGCGGCATGAGAGCACTTGGCCGTAACAGCCAATTCCTCAACCATGAATATATATTATGGATTTGTATGTTTGGAATTGTTGCCTGGGCTACGTGTTGCCTAAATTTCCACTTTTAGTTCACCCAGTCCTTGGCGCCACTTCGATTAGAGTCTTTTCAGTTGTTATTATAAATAGACGTAGTCAATTGTTGCTAACGTGAGACTGTGGTGAATATTCAATAACGATCGAGGAGATATGAATTACTTGATGCTTTGAATAATATCTTGCTATTTCTGTGATCCAAAGGTTACTTTATAAATGCTAGAGAGGAAATATCTATTACAGAAAATGTGTTAGAGGTTTATGATTCGTCCATCGTGTGCCGACGACGATGTTTGCCTGATTCTGATTCAAATTTGAATGTATTTAGCCCTTTTTTCTTAACTAAAGAATTTAGAATGCCTTGTTTAAACAGAACTTGCTTCATACTGGGCTGCAAAACAGGGTATGCATCTACGAGGACCCAAAATAGGAGACTTGGACTGAAAAATAAGAATCTGTTCAAGGCGGTGGTAAGTGCATTCCTTTTTACCTACACTGCAATGATGGCCATTGGGAATACTCATGAAGTCACCTTGCATTATTATTAAATTTCCGTATAGCGACATTCATGAAGTGCTAAGAAGTTAACTGTGCATTTGTGTAATTAAATTTGGAGAGGAATTACATACATCTGTACACCAGACGATATTAAAAATGTGTATTATTACGTATCGCGTGTAGTACTACATTTTTTATCCACTGCATTATGATTAATTGTGAGTAAAACCCATGTATATTCACGGTAAAACCAGTAAGACGTGTTAATATACAATCTGCCGACTGTATTTACATTTGAACTTCCGTCTTTCATCACAAGGCGGCCACAATTCCATATAGTTGTTTGTTAACGGACTTCTAGACAACAGGTTTTGGCGACGAGATCACAAATCCTCCGTTATATATACAATGGGATGTGTGACTGACTAACACTCACTCACTCACGTCTGTTGCGCCACACGGTAAGAGAAATGTCTTATTCCCTTAAGTTTATAGACTTCACTCTTCACTGGCAGTAGGTTTCACTCAAAGTCCCGAATGTTCTCTAGACGTCTCCGTCAGTCGTGCATGTGCTCGTCTCCCCACACATTGCCCCGGGCCACCTCGCGGCCGAGAGCGGAACCAAGAAAAAAGTGAACGACGGGGTAATTCTCGCCCCGTCGTCTGCCGCCACACCACCCCCCTGCCAGTCGTGAGCGACGGAAGATGGATGTTGTCAGTCTATGGGCACTGGAGGGGTTGAGACAAAGAGAAAAAAAATATTTCAGAGAAATCAGCAAAAATATTCCGCCAGACGTTGCGGAAAGTGAACTCTGCGTCCAGAGCGAGTCGTCTTTGACGTTTCCGGCGGGTTGGGAAGAGGGGTTTGCGGGAGGGATGGATAGCCTGACTGCCCAGCTGGGGGTGGGACCTCGCTGTTCTCCTCGGGAAGGATGAACGCCGGCTTTAGGCGGTCAATGGAGACTGTCGTTGTTCTGCCCCGGATGACTAGGGAAAACGTTTTAGGACCCCTCTGGACCACCTGGAATGGGCCCTCATACGGCGGCTCCAAAGATTGCCGCACCGCATCGGTGCGCACAAAGACGTGTGTAGCCGTTGCGAGCTCCTTGGCCACGAATGTGGCCTTCTGGCCGTGCGGAGCTGGTGGGCACGGGCGCAATTTGCGCATGTGCCGCCGTAGGTCAGCCACGAAGTCCTGCTGGTCGGGTGGCGTCGTCTGTGATGATGCAAGGAACTCGCCTGGGAGTCGGAGGGGCTCGCCGTAGACGAGGTCTGCGGGCGTCGCGTCCAAGTCCTCCTTCCACGCCGTTCTAATGCCGAGTAGAACGGTAGGCAGGGTTTCCGCCCAGTTCTCTCTGCCATGGCACATGATGGCAGCCTTCAACTGGCGGTGGCACCGCTCTATCATACCGTTGGCACACGGATGGTAGGCCGTCGTTTGGTGATGGCGCATGCCCGTCAGCTCCGTCAGCCTCCGGAAAAGGGCTGATTGAAATTGGCGGCCACGGTCGGTCGTGATTCGTGATGGGCAGCCAAAACGGGAAATCCAGCCGCGATATAGTTCTCGCGCCACCGTCTCAGCCGTCGCGTCTGGTAGCGGGAACACCTCCGGCCACCTGCTGAAACGGTCAATGCATGTGAGGCAGTAGCGGTTACCTGAGGAAACTGGCAAAGGTCCGATTAAATCCACATGGATGTGCTGAAACCGGGAAGTAGGGACCGCAAATTCCCCTTGTGGGGCCACGACATGCCGGTGAATCTTTGCCCGCTGACACGATAGGCAAGCACGCGCCCAGGTGCGACAATCTCGGCGCATGGAGGGCCACACAAATCTGTCAGCGACAAGGCGGGCTGACGCTTTGACGCCTGGGTGGGAAAGGCGGTGGACCATCTCGAAGGCCGCTCGGCGGAAAGGGGGGGTGAGGAAGGGGCGGACTGATGGCGTGGACACGTCGCAATACAAAGCCTCTTCGGAGTCCGGTATCCGCATGAGCCGAAGTTGGAGCGGAGTCTCCGAGTGTAACAGCTTCTGAAGCTCCTCATCGGTGGCCTGGGAGCGGGCGAGCTCTCCGTAGTTGATGCCGCCCGTAATTTCTTCCACCCGCGACAGCGCATCAGCGACGACATTCTCCATGCCCGATACATGGCGGATGTCTGTGCTGTATTGGGCGATAAAATCTAAATATCGAAATTGTCGCGGGGAACACTTGTCACTTGGCTGTCTCAGGGCGTAAACCAAAGGCTTATGGTCCGTAAACACTATAAACGGCCTCCCCTCCACCATATGCCTGAAGTAGCGGATGCCCTGGTAAATGGCTAACAATTCGCGGTCGTAGGCACAATATTTCCGCTCAGTCGGCGATAGTTTGTGCGTGAAGAACGCGAGCGGTTGCCATCCACTTTCACATCGTTGCTGCAACGCGGCACCAATTGAGATGTCCGACGCGTCGGCGACGAGGGCTAGAGGGGCGGAGGGGTCAGGGTGTGCGAGCACTGCGGCCTGGGCGAGGGTCGATTTGCACTCTTCGAATGCTCGCCGCATTTCAGGGGACCACTGCACTGGTTGTTTTCCCTTAGCATTATCACCGAGAGCACTGTGGAGGGGCGCCTGGATGGTGGAAGCGTTCGGAATGAACCGACGGTAAAAATTAACCATCCCTAAAAACTGGCGCAACTGCTTCACTGTCTTCGGCTCCGGGAATGTTTGCACAGCGGAAACCTTTTCAGGGAGGGGTTGAACACCATGGGAGGACACAGAATGGCCAAGGAACGTCACCTCTGGGGCACCAAATACACATTTAGCGCTGTTTATTAGCAGTCCGTGAGCTGCGAAACGCGCGAACACTTCACTAAGGTGGCGCTCATGTTCTTCATTCGAGGAAGAAGCAACTAAAACATCGTCTATGTACACATAGCAAAAGTTCAGTCCACGCAACACTTCGTCCATAAACCTTTGAAAGGTTTGGGCGGCGTTTTTGAGGCCAAAGGACATCTGTGGGCACTCGTACAGGCCGAAAGGTGTAATAATCGCGGTTTTAGGGACGTCCTCAGGGTGGATGGGGATTTGATTGTACGCGCGCACAAGGTCTATCTTCGAAAAAATTGTCTTACCGTGGAGGCTCAGCGAGAAGTCTTGAATGTGCGGCACTGGGTATCTGTCGGGCATGGTGCGGGCATTTAGGGCGCGGTAGTCTCCACAGGGACGCCAAACGCCGTCGCGCTTGGGGACCAAGTGGAGGGGAGAAGACCACTCGCTACGGGAGGGGCGCACAATCCCGAGACGAAGCATTTCGTCGAATTCCCGCTTTGCTGCCGCCAGCCGATCGGGTGCGAGGCGTCTGGCCTTACTCGACGCGGGGGGTCCCGGAGTGGTGTGAATGCGGTGAACAGTGTCATGATTCACTTTCTGAGGAAAGCCTGAAGGGCGAGTAATGTCCGGGAAACGCTCCAAAAGATCGCGGTACTTGGATGACTCCGCGATGGCCTTAACACAAGGTGCTCTTGAAGGAGCGAGGAAACCGTTAGCCGATAGTTCAGTGACACCGTCCACGAGACGTTGATTTTTCATGTCGACCAACAAACCGTAAAATTTTAAAAAATCCGCTCCGAGAATGGGCGTAGTTACGTCCGCTACCACGAATCGCCACACGTCTATAAATTCCCGACCACTTCTAGATCGGGTAGGAACATGAAATTTGGCACGGACATTCTATGGAAGAATTCATCGGAGGAAAAATTCCGAAAACCGGGAATTTTCAACCGAAACTCGCCGATAAAAAATCAAAATGGCGGTTTTTCGACGTTTTCGAAAATTAGACCTTCGGTTCTCACTTAATATCTCTTGAACTTAAGTTCGGATCTCGAATCTGACGAAATATTTATTAAGCCAAATGAATTCATCTACAATATGCGACACATTTCGTCTTTCTACGCTTCGTACTTTTCTCACCAGAGGTCTCTGAACACGAAAATTAGTTAAAAATTCCCCGGTTTTTTCGGTTTTTGTGCTCTAGCGTCTAAACGATCTGATCTCAAAATGGAGAGCGGGTTTTTTGCAGGCAACAAAACGATCTAAACAATGACGCAAATAGTTTACTTCTACGTTAGTTAGTTTCGGAGTTAGATGGTGCCAAAGTCGGAATTTGTCGGATTTTTGAAATTTTCAAACATATTTCGAGCCGTCACGACTCTAATAGTAGAGATATGACCTTGAAACTTGACAGACGTATGGTATGTTACATGGTCCTTATGGATATATTGCGAAAACGCCGTATTTCTATTAACAAAATGGCGAAAAAAAATTAAAAAAATCTGGTCTCTGGAATTCATTGTGTTGCCTCTGAACGGTAAGACATTTTGCCAATGTTATGAATTATTGTTATAGCTAATTAAATGACGTACAAATGGATACCTTTAGTTTTTTCCTATGCTTCAAGAATATCTCATAACAATCCCCGAAAATCTGACTATATGAAATTGATACCCCATTATTTCACGGTAAAATGCCCGTCACGTCTCTAGTATTGTATCTATAGCCTTGTACGTTGGCATGCATGAGCAGCATTACATGATTATGAAGGTCGTTTAGTCAAATTACCGACTTTATATCTACAACTGGCTGAAACAAATTAAAAAATGGCGGATTTTTCGCTCAGTTGTGACGCTGGCTTCTGGATTACGGTGTGTAGGCTCTGAACGGTTAAACATGTACCAATGTTATCAATTTTTCTTATAGACAATACATTGGCCTAAATGTAGGTACCATCAATTGTCTTTTATTATGTAAGATTATCTCACAACAATCCCCCAAAGTCTGACTTTTTGAAAATGAAAACTCATTTTATCGCTGTGAAATTACCGTTTTGTTGCTATTAGCACATATTTGACCTTAATATTTGGCATGCATATGCTACTAAACATAAAAGTTATGGATTATTAGTGAAAACACCGCCTTTTTTCCTACAAACCGCCAAAAAAATTAAACATGGCGGATTTTTTTCTCCGGGTCCGCGAATACTTTGTTCGGTTGGTGCGCAAGCTTCTGGTATTTCATGTGTTGCTTCTTAACGGTTATATATTTTGCTGAGGTTAGAAATTTGTCTTGTCGCAACTAAAATGGTAAATATAATGATACCATTTTGCTGATGCAATGAATGATTTTTCTCTTCATCTCATTTTTATTTCTATTAAAATTGCCTCAAGAACAATACCTTTCTCATCTTCCAAACCCTAACAGTTAACTCACAGCTATCGCTTAAACTAAGAATTTTGAAAAAATCAGATGGAAGCCATTTAAACCCAATAGACTGCCTTCGCCACTACCCGAGCGGTATGCGAGGGGGATAGGTTCAATTGCTATTGCATGAAATGCCTTTTTTTCTTTTTCCATTGTTTTTGTCACCAATATCTTTAAAAAAATTTGTTTTCATAATTGTCACTTGCTTTGAGAATATTCTCTCCCCCTCAAAAAAATTAAAATTGCGGATTTCACTGTTTTTCGTGAATTTTTCATTCTGGCTCCTGAGTGCACTGCCTGAAGCGACTGCTTTTCACAAGTTTGGCTAAGAAATGAGTGTTCTTAATTAGGTTGTTGACTCTGTGTCGTTATCTTTATTGCTTACTTCGATAGAAAACCTAGAAATCGAAACTTTCCGGAGGTTGTCCCACACTAGCGACTGAACGGTCGATCGGATATAATTCTCACGCTCAATTTTTCCTTTTAGTTTTCTTTAAGCAGTTCCCCTGGCCTGCTGCGTAGTCGAAGGAAGACGGGTAGTTTTGTTTCGCAAAACAACGAAAATAACCCATCCCCCCATGATATAAAACTAGAAATAAACTTGTCCTTCTATTGACAATGGTGCTTTCTACGCCCCGTAGTTTCGAAGTTACATGTGGTCCAATTCGTAAATTGCGTTTTCACTGTTCGTACGCAAAATTTAATAACCACAACCCCTGCGTTTTTCAAAATGGCGGATGCTCAAACGTAACACCAACGTAAAACTCTTCAAAATGGATTTCGATGCTGTAACCCTTGTAAGTAAACCATTCTTTTCAGGGGATTTTTGAATACCCCAATTTCAACGGCGAAGCCGTTCCGGGGGTGTAGGGGGCGGAGCCCCCTACCGAGCGAAGCGAGTTCATAATATATATACATGCGTGTATATATGTAAGTAATTAATTTTATATATGTTTTTTAGTTTATTTTGGTAATAACTTACTGTTTTACTCTAAATTGTAATGTTTTCACGTACTACAAGAAGTAAAAATTTAAATTTATTTTTTTTACGGTTATAATGACGTTAAATTTGAACGATGAGACAATAAGTAGGCGATTAAAAGGCCGTTTTTCGAAATTGTATTGATTACTAAACTCTCAGCTAGTGCTGTGCGAATCAGGAATTTTCATTTCGAATCGAACCGAATCGAATCTCCCAGAAGATACTTCGAATGGAATCGAAACGAACTTTTTTTTAAAATTCGGTAGCGAATCGAATCACCCTGAAAAATTCGCTTGCGAATCGAATTCGAATTCTAAATTAAATGCAAAAGCTTATGCGCAGTTTAAGTACCTAATAAAGATTTCCACGATATTTCAGGGCCTTGCATTAGCTTATATATCTATTTTGGCACAAATAATAGCAGAGAATAACATGTGGTCATTTAAATGTTCGTTTCGCGTGAGGAAAACATCGTCTAAACGGACGGCGCACCATTTTTGGAATGAGCGCCATGTTTGAATGCATGCAACGATTCGAAGACGAATCTATCAGATTCGAATATTACGAACCATTCGGTTTCGAAGCATCCCGATTCGCAGGCGAATCGAATCGAATGAAGACTGATTCGAGTCGATTTGATTCGATTTCGAAGCATTCGCACAGCTCTACTCTCAGCCAATAATATTTGGCCCTTGACGATCAGATAGTAGTTTTCAAGGGTCGCTGCAAGACTTTAAATTTTTCATGCCAAGAAAACCCGCGGAATTTGGCATAAAAAGAACTACGGTCGTATATGTCAAATATCCATGTGTTGAATTTTGAAGTATATAAATAGGTTCGCAGCCAGAAGGTACATTTCAAAAATCAAATAAAGTCCTGGATATTATCTATTGAGTTCTGGTGCCTGAGTACGACATTAGGTATCATTTGACCATGGATAATTAGTTCACCAGTGTGCTCGTAAGGAAAAGATTACTGCAAAAACAAATCGCAGCACATGGGACGCTAAACAGCAACGAACGAGAGATATGCCAGGAATTCAAGGCGAATCACAGCAGAGAAATCAGTTACTCCTACTCTGGGTTCCATCGTATCATTAATTCTCATTCAGCGTCGTTCCGAAGAGAAACTAGGTCGTCAAACTGCTGTCTGCCCAACATAATGATCATAAAATCGACACTGAAGGCAGAGAATCTGAAAACCCAAGAGACAATTACGTTTTACAAAAACACCAAGTATGCGTTGATGTTTTTGAAAAAATGTGGCGTCAATGTGATATCACGCACGACAAACGTCGATTGCCTGTAATATTGTTTTACAATTTTCTGAATACTACAGGAATTATTGTCTAGTTTTTAAGGAGACAATAATGCAACACGAGCCACTTATATACACTGTCAAGAGGTTGGGCTTGAACTTGTGATACTCATATTACACGACGTATTTCACAAGAAAGTACACGCAAAGAGTTAAAATTAAAATCTACGCTTATTTCTGCATTACAAAAATATCCGCAATAGTTAAGATGGCCGATTGCGGGGAGGGAGGTGAGGGAAGGATGATGTGACTATTGCGGTGAGGTACGACCATTTGTCAAGTGCAATAGGCTAGTTTCTGAGACCACCAAGTTATCGTATGCCCAAACTGCAATGATATTGACAATGAATGGTGACAATGCATAAATATATTAATATTAATAGCTTTTTTTTAACTTCACTTGTGTGTCAGGGACAAATTTTGTAACCAATCTTCCTGACTAGCAAGAGATCTGAAATTTTGCACATAGGTTCATTTTCGGAGAAATTACAATATTAAGTCAAGAAAAAGTCGAATATAAAATGAATATTAAAGAAATATGTTTTTTTAAAAAATAGTGTTTTTTATATCCTGTAGGTTATTCAATATTGTGAACATGCGTGTCAACCCGACGGAATAAAAATGTTGCTGAACGTCTCATCGAACACAATTTTCTCAAGCCCTAGAAATCAGTACATTTAAATGAAATTCTAATGGATAATAGTGCATGAAATAATAATATTTTAAGTGAATGGAGATGTGAGAAAAGTGCGAATATACGGTTTTTTACTTTATAATGCATTTATTTTGTTAAATAAAAGCTATTTTTTAAAAATATTTTTCAATATTTATTTAATAATAAGGTGATTAAATAGTTAAAATACTCCGTGAATGATAATTAAAAACAGTTTCATCTACATACTACCCAGCAAGCCGACGCATGGGTGTGTGGCAGGGGGTGGTAGGTCACCAGCCGTGTAAAGATGTAAAAGTTTTGGAGGTGAAATGTTGACATGTATTATTGGAGTGTATTTGGAGGAGCTCAGTTTCTATTGTGGTCGCTTTTTGTTCGCGGAAAGAACGAGTTTTTGTACCTATCTGTTCGGCCATGTATCTCTTATTTTATCGCTTCTTTCAGACTTAATAAAACAATGGATAAGTAATAAAAACTTTTACTAAAACCATAGATATAAAAATTAAAATCACAAATTTAAAGAATCGTAATTTAAAAGCATGGCCCGGGTTTCGGCGCTGAGCACCATATTCAGGTGAAGAAGTCCCGCATGCTTATGCCTTATGTGTCCTTAGGGTCGTGCAGACACTTTAAAATTTCTAGTTGTTCCACAGCGTCCAACTCACGTCTATCACTGGTCAAATGTAAAACACTAATATCGAAATCACTGTGGTGGTCGGAAGTAAACAGGTGTTTGGCAAAGTTACTCTTTTCGTCATTGCTGTTTATAAAAGCTCTAAAATGTTGAATGTTAAAATAAGGTCACTAATTAACGAATATTTGTACCCTGCCCCCTCCCCTATACTTGACATAGCCGCCATTGCCTCCGCTCCACCCCACACCCATTCAAGGTCCTCCACCAGCACCCTTCCCCTCACCGCTCTCCTCCCCCCCCCCACATTCGCCACCCCCTCCCCCCCCAAACAGTTTACCCACCTACTCCCACCTCCACATTTTTCAGCCATATGACGTGGCACTGATGTGTGTACATATGCAGGCCGCATGCGGGACTTCTTCACCTGAAGATTTGGTGCTCAGCGCCGAAACCCGGGTCGCACTTTTAAACTAAAATTTGTTAAATTTGTGATTTTAATTTTTATATCTGTGGTTTTAGTAAACGTTTTTATTACTTATCCATTGTTTTATTAAATATGGAATACCACAAAATAACCAAAGAAAACATTTTATTCTTTCAGACGTATAGGTGTAGTGAGGCGTCATGATAACATTCTCTTTGTCGCTCTGAAACATACCAGTTTTGAATTTATCAAGCAGCCTAAGCCTAGCGTGCAGCCTCCGAGTCTCTAGGGGCTCCCACCTTAATCCCTCTAACAGTTGTGAGACACTATATATGTTCGTTCGTAGCAGTTTTTAATAAAGCGCGCTGCTTTCATTTGTATTTTATTAATTTTTTTGGTTAAATCTTTATGACTAGGGTCCCAAATGCTCGCGGCGTATTCGAGGTGTGGCCTAACCAGAGCGAAGTAGCATCTCTCTTTGAATTTTTCATCCGAGGACCTTCCTAATACGCTCTTAAAAAAACCTAGTTTCTTTAATGCTGGGCCGCATATGTTTTGAATATGTGTTCCCCACGATATATCTGAATTTAAGGTATTTCCAAGACATTTTACTGTATCTGAAGATTAATTTGATCCAAAGAAGTCGATAATTTGTCAACTGTCCTTGAAGATTAATTTTTTCCATATGTTTTGAAATACAGCATTTTATAAGGTCTATTAGATACTTGCAATAATAAAAAACTATATTCATAATATTATTAGTTTGTTTTCATGCTTTACCTATACTTTGTTAAAACAAACTACATTCTAATGGGTGACATATGTACGTTCGTGAGCACTATTGGAGTATTTCATAGCTCGAGTACTCTAGTGTTAAGCATTTCTACATGAGGCTAAATTTTCATTCTTGTGCAAGAAATAGCATTGTGGTAACAGAAATATTTTAACTACAAACCATTTAATGGAAAATAAAGCAGGCAATATGCCAACGTATGTTTCCTTGCAATCGGTCCACGCATTCCAAGTGTATATACATGTATTCGACCACAATGCCAGGGTCGCATAATTGTTGCGTCGACAGTTGTAGTCCTACCTTGTGAGAAACAATTCTTTATTGTTTAATAGGATGGTATTTTAATAGTTTTTGCCAGTGATATTTTGAAATTTGACAAAAAGAAAGTGGCATCCAATACAATAATCACGGCCATTACCGTCCAAGAATTTCATTGAAAAGGGAGACTGCACCCGTGAGCTGAAACAAAGGCACAGAGAAAGTAGTAAAGACGATCATTAAAGACTTGCGCTTACATATGTTATTCAAACATAGTTTACATGAATTCCTATTAAATACAAAGATTTTTGTTGTAATTCAAACGGAAGTAATTATCTCTCCATATTTCTACCACGCTAATAACTGTACACAAGCGCTTCAATTTTGGAAAGAAAATGCTAATTTACGATGATTCGTTAGTCGCAGTGACCTATAAACTTGATTTTTCAGCGTAAGGAGGTATCTGAGCCGACCTAAATGGAAGTGTAAATAATGAAAGAAGCCATAATGATCCGTCTTGTAACTAGAAATTTCAACGAGAAAGAGGCTTTAAATTGATCATGGCCCCAAAACCTTCTATTGAATGTGGTAAAAATAAAAAGACGAGGATAAAATCAATCAACGACATTCAGGCAAACTAGCCATCAGGATTCCAAATCCAACAGCGACCAAATTAAACGGCATTTAGAAGCCCTTAAGACGGAGAGCAAGTCACAACTCGAAACCATGGTAGCAATGAAGTGCCCATTAAATGCAGAAGAACTCCCTGGAAAATTTTCTACGTGAGATTCACCGGGAAAGACATAGTAAATTCTTATCGAGTCTCCATCCAAGTTAAGTTCTCCATATTCATCTTTTCCAAGGTAAAGATGAATCACCTTACCCGGACGGAAACCCCACACCAGAATTTACTTCGATTATTCACCGAGACAAAATCCAATACCTTACACCTGAGATTTTCACCTGAGGGATATTAGCGCGGAAATTATATACCATCCACCAACTATAGTGTCGTGGGTGTCGACCGACAGCAGAGGTTTTTCGACCTGTTTTGATTCGCACTGAAGTACGTCGAGTGAAATATGAACATATTCGCAACAATATTTTTTTTAAATTACTTTTCTAAGAGTATCACTTATATCTAGAAATATTTTTAGAAAAAATGGCTAGGCAGCTCACATGTGATTTCATTTCCAAGCGTTCGGCTTGTGATGCCAGTTAAATGTGCATAGAGTACATACTCACAGACAATGAATGGCATTAAGACTCGACTCACTATAGCTTATATTATGAGCCAATCAATTGTTCAAAATTTATTTTTATACATTGATATACATATAAATACGATTTGAGGTTGGAGGCAGCCATTCGGCCTTGTACTAGGTTGACAGGGATGGAGCAGACAGAGAAACAGACGAGCACTTACTACGCTAGCTTTTGGACGTCTCCGTCCGTCTTCAAGGCGATACCAAACATAAACGTAGTCATTGGCACGGAATGGTGGGTAAGAGAGGAAGTAGACTGGGAGAGGGGGAAGGAAGATTGGGTTTTTTTCCCTCTGTGTGCTTGGGGGCCAGAGTTTGAGGAACGGTTTGCAAAAGGGAAATTTTACCCGCTCTTGTTGGGGCGGAAAAGAAAGAAAGGGTCGTGGTGAAATTTCGAGGCAAAGTGGGGGAAGGAACGGAAATCACCACAAACCACCAAGGATCCCTTTAGGCTCTGAGCAGTATTTTAGCCAGCAAACCACCAAAAGTTGAAGTTAGGACGCGTTTAAGCAAATTAACAAATATTTGAGCATATATAAAAATTAATGATAAATACATGTCCACGTTCTGCCCGAGGTACGCTCGTGGTAGTATCGGGTGAGATCCGGTCTTTGGGTCTCGGCAGCACGTCACCCGTATCTGTTACATGCAGCTTTGTTGATTGCAGTTGAAGCAAGTGGTCACTCGCTTCAACTGGCGGACGATGACGCATAGCCACTACGCCAGCTGTCCTTAATTCGGAGTAGGCCACCGCGAATGCCACGGAGTTTCGATGTTTCTCAAGAATTATTCGGGAAGCTATCGAAATTTCAAAACATCCGAAAATTTTCCTCCGGGAGGATCTCCTCCACAGCTCATGAAAGAGAATATTCAGACTCACAAAAATGGATGAATACTAGCAACCGGAGACAATTGGCACCGAGAAGGGAAATGTCGCAAAATCTGCAACTGCAGGAGCAGACAACAGCGTGCCTTTATAGGGCCGTCCACTAACCGGTATCGACATATCAAAATTCGCTTGCTGGGACGCATGCGGATGTTGTCCCCATAAACAGCAAAGCGGTGAAATACCACTCGACATCAGAGCACCGAGGAAGCCTTCGCACCAGCAGCAACCAAGTTCTTTCAATTCAAAGAACTGCGGTAAAAGCCGCGTGGTAACATAGCGGAGTCACCTGCTAATGGTCACAAAACTGTGTTTAATTCACGGTAGAAAAATCATTCGCAGTGGAAAAGTCACTCAGTGGATATGAAAGAGATCAGAGTGGGCGATTGGACAGTAAAATAGGCTATGCGCCTTTGCTATTGCTTAAATGATTAGACATTTATCGCGAAATCGAGGAGATTGGCTTCGAATCCCATACCAAGTGAAAGATTTTCTCCACGGTGAGTTTCACACAGTGTTAAGTTCTTTGACTGTACCAACCAAGAAAACTTGATTATAAAATGTACCTACACAATTTCTTCTCTTTTGGTTTCCCAAGTCATCTGGTTGACATTAGAACATGCGGATTATAGCAATCTGCGTATTGATAGGCAAACGATTGGCTCCAGGATGTGCTTCATCAGGATCCGTATGGAGTTGCTTTTCAATGGGCACCACGCGTAGAATACCCGGTAAGGGACACCGTGGGCCCCGATCCCCGCATTCCTTCTCCCCCCGATAGTGTTTCCTCCCTCGACTTCACTCTATGCCTCTCTTTTTGTTATCCCCCTCACGTTGTTCACTTTTCCTTCCTCCTTCCCGCGCCCACTCTCTCCATCCATCCGTTTCTTTATTCACAGTTTCCCATTTTTCCCTCTTCCTCCACCTCTCCCTCTCTCTCTCTCAAAAACCTCTTCTCCCCCTCCATCCACCATATCGATTTTCCCGCTACCTTAGCCTTTAGCGTGTAGGCTCCGAGTCTCTAGGGGCTCCCACATCAGCTCCTCTTAAAGTTGTGAAACACAAAATGTTCGCTCGTATCATTTTTTAACGAAGATTTGTATTTTATCAACTTTTTTGGTTAATTCTATTTGACCAGGGTCCCAAAGTCTCGCGGCGTATTTCGAGATGTGGCCTAACCAGAGCGAAGAGGCATCTCTCTTTTAATTTTTCATCCGAGGACGCTATTATACGTTTAACAAAGCCTAGTTTTTTAATGCTGTACCGCATATGTTTTGCATGTGTGTTCCACACAATATATCAGAGGTTAAGATAATCCCAAGATATTTTACTGTATCTGAAGATTTCTGTTCACTCCACCCACAGTGTAGGTATGTCACATCTTTCGCAGCAACAGAACCGTAGTGCACTTACTAAGATTTAATTCTAAAACCCCACTCCTGGCACTACAAATGAACATTGTTAAGGTCCGGTGACGGAACTTCAAAGTCTGCGTCTTTACTAATTTTCAGCAGATAACTGTATCGTCTGCAAATAGTCTTAATTTACTGCTAACACGAGAACTTAAGCAGTTACTATAAATAATGAATAAATGAGGGCCAGTCACGCTTCCTTGAGGAACACCCGATGTGACTCCAACCATATCAAATCTAAAGCAATAAATAACTACTTTTTCTTTTCGATCAATGAGACATCCAATTCACTATTTTCTTATCAACTCCGCATAAATGCCATTTATATATGAGTTTTTTGTAAGGAACTTTGTCAAATGCCTTCTTGAAATCAAGGAATATCGCGTCGACTTGTTTTTTGATTCATCTGATTTTAGGATATCATGAAGAAAGAGGGCAAACTGTGTTTCACGGGATCTGCCCATAAGGAAGCCATGATTTGTAAGAAGGTGCGATTATTCAGGAATATCAGAATATTGCTAACGACGACAATGTGTTCGAGGATTTTGCATAAACGTATTGTTAATTATAAAGACCGGTAATTTTCTGGTTAATTTCTCTATCCTTTTTTAAATATTGGTGCGACGTAGGCTATTTTCTAGTCCAGCAAATAAGATAAATAAATTGTATGGAGCGCAGAGAAATTATTGATTACATGGGTAAAAAAATAATGCAACACAATGAGATCTTGAGCATTACATTCGCACAATTTGGTTTAAAACAGCATTTCAATGTTGTCAATGGCCAATATCCATTGACGAATCACCCTTAAATATTTATTGAGACAAGTAAGGTGTACGTTAGTATTAGTCAATTATTTTATTATTTTTGCAAATTAAGCTCCACGAACAAAATCACCTCTTACACAAAGTAAAATAAAAAAAATAGTGAGTAAGAGGTTTCGCATAAAATGACTTCAGGAAAGTAAAAACAAG
Source organism: Ceriagrion tenellum (assembly GCA_963169105.1). Taxonomy (NCBI): domain Eukaryota; kingdom Metazoa; phylum Arthropoda; class Insecta; order Odonata; family Coenagrionidae; genus Ceriagrion; species Ceriagrion tenellum. The sequence continues at coordinate 3,410,376 of OY720644.1, forward strand.
TATTACGTATTCGCATAATAACACGTCCGCAGGATGTTTAACTCCCTACGTTCACCCGTTAAGTCCAGCAGAGCTCGAAATACAATGGGAGTCGCCTTTTTGCATCGCATTCGACATTATACATATAGGCCGCTTTGATAATCTCACTTGTGTTACTAACCTTTCGTAACGACTAATAAGAATTGCTTTCAGACTGCCGTTGACAACTTAGACTTAATATCACGTATGTAAGCTCCATACCGTATTGATTGACTACGTTAATAATACCCAGCAAACTCCGACATACTACTGTTAATTTCACCATAAGAAAAATATCGTAAACAGACTGCAGAAAGGACAGATTTTAAGCGCCATTTTTTCTGGGTATTTTGTAGATATGGATCCATATCTTCTCGAAACTAAGAATAAATGATAAAAAATCGCTTCCGAATTTCGATTATGGTACATTATTGTTTAATAATTTAACAGCCAAGAGTCGCTTGAATAGAATTAAGTAGTCGCCTTTCTGCACCTAGTATTCATATGTCCACTTCCATTTTATTTTGACCAAAACACATTGGTAAAGAGAAGTACCAAAGTAGAACTGATTGATGAAGATAATTGAAGATACGATACAAAGGTCGATATGTTTCGCTTTAGAATAGCATGAATACTGATCATTGGTAAATACGAAAATAGGATGCACACCACATCTACCTTCCTAATAAGATAAATTACATGCCAGAAGAAAATTTGACGCGCGAATGCAAGCTGACGCTAACTATGAAAGTTTCATGCTCTCACCCTCATCAAGTTGTGGGATTACATTGAAAAATCTACGTCGGAGCAGGAATTCAACATTTATATTTCTCGCCATCCCATTACAGCCAATCCGCATCATATTCAGGGGTGAAAACGACTTTCAAGTAGTTAAATAGTTTAGCTGAACAACCTGACTACCCACTTTGCCCCGTTACCAGTTCAGAAAATTTAATTACGATGTGCTTCAAACGTATGATAATGATTTTCGTTAAGGCGAAAAACGATTCCCTTCTCGCGGAATGGAAAAAAAGATCAAAAACCCAAAATGGACGGATACAAACCAGATCACAATAAACATCCCATCCACAAAACACAAAAAGGCATCTATGAGGTATTTGCCCAATTCACCTTCCAGCAAATAAGGCCCACGTTTGAAGACTGAAAGATTTTTGAAGGTGTTTCAAACGCGCCGCGCGAAAAAGATGAGTCAAGTTAAAGACTTATTTTGATAATTTCCTTTAACTACTCACAATTTCTGACATATAAAACTATATTATTACACCATTAATAATGCAATATTTAATTGATGTGTCCCACAGTTGGTGTAACTAAAACGTATAATTCGAATATGGTCTCCATTATGATTAGGGAACTATCTCGCTCGGACTACCTTAAGTCGTAGTTTTCAGCTACAACCGCATCGCTTGGAATGAAGTCAAATGATTGTGTAAAGGCATGTCCTTATTTCGCTCCCAACTCCTTTCGTCCCACACTGGAGCCTCTTAAAATGGCGCATCTCCCGCAGGATGAATGGTGCCACCCCCATGCAACTCCCCCAAGCAAACCCCTCTTCTCGAAGAGTTCCCTCACTCACCCCCTCCCATGGCAAACCAACGTATTCACGCGGTGACATAAACATTTGAGGATAGGATAGCGCTCTCTCTCTTTTTATTCACGAGAACGGCCATCGTCTGACGAGAAGGTGTCGGGAAAGTGTGTGCGTGGCCTATTTGGCCGTCGCGGTTGAAAGAGCGGTTTGAAATATTTATCCGCGACAGTCTTCATCGTTCGGGCATATAAATGGCGTCGCTCGGCCTTGCCCCGCAACGGTCGCGGGAATGTATATAAAGTCCCCTTAAGCGTCCTTTACGGTGGCATTGGATACAGCAGACCATTGCCTCATTTTGGGGTCTTATCCCCCGCGAGGTTTCGGGCTGTCGTGGAGTAGTTTAAGGGCGCAGTAAAAGGTATATATATATATATATATATATATATATATCCAATCTTTATCCAATAGAAATTATCCCGAGCCACTTCTAAAAAAACGTATTTTACCCTCCTCTGCTAATTTCACCCCACGTAAAAAAGACACCCCCCCGGACGCCCTAAATCTTCACATCACATATTTTCCTGGCGTCCAAAAACTCAAGACCATCCTCAAAGACTTATTCCCAATTTTAGATACTAACAGATCGACAGCCAATCTCCTACCCAAATGCCCCACAGTATGTTTCAGACGTCCACCTAACTTAGCCAATCTTCTTCGCTCCAATTCTTCGCGAGAGGGTACATCGAATGACACTCCCCGTCCCACCACACAGAGATGCAACAAACCACGGTGCAAAACGTGCAACATGTTTCGCCCCCTTTCCTCATTTCAGAGTCCTAACACAGAGACGCCGTTCGACATCAAAGCCTCCGGCTCTTGCGACTCCCACAACTTAGTTTATGTGTTACAATGTAAACTATGTCCCGGTTTTTATGTGGGCGAATGTATTACACCCCTTAATATTAGAATGAATAACCATCGGTGCACCTGTAAAGACCCATCTTCCACTTTCCCCGTCCCTACTCATGCGCGGAAGCATGGCTTGTCCTTTGACAAGTGCTTTGAGGTGGCAATATTGATCTCCCTTCCCCCGGAGTAATTGAAGTGCGCCAGAAGGAGCAGGCCATAATCTGGTTGCTAAAATCGTACGCCGCGCCCGGATTAAATAAAATACATTAATCGCACGCTCCCCGTTGTTTTCCATTTACCCCCTTCCCTTTCCTCTCCCCCCCCCCACCCTCACTGCGACCCCTTCGGCTCTCTCCGGCCAAGACACGAGCTGGTAAAAATTTCCCCTTTTCAAGAACCGTTCGTCAACCGCTGGGAAAAACCCCTTCCCCCATCCCCACTCCCCTAACCTACCGCCCCTCCTACCCCTATCCTCACCAGCGCACACGACATTTGTTCCGTGATACGCCTTGAAGACGGACTAGTTCCGAAAGCTAGCTATGTAAGTGTGATCGTCTCTTTTTTTGTGTGTCTATCTCCTCCATCCTATCCACATCGTGTGTTCATCGCCGCATGGCTGACTCCAATCCATCAACGTATATATATATATATATATATATATATATATATATATATATATATATATATATATATATATATATATAGATGTATAAAACTTCGTCACAGGGTGACACTAAACATAAAACATATAAAAAGCAAACTCACGAGTTTAAAATTTTCGGTGGGTCGCCCGCACCTTCATCAGTGATAGTGAAACGTGCCTCACAGGGCCGGGAGGTGCGGAGGAGTTTTTATTAAACGCAGACACAAAAAAACCAGGTTGGAAAAACAAAGTAATTTATTTACTAGAAAACGAAAGACAACAACGGTCGTTTAAAAATAATCCCCCCCCCCCCCGAATTGTGACCTGGCTAAAAAAAGGGGCAGACTCGGGATAAGAGGAGGTAGGAATTTTAGGGTATGGTATACCTTGGCTGCGGGAGGTAGCGGTGGTCTTCAAAAGGTGCCGTGCGTCCGTCTCTCGGGGGCAGCTGTAATAGCCGTCGAACACTCGAAGCGAGCCTCAGCAAAGCAATGCCCGACGCTCGCGGGGCAACGATCCTATTTATACCTGGGGCCCATTTGCCACCAGGTATGATCGACCCCTCTTGACCGGGTCCCGGTCCTCAACCAAGCGCAGCTCGGGAACCGAACTCGTGGGCTGCAACGTGCCCTCGAAGCGTCATTGCTCCAGCGTCCCGCAGTTCACAACTCGACGCGCCCCTCGCTGCGTCCCTCATCAATCCACGAACCGAGCGATCCACCGCTCCCTCAGTGTGAGGCAAGGCTCATCCTCCCTCGCTTCTCCCAGGTGCTTTTCCTACGCTACCTCCTTCAAACAGCCGGGCATAAGGTGGGGGAGGAGGGAAGGTATGACACAAATGAGCCAGCACATTTCAGGAAATCGCAACAAGTAAACAAACAAGTGACCGTTACACACCCCAATTAGAATACATTTCAGCTCAATAAGGCATAAAAAAAATATCCGTCTCTATTTTACCAAAATCTTTCCACATTATCTTCAAATAAAAAAAAAGGAACAGAGACATTACCGAAAAACACATGTGCATATACGTACGTGAATTCACGTACGAATTCTTCGTCGTCCCCTTTTTTTTTTGGGGACCAATTACTCGCCAACACATTACTCGAATTATCGAGCCACACGTAAGACATTAGTTATTTAAGTCAAACTTATCTATTACCAGTGATAAACCAGAATTAACTCAAACCCCTTTTTTTTAACAATATAACCACAAATAGGGGTAGACAACCTAAGGTTAAATTACAAAAAAAAAACTTTCTCCAGCAGCGTTGCTGAACCCAAAAGGTAATCAGTTACCAACAACCAAACTCCGACAAAGTACAAGAAAAACAAGGGAACAAGACAACCCGGACAAGTCACAACATCCGTCAATAGACTTTAAGTTGAAAAATCAACAAACAACAAAAAAAAATCGCGACGCGAGCGACGCGGTTGCGCCTCTTCTCAGACCACCGCCATCTCAGAGCCACTCATAACAATACCCAAATGAAGGTTAGGAAGGCAATGGAGGTAGGGACTACTGGGAAGGAAGGATTGGAGTCTCTCGCCGATTGAAAGATTTAATTTGAGATACGTGACATCTGCGTGAATACTCTCCCGTCTCCACATCCTTCAATTCTACAGTCACCGGGCTTGTAAACCGGCTTATTCGCCATGGTTTGGACCATTTCGGCAAAAATTTCGCTGATTTTTTGTTAACCGAGGAACTCAAGGGGTGTAATTTATATACGACTATCTGGCCTACTTTAAACGGTTGGTCCCTCCGATTCCTATTATAATTTCTCGCTACGACCTTATTTGCACGCTTCAAGTTTCGAAGGGCCTCGGTCCACCTTTCTTCGGTGCTTTCTCCCCGTTTGGCCTCAGCGACGCTGTCATCGATAGTCCAGCGCATGGCCAACGGATGATTTAATTCTCGCCCCAAAAAGAGACTCGCCGGAGTGCATTTTGTGCTCTCATGGAAGGCGGTATTAAACGCCATGGATATGGTATGTAGGTTTTCGTCCCACCGGTCCTGTGCATCATGGTGAAAAATAGTGAGCGCTGTTTTTAGGTTCCTATTAAACCGCTCGACATGAGACGGTTGAGGATAATAGGGACTTGTGGTGACGTGTTTTATCCCCCAACCGAAACACATATCTTTTACCTCCCTTGAAGTAAAAGTCGGGGCATTGTCGGATACCATTATTTTGGGAAAACCTGCTACCGCGAAAACACGAGTGTTGAGGATTTTAACCGTATTGGCAGCCCTCATGTTGCGTGTGGGAATAATAAACACGAATTTCGAAAAAGCGTCAATGACGGCAAGAATCGAAGTATTCCCCGACCGCGTACGCGTTAGTGGGCCCATATAATCAACGAAATATTTCTCTCCCGGCTCGGTAGCCACCTCAGACGAATGGTACCCAACCATAGTGTTTTGCGCTGGTTTCGCGCTTTGACAGCCAATGCAAGACCGTACATACATTAATATTTCCCTATGCATATTCGGCCAAAAGAAATCCCGAGATATTTTTTCCCTCGTTTTACGATATCCTAAGTGACCGCCGATTATTGAGTCGTGGAAATAAGCCATTACCATCGGTCTAATCCCAACGGGAATGTAAACTCGATTACGTTTGCTCTTACGCGCGCGAAATACCACAAGTCCCTGGCGCAACTTCAGATTCCTTACCCCGACCCCATTACTTAGTCTTTGTTTTAGTCTTTGACATTCTAAGTCTTTCTCCTGATGTTCTAAAATGGTCGTGAATGATATCGGTGTGTCCTGCAGGACACACAACCCGGGTCGTGTGACTTGTTCGTGATCATTTTGGTTTTCATCAAACATCCGTGACAAGCAATCGGCCACGACGTTATCCTTCCCTTTCACGTGAGTTACTCGAAACTTATAACTAGATAAACGTAACATCCACCGTCCGACCTTTCCCAACTGCTTAGGGTGATTACGCATCCATGACAGGGCCTGGTTATCGGTGTATAGCTCAAATTCCCGGCCCCTCAGATATTGCCCAAATTTCTCTACGGCAAATACGACTGCCAAGCATTCGGCTTCATAAGTAGCGTATTTTTTTTCCGCGTCGTTAAGGGTTCGACTAGCGAAGGCTACAGGTGCCAAATGACCGTTGACTCTCTGTGATAATACCGCCGCTACAGCATTGGAGGATGCGTCTGTATGTACCACAAAATCTTTAGTGAAATCAGGGATATGCAGCACTGGGGGCGACGCAATTTTTTCCCGTAATTTTTGGAAAGCCTGCTGTTGAGCAGGCCCCCAAAAGAAGCGGGAATTTTTCTTTTTTAACCGATTCAGTGGGGCCGCAATCTCCGAAAAACAGGGAATGAAACGCGCATAGTAACTGCACATTCCTAAAAAACGTTTCGTCTCCCTCAGATTCCTCGGAACCTGGAAGTTACTCACTGCTTCCCCTCTGTCTGGATCTATTCTAATTCCCTGGTCCGACACAATGTGTCCTAAATACTTGATTTTATTTAATCCAATCGAAATTTTCTCCGGATTTACAGTCAATTTCGCTCGCCTCAGTCGCGAGAAAACGTCTTCCAAGTGTATGATGTGATCATCAAAGTTTTCGCTGTACACCACAACGTCATCTAGGTATGTAAATACATATTTGTATTTTATATCACCCAAAATGCTATCAATTAAGCGTGAAAGAACCTGTCCACCCGTACAAAGTCCGAAAGGTAAACGTTTATATTCATACAGACCGAAAGGAGTTATAAATGCCGTCGCCCGCCTGCTTTTGGGAGTCAGAGGAATCTGGTGATACGCGGCATTTAAATCTAAAATGGAATAATATTTAGCCTTACTGAAATGCAGAAAGGCGTTTTCCACAGTGGGTAGGGGAAAGGCATCATAAACTACTTTCTTATTCACCCTTCGGTAATCAACTACTAGCCGCGAGGATCCGTCTTTCTTGGGCACTAAAAAACACGGACTAGCGTACGGGGAATTAGATTCTTCAATAACTCCCTCCTGTAGGAGATCCGTCACATGCTTCCTCATTTCTACCATCTTAGGAGGGTTGCATTGAAATGGAGGGGATCTAACCGGCGTATCATCTGACAAGGATAAATCGTACTCCATTACGTTTGTACATCCTAACGATTTGGTGACTACCTCTTTATATCGGTTTAGTAACCCCTGTACTTTTTTTCTTTGTTCATGATTTAAATACTCGAGTCGTGACGTCTTATCTTGCCCGATTACTACGCCGTTATTCGCTGGTGGAGAAAGGAATGAGGCCATGATCTCGGGTCTAAACTTAAAACCGTAAGTCTTACTTACAAAATTTAATACCATTCCTGTTTTACTCATAAAATCAGCACCTAAAATTACCTGAACTGGAGAAGCGTCAAGAATGAAAAACTCATGTTGCCACGAATTTCCTTGTATTTTAATATGGAGCTTGACCTTTCTAGTTATGCTAATGGGCGTCGAATCCACCCCATAACAAATTTTCTCTAACTTAATAATTTTCCGTCGAGCCCCCGTCAGTGTATTCAAAAAATCTTCCGAAATGCACGACCCAAACGCACCCGAATCTAAAAGAGCAGTGCAAGCTAAACCATCAATAGAAATGTTTATTTTCGGTGATAGGTCGAATTTGGTTACCGAGGGCCGGCCACGAAACGCCACTAACCTTCCGCGATAGCCTCGTGGCTTCATAACTCCGCGAACCACTCGTTTCCCGTACGGGGCGTATTTCTGTGGGTAAAATGTGGCTCCGCCGTGTGGCCTCCTCTTTGCCACCCTCCATACCTACGTGGGGGCAATTGTTCCCTTCGTCGATGCTGGCTACTTCTAGGCCAACGTTCGGTGGGGTATAATCGTTGCCCCGATCGCCCATTTCGATCCCCGAATTCAGCGTCCACCATCTCTTCTATAGGCGGAGGGTCCCTATATGATTCAGCGATGGCTCGTCTTTCATCATAGTTACGTCCCCAAAGAACCAACTGTCCAAAAGATTGCGGTTTATCTATTAGATGCCAAGAATAATCAGGGTTAAGATTACTGCACACTATCTCCAACAGTTCGTCTGGTGAGAGTTTTTTTTCTAACCTTTGATTCATATTTTTCATGACGATAATATATTCGCTTAGCGTTTCACGCCTACCCTGAGTGCGGTTATAGAGGTCTCTTTTCAAGCGTGTCTGATAATTTGGGACACCAAAGGTCGCTTTCAACTCTTCTCGAAAATGGTTTACATCCCGAAATTGATTGGCCCAATACCAAGCGTTGGCCCTACCGGATAAAACTTCGGGAATTACCTTGAACGCCATACTATCGGCCAGTTCTACCTGACTCGAGAACCTACCGAAACGTTGTAAGAATCCCACTACACTTTCCCCCGGTTCACCATCGAATCTTAAATCCCAACGGTGTGCGGCGGCCACGAGACTTTCTAACATCTTTACATCAAATTGCTTAGGACGGGGGACCTGGACCTCGGGAGGTGTTACCTCTGAAACATTTGCGATCAATTCTGCGCCGCTCCCATTATCCTCCCCACGATCTAGTGAATGAACATACTCTCGCAGAACTTTCCGTAGTTCATCCAACGTGCCATTTGTTTCTAACCCGAATCTACCGCAAAAGTCAATTGCTTCTGCTTTCGTTAGTTCGTTAATCCAACTGGTTCCGGTAGGTAGCTTCGCTGCCATCTCTCGCACTCCTTTTACTTTACTGTATCCCGCAACCACGCTCTGCTACCATTGAAACGTGCCTCACAGGGCCGGGAGGTGCGGAGGAGTTTTTATTAAACGCAGACACAAAAAAACCAGGTTGGAAAAACAAAGTAATTTATTTACTAGAAAACGAAAGACAACAACGGTCGTTTAAAAATAATCCCCCCCCCCCGAATTGTGACCTGGCTAAAAAAAAGGGGCAGACTCGGGATAAGAGGAGGTAGGAATTTTAGGGTATGGTATACCTTGGCTGCGGGAGGTAGCGGTGGTCTTCAAAAGGTGCCGTGCGTCCGTCTCTCGGGGGCAGCTGTAATAGCCGTCGAACACTCGAAGCGAGCCTCAGCAAAGCAATGCCCGACGCTCGCGGGGCAACGATCCTATTTATACCTGGGGCCCATTTGCCACCAGGTATGATCGACCCCTCTTGACCGGGTCCCGGTCCTCAACCAAGCGCAGCTCGGGAACCGAACTCGTGGGCTGCAACGTGCCCTCGAAGCGTCATTGCTCCAGCGTCCCGCAGTTCACAACTCGACGCGCCCCTCGCTGCGTCCCTCATCAATCCACGAAACGAGCGATCCACCGCTCCCTCAGTGTGAGGCACGGCTCAATAGAATGAGGATTGAGGAGGAATATATATACATATATATATATATATATATATATATATATATATATATATATATATATATATATATATATATATTACCAGCAAGCACATGAATATAAACATCAGAAAATCCTTTGAAGAAATATTTATATTTAAGAAATAAATAAATAAATAAATAAATAAATAAATATATATATATATATATATATATATATATATATATATATATATATATATATATATATATATATATATATATATATTTATATATACACGATGTGGATAGGATGGAGGAGATAGACACACAAAAAAAAGAGACGATCACACTTACATAGCTAGCTTTCGGAACTAGTCCGTCTTCAAGGCGTATCACGGAACAAATGTTCATTTGTTCCGTGATACGCCTTGAAGACGGACTAGTTCCGAAAGCTAGCTATGTAAGTGTGATCGTCTCTTTTTTTTGTGTCTATCTCCTCCATCCTATCCACATCGTGTGTTCATCGCCGCATGGCTGACTCCAATCCATCAACGTATATATATATATATATATATATATATATATATATATATATATATATATATATATATATATATATATATATATATATATATATATACGATGTGGATAGGATGGAGGAGATAGACACACAAAAAAAGAGACGATCACACTTACATAGCTAGCTTTCGGAACTAGTCCGTCTTCAAGGCGTATCACGGAACAAATGTCGTGTGCGCTGGTGAGGATAGGGGTAGGAGGGGCGGTAGGTTAGGGGAGTGGGGATGGGGGAAGGGGTTTTTCCCAGCGGTTGACGAACGGTTCTTGAAAAGGGGAAATTTTTACCAGCTCGTGTCTTGGCCGGAGAGAGCCGAAGGGGTCGCAGTGAGGGTGGGGGGGGGGAGAGGAAAGGGAAGGGGGTAAATGGAAAACAACGGGGAGCGTGCGATTAATGTATTTTATTTAATCCGGGCGCGGCGTACGATTTTAGCAACCAGATTATGGCCTGCTCCTTCTGGCGCACTTCAATTAATCCGGGGGAAGGGAGATCAATATTGCCACCTCAAAGCACTTGTCAAAGGACAAGCCATGCTTCCGCGCATGAGTAGGGACGGGGAAAGTGGAAGATGGGTCTTTACAGGTGCACCGATGGTTATTCATTCTAATATTAAGGGGTGTAATACATTCGCCCACATAAAAACCGGGACATAGTTTACATTGTAACACATAAACTAAGTTGTGGGAGTCGCAAGAGCCGGAGGCTTTGATGTCGAACGGCGTCTCTGTGTTGGGACTCTGAAATGAGGAAAGGGGGCGAAACATGTTGCACGTTTTGCACCGTGGTTTGTTGCATCTCTGTGTGGTGGGACGGGGAGTGTCATTCGATGTACCCTCTCGCGAAGAATTGGAGCGAAGAAGATTGGCTAAGTTAGGTGGACGTCTGAAACATACTGTGGGGCATTTGGGTAGGAGATTGGCTGTCGATCTGTTAGTATCTAAAATTGGGAATAAGTCTTTGAGGATGGTCTTGAGTTTTTGGACGCCAGGAAAATATGTGATGTGAAGATTTAGGGCGTCCGGGGCGGTGTCTTTTTTACGTGGGGTGAAATTAGCAGAGGAGGGTAAAATACGTTTTTTTAGAAGGGGCTCGGGATAATTTCTATTGGATAAAGAATTGTGAAGCTTATCAAGGTATTCGTGAAGTTTTGGAGTTGCAAATCCGGTGGCCACGGATCGACAGCGAATAAGGAATTGAGTGCTTAGTGTGTTTGGGATGGCAGCTGTTGTAATGCAAATACAGTTGTTTGTTGGAGGGCTTGAGGAGGCTTGGAGGTTGGAGGGCTTGAGGTTTGTTGGAGGGCTATATATATATATATATATATATATATATATATATATATATATATATATATATATATATATATATATATATATATATATATATATATATATATATATATATATATATATATATATATATATATATATATATATATATATATATATATATATATATATATATATATTAAATATAAATATTTCTTCAAAGGATTTTCTGATGTTTATATTCATGTGCTTGCTGGTTAAAATATTTTTCTTAGTCATAAATGCCTGTTTTGCCGAAGTAATCCGTCTCTTCACTTCCATTAAATATCTCTTGTCCTGAGTGATTAAACTGCCAATTGATAACAAATTTGTTCCAACTGATCAATTCTGGTGTCGTCAATTTTAATATTGGTTTTAATTTCTTCCATATTTTTTCGTACAACCATTGCTGTCGTTTTCCTTTCATCCACTTTTTAATTTACATCGCTTTTCAGGATGTCCTGATAGGACTAAGCAGCGCATTCTATTCGTTTCTTTTTCGGAGTCGGAGACTATTACGATGTCATCAGCAAACCTGTTACAATGTGTTCTTTCACCATTGAATTTTACTCTCTTTGTCTTTTCCTTCATGATCTGAATAACTTCCTCAACGATCATATAAAATAGATATGGAGATATGAAACATCCTTGTCTAACTCCTTTCCTGACCCTGGCCTCTTCTTCTACCTTCGTGATGATTGTTTTTGTGCTTTGGTTCTGGTACAGTAGATTTATCATTCTTCTATCCTTCCAGTCCTGTCCTACCTTCTTCATAGTTCTACTGAGCAGCTCCCAGTTCACATTGTCAAAACATTTTCTATGTCAATAAAGGTAAGATTAGTCCTTACCATACGTAAGACCAGGATTGCTTTTCTTGTTCCTGTGCCTCCTCTAAATCCAAAGTGGTCATCTCCAAAATATCTATTTTTCCTTTTTTCCAGTTCCTGAGTATTTTCTTTTTTTCAGAATGTTTCCTGGAACCGATTACAATATTTCCCCTGCGATATCTCCCCTTCCAATCAATTTAATTTAATGAAAGCTCTTTAAAAAATATATTTTCGCTACTATTGTCTTTTATATGAGATATGCGAGTGGTTTATCATCAATAAGTAGCTTTATCAATTAATCGGAAACCCCCAAAGATGCTAGTTTTATCTACGCTAATCAGCTATCGGCTTTATAGATTGCATTTAAGCATTTCGAAGTGCGAATATTTTAGCTACGTGACAGTACACAGAACTCCCATTAACTCAATTGCAAATACGTAATCGTCGAAGTAAAGACCAATCAAAGATGCCCAGTGCCTTTCACTGAACTATTGACGCTAAAAAACAAATGAAATATACAATACTGGGAAAAACTATCCCCCAACGTTCGCCAGGAAAACCAATCTTTGAATTTATGGCAGCTGCTAATGAAAATTATGGCACTAGTTTCCGACAAAATGCTGCACATTTAAGTTATATGGATTGAAAGATAACTTGAATGACCTATACAGGACACGAACTCTCACCAGCCAGAGTGGTAGTGCGAATAAAATGCAGCAAACCGGGCTCAAGGTAGCAGTGACTCACGGACTTCACCGAGGCGCTATGGTTGGCAGCAACTAGAAAAGGTTCGCTCACTGACGCGCCACAATTTACAAACATCATCGCCTCGCCAGGAAGGGTATTAAAAATTCTGAGGTCCAGGTATCAAAATCGTCCACGGCGCAGCGACAGGTACTTTTGCGATTGCTATACTTCAGTTCTATACACAACACATAATAATTGGTTAACACTTGCCGTCAGAAGATGCAGAACAGATATTGATGGGAAGTAAACTGAGATTTGTTGGTGACAGATCGTAGACGCAGACTTTAATGGTAATTATCTTTATCAATAATAAAACGGACAAATCGTCAGCTTAGATGATAATTATCCACGTTATTCTAACTTACTTACAACCATTATCTTTCCCATGAAATGTAAAGCCTCTCAGTATTAATTAAGGTTTAACGACAGAGACATACTAAAATAAAGATCGGGCGAAAGAGGCATTGATTGTTCCTGAGATCGGGCTGTTTACCATATGTTTTGTATGCCTGTTCCACACGATATGTCTGAAATCGAGGTAAATGCATGGCATTTGACTTATCTGAAGACTTTATGCATGTAAATATGATGTAGGTGTGGTGAATTCTGCAAGAAGTGTAATGTGATGCATTTAATCGCTTAAGTTCTAGCCACACTCCTGGCATTACGGATTATCGTTGTTAGGGAGCCGCTGAAAACTCGAAGGCAACAAGATAGGCTAAGTTTGCTTGAGAAATCCAGACCCGATGCCTTTCTTGTGTGACACAGAGAAGTCCATTATGACGCCGCACTGTATCTCTAGGTCCGACAGAAGTGACAAAAAAAGATAGATTTCCGAACAGATAACAGGGTGGCTGCTGATATCCAATTTTCAAATTCCCCGGCCTTTTCCTGACTTTTCCCTGATGGATTTACCAATTTCCCTGACCGATCGCCAAAAGGTCACATATTATTGGAATATCTTTTTTCTGCTGAAAAATCTTCTACGGCAGCTTTAAATTTTTTAATCATCGTCTCGTATTTTTAGAACTGCAAGCATTGTATTTACTATAAGCCAGAGTGTGCTCCAGCAGCTATTTCTCGACCTGAGGATCGGAAGTTCAAAAAAAGTCAAGGTAAAATTTTCCGAACAACATAGCCTCGGATTCCTTGTGAGCAGCGTAATACATTGTGATCATGATTTTTAACACAACTAGGCAAATACCGCAATAAGGATATACAAAGGGGATACATTGTACGTCTGATTCACAACTAATGTTCACAACTAATAAGATTCACAACTGAATATTTCACGAATTGATGGTGCTTATTCCATGCACGTCAGCGACGGGCGTTAGTTTTAGTTGGCGAAATAAATGGCGGGAAAGACTAGCCGATAAACGTAATGGTAGAAAAATAACGAGGATTTCTATTCCAGTTTCTACCCGACTGTTACGAGAATTCCCTAATTTTTCCCTGAATTTACCAGGAATTCAAAATTCCCTGACAATTCCAGGATTTCCCGGTTTTCCCTGACGATCGCCACCCTAGATAAGTACAAAAATTCATTCTTTCCACGCACAAAAACGAACCATAGTAAAAACTAAGCTCAACTCAATACATCTCTATTACACACTTTGGCATTTCACCTCCCAAAATCTTGACGTATCCACACGGCTAATATCCTAACACCCCGCGCCACACGCCTGGCGGCTCGGGGAGGAAGAGGTATCGATGTAGATGAAGAGCCTTTCAGCTACTGTTAGAAATAGCATTAAATTGCCAATGAAATAAATTGGAAACATGAATCTTTTTCACTTTAATAGATGGTAATTCCTCATAGGAACACTTTGTCTAAGTTTAACGCAAGTCTGCACATTAAAGAAAATCACTGCAACCACCTTAAACGAACAAACTGCACAAGAGAGAGGAACAAAAATGAGTTGACTATTTGGTTGGCACTCCTGCTGGAACACCCCTTCCGACGCCTCGGCTGCCTTCCCCCCAAGAAGAGCGAAGAAGGATTATCTGGTGGGTGAGCGCGGCAGACGGGGTTTTTTAGCAAGCTTTTCACCCAGAGGGACTCAGCGGCGACCCAAAACATTTCAGCGAGACGGCGAAGAACAAACAGAATAACGAATGCAACTTCTTTTTTTTTAGACTTTTCCACGTTGCGGCGGCAGAGGAAGAGAGCGAATTCCCATTATTGCGTCGTCGGCTCTCCGTCAGAGAGCGCAAATAATGCTATAATCTCATAATCTCAATACTTATCTGCCGACGAATTTTGCGATGACTCCATGATGCCAGCGAAAGAGCTACACGAGAAAAGAATTGGAAGGCATGGCTGGAATCAGATTTCACACTCGTCAACTACGGGCACCACACGACACTAACGTCTTTCCCTTCAATTTATGACTACTAAGCGAAAATTAGCCACGATTTTGAAGGAATAATGTCACTAATTATCCTCACCTTCTGCCCGGTACCAATGGCATACCATGCACGTCTGCGATGTTGCCCTAATAGATCTGTGCCTTCGTAGAATCAATAACAATAGAAGTCGAATTTCTTAGCACGCTGTGTGGCGCCTATTTTGGATATTTCGCCTCCTGACAAGTTTTAGCAGGTTTTTGAAAATACGTCTCTTGTAGTTACTCTAACTTACGTGGTGTATAGCGTGATGGCAATTGGTGATAACTAGCCCCGTGCCACATACCGCTGAGGTAGCTCGAATGGTATTATGTAGGTATATTTTCCTTTCTACTATTCATGATAACTCCGGATTTCGACATTCAACGTTACTGCTAAATATCACTTCGGCACAAGTATTTTCGGTGTTCTTTGCAAATTGTTAAGGGTGATGAAGAGATAATATCGCTTTGCTTACTTAATTACAGCAATTTCAACTGAAACCTACAAATGCAGCTTCAAACATTTACTTCAAACGATATAACAAACGAAAAAGCCAAGGGGAAAAATATTTTTCTTTTTGTCAATTCGCGTGCCATTCCAGAAATTAGGAGATGCGCATTAGAGGCGAACAAGAAAGACATAATTTCATGGATAAGGCAGTGAATTTGATGCACACACCGATAGTGATGTCTCAAGAAACATTAAATAAAGAAAATGAAGGTCCCATGATAAAACAAAGAAACATGTGGCAAACGAACCGAAGCCTAGTAAAGATAGAACAAATAAACATGTCTTTGTTAACTCCAAAAGAGGTTTATTAACACAACCTGGGTTTTGACACTTTGCGTCATCTTCTGGTAAGACCTGACCTGAAGTGAATGCAGACATCGTGACGTCTACGTAGTCATAACTGAAGATGACCTGCAGAGTCGAAACCCGGGTTGTGCTAATAAACCTCTAGTGGAGTTAACAAAGACATTTTTCTTTGGTCTATAATGGATAACTTCCACAAAGTAAAGCCTGCAACCTATTCCTTTGTGCCTATTAATGACCGATACTAAAGAATATGAGCAAACTTGGAATAAAAAAAACCCAATGTAAATAGCAGATTAGTCACATTTGGACGGCGAAACTAATAATGATTGAGCATGAATAGCCATCCGTACCATGAAAGAGATGATTTTTAGCAATGGTCAGAGATTTTCCTTAACTTAGATGTCGCTTCCTCAGCTTGAAATGTAAATAATGGGGCAGAATCATTTAATACTTTACAACCCAATTTATTCAAGCATTAAATCACCCGCGTACCAATAAATTCGACGTTACCAAAGACTAAAGTTAATTAATTCTAGGATCAAGTGAAATGCTTTGCAATGATTCAAATTATTAAAAGTATGCGTCACGAGATCCAGCGTCGAAGACGTCGATTTAACATCTTACACGATTAAAACACCTTGACTTTGTTGCCCAGAAAAATAATGTTATGAATGGTGTCGGCCTGGGACCTTGATCGCTGCTCCGCGACGTAGGCGAGTAGGCGTTGCGTTCCGCTCCGGAGCGGCAAGACGGTAATACTGAACTAAATGTTCGGACCGCATACATTGGAACTTTATTCTCTCCGCTCCGGAGCGGAGCACTTCATGTAACCACTCCGCGGAGGGAGTTAATGACAAAGGCCCGCTCCACAGGACTAAAGGCAATGCGATGCATCATCTATTATTAATAGTCTCTAAGCAAGGGAATTGGATGTATTCCCATACCAAAACATTATTGCACGGGAAACACAAATTATAAATTTTGCCCATCATAAAATGGATAATTATGAGTAAACTTAGAAAGAGGGAATGGCTGAGGCAAAACATTTACCGAATGAATTCCGGTATTCTGGTCGTCGCACCAACCAGATACACTGCTCCAGTGCCGGCCGAAGGTATGAGCCATAAATATATATTATGGATTTATATGTTTGGAATTGTTGCCTTGGCTACGTGTTGCCTAAATTTCCACTTTTAGTTCACCCAGTCCTTGGCGCCACTTCGATTAGTCTTTTCAGTTGTAATTGTAAATAGACGTAGTTAATTGTTGCTAACGTGAGATTGTGGTGAATATTAAATAACGATCGAGGAGATATAAATTAATTGATGCTTAGAATAATATCTTGATATTTTTCTGATCCAAAAGTTACTTTGTAAATGCTAGAGAGGAAATATCTATTACAGAACATGTGTTAGAGGTTTATGAAACGTCCATCGTGTGCCGACGACCACGTTTGCCAGACTCTGATTCTAATTTGAATGCATTAAGGCCGTTGGGCTAAAATAAAGAATTTAGAATGCCTTGTTTAAACAGAACTTCCTTCGTACCAGGCTGCAAAACAGGGTATCCGTCTACGAGGACCCAAATTAGGAGACTTGGATTGAAAAATAAGAATCTGTTCAAGGCGGCGGTAAGTGCATTCCTTTCCACCTACACTGCAATTATGGCCATTGGGAATACTCATAAAGTCACCTCGCATTATTATTAAATTTCCGTTTACCGATATTCACGAAGTGCTAAGAAGTTAATTGTGAATTTGTGTAATTAAATTTAGAAATAAATATATCTGTAGACCGGACGATATAAAAAATGTGTATTATTACGTACCGCGTGTTTTACTACATTTTTTATCCACTGCATTATGATTAATTGTAAGTAAAGCCCATGTATGTTCACGGTAAAACCAGTACGACGAGTTAATATACAAACCATCGACTGTATTAACATTTGAACTTCCGTCTTTCATCACTAGGCGGCACTACTTTCTAAAAAGTTGTTTATTTACGGAATTCTAGACAACAGTTTTTGCGACGAGATAAATTTCCATAATATATATTCATGGGCTGAGGTAACGCATTTGCCAAATTAGTGCCGGTATTCTGGTTGTCACACCGACCAGATACACCGCTCCAGTGCCGGCCGAAGGTATGAGCCATTGATCTCGGGGCAGCCAATCATTTGAGTAATGCTCCACGTGTATAGGAGACACACACACTTGAAACTTTGAAAATTGTAAGATCATCGCCAGAGAATTCGCCAGAGAATATTTCCCTCGGCTAATACGAGAGGCGATTGAAATAGCAACAAACGAAGAAAATTTCAACAGGGAAGACGGTTATCCTCTCTCATCTACGTTCAAACGTCTTTTACAACAATTGAATTCAAAGGTCCAGCCGGCCAATCTAAGTGCGCCTGACTAGCTCAAGCGTTAGGTATATATAAAGGAAAAAGAATCTCTGCAGCTCATTCAGGACCTGACGACGCTAGCTGTAACGTTAGCGAAACTGTTGACTAAATATGAATCAACGCGGGAAAAACCCGAATGAACTGAACTCGACAAATCACCGCAGAAGCCTTTTCACCAACAACGCTCTCCCTCGTACTCGAAACTTGGAGAGAACTTTGAATTTCAGAATTAAACTCCTCACGAGAATGGAAGCAATAGTTTTGACTTGAATGTTTTAATAGAATCAATTTTGAAATTATTTAAAGCATGAATGTCGCGTCAAGGTGAAGTGAATGGTAAAGTGAAAATGTGTTACAATAACCTAATTTCCACGGATGCTTAATTTTGCCACTGTTTGCTATTGCTGATTTAAATCGCTGAATAAAAACTAAATTTATTCGAAACCTCAAATTATCCCTTGAATTAACGCGCGATATAAGAAATCACAATATGCGTTAGCATGGAGAAGAATATACCCAAGGACGTACTTAATGTTAATCGGGAACCGGAAAAGAATCCGGGTCAAAGGTGCAAGCGTCCATCACTCAGTGATTCTCAATAAGAATTACTCCGATGCCTGAGACCTGCCACTTAACTAAATGGAAATAAATAACCAAGAAAAAATGTATTTTATATTTCCCTATATATTTTACGAGGAAAGGAAAGTTTTGAAATAAATCCGGGAAGGGCAGGGTATATGGCTGAAGGATGTAATAAAGGGTGATGGGTTGCTGAAGAGTGTGATAGTGGGAAGGATGTTGGGCAGGCAGAGAAGGGGAAGAAAGAGAATAGGTTTAATGGACGGGTTGAAGAAGGGTAGAACTTATGCAGAGGCAAAAAAAGATATCCTAGAGGGAGATAGGCCCCTGAATGTGTAAAAGACCGCGAGGAGATTCTCTGATATTCAACAAAACCTATCTTTACCGGTAGAATACATAAATAAAAAATTATTAAATATATTTTACATCATGTACTTCTATAGTTTTATACGCGTCTCTTAAGTGACTCTTTTCCATTTTTATAAGCCTGTAGGCATATACGTTCTTCTCTTAATTTACTGTTACACAATATATTCGCTAGGAACGGAAATAAATTGAAACGTGTCCGCACTCGTAAGATAGCTATCGCTGAAGCTGCACAATAAATGCACTATATATGTGATTAAATCAGTTTCAGACTTTCAAGGGAAACTATTTACGTTCATTTGATCCTTATCAAGAGACCGCCGCAATATTTTCACGGCTGCCGCGAAATCACCGCCATAGTGAGTCATAGTAAGGTCCGTTTCGTGACTCGTTATAACCGACCGAAGTCCAACCGAAGCTCGACATATTGTATAAAAATGAAAGCTCGACTATTGCGTCACTTTAGGGCTGGGGGATGAATCATTAAGCTTCCGTCAAAATGGAGGGTCACTTCAGTGGTCCCGATACAGAATTTTAGTTTTCGCAAATGGTCGTAGAGGAGATTAATGGACGTCGCGATTCTATGCGTAACGACAATGCCTCTTTAAAAATTCCGGTAAAAAGTCCTTTCAAGGAAAAATATACATTTAAATAAGAAGAAAGCAAAATATAGACCTAGTGTTCTATGCTGTGATTGAGTTGAGTGGAGCCACGAGCGACGTATTGTAGCGAAGGACTGATTTGCAATCTGATCGCTGAGTGAAATAAATACTAGACAAAGTTTCATGAATACATGACCATCCTGTGGTACCGCAAGAACACGTGTTAACGCTGGTATAACGCCACTAGGCAGTTCTATGTACTCTCTGACACTTATAAATTTCCATGAAATGACTGATATTAATTTTTCACTCGACGTCGCTTCGAGACCCTGAACCCTTAAACACGCAAATTAGTTCCAATCTCTTAAAAGCTTAAGAAAGCTAAGTAAACAACAATTATCTGGAGGTTTATCTCTGGATACCACACATTTAGTACACCTCTCACGATGATAAAAAACCTAATTTCCAACATGTTAAAGGACAGAGTGAAGTTCGTTTCATTGGCTAAGGAAAAATTACCTTCTTTGAACAGCAAAGATGCTAGAAACATTCTTCCAGCACATCCACCCCCGGATAAGAGACTCAGATAATACGCAGAAATCGAGATTTACACTGATAATAGTGAGGGAGCTCATTACACCTGAACGTCTGTATAGAGCGTTCCAAATTTACTTGGCAGCATTGACCTCGAGTTGAACACCTTTACCAAACTTTTATTTCCGGAGTTCATGCATAAGACACCAAGGAAATCACTTCCATTGCCGCGTTACATATAATACAAGTTAATCAAGGGAATTACATTTAGATATTGGAAGACCCCTGGATGTGTTACCTGTGTATAACCACGCACGATACAAATTATATTGGTAGAAAGGCACCCCCTGCCTTATGAAGATTTACACAGGAAATGAATCGCTTTAAGAGCCCACACTATCCACTAAATATGAAACTAGAAACACTCTAGAGCTTCACATATTAAGAGTACCAGGAAAAAAAGCATATCTAAAAAAGGTCACATGAAACATTATGTGCTGTTGGCAAGAATCGAAAAAAACAATAAAAAAGTAGAATTCATTGTTGTGTGAATGTATAAATGGGGAGGAGGCTTGGAGCAACCGAACAAGATGTAGGCATAGTCGGGGGGAGGGAGGGGCAGGGGGGATGAAGGGGATGATGTAAACGGTTGGCAGGGGATGAGATCAAAATTATGCGTCAGTCGAGGCGGTAAATAAAATCGCTTCCGGGTAACGCAGCGATCAATCAGCGACGCTCTCATCTTTCTCTTCGGCGAACACTCCGAACCGCGCCGAACGCCGCCCATCAGCGCCGAAATCGCACTGAAATATGAAGACGTATTGTTGTTATATGAGCACCTCAGACATCATTTTAAGCTCGTTTCGCCCCGGGTCACGTCCGCGCAGGGCTTTCCGCTTCCAACCCCTCCGATGAGCATTGCAGTCACGATCATCATCGGTGCCCCCCCCAATCCTTCTTCTCCCCTTCTCCCGCCCAGTCCCAAGTAACCCAATGGGGAGAGACGGATGGAAACCCATCTGCGATGGCAATGTGTCTGGGCTTTTCGCGGGGTAGCCTCCTTTCCCTCCCCTCCCACCCGAAACCACCCTTTCGGACTCCCTCCCTCCCTCACTGAACACTGTAATAGAACACTGAGCGTGGCTGCTGCGTTGGATGCGAGAGGAGGAAAAAGCAGAGAGGTGATGGAGCGACACGGCCGTATTCAAGTTCTATGCACCAGTTCTACTTCCATAGAGTGGTAGGAAAAACCAACTTGGCGCGAACTTAAACCCGTCCCGCGGCACCATTCACGCACGTACGAAACTATTTCCCTCATTGTTCACCATATCGACCTCCATTAACCGACCAATGGTTCTCTCGAGGTACGGTCGTAAATATAATAGAAACAGAAATTTTCACCTACATTTCCGAATTTTAATTATTCCACCTTCAGAGCTTTAAGTACGCAGTGCAATGAACGGAAATAAACATGGATAATCAGGAAAATGATGCCAGAATTGCGGTTTGATGTCAATTTATTGATTTTAATGTGATTCTAAGGTAATTGAAGTGTTGAATGTTTTTGATACACCAGTTTTTTTAAATTTTTATATATTGAGTTGTGCTAAAGTGTGTTGGAGTTGACTTTTAGATGACATATATTTATAGCCCTGAAGATAGAATAATTAAAATTCCGAAACGTTGGTGAAGAATTGCTGTTTTTATTATACTTACGATCTTACCTCGAGAGAACCATCCCACGAAAATATTTTTCACATAATTCATGTTTTCATGCACAAGACTCGTGAAGAGCCACCAAATAATTCAATTGAACAATCTAAAGTTGCCCAAAATAGGAAATAATAACAGAAAGAGATAGTAAACTGATTTTAAATAATTTAGCTCGTAGGCTTCCGCGGATGCAGTGTTGACTTTCTTTTTTCGGGATTCATTCCGCGATGTATGTTTTGTGAAAACAATACTGGATACATGTGCGGCGTTCCTGGCGACAGGAAGCACAATGTCACCCATTTTTTTTACATGGATGACCTTAAACTGTATGCTTCCAGCGCCAAAAAACTGCGCGTCGCATTGGAAACCGTACATCAATACAGTGAGGCTATAGGGATGGAATTCGGATTGGACAAGTGTGCATCCATCCACCTGGCGAAAGGAAGAATATCGGAGGACAAGGAAGACTCGCAACTCGTTGACGGGAACGTCGTTCGTCATCTGCAAGATGACGAATGCTACGAATACCTCGGCGTCCCCCAGCGTCGAATGCAGGAGGTAGCAGCAGTGAAGGAAAGACTCACCGCCAAGCACAGACAGACTCTCAGAAAAATCTGGAGTTCTGAGCTGTCTAGCAAGAACAAGGTTCTTGCCACGAACATGTTCGCGGTTCCGACACTCCTGTACACCTTTGGATGCATGAAATGGAATGTCAACGAGTTGCAAAACGGGGAACGAGGAAGATGCTGACCATGTATAGAAGTCTTCATCCGAAATCTTCCGTCGCCAGATTGTATCTCCCTCGCAGTGTAGGCGGTATAGGTCTGTTGAGTCTGGAGTGTCTACATAACAGAGTTGTCTTGGGTACAGTTTGCCGTGTGTTCAACAGCACGGACCCCCTGCTCACTCTCGTAAGGGAGCACGAAGGTGCCGGGGTGGGGGCGTTCCTCTTCCAGGCGGTGAAGAGGGCAGCGGACGAAATCGGTCTGGACTTTAACCTGTCATCCGACGGTAACGACAGTAGCACGTCAATCGTGTCACTGAGGGCAGGAGTCTTAAAGCTCGAGGTCAAAAAGGCTGAGCAGAAGACCTTGCTTAAGACACATACCGATAAGCCCATGCATGGATGTTTCAACCGAAACATGGAAAAACATGGGCTATCGAAGGAGCTGACGTTTGCCTTCCTTCGTTCCTCGGGTCTCAGGTCCGAAACAGAGGGTTTCGTTCTCGCGTGCCAGGATGGTGTCATCAACACTCTCGTGTACCACCGAATTTTATTCAAGGCGGAGGTGGCGGACACGAGATGCAGAGCGTGCCGAGCCAAGCCGGAGACTTTGAGCCACCGTCCCTCCGGCTGCAGTTATTACGCGCAGTCAGCGTATTTAGCTCGGCACAACGCAGCTCTGCGGGTGTTGTATTTCCACCTCCGACATAATTACGGCATCGACGAAGTACATGTACTGCCCTATGCCCCTGGAGATATTGAGTCCGTCGTGGAGAACGAGAAAAAAAAATCTGGTGGAATTACTCATTCCCCACCACCAGGCAGTTGGAGGTGAATAAGCCTGACATCGTTCTCCTCGGCCACCTATCGCGTTCCATGTTCGTAATTGAGTTTTCGGCTCCGGCCCATACGAACTTGGACGCGAAAGAGGCGGAAAAACGGACGAAATATCAAGACCTGCTGTTCGAAATTCGGCAGATGTACCCGGGACACTGTAAAACTAGTAGTTCTAGTCATAGGTGTGTTCGGTGGAATCAAGGGCTCGCTGATAAAGAGCATCAAGTGTATCCCTGCTAGCGTGGCACAGGCGGAATCACTTGCAGCCCGCATGCAGAAGGCCATCCTCTTGGGGTCGCTCCGTCTGCTTCGTGCGCACGACCCGAACGCAGCGTAGCCACTGATCAGATGGGTATCGGAAGCGGCTACGAACCCTGCACCGCCCCTCTCGAGTTCTCGGCCATTATGACGGCAACGAAACTCGATGCTTGCCGTGGACTCGGAACGGGAAAATTACCAAAGTAAAAAAAATAATAATATATTGTAGGGTATTCCAGATCTTTCCACACCATTGATGTGTTTAATTACACCTTAACGGCAGATGATATCCACTTCTAACGCCACCAAGGCCATGAACATAACATTCACCGTTTCTCACGTTTAATAACCATGTTCACAGTAGGTGTGCTAATCAAACAGTTGAACAAAAAAACATTCTGGTCATCGAATACAAAAATCATTCACATCATAGTATACTAATGTCTATTCACCTTACCGCACCGAACTTATCAATGCAAAAGTCAGCTCAGAATTGACGAAACACTGACTTGGGGAGGAGTCCAAATCAAAGTCTCAGAGTAAATGTCATTGCAAGCATGCACCGACCTTATCAATGTAAAAGACAGCTCACGATGGACTAAAACACTGATTTTAAGGTCTCCCTCTGAGAAGTGCAAAGAGCAAACAAAATTACGTCGACTCTTATAGAGCTCCCATCGCCGTCCCAGGAGATCTGTCCGAAGACAAACCTTAGCCCATTCATTATCCTTAAATAGACACAAAATCACGATTATACAAGGGGAAACTGCGAGCAAATAAGTTCCGCTAACTCATAAAAAAATTGAAAGAGACAACACACATCTTAAACATCACCCACCAGACGGACTTGTCTCTCAGGATTGGAAAGCCGAAGAAATAAATTTCTCTATCCTGACGGAGTCCATCAATGTTATCACACCACCAATGTAGCACAATACTCTTTGTCCGGCATTTTGATGTCTCCTCCTAACGTAAATGGGATGCAATAGGACACGCAAGTCACCTCCACACGATTGAATAGCCGTGCGATCTTAAATTTGGCGTAATCAGGAATTTGGCGGAGTTCAAGATGGCTGCCACTATTCGTTGAGAACATTTGTTCACAATATTCATTTGTACATATAATGAACTTCAACGTTCTTAAATATCAATGAGAAGGTGTGGAATACACTAAGTTGGAAATAAATTAAGCATACAATTGAAACATCACAATATTGCCTTTAATAACAGTATATTGATTAGCTAAGTCAATTTTGAATTCGCGGGTGCCAACACCAGCGCTACACACACCTTGCGTCGCCTACTAATAAGAATGTAATGATAACACTTAACTGTGATTTTCCACATATCTTCATTTGCTACGACCCGGGTTTCGACGTTCGGCGTCATCTTCAGGTGAAAGAAACCCGGGTCGTAGCAAATGAAGATATGTGGAAAATCACAGTTAAGTGTCATCATTACAATGTTCACAGATTCCACAAAGTTACGCCTGATACTATCCATTGTAGTAATAAGAAGTTTCATTTGTTTTCCCTCGAGAAACTCGAACGCAATATGACTTTTCTGTCGCCCCTTTGCTCGACGGATGGAATGGATGGATGGCTGTCGAAAGGGCAAAGGCCCCTTGAGCCCCTTCTTCCTCTGCCTGCTGCGCGAGCCAAAGAATGTCACCGAAAGCAAAACCGAATGGGAGTTTCGATTAATTCTCAGCGTTTCGGAGGGATATGCGGTGGGTACAGTGCGTGAGTGCGTGCGTGCAAGGACGTCGTACGATCCGTCGAAGACGCTTCGACACACTCCTTTCAGGTGATTGCAATGATTTATGATTACGCACCGATTGGCGATAAACGCATACGTCTTCTCATTTTTATATCTATCAGTAATATGTGAATAAAAAGCTTTGGTCCGATTTGGTTTCTTCGCCGGTCAATTCTATTTTAGCACGAAATCAAATGGCACATTATGAACAATTCGTAATAATTCGATTACATAAGTGTGGAGTGTGGAGATTTTCTTATTCTAGAGTAAAATAAGACATTATTATCGTTATAATTGATACTATCAAGTCCCAAATTGCCATTCCGATTACAATATTCAAAAAATTAAAATATTCACAAATCTTTCAACATTTCCATTTCTGCTGGCAGGGTGAGTTCCAACGCATAAATATGAACGCTTAAGGTAGTCCGACCGAGATAGTTCCCTAGTCTCAATAGAGAACGTATTCGAATAATACGTTCTGATTTCACCAGCTGTAGGACATATCAATTAAATATTGCATTCTTAAGGGTGTAATAAAATAGTTTTATGTGACATAAATTGTCAGTAACTGTCAGAAATTGTCAAAAAATGTCAGGAAAATATCTAAATAAGGCTTTAACTTGACTCATTTTTTTCGCGCGGTACGTTTAAAACTCCTTCAAAACGGAAGGTTTTATGTGATCCTGAAGAATTTACTGCGGTGAAAATATGATTAATTTTCAAATATAGTTGAGAAAACATACAAACTACACGCTGTTAGTTTTTTTACGACATCTAAGTCTAAGAAGTACCTCATTTTGTAAATAATGTCTCTCTGGAGTGCATAAACGTACCATTTCCCATATAAAAGGGCTGGTATTTTTTGGCAAATATCTCCGAAAGTAATGGGGCAAGGGGTTGAATGTTTGGTGTCATTATAAGGATGAGAATTTTCTCTTTAAAATGAGACCAATTCATTGATTTCTAAGTAAAATGATATTTCGCTCGGACTACGTTACATGAAATTTGGTTAAAGAATTTTTACTTTCGAATTTCATAAAATTAATTCAATGACCCATGTACAACGCTCCAAACACCGGAAGCACCAGTTCCTCACCACTGTCACCCGAATCCACTTGGCCCATTGGAGAGCGCCGTGCCTAGCATGAAACGTCGCGCATTAACTTGTAAACGCACGCTTGAATAGGGATGTAGAAACGTGATAGGTTGTTGGCACAGGGACTGGGAGTCCGTCCAGAGGCGAGTGATTTTCACCTTTTCTCGCCGCTACTCTTGGCATCCTTTAACCCTTACTCACCTGCTGGTAAGAGCCACTAAGTCCTGCGATGCCTACAAGCGCACGTCCGTCTGTAGCTAATCCCAAAACACGATGCACAAAAAATAATGGCCCACTCCGGGTTCCCGTTCTCATTATTTAAGGTTTAAGGCGAAAAGGGGGACAGGAAACAAGTGCAGCGCGTTTAAACAAAAAAATGATTAATAATAATGTATGCCAAGTTTTTATTTACGAAAGCTTCTCTTAAGAGGATTAAAAAGATCTGCTTAGTTTTTTAATATAATCTCACGTGGTCCATCGGAATCCAATGAAGTTTAATTTTTTTCCTGAAACATGGGAAACGTTCTCCCAGAATAGTCAAACAAATCTTACAAAACATTTGACGGTGGTATGAACACAACCTCATCCCTCTATTTTTTACGCCTACCTCGTGTTGTACAGATGTATTAAATGGTCGGAATATCTATGTGCGCCGAATATCTTAAATACGGAAGGATTTCGCAAAAGACCAAAATAATTATCTGCTCCGCTGGGAAGAAATATTTTTATCCCGTTATCCTAGCAGACGCATGACTCATCTATCAATAGAAACCTAACCTACATTATGAATTTCACCACAAACGATTCACCGGCATCATTAAAACAAGAATTAAAGTTCTTAAATCGGTTATCACATATATTATTTCTCAAAGGTGTTTTTTTGTCGCAACGCCAAAACTCCCATAAGTCTTCATCAAAATTAATGATTCAAACATCGCTTTATATCTTAAGTTCCCTAGCAATTGACGAAAAATAGACAAATGGTTTAAAATTAAAGTTTTTCTTAAAAATTTTTAAACTAACGTTTTTGTGAGAAGGTGACCCGGTGTGTCAATACACCGCATAACCCTCCTAGCGGTGGGTCGTAGGCAACGGTAAGCTGGCTCTCAAGGTATTCCTTTCAGAAGGGATCCTAGCTTGAACAGAATAGGGAAAGCGGGCCTAGGGTATTTCTATGCTTTGGTTTTTCTTGTGGCATATAGGCGAAAATGTGCCAAAACTGACCGGTAGAGCGCCGTAACCGTTAGCAGGGAAAGCTGCACGTGGTGCGGGTACTGCGAAGGCTGGTAACCTTGCATACTCTATTACAACTTACTGCTGAACGTCAAAATGTTGCCTCGGACAGCCGAAGCCAAGATGGGAGGCGGAAGCTGAATTAGGTTGGCCCATCAAGATACGGACTGGAAACGAACTGGACTCTCGGTACTTGGAATGTGAGAGGAGTGTATGGAAAGGAGCATGAGTTGCTGAATGAAATGAAAGTGAGACGAATGGATGTTTTGTGTGCATGTGAAACTAAGCGTAAGGGGCGGGATGCTGTTATATTAGATGGCGGTAGTCTGGCATTGTGGTCTGGAGTCGACGATAATGTACACGGCAGTCAAGGTGCAGGACTCATTCTTAATGAGAGAGCTAAGTTGGTAGTAAGGAAGTACGAGTTAGTATCCCCTAGATTGCTCTGGCTTCGCATGAAATTAGGTATTAGGAGAGTTGTGATTGTGGCGTGCTATGAACCGGTGGATGGAGAGAGTTTCAGTGTGAAAGATGAGTTTTTGGAAAAACTGAGAGAGGTTTTGAATTAATGCTATACTGGTGAGAGAATGATTGCGCAAGGTGAAATGAATGGGTGGGTTGGTGTGAGGCGGGATGCGTCTGAGAGAGTGGTTGGGCCATTTGGTGACCCCCGAGTGAATGATAATGGTGAAAACTTGGTGAGTGTGTGCTTGGAAAAAGGATTGTTTGTGTCGAATACATGGTTTAAACATAAGAGAATACATATGTACACTTGGCAAAGGGGCGATTGTAAAAGCATGATTGATTTTATTGTGTATGATGAGAGATTGAGAGAGTTAGTGTGGGACACGCGAGTGACCCAGGTGCTGAATGTGGAACAGACCACTATTTGGTACTCTGCAAAGTGAATCAGAGCAGAAAGTGGGTACTAAGGAAGAATGTTGCGCGTAAGCAGTTGAGAGTAAAAGTGGAAAGGTTGCTAGACAGCGAGGTAAGAATGCGGTATGGTTACATGCTTGAGGATGTTCTACCGTTGAAGCAGAGAGAATGGGACGAGCATATCAGAAACGAGATCGTAAATGATGAGTGGGAGTATTTAAAAGGAGTGATTGTGGAATGTGCTGAAAGTGTATGTGGAAAAGGAGTGGTAGGAAGAACAACAGGTGACGCTTGGTGGAATGAAGAAGTGAAAATTGCAGTCAGAGAAAAGAAAGAGGCGCACAAGGATATGATTGCTGCAAAATATGAGGAAGAGCGTACTAAGGCATGTGATATTTACAGAAATAAAAAGAATGAATGCAAAATCGTTGTGAAAGAGAGCAAAGAAAGAATTTGTGCGGATGAAGCTAACAAAATGCAGAGTGATTTGGAAGGTAATAAAAAGCTGTTTTGGAAGTGGGTAAAAAGGGCTAAGATTGGTGAAGGCAGGGGAATGAATGCGGTAAAGAACAAAAGTGGAGAGATCATATGGGACGAGGGCAATATCAGGGACTGCTGGAGGGAGTATTTTGAAGAATTGTGCAATAATATTGCAGGCGTTGAGGAAGAGCCTTGTGAAGTGGTATGTGAGAATGTGAGGAAGGAAAAGGAGATCAGTGAGAAGGAGGTCGCGACGGCTGTGAGAATATTGAAAAATGGGAAGGCTGCAGGCATAGATGGGATATCCAGTGAAATGTTGATGTGTGGGTGTAAATTACTAATTTGTAGACTGCGTGAACTATACAATTTATGCTTACAGGTTTCTGTTGTTCCAGCGGATTGGAAGAATGCTATCATCGTTCCGTTGTACAAAGGGAAGGGAGGAAAAAGCGAATGTAATAATTATCGGGCCATTAGTTTTTTGAGTATCCCGGGAAAAGTGTTCAGTAAAATATTAATCGAAAGAGTGAGGAATATTACTTCCGACAGAATATGGGGTGCGCAGTGTGGGTTTATGCCTAGGTGAGGATGTAGTGACCAGCTTTTTGCACTTCAGCAAGTGATAGAAAAATGTAAGAGTGTCCGAAAGAAAGTATACTGTGCGTTTGTCGATTTAGAGAAGGCATATAACAGAGTAAATAGAAAGAAGTTGTGGAAGGTTTTGAGAGACTATGGAGTGAATGGGCAGTTATTGAATCTTATGATGGCGATGTATGACAATAGTAAGGTAAAAGTAAGAGTTAACGGAGCTCTGAGTGATTGGTTTGTAATAATTCGGGGTAAAAAGCAAGGATGCGTAATATCTCCATGGCTGTTTAATGTATTTATGGATAAATGTGTTAGAGGCGTATGTAGTGAAAACGACGGTGTTTTGATTGGAAATGTAAACTTGCGAGTTCTTCTACATGCGGATGATGCTGTTTTGATCTCAGACAGTCAACAGGGATTACAGAAGCTCCTAGATAAGTTATGTGAATCAACGGAGAGAATGGAATTGAATGCGTGCAAGACTAAAGTAGTAGTTTTTGATAAGGAGAATGGGGAGAATAACTGTATGATGAGGGCGAATGGTGAAGTAATTGAACAGGTGGATGATTTTGTGTACTTAGGTAAGATGTATGCGAAAGATGGACGGATAGATGAGGAGATAAAGAGACGTGCGAATGCTGGAATGAAAGTGGAAGGTAGCATGAGGAGAGTATCAAGGAATGAGTGACTGTCTAAGGAAGCAAAAATCGCCGTGTACAAAAGTGTAATTCTCCCCACTTTGTTGAATGGTAGTGAAACATGGGTATGTCAGGATAGACATAAGAGTAGACTTAACGCCGTGGGTCTGAGTTATCTGAGGAGTATTTGCGGCAAAAGTAGGATGGATAGGGTCAGAAATGAGTGGGTAATGAATGAATGTGGGTTAAATGCTCCAGTAATGGACGTGTATGAAAGGAGTGTGATTCGTTGGTTTGGCCATGTGGAGAGAATGGATGAGAGTCGAATAACGAAAAAGATATATGAGAGTAGAATGGATTGTGTGAGAGGTTGAGGTAGGCCGAGAAAGTTTTGGTTGAATGTGGTTGAGGAAATTCTTAGGAGGAGGAATATAAGGAGTCTTAAAAACAGGACGGCGTGCATGAAACAGTGTATGGGGGTAAATGAGACAAAAGAGGTTTACAAGGATAGGTCAGTATAGAGGGAATTTTTGAATCAGAGTTAGGTGTTCAATTATGTATTAATGAGTGAAACATTTTGACTGTGCCTACCCCGGAAGGGAACGGCGTGATGGGTATATATGTATGTGAAAAAGTGATACAGTGCCATCTGTTGACAATATAACCAACTAATATGTTGGCTATAGTCACGTGCTTAAAAGACTGTAGGAGGCGCCATATATTAACACATTGTTTGGTTAGATTGTTTACATTCTACATGCAATCAGTGTGACCGTTTACTGTTTACATTTACGTTATCTATCTTCAACACAAACATAAATAGCATATAACTGTCCATGGGAAGAAACAGGTAGAAGAACAGGAAGAAAGACAGAAGAAACAGGAAGAAGCTGCATACTGTGCGAAATATTGGCACGGGCCAGCTAGAATGTTCTAATTATTAGAGTAGATGTGTGCATAAGTAACACCTAAGACAGGGAACTGAAGTATAGAAAATAGAATTTCTGTCCATTGGAATAGAGTTCTGTGATTCGCAGCATAAATCCTCAGGAAATGTCATATCAAGGCTTTCTCATAGTCTAGTTTTTCAAAGAGCTTTATTTCCCAACCTCATATGAAGTATCATTTAGCATATTAATGCCCAAATGAGGAGTTATCATCTCAGTTTTTTGAGTAAATAGGAAATATTCCTCCATTTTTTACTGTTCAAACAATCTTAGGTAATTTGCTATACAAAATACGCTCAAGTTTTTATACCTTTAAACACTACCACGTGGGAGCTACAGTTCTTGTCCTTATAATAAGCATGATTTTAGCTTAAAGATATTCTATTGGAAGATGTTATATTACATATTTACATGAAAACAAATAAAATAGACGGATAATCACTGATTTCTACGTTCAATTTTACGAAGTTCTCAAGTAACAAGATTTAGTAAAAAGTTTAAATGGTACGGAAATTGTTACTCAGACGTCAAAGAAATCTCAAGGGGTACAAAAATTTCATAGAGATAAATTAGCCCTTGGTTCCAACATGTCGAATATATCAGCGACCATCAAATTTCATCCACCATAAGAAGACGCGAAAATTGGAGAAATATTTGAAATTCTGACGAATCAGACAGATATAACGGCTAAAGTCATTTAATATTTCATAAATTAAACCTAAAGCTATAAAAAGAATATTTTAATCACGACCAAATCTGCAGCGGCAAAACATTGGTTGGAATTTTCACACACATTTGCTTCAGCGATGAACATGAGTACCTATGAATATGAGTTAATCGAAAAATAACTTGAACATCTTGGACTAGTATACGGCGGACATAAACGGACGTG
Organism: Ceriagrion tenellum; assembly: GCA_963169105.1. Classification (NCBI taxonomy): domain Eukaryota; kingdom Metazoa; phylum Arthropoda; class Insecta; order Odonata; family Coenagrionidae; genus Ceriagrion; species Ceriagrion tenellum. The sequence goes on from OY720644.1 coordinate 3,442,992, forward strand.
TACCATTATAAAAGTACGAAAGAATAATATTTTAAAGTTTTCGCCTAATATGCATTGTAATGACTGGGTGTACGGCGCAGAATTCCATGATTTCTGCGAAAATCATACTTTATTATTTGTTTTTTTACTCGGCATGATACCTTGTAATTTGTTAGCCACCATTATGAAAACAATATGAAACCCATTATTTCGCGTTTATGGGCAAACCAGAGGATATATAATCGAAATATTTCGAAAGACGCCAAATTTTATTGTACTTTGTATTAAAACTACGGATGAGTCGAATCCATACGTCGATTCTAGATTCCACCAATTCTTAGGATTAGAATCGGCATCGAGAATCGATGGCCTCTCTCAAAATGATTTTGAAACTGATTAATTTTCCAATATAGTTGAGAAAACATACAAACTACACGCTGTTAGTTTTATTACGACATCTAAGTGTTAGAAGTACCTCATTTTGTAAATAATGTCTCTCTGGAGTGCATAAACGTACCATTTCCCATATAAAAGGGCTGGTATTTTTTGGCCAATATCTCCAAAAGTAATGTGATAAGGGGTTGAATTATTGTTGTCATTAGAAGGGTGAGATATTATTCTTTAAAATTTTACTTAGAAACCAAATTCATTTGGTTTCTAAGTAAAATGATATTTGGCTCAAACTACCTTATAAGAGGGAAAAGAGGGTTGCTAGATTTACTTACTCCTTAATTAGGGCGTTATTTTTCCCGAAACGATAGGTAAATGCTACTGTACTGCAGAACAAAAATTGGAAAATAAAGATTTCGACGACGCATTTTCACCTCTTGATCATTTTCATATTCCACCCGCCATGTAAAAGAGCCATATACGACCCTCACTCTCCTCCAAAACCTAGAGTGCAACTCCCCTGGGATAACGGCCCCATCGTCCACATCCATTAAGCAAATACGGACGCTAATGACTGATGATTCCTCATCCTTACACACCACCTTGAATAACACCACCTCCAAATTCCATCGCTATTTCTCACCGCTTTGCACCCCTTTATTCCAGTCTCCTCTTGGAGAACTTACGCCATCCCAAATGCACCTCTCCTCGCCATCCATGGAAGCCATCGTCTATCAAGGGCAGCAGAAACAAAAGAAAGCGAGAGAGAGAGTGAGAGAAGGGAGGAAAATCGGCAAAACAGCGCTCGCGTCTAAGTTTCAATACCCAAATCGAGTTGGAGATGCAGAGGAAGAGATTGAGAGGGCAATGGGCTATTTGATATCTCGCCTGAGAACTCTGCCATGGAAGCTTTTTTTTCAACTCAACAGTGAGTGTAGGGTGCGAAAGAAACTATTTTTTACAGTGATACAGACGGAAGATTGAACAAAAAATGATTCTTTTCGCTTTAACGATAAATAATTTGGAAACTTAAGGACACGGTACACCTCGTCCAAAATCGCCACTTTTGTTCCTCCGCAGCCTACAAGAGATCGATCATCTTCGTTTTAACCTCCATTCCCCACTTCGGACAAGTGCGATACTGATGTCACAGTGGAAAGTGCGTCGCATGAGCTCCCTAGGATGTTCACTCTGACATTAAAATGCGCAATATGCAAAAGTTTGATCGTACAAGATGGAAATGAGGGATTCCCATCAAAAATACTTATAAAGATTTTAAAGATATAACTTCGTATGAAATGGTAATCACCAAATTTTAGATAAATTTACATTTCCTCCGAGGTCGAAATAATTATTTTAAAAAAGCAAGTAGAAAATTCTTTTAAGACTGATGCTTAATACTAATCCTTATTCGAGAGGCCTACGCTTCAAGAAGCAAAGCATAGTCGTACAGTGAAAGCGTGAAAAGGTCTGCGGAAGGAATTTTGGCCGCGGTTTAACACTAGGAGGACGGGAGTTTCGCCCTACCTAGAAGGACGGCTAGGGGTCATTTGACCCCAACTTCGTTTTATCATTTTAAAAGGCGTTTTATCTTCTCACAGACTGTTTTATTGTAGTATTATTCCTATTAATTCTTTAACAACACATATAAGCATTAATTATGGTATTCCAATTGTTAAAAATGCATAATTATCAATACTAAAAACAATGAATTAAATTACATTCAATGGCCATGATTCAAATTTATAGTCACTCTAATCACGAAATTGCATTAGCATTACTTGAGACAAAAGATATACTTCAAAATTTCACAATAAGGATAACGTTTTTTTCGTACTTTGTTATAAAAAATTAAAAAATATTACTTTGTTGAACATTTCAGACACATGGTTATTTTTTCGGTGCACTTTCCACAAAATATGTTTTTACACTGAAAACATACACTTGAAGATTTGTTTTGACAATTTGGAGATATTTGGCACCTTTTTCTCTCTGTGCTCTTAGGGATGTCGCTATGGTATTTGATGAATTTTTGTGTTTGAATCGAACATGAAGGTGAGGGTTCCGTCGGAAATGAGATTCCCAACACTTCTTCGACTGATTTTTGAATAAATTTCTTGCGACTCAGTTTACTATTCGTAGTTTCCCAATGGAGAACCATCCTCCAACCCAGCTACTTATCGATGCCAGATCAAGTATATTAAAAATATATAAACAGGCCAACTCCTTTTAGCTGACCAGGTTCAATACTTCCGGCAAATACTGTTCATACAATCCCAGTTTGTTTTTATTGTAAAAGAGGATGGTGTCTGGCTTTCTTTCATTAGTATCGAACATCGTCACATCTGAGTGCATGGTACTTAGTAATAGAACATTTTTCTTCTTTTTTGCTTGGCAATTTGTGAAAGTGTTTTTGTATTCTCTAGTTGTGTAAATTTTATTATTCATGCGGACAGAAGGAAGAAAGTCTCGCCTGTTTTTTCTTATAGTTCCGGTAAGAGAAATTTTCCTTTTTTCAAGTTTTCTGCCGATTGAATTGTTGAAAAACAATTGTTACAGGTAACGTTTATGCCTGAATTCTTAAAAGGCTCAATCAATCTTATTACAACAGATTCACCCAATGCTTGATCTGATGACCTCTCTTCATCTTTCCCACAATACGGAAATGCATTCAGACTATTTAGATTTCACGTCAGTCAAAACCCAGTTCTTGATTTAGAATTTATCCGCTTTCTTCTGCATATACTGTATGAAAGGACACCTGCATTTAATTGGATAGAGCTGTTTATCGGCCGTTACGCTTTCACTTGGATTATAGCAGGCTCGGGAATTGGTGACAAAATGGTTCCAAGGATCAGAAGCCAAACTAAACTTATCTGCCCTTACTGCTAGACTACGAGTCGCCTTTGAATCGACGCGTTTATGTTTCATTATATTCAAGAATCGATCCCTTGGCATTGCACTCGAGAAAATTTTTAAGCCCCAGGTTTTATCCCAGCAGCTTTTTATAGACATATGCCGCTGTTCCAAGATGCCTCTTGCATATATCAACGCGATAAATATAAGAAGTTCTTCTCTCGACAAGCACCAATCAGGGTTTTGAAGCTTTCCATGCTCCACAGTATATTTTACAATGTTGTCTAACAGGGTGTCACCATGGAAGAAGAAGTCGGATGGCAATGCAATCCGGGCAGTGACAAAAACATCACAAAGAATGGATGTGGTGTCGATGGACAGTGATATTTCGCACCGTTTCTCAAAGGCCGCTAAACCATGGCTATATATGGCATGGCTGGATGAAGACAAACATATCAATAGGAGTACACATGATTTTCGAGGCGAGAATGAAAAAAAAAGGATTAGCAAAATAAGAAAAATACCCATAAAAAATTATTAGCGAGTGAAATTCACACAGAGTAATACGGGGTGCCAGTTACTTTCCCTGTGCCGCTTGTGATACTCCGAAAAATCGGATACAAAAATTATCACTGAGGTTACACTTCTGATATGGGTGTCTAGAGGCATCACCCGGCATCAAACCAGGTACTCTCTGGTTCACAACCAAGAACTATACCTACTGCACTACAACGCCACAGAATATAGTGATCTTCATTGTATGAAGAGCCTAAGGGTAAGAGGAATATGAAGATACAGCGCGAAAACAAGTTGTGGGTCAAATGACCCCCAGCCGTCCTTCTAGGTATAATCTCTTCTAAAATACAACAAAATAGAATAAGAGTTAAATGTTTTCCAGGTAATCTAATTTCAGGCAGAAATAGAGAAAGTAAAGAGGTTTCAAAAAATTTGAAAATATTTTACATAGAGAAAAATTAATTTGAATTCTGAAAATGGGTCAAATGACCCCTGCCGTCCTTCTAGTGTTAAACACCGTTGCTCCACTGAAACTTAAGCCCGTTCCACATTGGGAACGTAATTGCACAATCTGAAGAATGTATGTACGAATGTGCATTTTGCATTACGCCATGAAGAGTGGTGAATTGAACGAACACATGAGAGGATGCATGAGAGCGAGATTGCAAGACACCCCGAGCTGTTCAGTTCAATAGTTATGACAAGTCAGATTGAGAAAAAAATAGCCGTTTTAAATTGTCTAATTTCGTGCCGAGTGGAGAACGGGCATTAAAATAGGTTTTGGAGCGAATACCTAAACGAAATAAATGGTAGAATATCTTAAGTCAAAATACAACGCAGAATTTATTTGCATTTCCCTCGCAAGATGGAATTAGGGTTGCAGCCGTGAGTGCTACTTCCTGGGTATATTTCGGGAAATGCTGCGGAGCGCATAACATGACATTCCCTCCTCTCCCAAGTCTCTTCTTCCCGATCGAAACCGCATACCATCGCTGCTGTACTTCTTGGTAGTTGACCCGCCAATTATTTTCAATCGAAATCAAAATATCTGGTTTACAATATACGAGTTATATTATAAATCCCACTTGCTAGAACATGTCAGAGTCACTGACAAACTGACAAAAGGATATCCTCCCAAAAAATCTTGTCACTTTACCCCTAACCATTCAAATTCATCAGCAAATACGGTGCCACATAGGTTAGAGATTAGTGGGTCATGAAAGAATGTGGCTTATATGTACCAATAATGGCTATATAGAAAGGTGTAACTCTCCTCAACTTCTTTACAATGAAATATATACAATCGATTCATTACGAATTAATCTACGTATTTAAGAAGTTGCAGTCCAATTCCGGCAATTCCAGCAATTTAGCAGTTTGAGATATGTCAACTCCATTTCACATCACGAATTCATGCAAATTAATGGCAATGAAATGCCCTTTTTGGCACTATTAGCGATATAATGTAACATTATAAGCCTTATTGGTAATCGCAGATACTTACAAGGCTCTAATGTTACAATCCATATTCGTACAATTTGGTCGTGAAGGAGTCAAAAGAGTGTTAATGCTCAAAAGACAACTGCTGTGTTCAAAGAAGATAGGCGAAATAACTAAGAAACATTACGTGAAAACATTCCTTTGGATTGTGGCACTCTATGGATCGGAAGCATGGACAATAAGAAGAGCGGACCAGAACAGACAAGATGCCTTCAAAACCTGGTGTGAATGGGGATTCTTAAGAAAAAATGAACGGAAATAATGAATTTTTCAGAAGAGTAGAAGACGAAAGGACAAGATGGAATACAATATAGAAAAGAAGACCAGATGCGCAGAACTCATCCTGAGACATCATGGGTTAGTGAAGAACATAAATGAAGTAGAAAGAGAGAAAAAAGTTTGAAGAGAAACACCCAGGGATAAATAAATCGACCAAATAAAGAAGAAAGAACACAAGGATAGCTGCGAGGACGTAAGGGGACTAGTAGTATTGGATAGGGAAGGATGGAGGGCTGCAGTTAACCAATCTTACAACTTAGCGATCGATGATGATGAAGGCTATGTAAAATAGAAATAAGCTATGTTATATCACCTGTAATATGATCAAATACGAGAAAGGTGACTATAATCAGATACATTTGTGAAACTTAACTGTCATAACGAAATAACGAAGAATGAAAATAATGAAGAAAACTAAATAAATATAAAGGGTATTTATTAGCACGCTGCCCGTTCCAAATTCACTTGCGAAACAGTTCTAAAACCTTCATCGTAATTCGTCTTGCAGTTAGTTAAGATTGAAGTGATTAAAAATTGGAAGCAGTCCCATGGAAATAAGATACGGTTAGAATAAAAATTATAATGGAATACTAGCAAGGAAATAAATAACGCAGACGGGAAAGTTAAATCTGTACATGATGAGCGTATGAGTTGCAACAAAAAATAGAAAATGCCATCCACGTAAATCACCCGACTTTTTACTCATTCCTAGGAATCATATGTCAGGTTGTATTAATCTTTAAAAGGCCACCAAGGGCGTCTATAAAAAGCCCATAAATATAGACCGTTATCATCGGAATCGGTGCCTACGCCCAAAAGTTCGTACTTTTATCCGTGGCTCTTCGACTCCGAAGCGCATCAAACTCTTTACCCTTGTAAGCAATAGTATTTGGAAAAATCGCCCATCAAAAAGAAAAAATATACAAATGAATCTTTTAAAGCGGTAAATCCGGTGGATGGTGCGGCAATGCGGTTTCGAGGGATAAAGAAAGTGTTGAAGGTCAGATTGTTGGGAGTGAGCGCGAAGACATATGGAGAGAAGAGATTTTCGACGAATCCACCCATCGCATCCGCAATGCCCGTTTTAATTCATTTTTAAGTAACTCTCGGATGACACCGCTAGCGCGATCTCCTCATTCCGCCCCTTATCCTCCTGTCTCCCAATGAAACAAATACTATTTTTTCTGTTTTTTTTCTGACGTTTGTCGGCGAACAATTAACGCCAAACGTTGACCAACGAGTCGGATATAATAAAACCCTGAAAATTAAAAAAAAATCGGTTATCCTAATTCAAGGGGGAGCAGAGTAATCCTTATCCAATCAGGGCTCACTTTAGGATTTAGAGAATTGCTAGCCAGTAAGAAATTACCCCTGGGCATGTTTTATTTATCGCCCTCACGCTGAGAAAAATTGTATTCAACTTGTGTAGTATAATGTGAAGAGGTAAGCTTTAAATTTTTGTTTATTTTCATGAGACCTTCTTCTGCACAGGCTTTAGCTCATGTTTTTCAAGAAACAGAAGTGAAGCAACTTTTAACATTTGCAGAAAATTAATTATCACTACTTTTCAAATGATTGGCTACATTTTTAATATAAGATATCTCATGTGTGACTCCTTATCATCCACTTTGACTGGCACAGAAAATGTATGCAAATATTATTCGAATAACATACAGCGTTCATTAATTTTTCGAAGTAAAACATGCCGCTCGCTCGAATTCGAGAGATACATCGTGAAATTGAATATTTTGCAAAGGATATTGAAATGATATCTATATTAATGTCATTGATTTTTATTTTAGATTCGAAAACGCAAAAATTCAAAATAATCCGAAATGCCTTCAATTCCAGCTGATCGCGCATTTCAAGGGCTTCAAAATTCCCTCATGACGTTATTACCCATAATTCCATCTCTTTTATGCCCTTTGACTAAATCTAATGGACAATGACTTTCTATTGTGGTCATACTTACGTCTTTAAGATAAACCCGGAGAGAAATCTCGTCACGATAAATGAAGTAATAATAATCATTGCTAGAGTGACGTACGAGGGAAAACAGCCAGATTGTTGGTACGTTAAGGCCATTGGCCATCTCCACCACACCCTTTAGAGGCAGGGCGAGAACCAAAAGGGCCATTAATGAAATAGAAGTTGCCTCGATATCACTCCGGCTCGAACAAGCGACGAAAATAAAATACTAAATTGATCGCCGCACAAACGGAGATGAATTGGACGCTCATACTATTTTTTCTCTTCCCATACTTTTTAAAAAAATTCTTTGTTCCCTTTTCGCTCATGACTGCACATTTTAATGCTGGAAGAGGGAGCAATTCTCGACGTAACTGGAATGAATACGCCCGGTCTTCCAAACATTTCCTTCCTCGCAGCGCCGCCATGCTTTCAACAATCCCATCACAAACAAACAAGCGCCGTCTCTTTGCCGCGACCTCCCCACGGCGGCGACTGTAATCAAACAGCCTCTGGGAAAAAATCAGAGTGAGAGACGGCTTCTGTCTCTTCGAAATCGCTTTTCCATGAAAGTTTAAAAAAAAAAGATTGACGACCGCGAGGATGGTCACAGCTAATACTCAGCATGGGGACTGACATACTATTTCTTTAAACAACTACTTTGGTAACGCGCTATGGGGAGATTGCGTAGCATAAGGCATACTATTTTTTTAGAATTACCAACACGAGTTGAATCTTTTACGATAGTAATTATTAGTCTCTTTTTCAATAATATAGCAGATTATTTCATTGATGATGGCGGTGTGGATATTCGCAATACATAAAATCTAGTTCTCAAGCTCTCAACCTCAAATTTCCCTAGCCTATCCGGAAGTAAAAAATATGCCCAAAATGTAGGTTCTGGCACAGAATAAACAATCATTTATATCTAAAAAAGAAAATAATTTTGACTTACTTTTTATAAAAATCATCTCAGCCTTCAAAAGTACTGATATAACAGCCATTCACACCATTTTCTGCACGAGAAATTTGGCAAAAAATAGATGGAAATAATTTCCCCTGGGAGATAGCACGACAATGCTCCCCAGAAATTAACGATTGAAAAATGAATATTTTCTTCTTTTTAGAATGAATTTATTACTCATCTATACACTAATTATTAAGTTTATGAGAAACACTGTTGAAAAGGAATTTTCAGTGTAATGGGGTGAAGCGTATGATTCAGTTTAAGCCTACAGTATATACATGAATTAAGTTAGAAGCGTGAGATTTCAGTCGTGGAACCAAATTATCCATCATTATTACTTCATTCACTTTATGATTCTTTTAAAATAATTAAGTTAAATATTTACTTTGGAGTATTACTCACAATTCCAGCAGGAGAACAAATTATCCAGGGCTACGTTAGGAGTCACGGCATCCCAATTCCCGTATAAAAAGTTGAACGTTGTGGCGAAATCAAAGGGTACTGTTCTTCCCAGCCCTCACACTATCGTCAAGCCGTCTTTCACGACTGCCAATCTTCGGTCGGCCGGATCTTTCCTTTTCCCATTCCCACGCGAACACAACCCAAAAAAAAAACCCTTCACCGTAGTAAGTCTCCCTCCCCCATCGGCCCATCGTCACCTCACCTCAGACCCAAAACCGTTAGGGATAAAAAATAAGGACTCGGAGAAGGAAGGTCTCCTCCATCCTCCGGCACGAGGGAAACTCCCTCTCCTCATTCACTTTATACACTTCTAGACTATTGAAAGGTGAGTGGGGGGCTGTGAATATGGGAAGAGAGTTTGCGGTACGGCGATAGATTGAATGTCCGAGGGGCGAGTAGAGGGGGGGGGGGGGAAGGGGTGAGTGAGTGAGGGAGGGAGGGAGGGAGGGAGGTGGGGAAGCAGAGGGAGGAAGAGTTGAGAGTTAAGGCGGGGATAGAGGTTTTTATTGCGGATGGGCCCGAGCGAAGAGATGCTACTCGGAGGAATCGAGAACGAATAGATGGGCGAGTCTGTTCCAAAGGGGAAGTGTGCACCCATTCAACCCCATCCGTTCCCACCCTCCCTCTCGCGGCGACCGACGATTATCATATTCTGATTTCACAAAATCGGGACGTAGAAATAAAAAATTGCAATCGTTCATCTTTAAACTGTAGATATAAGCCTACAATTCTTGATGTCCCAACGGGGTAATAACGCCATACTGGCGTAACTGCACCTTAGAAACCGTTTCAAATCACAAGACAGAGAAAATCTCTCTATTTAAATATCTTTCTCGGGTTTCGCACCTGGAAATGTTTTCATAATCCACAACATTTTTTTAATTTTGAAAACATTACCCAGTGCGAAGCCCGAGAAAGATATTTAAATATAATACACCGGGAAAATCTTAAATCATTTAAAATCTCTCTAGGTTGAAAGAACGGCTGCAGAAAGTGAGAACTGCATAATTTTTCAATAGTTGTAGTTTACTAAAAGAAAAAGTCGCACTTTCGCTATGGGGTTATAATTCCAAAGTAACACGGCGCTTTCGCCCGAGTACTCCGGTAATCAAGTAACAAGGTTAAAAGACATATTGAAAAAAACAAGTAAAAGATGCTTTTGAATGTATGCTGAAAATTAATTTCGCTTGCTTAACTTAAGATCCCAAATAAGAGACCTTTAAGTGGACTTTTATTTCTTATCTGATCCAAGAAATTCCCTTGAAACAATACAATTCGCCTTAATATGGCGTTATTACCCCAGAGGACTTTATCTAGTTTGGAAGAGGCAAAGGCATGGACGCTTTTTTATTAAAGGTAAGTAAACGGTCTACAATAATATCAATCTGTCATTGCAATTTTAAAATGAAATTATTACTTACAACTGCGATGGTTTGTGTTAGTGCCAGACATTATATTTAAAATCTTCATTGAATAGCATAAATGCAATACTGAAAACTATGGAAGAAATTCCGAAGGTTGGCCACTTAACAAGATATTTGCTAGAGGGTAGAGAGGTCGATTTCAAACAGGATATGGTACGCGGAGGCATTCCCAGTGATGCATTCATTTCTTTAAATGAGAATTTCATTACGCTAAAGTTTCGTCATAAATTTTAAAGAGTGTAGTTTACACGTATTCTTAACTATTTTCAAGTATTGTTAAATTAATCCCCGCAGATATTTTTTTCAAAATTGTAAAGAAAATCTGTTTTCAAGACGTTTTCTCCGTACGAAGTTAAAATGTAGTGAAGCTTTAAATACTCACAAAGATATATTTATTTAATTGCTGGGAATTTCAGCCACAAAACCTATAATTTTGTGCCTCTGATATTATACTGATATTCACATCATACTCCTACATCTGCTGAAATAAAAAAAAAATTGAATACGGTCACCAATTTGACACAAAAAATCACGCTCAAACAGCTTTCACTTGAACACAAGTTGAATGAAAATACACCGTCGGGAATCGGTGATTGGAAGGCAATTTAATGCGAGTCAATTATCAAATCTCAGAGCAGCTCCAGAGAGAGAGAGAAAGAGAGACACTTCCGAGTCAAGGAATGCAAAATAAAGAATAAATATAACTCGCGACAACAGTCGCTAAGCATGCAGACCTTTTTGAGGACGATAAGGCGACACTTTTTCTTCACTCAAGCGACTGAGAACCGGGGAGAACAAGACGTTAAGCGAGCGCGAGGCGACGTAACAAGTGGCTTGAGATTATGAAAAGGTTTTAAGACGACAAGAAGAGGCCGCCGTGAGAAGGAACTGCTGAGTAGAAGGGGGGGGGGGAAGGAGTTAGAAATGCGAAGAATGAGACCTCGCCCCGGCACGGCGTCAGACAGCCCGGCGCGCGACTATTTGCAACAATGTTTTTGACTCTTGTAGAAAGAATACTTTGTGCCACCAGCGCTCGCAGTGCGAGAGATTAGTCGTGCTTTGACTCTCTGACTGTGCGGTGGTCTTGTCTCGCGAACGTTACTTATTAAATATGAGGTGATTGAAAATAAACACGTGCAACACGTTTCAGAATTGTGATTTCCCCGTCACCTCCTATAAGAGGATTTTCCCAACAAACGGATTAGTGCGATTGGGTGTGAAGTGTTTTAGGCAATCCACGAGGAAGGATATCGGGAAACGGAAATAAGTCTGCAGTGCGCTTAGAAACAAAAATCAGCTCTACAAGAAGGACAATTTCTACGACCTGGGCAGTAGTATGCAACTAGCGTATGGGACTCGCTAGAAAGTGGGACTGGTATCAGAGATTGAACAAAGTACAATGGAGGGCAGCAAGATTTGTAAAAAAGTTGTTACAATGAATTTAGCAGTATTACCGAATTACGAAGGAAATTTGAGTGGGGGCCTCAAAATGGCCGAAGAAAAAAGTTTAAGCTTATTTTTTCCGTTAGTTTAAAGCAGTCGAATTTCTGACGGACGTTTAATTTATTCCGCTAAAATCCACCAATTACCGCAGAGAAAATAAGAGGCAGAAGATAAGGAAAAAAGATTGCGGAAATTATAGTTTTAATATGTAATTTTTTCCACGTACAATAAGGGGCAATAGTTTTTGCGATAGATCAACTCTATGCATCTCCCGCTATTATCAGCTAGATTAGACATAGTAATTGTATTAATAAGTAATAATCATCATTGTAAATAACTCACTCCACTTGGAACTCCAGGCACGATTATGCTTTATGCAAGATTTTTGTATTTGGAGGTATGTATATATGAATAGCATTTGTAATACTAATCACTAGCTGTTCCGTAAAGAGCGTACTGTTTTTTGGAATATTCGTCTACGTTCTCAAGTTTCTGGTTTCGCTAGAAACATTTTCCCCCTGATTGCTTTACAGTCTTCGCTAAGCGGCCGGGGAAAGGGAGAGGTACTGATATGAACTGGGACGAGAGTTAAATGACTGGTACGGAATCACCCCGGGCACCATATTGGTGGCTTACACGGTACTTCGTAGATGTCACTATTGACTGACAATATGCTGGAAACAAGACTGGAAATCATCCTATTCACCAAAGGAACTCAAAAGATACAATAGATGTTGTATCGAGTTTAAACATTGTGGATGTATTAAAAATAAGCTGGGTTTTTGACCGTGAGAACATCTTTAATTACATCGCGGGTTTTGTTGTACTACAACATCCGTCTCTCACTTCCTCTTCTCCAAGCCTCTCTATTTTTCCATTCTTCGGGTCACAATTGCCTCTTTCCCATATCTTGAGTTTTATCTTGAGATTTTGAGGTCGCTTGAGTATTTGAGTTGAGTTGAGATTTATCGAATCTTCTGCTGTTCGTCTCCTTTCCCTCCTACCCTCTGGTTGCCAGTTTAGTATTTTTTGGCCATCATTTATCCTCCATTCTTTTTACGTGGCCAAAGCATTGCAACCGTCTATACTCTATTTCTTCGGTGACTTTTTTCCATATTAATCCTTGTCCATATGTTTTCTTTGGTAATCCTTTCTAACCTTGAAATGCCGCAGCCTCTCCTAAAATAATTCACTTCTACGGCCTCCAGTTTCTGTCTTACAAGGAACGTTTACGAAGAGTGACGCCCCGATTTGATCCGTACCCGGCAGGTTCATAGATTACAGTGAAAACACGAAATCTATGAAATCTTACGTGCCCTAAAGCCCTGCGAGCCGAGATTTTAGCGATTAAAACCAGCAAAATTGTAGCCCAACGCAAATCACAAGGATGTGATGTTACATTCACCGTCTATACAAGGTAGCCGCCCGCGGAGAGGGAGCCGTTCCCTGCCGGCAATGCTCGGCGAACAGCGGCGGATCGACAGCGGTCGACAGTCATCTCTAGGGAGGAGAATACAGAGAATTCTGTCTCTCCCTTGTTCCCTGTCAGCCTCTCTGTATTTTCGATTTGTTTTCACATTCTGGGACGGTGTCCTCACTCATTGGAACCAAAGCTATCGGATCGATTCTGGGCCTCGCCAACGAGTGACCCATACGGACGAATTGCCTTTGCCCAAGCCTTGACAACAATCTTATCGTCCCATGATGAACAAGGAAAACGTGTCGCGATGTACTCTCTTCATGGCTCTGCGAAGGGGATCCGAGTGGACCGATGAAAGGAACCACCGCCGTTTCGAGGTCTCGCTGCCGGGAAAACTACGGTGGTGCGAGTGAATAGAGAAAAGGTCATTTATTCCTCGTGATAGGTAAGAAGAACTCGAGCTTTTCAAAAGAATGTACGCATACTGGCGCCTTTTGGGAAGGCCCCATCCTCACACAATTGGTAAGTACTGTCATAAAGTCACCCGAAACTTTCTTGAGCGGTATTTTCTTGAATATAGGATATCAGACCAGACGAGAGAGTAAGGAAGAAAAAGTTGAATTTCGTCATTTCCACGTTTCCTTTCGGATTGTTTGGACGCACACGCTTACCTCCAACACGCTCGCTGCTTGTGGGTTGAGCAATAACGCTCCAAGTTTCTGATAGTTAGTGTATCGATAAATTCCTGACACACTTCCTTTTTCGGAAACCACTGCAGAGGAAACCGAACTGGCGGAAAAGCTCGCATGTAAGTTCTTCGTGAGTTTTAGGTTATAGAATTATTACTGTAATATTATTTTTACAGCTGTACATTTTACTCTTTGTGTATCATATCAAAGCTTTACCATTATAATGTGTATTAATATATATGTCTCAGCGATGCTTAAATCCTGAGTGGAAGACGAAGAATACCTCTGTGAGACAGAAGAAGATCAGATCCTTGGCCTTGACAGTGAGAGACAGGATGAAACCTTTGAGGATAATGAAGAGCAGCAGTGAATCTTAAAGGGATGAGGATGTTTCGTCTACCTCTCCTTCTTCTTCGACATCTTCGAAACCAAGGCCAGAGCCAGCAATGTTCCAGAAAAGAATGGCGGTTGACTTTTGGAAGGCCAGGAAGAGGGGAAATCTTCGGCTGGAGACGGTTCGACACAATTTTCGCTTTATCACTAGTAGGACACAACTTCATCGCTACGAAAAACAGGTAATGGAAGCTGGTGCTTTGAGAAAAAGTATATGTCAATCCGAGCAGCTCTTCTTTCCCGCTTCATGAGAGCGAGAGGATCATTTAGTGGTTCACGATAGGGATTCGCAAAGGTGGGCTCCCGAAGAACAAAAAAAACTGGAGCAAGGAGTACAAAACTTTAAAGTATCTACAGTCTGGCTGTGGAAATGGAAAAAAATGCCACAATATAGTCCCAATATAGTTTCGCGAAAGGAGACGAAAGTTATTTTTAAAAAATATACAGTCACAGCGTGCGATGCGAGTTGCGATTTCGCTGATTTTAATCGCTAAAATCTCGGTTCGTAGGCCTTAAGGGCACGTCAGATTTCATTTTTTAACTCTAATCTACGAACCTGCCGGGTATGAATCGAATCGGGGCGTTACGCTTCGTAAAATTTCCTTGTTAGTCTTTGGGCCTTTTCCCACGTTTCTGATCCATAAAGAAGTATGCTTTGAATAACTGTTGGATATATTTATTACTTTGTCTTCATTTGAAGATCTTTTGACCATAATATACTCTTCAGTTTATTTATTGTTAATTTTGCTTGATTTATCCTCTTTATTATTCCTTTCTTACACTGTCCCTCTTTTCCAACTATTACTCCCAGGCATTTATATTCACTGTAGACTTCAATGGCCTTCCGTTCTATAGCCAAGCTGGTGGCATCCTCATTGATTACCACATACTTAGTTTTGTTCAAATAAATGCTTAAACCATCCTTTTCGTACACTTCAACCAGTTTCCTCATCATGTATGTATTCATATCTCAGGGAGTGGAAGAGGGTGAGTGGGAGAGGGTGAGTGTGAGAGGGTGAGCGAAGGAGGGAGGGAGGGAGGGTAGTAGAGAGGAGGGGCGTGGTGGGGTGTTCTTAATCGTTAGACTGTCCCTGTTCACGTGTAGTGTCCTGGCAGCTGTGATCTGCGTCGCGAGTGGCGTGAGGGTCGTTGTTAGTGGCATCCCCGTGGTGGTGGCGGGATTTGGGTGTGCTACTCTGCTAATGGCGAAAGAAAGGAAATGTACTCCATCACATTTGAGTAATTAGTCACAAATTGAAACAGTCACGTCGCTTACAAATCTCCCTGACAACGTTGCATTACTGAACAATTAAGGATACATCATTGCCCGACTGATTCTGAAGACGTAGCCAAGTATGTACAATGGTAGGGGCGATTCAATCAGGGAATACCCGGGACTGATAGAGGAAAGTAAGTTAGCCTCCGGTTACCTCAAACGCATGGACCCCTATTGTTTAGGCAACCCACTATCAATTTTAGACCCGCGATAGTATACACATGGGAGGTAATGCTGGTATAATGCGGTCTCGGTGAGGTTGAGGGTGCCAGGCCCGAAGACCTCAATAAGTGCCGAGAAATGCCGTCCGTATCATATAGGCTCTGCAGGCAAATCCAGCCACAGCGTCCCCGTTGCGCCCCCTGGGTAATGCCAATTGTGGAAGGGGTGAAAGGCGAGTTTTCAGCGCCTTAAAACCAGATCAACCTGGCTAAGGGAGTAAATCCTAACAGAAAATCCAAGGTCATCCAATGTGGCGGGGGTTGAGCGTGAAGCCAACAACCTCACCTCGGAAAAAAAACAAATTGTTACGAAAAATGCACTTGAGCCTCGGATAACGGACGGGAATAATGGATTACGACATCAGCGAACAGTACGGAATATGAATAAGGATCTTAATTTTGCCACATGGAATGCTAGGACAATGCTAAAACCTGGAAAGATAAAAGAAATTGCCCAGGAATTAGACAAATACCGAATTGAAGTGAATGGGCTCCAAGAAGTAAGGTGGCAGGGTCAGGGGCGTATAGGCAAGCCTGATTTCAGTGCAATTTCAGAGCAAAGTTCAAGCCTAACCAGTGACAATAACCTGAAAAGATGCATCCAGGACCGAATTGAGGCCGAAAAGACAGCCTACTTTGCAAAAATAAAATTATTCAGGAATAGATTGATAAGTAGAACTCTGAAGATGAAACTTTACATGACACTAGTGCGGCCAGTGGTGACATATGGATCAGAAACCTGGACAATGACTCTAGCAGACGCGAGAACACTCAGTACCTTTGAAAGACAGATCCTCCGTAGAAAATAAGGGCCAATATGCGACCTTGGAGAATGGTGAAAAAGGTACAAAGAAGAAATAGATCAGTTGATTGCAGGGAAAAATATAGTAAGGTTCATTGAGTCCCAGAGGATACGCTGGTTGGGTTACATAGAATGAGAATGCCAGGGGAGGAAATCCCAAAACGCATGCTCAAAGGGAAGGCCGTACAAAAGAAGAAGACAGGGACGTCCTGAAAACAGATGGATGGATCAAGTGCAGTGTGCGATCTTGATAAGATGGGAATTCGTGGATGGCAGAGACAGAACATCCGACCGGAATGACTGGAGGGCAACAGTGCAGCAGGCCAAGGCCCACATAGGGCTGTAGAGCCACTAACATAAGAAGAAGGTAGAATACACATTAGGGTAATTGAATGGCTAGTGAATTAAGCTCCCGTAAAAGTTTCAAAATTGAATTTTTGCGACTGGTGTCACGCGACTCAGAATTGATTCAGAGAGAACTTTCTCCATTGATGGCTTTTACGATTGCTTACATGATCCAATGCATTCACTAAACAACACAACGCACCAACCTACCACACAATCGGAATTTGAGGGATTTATTCTTTCCTGAGGGGTATGTACAACTTACGTTCGGATCGTTTCTAGTGAAAATTTGCATTTCAACTCTAAATTCAAGAGGAAGGTACACACCGTACTTCATCGTAACAACCTGCCAGCAAAAATATTCCATTCCCACGTCCAGAAGTTTCTAAATCTTATCCATTAGCAACCGGATCAAATCTCTAAAAAGCAGAAATTCTTCGATGCACATCGAGGAGTTAGGTGATCTTCAGGAAAAAAGCACTATTTTGTGAATCGAGGAACTGGTAGGTAAAGGAGAAACAAATTCAGCTGCGTAAGCACCACTCTTCCGCTACTCTCTATGTGACCGTATTATCGTCTACGTATTCATATCTCAGGGAGTGAGCGAAGGATGGGGGGAGGGATAGGAGGACGTGGTGGGGAGGAAATAATAACTATCCTTTACTGATTAATGTATTGAAGACGCCATATATACCGACAATTACTTCAACGTTTCTTAATAGGGACTCAATTTAGCCACGCATTCTGAAGAATTTTGAAGAGGAAATCAAATTCTGTCGGTAAAATGAAAGACAAAATGCGAAGCACCGACCACAGATAACAGATGATTTCTGGTGACTAGCGCTACCACCATATATTTGCTAAAGTTGAGTTTCTCCAACATGTAAGGCAGTCATGTCTGCATTAGCAAGCACCTTTTATTCAGCTAAAAAACATAGATTCCATTAAACATTAATAATCGAGCATTCCTAGCTTCTAACTTTATTGGATTACAGATTTTTCCGCGTTTTTAACGAGCTTCAGAATACTTGAATGCTTCCCAAATTTTCTTGAATTACATTTTTGATTCCAATACGTAAGAGAAGACGTCCTAGTAGAAAATAGCAGTTTATCTCAATAAGGTTTCCACATCGCTCCTGACTAAAAAAAACTGAATTTCGTAAAAGATTCGGCGCTAGAATCAAAACTGAGGAAGGACAGGCCGGGCTTTGGGATGAATATTGGATATCGGCGGCGAGCAGGAAGAGAACGGGGCAAAAGTGAGGTGGAAGGGGAATGAGAGTGGGAAGATTCCCAGATTTATTGCCCGTGGAAAACCTTTTAGTTTACCCAGGAGCGAGGAGGAGGTCCCTTTTAGGGGGCAGAGGAGGGCGTGAGGGAGGGAGAGTGGTTAGAGGCGCTGGCATCGCTAGGTCGGGGCGGGAAGGCTGGAAATTCCTGCGAATAAATGCGATGAAACGAGAGGAGATGATGGAGAAATTCGAGAAATGTATTCGAGATAACAAAAGGATTTAGGTGGCAAGCGAGCCGGAAGATATTTTTCCCGCACAGACACACTCCGCCCGCGGCTGAAACGAGTTTTGGTTGAGGAACGATATCGACCACCGTCGAAATGTTTTCTACACTCCGGGGAAGGAGAAAAATGGGCGAAAGACTTGGAAAAAGCACATCTTTTAAAAATATTTAAAGAACTACGGAACTGGCTGCCCAGTAACTTCAACGGTATCAACCGCTAATTGTCGCACAATTTTGTAAAATTATAAGAGGAACAATGATTCGCCTGGGCCGGGTTTCGAACCCAGGCTCCTCGTTTTCGCGTCAAATGATTGAACGAATTATGCCACTCATAACTGGTTGGAGTACTTGGCGAGAAATATAAATAAACCGATAAGAAAAATAAAAAAATATGATACCACAGACACATTTCTTGCACGTAGGTAGCAACTTGTACGAAAGAGAAGAAACTAATTTCATCTATAAGGAAAAGTTCCTCTTGAATCATAACATCAAATAAGGAAAATATTATTATGTATATATTCTGTATCTTTGCAGAATTGAGTGATGTTGACAGAAAGTAAAAGACACAAAGAAAAATTCTACAAGAGTTAAGTGTGACAAGTTGTGCCTTGACGTCTGTGGATATTACCAAGTTACTTTTACTTTCTCTCAATAAAACAATGCATTATTTTCATAGAAATATTTATCTTATGCAGTCGGCTTATACGCATAGGTACACAACATCCTTAAGTACCTACTATTATTAATTATCTGCCAAATTTTATCATTTAGCTACTTTTACAATAAATTACAAATATGCCCCAATGTAAAGGCAAGGTATAACATTTTAGGCCCAATATCACTGACTGTATGTCGAAATGAAGGGTTTCGACATAGGTTTACGTTGAACCGACGTCAATGAATGAAAACTAATTTTCTTAATGCAGAACTGGGGAGGTCACGAGAGGCCAGCGTAGACCTGACCTCGGCGCGGCGGCGCGCGCCGTCATATGCGGCCATATACGAATCATTGCCTCTAGAGCATGGCTTCTGTATTTGAGTACACTAATTTTTGCTGACTACTCATCATTGTATTTCATAACTTTGTCAAACATTAGTCACCACAGCTACACAGATATCCGTGCAGCAATATTAAAAGTCTTTCCTTAATAGCGACAGCTATCCGTGCGTTTAGTGAGGGAACCATCTTCAAAGACTTCGAGATATCTTTTTAAGCTTATCCGCTAGTTTGCACGCTAGGGCAGTATCCGGTGCACTTAAATAAAAAAATCGTATTTCATTCTTATTTCAAGCATCCTCTCTCGTTGGAATTGCAACATTTGTAGGCTATATCAAAATGTTAATTATACACAGTAAAACCTTTGTTCTACTCCATGTTTTAAAGTATAACGCCACTTTAATTCAGCCAAAGTTGAGGTTTGAGGGTACTGAGTGGAGACCGCATAAACTCTTTATCTGCTACGTGCTCATTAAGGGCCATGCGCCAGCGTGGGCTCTCATTTTGAATGTCTCCGAGCTCAGATTTTTGGACCTTATGTCGCCCTCAGAACCTCTAGTTCGATCCCACCCATCAGGTGGGTGAAGGTATGGAACGAGCTAGAGCAATAGAAACTCCTGCACGCGGCTACGTTTCAGCATTGTATGTGACTTTAAAAAGAAATTTCTTATAAGTATTCTACCGGTAAAAGATAGGTTTAGGTGACAGCCAGAAAATCTCCTCCTGGTTTTCTACACTTTTTGGATTCTATTCCCTCTAGTAATACCTTTTTTACCTCAGCATACGATATACCGTTCTCCATCTGTCCAAGAAACCGATTCTCCTTTTTTACCTTTCCCTTCTTGCCAATTCTTCCCTCTATCACGCTGTTGTTCAACTTACTCCCACAAGACATCTACTCTGCCTATCCCAGATTTCACTCAGAAGTTTTCTTTTCCTCGCCCACCGTCTTAAGCACTTACTCGTTTGCCTCCCATTTTGTCCACCTCACTTCCCCCATATGTACATCTTAAATGCCTGTAGCGTATTCTCGTCCTCTTTTCCGAGGGTCCACGTTTCTGCTCCATGCAACGCTACGCTTTATATCAAGCTTTTCACCAGACTCCTCTTCATATCCTTGCCTTAGATTCCCGGTATCAGCTCCCTTCAGTAACTAAACGCCTCCTTCGTTGACGCTATTCTCTTCATTATGCCTTTTCTACTACGCCCATTTATTCAAGCGTGCTGCCCTAGTAATTAAAGTGTTCTACTAGCTCGTGTTTGTACCCTCCATCTTTAATGACCAGCCTCGCTTTCTCTATCCTAGATAATTCCATTACTTTTGTTTTCTTATGATATCTTCATTTCGAATTACCGTACTGAATTTCTAATGAATCTATTAAAGTTTGCAATCCCTTCGAAGGTTGACTAATCAGAGCCTGGTCGACCGCGATCTTAACTAACTGCCTCCCTACCTTGATTCCTTCATCTACGAAGTTTTTCACTCGCCTGTCAGACCATTTCCTCAGCATAAATGTTACAAAACCAAGGGCAGCCTTGGTCTACCCCACGATCTATAGTTTCCTTCACTCTGCCAAAAACCTTTTAGAAATCCACAAAACATGAGGAAACATCTTGGTTTTTCTCTTTTTTAATCTATAATAGTTCTCATAACCGCAATTCCATCCCGAGTTGACCTTCCTTTCCGGTACCCAAACTGGTCATCACCAAAGTGGAAATTTGCCTAACTCTCCAACCGTTTATTGATTATTCTAAGTACAACTTTAGCTGCATACTAAATCAAACTGATTGTTCCATATTCCTTGCATTCTGGCGCTGTCTTCATTTTTGGGATAGGAATAAGCACTCTGGCCATACTCCTTCCTCGTAGATCCATCAAATTAGCTTAGAAAAAGCTTTCCTAACATATTTACTTAAATTAATTAGCAACTCCGAAGGTATGATCTCCACTCCTACAGCTTTTATTGCCTTCATCTGTTTCAATACTTTCTCTTTTTCACCGTAGAGTATCATTGGACAGGTTATCCTCATCTAGTGTTCCCTCATCCTTCACATCTAAATTAGTTTATCTACTATCGCTCTCCACGTATTTTCTCTACCTACCTTGAATATCTTCTTGCTCGATTAATATCCTACCTGCTCTGCTATTAATATTTGGTACCGTTTTCCCTCTCTCCCCGCCCGATAGCAATTTTATTTTATCGCAAAACGCACCCTTTTCCCCATTTTATTGCAGCTATTCCATCTCCTCGCAGTGCCTTTTCCACCAGTTTTCCTTCACCCGATTGGTTATTCACTGAAGTTGATGATTATACTCATTTTGCTTCGTCTTACCTAGTTCAGTGTTGGCATTTTTTCACCTCCTTCTCTCCTCTATTTTCCCAATCATTTCTTACGTAACCCACTGCTCCTTAACCCCCTCGTTTCCACTTATCCTTTCAGTTTTGTTCCGCCTCTCTTAATATGCCTGCATGTATATTCTCCCATGTTTTCTCCATTCCCTTTGCTTCACTTATGTTCCATCCCACTTGCTCTTGGCATTCCCTTCTTTTTTCCCCTACCAAAGCTTCAAAGTCCCATCTATTTATCCACCTACTTTTTAAAATCTGCGATCACACATCATCATAACTAAGTTAAGATTCAAGCCTGCATTCAAACAAAATTCAATTTTTCAAATTCAATTTCATTTCTCGTTGCTAATCCTTACCCTCCCACTTCATATCCATCTCTCACTTCCTCCACCACTGCGTTCCAGACACCCATTACTATTAGGTTTCTCTTGTCCGGGAACTCTCTGATCATCTCCTCTAGCTGTTTATAAAGCCCATCCACCTCTTAATACCCATGGTTGCTTGTGTGCATGTACACCTGGGCTACAACGAAAGTTGTTGAGCGTACTTTTATTGCAACCACTCGTATGCTGTCGCTCTGTTCAAGGTTTACTACCCTCCTCCCCAATTTTGCGTTTAATACTATAGTTACCCCACGTTGACTCTCATCCCCACCACTATAGATTACCCTGTAACTATCACTACAATAGCCTCCGCTGTCATTCCATCATCCTTCGCACAGCTCCAAGACATCCACGTCCTCTAGAACAATCATGCAAACTGTTTTGGCGCAGGGACCGTTTAGTCGAGAAGGCCGTTAGGGCACATGGGCGTTTCGGCTATCACTCTGCTAGTCTCGATTCTTTTATGATTTATGACTAGAGGCAGTATTTATAAATGTGTCAAATAAAACTGTAACTATTGTATATAATTTGGTGTTGCTTACATAGATAAATAACTTAGCATAATTTTTCTCATCAAAGACCAGATATGCTTTGGCCTGTATGTTCGGTGTTTTCGATGACAGATGAAATAGTTCCTTATAGTACTGGAAAAAAATCTCCTCGTAAATAAAAAAAAATCATATATTATTTTACAGTATTGGTAGCACACCCAAAGTGCAGTACGTAGTTCATTACTCACCCCTTCCCACCGCCATTGAGATAACTAGAGAGATTATTAGTCATAAATCATAAAAGCATCGATACCAGCCGAGTGGTAACCAAAATGCCCCTGCGGCGAAAGGCCCCTGATCTCAAACAGCATCGCCTAATCATCCCTGCGCCAAAACAGCTTCGCCCAATCATACTTGTGCCCAAATGACCTGCGCAGAAAGAGCTCGCGCCAAAACGACCGCGCCCAAACCGGCGCACTTCCGCACACCGGAATGTCCCAATCCCCTGCGTTCCCCCTCTATTTCCTAATCTATATTTTCCTGATAACTATTAAAAAAAGAGCAGCTCTTCCGTCCGAATTTGATGTACTGATGAAAATGGTCTTCAGTCAATCTGTGCGATAGGAAATAGCAAGGTCAACATTTCTGTTGGACCATGGGCCACGTGTTCAGTGTTCACCCTTCGTTGGCGTGGATTTCACTCGGCTCAAGCCTCTAATGCGTCATGATTGGCCTATATTCAGTTGCCCACTTGATACCGTCTTAATCAATATTGTATAATAAGAGATTATAATGACGATATGAAAGGCCGTTTAACCGAAAAAGGTATCGAATATACTTCATCCTTCTGTTCTTGAAACTATGCGTAATTAGGACGTGTAATATCGATAGATTTCCCTTCCTCGCTGAACAACCTTACAAAATTTTCATAAGTCTCTCCATCTACTGCAGTTTCTCCTTCCTTCTCCACATTCGCATCTCATAGACTTCTCTCTCTTCTTCCTTTTCCTTGCAAGGTTCACTGTCTTCCAGCCTTCCAACGCGATGTATTGGAAAACGGGAAGTAGTTAACCAAAGGGTTTATGTACAAGCTGAAGAGTTTCTAATACTTCTAAATTCAAAAGAAAAACTTCTGGAGAATATTTGAACGATATTTCTTTTGTATTTGATCATTTGTTATGGTAAGTGAAGTTCAAGAAAGTAAATCTACGGTGCGGTCTGAGAGAGAGAGAGAGGACCTCGCCTCGCATGAGGATTGGAAAAGGAATCGGAATACGAGAAGGAATAAATTTCATGGGAAGTTTTTACGTCCAACGGCATTGGTGAGGCATAATTTTCCATCAAATACTATTTGAATGATGCAAATAGTATTCATAACGCTTCCTATTATCCGTTAAATAATAAACCGAGAGCCATAGGAATTTTCCTCAGCGGATGAACAGAGTGCTAAAGTACATGTGATGGACCTTACTGGAAAAGTTTAGACGGGTGAATAATGAGAGAGTTTATTGAGGAGAGTTTAAACTACGTTTCTGTGACCACCTGGGAGGGAGAGTGATCCCAGTCCTGATGCAATGAGGCTCAATGCGAACGAATGGTGTTGAGGGGGTAGAGGTCTCTTTCGAAACATAGAGGGGGAAGGAAGAGGCCCTGACAAGTACTTACATGTTGATCCGATATATGGAACCCAAGGAGGAGGACAAGGGGGGCCAACAGATTAGCAACGATGGGAAAATTAAAATTCCCTTTCCCTGACTCTGATACCTCCCTCCCTCTTCCGCTCTCTTACGCCGTGACATACAGATGCCTGGAGCAGATACGAAGTATTCAAACATGATCGCGGGAGCCCAATTTCATCACATTTCCAAAATTATTAATGAAAGTTTATGTATTTATTAACATAAGTTTATGTGACATGAACACAATTGTTCACAGCAATATGTACTAGATTAAGCTGCCACCTTCGGTTTGCGCTTTTGTATTTTACTCTCGAATAAAGGTTCGCTTTCTTTTCCTTTTTCATTACTTCTTCACTTTTGTATAATATGATTTCAAGTTGCTAATTGAAACAGTTGTCCAATTAAAATCTTCCGTCATCATAATTCAGCAAGCATTTTGAGCTTTACCACAAACATTCTTTTCCTAATAGCCTTTATGCCATATCTTCATTTGAACACCAGAGCGCATATCCAGTCGTTCGGTCTCCACTTTTCAAAACTTCGTACCCCGCGTAACAACAATTACAGGCTGTAAAATGGTGTTTACATAAACAGCTTACACAACAAAAAAATCACTAAATCAGGTCTCAAGAAAACTCACCAACTCTTCAACTCTTCCTAGGCATGGACATATCACCAGGGTTAAAAACTAACCGAAACAATTTCTCTGACATTGCTAACATTGCACGTAACTCACAATCAACCAATGCAGTAGCAAGTCTCATTAAATACAGCTTCACGTCATCATCACGTCCGATATTCTTGCTATCACCTATTCTCAACGTTGTCAACAACCTAAAAAGCGGGATAAGCATCAAAACTCATCCGACAAGTCCTCATCTTTACTCCGCACTCAAAATCTCGCAAAAGCTGTCCTAAACACTCGCAAACATGCACAAAAAATGTTTCAAATGAATCGGCAACAAAACTCGAAGAGAAACGCGACATTCTCATTCAAATTCTAAGACATTGTATTTTTATCAAGCAGTGATGGTTTTGGGATAACCCGCGTCAAGATTTAAAAAAGCCAACGTTTCTTCTCCTTTGCCGGAGACCTCATCAGGCCCACTGAATGACCTAATTTCCTTTATTGTGCATCAATTTATATCGTCCCGGTGGTGCAAGAGGGAGGGAGGGGGTGGGTGTTGGCGGACAGTCTTCTGGACGTCGCTCTTCTTTCTGGATATTACTGGAAGCCATGATTCACTTATTTTTTGTCCCTGATCTCTATTGAAATTCTTGTTATGCTTTTTAATTTCCAATGCCTCCCGGAAGATTCTCGTCTTGAAATGTTTTTCTCTGGCGAGACTTTTTGGGTTCGTGATGTCAATGGTGTGCCCTAGGGCGGCATGTTCTGCAACCGCTGATTTATCGGCATGGCCCAGTCGAATTGCCGCGCTGTGCTCTTTGACGCTTGTCTTTATTGTCCGACCAGTTTCACCGACGTACACTTGGTCACGTGTGCTGCAGTTCAATTGGTATACTCCCTCTGTTTCCATTTTACCTTTCTCTTTCACATTTCAGATAATATCCCTTATTTGAGTGCGTGGCTTAAAGATGGTGCTTATTTGATGACTTCGTAATATTCTGGGTATTTTGTCAGTGACTCCTCTGATATATGGCAGGAAGGCTTTTTTCCGCTCCTCGGTCTTCTCTTCGTCAATTTGTCTCGATTCTCGTCGTCTTAGTGTACGGAAGATGGGAGACTTACAAACTAGCGAAATACTTCGCCACTTCACTGCAACCAGAGGTCGAAAAGGCGAACTCTTATGTCAAGAACTCCATGCATTTCCTCAACCTCATCCAAGACATAAGAGTAGGCATGGACGACATTTTAGTTAGCTTCGACGTGGTATCCCTGTTCTCCAAGATACCGACGGAGAGAGCCATCAGCGTCGTACGGAAGAAATTTGGAGACGATACAGCCAACTTGGCGGAGATATGTCTAAAAACAACCTATTTGAAGTGGAAAGGTGAATATTACGAGCAGACAGAAGGAGCAGCAATGGGATCCCCCATCTCTCCCGCAGTTGCCAACATTTACGAGGAGGACTTTGAGACGATAGCTCTGGAGAACGCCCCCTACAAACCGTCAGTGTGGCTGCGGAATGTGGACGATACCTTCGTAATATGGAGACACGGAAGAGCTGGAAGAGTTCCATTATTATCTAAACAGTATTGACGAGGACATCACATTTACGAAGGAAGAGGAAAGCGGTGGGAAGTTACCCTTCTTGGATGTCCTCATTACAAGAAAAGAAGACGGAACCTTGGGACATTCGGTATATAGAAAGCCAACCAGCACCAACAGGTATCTCCTTGGCGGATCACACCACCATCCAGCACAAATCAAAGGAGTGATGACCACAATTATCCACCGATCCATCGCTCTCACTGACGAAGACCATAGGGACGAAGAGTTAAACAAATTTTTCCAATAATTTGCGAAAAAGCTACAATATTAGTGAACATATGAAGGCTAATATTACGCCGCCGGTCACGCCGCCGCCGGCCGCCGGTAAAAACCATCGGATCGGCGCACCGCCGGCCGCCGACCCATTTCCAGTCGGCGTCCGCCGCCGATAGTTTTTCCATCGGCGCACAGGTCTAGGCCAGCGGAATCAAAAATTGTACCATGTGGAGATAAGTGAATAAATTTGTCAGAGAATGGAGAGATATGAAGGTTCTTAAAGGAGAAGAAGAATGAAAAAAGACAATGCAGAGTTTCTTAGTTCTCTATTATAGCGAGAAGCAAAGGTGAACACAGTTCAAAATCCCATATGACGGACTGGGTACTGCACATGACATGGGCTATCCTCATGCCACCCGAAATGGAATAATCTCTTCAATGAAAACGTTTCTTCCCTTACGGCGTCCAAAGCTTGGTCCGTAGCATCAGAAGACATTCCTATAGTTACCACAAAAATTGGAACTTATTCATTGAAAATATCCATCGGTCATCTATCGTTCCCTTTCTGCAACCATTTGTATCTATGTAACCGCTCTCCACTTAAATTCTATTCAACGCAAATCAAAGGTCATTGTATCATTTTCATCGATTCGTAACAGTTTCAGCCATTTACAAATATAATATAAATATGGAATGAAAACAAGAATAATCTTATTGCAAGTCCGGTCCTTGTACGTAGAAAAACAATGATTTATTTCCTGTTCCCTTAGTATTGCTTTTATAGCGATGATTATGCTTTCATGTAAACAGTAAAATTAGCAATGAAGTAAGGTTTAGCTATTTCCTTTTACTGTGCACAAAACTTGCGATAATACTTGAAGAACTGGATACCAATCGTGGCTAAGTACGCTATCTCTAAATTAGGTACGCTCTAGAATGAAAAATCGTAAAGGAGATATAGCTTTTTTAGACGTTTCAGTTAGAATCCTCTTTGGGGAACTAAAAGGCTCAGGTTAGAACATATACGGTTCGGCACTAGCAGATATAGAGTTCAAGACAATAATCTTGAAATCGACAGAGAACACTCATGGTCAGAAAGGCAGACGTCAGCAGGAAGGGTGGTACTCAGACATGAATGCATTTCTCCTATACTCTTCAGGGCAGTCACCCTGGAGAGAGGAACTTTTGGAATGCCAGAGCAAAAAGATGAAGTACAGAAAAATTCTTCGGGAGGGTTATAGATATAAAAATGAGAAGGCACAGAGATGATTTAAAAGGGATTTCTGGTGAGGTGCCAATTTGAGACAGATTTCGTTATTCAGCCAGGGACGTATGCGGTAGTGGAGTTGGGAGGGGAGGAGTTGGGAGTGGGGGGGTCATGGGAAGTAGTCCGTGGAGGCAGGAGGACTGCGGTGAGAGGGGTGGGGGTTGGGGAAGACGGAGGCCCCTGGGGATGAGATTTGTCGACGTTACCCTGAGGGGAAGGATGGAGCGAATCCATTTCTTTTTACGACGCCGCGAGCCCGCATGAGATGACGGCGATAATAACTCCGTAACTCTCCGCGGCTGTCTGGCTTTCCGTCGAAAGACGACGAATTCTAAAGCCGATGTCCCACTACGGTCGATAAAATTCTGCTGAAATACATACTCCTGGTATCCCTTATTCCTCTTAATTTCACGGGTATAAGCTGCACATCTTGTTCCCGGCACCATGTAGCCTCAGTCGACCTGAATAGCGACGATCACAAGACTGCTTCCAACCGATTGCAAATAAATTGTAGTCCTCGACGGCGTTGGTCAAGATTGGGATAGAGGGATATTAAGGCATCCCGCAAGGAACCGAGTTTGGTCCTTCATTTTACCTCCTTAATGATTGACTTCGCATTCCTATGGTAATTTTTGTAAAATCAGGGTATCAAGTATTGTTGTCTTGTGACATGTGGAATCACTTACCTGAGTATATTAAAAATGTAAAACCAGTAATAGATTTAAAAATGAGTATTTCACAATGTTATTTCAGTTCTGTTAATGAATGTGTAATCTTGTGTAATATTTATATAATTTTTGTTGTTGTTTTGAATGATTTAATTTGCATTCGTATGGTAATTTTTGTAAAAATCAGGGCATCAAGTATTGTTGTTCATCAGTAACCTATAATGGAATTAATTATTTGACTCTAAAACAATGTGTTCAAAATTTGTGGTCCTAAGGGACGTAATCGTCCCGGAATAATAAAATAACAAGCAACACATGAAGTCGCGACATTCCGCCCTAAAGCCGATGGACGGCTTAGCCATCGAAACGCCGGCAATCAATCGCTCGATGGACTTCCCGAATAGAACTACTTAACATCACACGCCGGGAATGCCTCAGATCTTAAGGTAGTCCGAGCGAAATATCATTTTACTTAGAAATCAATGAATTTGCTCTCATTTTAAATAAAAATATCTCACCTTTATAATGGAATAAAAAATTCAACCCCTAACCACATTACTCTCCGAATATTTATTTATTATCCGAAATATTTGCCAAAAAGTACAAACAGCCCTTTTACATGGAAAATGGTACGTGTGTGCACTCCAGAGAGACATTATTTACAAAATTAGGTATTTATAACACTTAGATGTCGTAAAAAAACTAACAGCGTGTAGTTTGTATGTTTGCTCAACAATATTTGAAAATAAATCATATTGTCACCGCAGTAATTCCTTCACAGCAAACCTTCCGTTTCGAAGGAGTTTCAAGTGCACCGCGCGAAAAAAATGAGTCAAGTTGAGGACTTATTTAGATATTATCATGTAACTGCCTACAACTTCTGTCATATAAAACTATATAACTGCACGAATAATAATTAATATTTAATTGATGTGTCCTACAGCTGGTGAAATTAAAACGTATAACTGGAATATGGTCTCTATTATGACTAGGGAACTATCTCGCTCGGACTACCTTAAAACTTGAGTGTCTTTAATATTGACCTCATGCCATTCTCACCCTTCTCTTGCTGGCAACGAATCATTATTAACGGATTATCACCATGGACCATTTCCAGGTTCTCCGCTACGTAATTTTTTGTTTGCACTCAACGTTTCATTCGTCTTACTGAGAACGTTATCAGAAGAAAGTAAAATTCAGTTTTATTTATGTGTTATTTGGGTTATCTGCTTATTACGCGGCTGACCATTTTTGATAGAAATTTTTTAAAAAGAAACATAAATAAAAATGTAACGGTTGGTATTGAGCATATTTGTGAAAAGATATCCTTTCCCGGCCCTGCATATATCCTTTCAGGCGGTATTCGTCTTCCCTATTAAAGTCAGATGGACGCTTGTCTGCTGTTCCGATTGCTTCTCAAATCAACCGGGGATTATGTGAAGCAGTTCTAGGAAGGACTTTAGCCTCCCTTTAGGAGGATTTTGGGTCCTGCTCCCGACATAAGTTGATGATCGACAATGAACTAATCCTTGCCTCAAGGGCTCTTTCAGCCTTGTTTTAATTGGCCGTTTGGTTTCCCCTAGACAGCTAGAATCACACTAACACAGAACCTCGTATATGCCTTCCGTCTGGAGAAGAGGAATAACATTTTTTTGCAGAAGAAAGGAACCCTATTATTTTCTTCGCCTAGCCAAATCTGGTTTTAATGTTGGCTCTTCTCAAGACGCGAGCGATACGGACACTAGTCCTAGAAATGTATGTAAGAATCGCAGAAGTGCGAGGCTTGATCTCATCCTTCAGAGCCCTGTCCCCTCTTTATACGTCTAACTATCTCCTTATGAATTAATTCGAGTATCCATTTCCTTTCAAAATTGAAAGGAGGTGTTCCGATTCCATTATAATGCTAACTTCATCAGATACGACTAGGGCTCAATATGATTCAATCTTGATTACGCACGACTTATGACGCGGGTTGATGACGTGAATCCGTATTTTAGTATCGGTATATGGGTTTTCATCCCAAAAAATGTATGTACCAGACTACTGTCTAGCCTTCTCCTTCTTCTTCGGTTTTCTTAGTGTACTTGATAATTAAGTGAATGTTGTTAAGGTGTTCGTGTAAGTTTTCAAGTTTGTCTTTCTCGTGTGGCCGAATGCGTCTCGTTCCTAATACGGAGCAACCATAAAAGTTTCAATCCTCTGGACGCCAGAGCATCTAGTACAAGTTCTTTACGTGAAATATTTTTTCACCATGGCCGGAGAGGGAGAGGGGGGCGTCCAATGCCGCTATCTCAGAATATATATATGCATATATATATATATATATATATATATATATATATATATATATATATATATATATATATATATATATATATATATATATATATATATATATATATAATAACTGCACTTAGGATCACTTAAGTGACGAATATATAAAAGTTTGCCAGAGGAAGGCAGACGACAAACACAGAAAACAAAAAAATGAACACACAAAGTTTCTTGATATTTCGGTTGCAAGAGAGCTGTTATTAAGGTAGTATGAGTGAAATATCATTTTACTTAGCAATCAATGAATTTGGTCTCATTTTACAGAAAAATATCTCACCCTTCCATTAACACCAAAAATTCAACCCCTTACCACATTACTTTCGGAGTTATTCGTCAAAAAATAACAGCCCTTTTACATGGGAAATGGTACGCGTGCATGCACTTCATTTTTATGCATGCATTACTTACGAAATAAGGTATTTCTAACACTTAGATGTCGTAAATAAACTGACAGCGTGTAGTTCGTATGTTTGCTCAACTATATTTGAAAATTAACCACATCGTTACCGCAATAAGTTCTTGGGTATTACAAAAATTTTCCGTTTTAAAGGAGTTTCAAATATATGTTTTCAATTAGATATTTTCATTTAATTATTTACAAATACGTCATATGAAACTATATTATTTCACCATTAATAATGCATTAATATTAGTTAATTTCATAGTTAATTGATGTGTCCTACAGCTGGTGAAATTATAACGTATAATTCGAATATGGTCTCTATTATGACTAGGGAACTATCTCGCTCGGACTACCTTAAAGACAGATGCTCTAGAACAGACTGAACTTATTAGACAGTCAAGCAACCTTTGCAATGAGCTACTTTTTCCGCACCCCTCCTCCTCGTTCCAACTGTTTTCCAAAAAATTTTCCCTTCTCACTAACCCCTTATTCCCTGTTCCCTGCCTTCTCACCCAAAAATTAATTTGTTCTCCAAAGGCCTTTTCAGCGTGAGGTTATCTTAGAAACCATCAATAAATATATTTTACGCCAACAATTGTACCTGAGGATGCAGCAAGCTGAGATACGCGTTGTACGATTACAATAAATAACTGTGGAATAGTACAATACTTATCTTCATTATGGATTTGAATATAAAATACTTCCACACCTGAAGGTGTACAGTTTGTTTCATAACATAAGATGACACAGCAAATGAATTGAATCACGTCCTATTTTTCCCCTAAATTTGTCATAAGATTTCAACTTCAGTTAACGCAAAATGAATCCTTGTTGCTGTCGAACTCTGTCAGTACGTTTAAATTCCATTTTCATATAAAAATACTCGTATTTTAATCCGAACCAGAATTCGCATTAACTCATTTCATCAAATTCAAAAGCCTCACGCATCTCCGAATTCATCTAAAACTAGGAAAGTTGAACGGTTATAATCGAAAGGACTTCGAGTGACGAGACGAGAGCGAGGAGTTTTCAGTGCAAATTTGGGCATGATTTAGAATAGAATAATAGTTTATTATTCCGGGACGATTACGTCCCTTAGGACCACAAATTTTGAACACAATGTTTTAGAGTCAAATAATTAATTCTATTACATTCCAGGTTACTGATGAACAACAATACTTGATGCCTAGATTTTTACAAAAATTACCATAGGAATGCAAAGTAAATCATTCAAAGCAACAATAAAAAATTATACAGATGTTACGCAAGATAACACATTCATTAACACAACTGAATTAACATTGTGAAATGCTCATTTTTAAATCTATTACTGGTTTTACATTTTTTAATATACTCAGGTAAGTGATTCCACATGTCACAGGAAGTGACATGGAATGAATTGGCATCAGCAGATGTTCGGTATCGGGGTACATACATACATACAGTTCTTCCATGTGGCGGGCGTTGGACGTTTATTTATCGCAGCATTGTACAGTACATTCTTGTATAAATATGTGTGGGGAGTTATGTGATTATTATTTTGTATATAAACAACTTATTAAGTAAGCGACTGTGTTGTATTTTTAACCATCCGAGTTTTTCAAAGTACGAAATTTACGGAATGACACGACGCTATATTACGCGTCATGATCATTGATTTGGCACCCCCACTATTAGCAATTGGCAGTAGCACACCCGATTCCTGCTATTACGAGGATGCCACAAACAACGGCCCTTCCTCCACCCACAATTCAGGCCGTCGTGTATCGCAATCGAAACCCTTAAACCCCGTCACAAAGCTGGTGCCGTAAAAGGCTAGCGTGTTATTTCTCCGGGTGAACCGTGTTCGCGAACCATCTGCTAAGATAAGTTGGAATCGCTGACGATTGCTTTACACTCGTAATGACTAAAGGACTTCGCTTGGAACACTTGGAGCGAAGTAGAGAACTTTAAGCACGATTTGCCATATGCATATGCATTGGCATGCAACTTGGCACTGATTCTTGGATTAAGAAGATGGCCTGATAAACTCTTAATATAAATAGTAAGTTTCAAATAATAGGTAAACATGGATTGGATGACGTCCGCCATTTTACTTGTAAACTTTTGGAGGAATCACAAGTCTTCCGTTTTCGTTTGAGAAACACTTGTAAGTAACTCTTTTGGAATCCATAGTTTAAAAACAAAGGACTCTGGAAGCAAACTTGTGCGCATTCCCGTCTTCATTTGTTTAAGAATTTATACGAATAAAAACTTCTGTCCGAAGGGAAAGGGGTGCAGAAAACTGATGAAATGATATGGCTGATTTAGGTGTAATTTCTTTTGTATGGCATCAGTTTTCGAAAAAGTCCCCAGTTCCAACTTGAGACCACCAGAAACTGTGATTATAAAACATTAAAATCCCAAAACTCGTAAGTCTAGCCGTAAATGGACGTTATGTATTGGCAAAGTTCCCGGAAAATGCCAATTGTAACAGAACGCTGTGTTACTGAGTTCGTTAATAAAGAAGTTGACATGAAAAAGCAATCGTGAGTAACCTTAACTGTGGGAGACCTGTGTCACCTGAAGCTAAGAAAGAAATAAGTAGGTGCTTTATCAATCTCGATTCAGAGTCATTGGTAACCGACGAAAAGGGCACAAGAAAGGAAATCGAGCTCTATAATATGTTCACGCCATAGAAAGCGATACTGATACATAAATATCTACTTGGCAGAAAAAACAAAAAATACATTTCCTTCAAGAGTTCCCATATTTGGAAATATTTATCAGAGACTTTTTCAGAAAATGTACGAACGGAAAACAATTGAAGCATTTAGAATAAGAAGCTGTTCACTCGAGAGGTGGGAAACGTGACTTTACAACTTCTGTTTCTGAGTGATTCAGCTCCGCGATTGCGTTGCTCAGTATGCAGCAAACTAGAGTGAAAGGAAAGTATCCTGTGGGAAGCATATAAGAAAGAATAAAAAAATGATAGTACAGTCTGTAGGGGAAAAAACAAGAAACGGCAACATCTATCATTTTTACGAGGCTGGAGAAATGTGACGAAGTGTGAGAGTGAAGAATTTTTAAACTAAAAAAATAAACGACATCGGCCAAGGCTGAGACGTGGATTGAGGAATAATCAGTTGGAGAGACGGGAGCTTTCTTTGATGCAAAAACAGATTTATCTAATCAAACAAGAAAACTTTACTCGCGTTACCACTAAAATCATCTTCACATTTAGCCACGCGCTTGAGGTGTACCTTAATGTTCGCCTCAATTAGCAATTTTTTTATTGCGAAATAGACCATGGCTGCAGAATGAAGCTAAAGATGAAGAGGATATCACTATAGACCAATTTTCTATCAGTTGACATTGTAATGTTTAATATGTGTTTAATCAAAAGTATCATTTTTAAATATATTTAAAATTTAAATGATTATAAGTTAATCAGAAGGTTGAATACTTTTAACTTGGCGCCGCATCATTGAGACAACGAAATATTATCTTTTAAATAAAATTCTATTATAATGAAATAAGCAATGATTCATATTGAATAAACGAAATAGTTAAGATCATTCCATGAAAACCGATTTAAGTTTTTTATACTAGAGATAATTGTGAACTATGACCTCGACAATTTCCAACGTAAAACAGTATAATCTGCAGTACTTAATAGCATACTAGCGGCAGCATGAATTTTCATTATCGACGATGAGAACAGGGCAGTAATTCGCCAGTTTCATTTAAATAACTCCCTTAACAGGGTGGTCAAACATCTTCGAAGATGTCAACGACGGAAAAGAGGTACAATACTCATCTCCTTTCAACCTAAAATATCAGTTATAAACCTTTTTTAAGGACCCACAAAAGTATATTTTTCACCTTAATGATGGCGTGACAACAAACTGGTTTTTGAGATACTCATGCTGCGGAAAGTGTCGAAAACCTAATTATAGATGAAAAAGGCATCAACATTCGCAGTTAGAACCGTGCAATTTGATGCTCTAAATGACAAATTTTCCCATTTTTTCATCGGCACTAAGTGACCTTTACACCACCTGTCTATTTTTCTATTTTATCAATCTAATCAACAAGGAGAGGATGAAACGTCGAATATTCCATGATGTAAGGTACCATGATAATCCTTATTCTACATCCACATACTACCCTGTGAGCCGCACCAGGCAGGTGTTCGAACACCAACCATGGAATGGGGAGTGGAAGGGGAAATGGAACGGGAGAAATGACAGAGGTAAATCATTTGTTTGCGATGTGTGTTTTGCCTAGCTATACGCACTGATGGTCCGAGGGTAGAATGATTTTTTCGTACTTATCTGTTCGGTAGCGTTTCTAGCTTTGTCTATTCCGCCGAGAGGGTGTGAGGTCAAGATAACACACCCTGTGTCGTACTGAATGAAGCGAGCCTCATCTGAAATTTCCGAGTAATCTAAGCTTGATGTGTGGCCCGAAGAGTCTCTCACGGGTCCCAATCTTGTACTCCCGTCAGTTGGTTACGCTTTTTGTGCGCTGCAGCAGTTACTTGCGTATCACTTCAGAATTTGGCACAAGCTTTTAGCAATTCATCAATACCCCTAATTTTTTCGCCAATATATCATTTCTTCGCCAATACGTCATTTCTTCGCCAACGGCCTCGTGGAAACTCACCTAAATTAATGGCGCAGGTTGTAAACAGATATAAAATTTGAGCAAAAGATGGATCCAGGATTTCGTAGTGGTGTTACAGCCCAGAGGTACCAAAAGTAAATTGCGGAGAAAAAATAATTGAGTTTACTAGGAAGAAAATTATTATTATAAAGTTGTCTTTACTGAAGAGGAGAGTTTGGGAGAAAAAGACATTTAATATGCTTCCATTGAACATAAACTGGACCGCATAAAACAAACCGCGCGAATGACGCGTTCTTCATCCATTAGTTACAATCAATAAAATGTTCATAAGTTTACTGGTGAAAAATGAACTATGCATGTACGAGGCAAATACCACTGAACAAACACGCTGAGCATAAC
The DNA here is from genome assembly GCA_963169105.1 of Ceriagrion tenellum. NCBI lineage: Eukaryota > Metazoa > Arthropoda > Insecta > Odonata > Coenagrionidae > Ceriagrion > Ceriagrion tenellum. The sequence continues at coordinate 3,479,469 of OY720644.1, forward strand.
ATGCCATGGACCACTGAATGAACCACGTTAAAAACTACGAATTCAGCCAACGCTCAGCGAAATATGCCGCACAGCTCTGTTTTAGTCCGCAGCTGTTTATAAAGAAGTCCTTTAATATGAGACTAGACTTAATGGGAATCTTCTTAAAAGTCATCCTCTACTGCGTGCAAATAGAAGGAAAAGCCATTAGCTCATAAGTATCGTATTATGTATTTAAACTACAAAGACATACTGAGACAGTAATTTTAGTTAAAACGTCTGCTCTCAGAGGAAGGATGCCAGCAGAAAGTGATAAATTAAGCTCTTCTGGCTTCAGCCTGATTCGCACGGCTGATAGAATTGTTTTTAATTAGTACAATGTTTTCTTATATTCATTATACTGTACAAAACTCTCAAGATGGACGATGATTGGTTGCGTAGTGGTTCTCTGTTAATCCCAAAAACGTATATTGAAACAATTTAATGACCTAAAACAAAAGGAGAAGGAACTATTGAGAGTAGAAAATGAGTGACGGTATCCAAGGATAAATTAAAAGTGCCGCAAAGGAAGGATTATCTCACCTTGCATAGCAGCTAAAATTTTTCAGAAAATACTGATGAATATTGCTCCAGTATATGATTAGAAGTGTTGTACGAAGCAACGGAATAGAATGAAATTATTCAATGGTAGGATGGAACATGGTACTTGGAATGCGAGCAAAACCACTGATGACATCAAATTATGCAACTAGATTCTGCGGCATAAAATACAATGAGCATACAAGGCCAATTTTATAAATTAAAATATTAACTCGAAATGGATTTTTGGCAAAAAACTTGACTCCGAACTGCACCATCTTAATGGCATTGATAAGATTTTTTTCCACTCCGACCTCAAGTATACACATCTGTCCTTAAGAGATTGCCCTTTTTATGAACACTACCAATGGTTTTTGACCAGCGAGAAGCCTCTGGCTATTTGATTAGTCATTTGGAAAGGTGACCTAAAACAGGGACCACCAGCGCATTTAAAAACAAATGGCTTCAATAGCAAAGGATACTGGTCTGTGAATCGAGAGAGTGGATAGCGGAGGAAATCTAGAAGTTGCAGCATTCGCAAGCGAAAGACGAGCAGTGTCATCTCTCAATGGAGTACTTACTGACAATTGCATCCGCGACTCTGAAAGTTCACCTTCTGGATACTTACCTGAAAGGAGAAAAAACATATAATGGTAGTAACCGTAAAAAAGATTGATAAAATCTTACTGTTCATAATGGAGTTAATAGTTTTTCTTGGTTTGTAACTGTAACAAGCGATAGGCAACCAAGGTTCTTTGTGAGGGTAAGAATAGGTAAAAAGGAAGGTGGGGAAAGATAACTTGGGAAGGATAGGATAACTTGTATAGGAGTGGTGTATAATCTTTAAACTTTTATATTGGTCAAACAGGCAGAAATTTTTATATTCGTGCTAAGGAATATAAAAAACATTTTATTAATAATGACGAAATATCAGCGTTCTCAAAACAATAATGTGAGGCCATTCCAGTGATTTTCACGTGAATATTTTACATGTTTGTGACGAAGGTCTTTCTTGAACAGTTCGAGATTGTGAAAACTCCAGAAAATATGCCCTCATGTAATGACATTAGGTTCCCCACCCATTCTCCTCTCCTCAATATTCGCCTTCCTAAGTGACCCTTTTCATTGTCCCTTTCCAAACATCCCCCTCTCCCCACTCCGGTTTTTCTCCCACCCTTCCCCTCCCGCCGCTTCGGAGTCACGGCTATGTATTACGTCTATTATTTAAGGCTCTCGACCAATGCTTCGAACTACCTTGATGATGACACATGGTGTGTTGAAACCTGGGTCGGTTTAAATAAATCTTGCGTGGAAGTCACAATTGGTTTATTTTTTAACATGAATATTAACAATTTCCACAAAGATACGTCCTCTGTCCTCAGCGAAGAACAGGATGATGACAGAGAAACCTTTGGTAAATTTTCATCGTTGGCCCTTAGGGAAGTGAGTAGATGCATATGTATACCATACTTAAGTGAAGGCAAGGGGACTGGCTTCTCAATACCCAAGAAAATGATACTGCTCCAGAAAATGTAACACACTAATAACTAAGTTTCCGCAAGGCAAAAATAGTTCCTCATTTTCTTTATCAAAATTGTATGTTACCTATCTAATGGTTTACAAAGTCACGGCCATAGGACTAAGTCTGTCCATTACCAATGATATTGAATGATCATTGAAATTTTCCTCAGCCATATTCATTCATGTCGATGCGACTTACATCACTATCATCAGGAGTCTCACAGTGGCTTAGGTAGAGCTTGAGTCGCCTCTATAATCTCTTGAGAGAAAATTCTCTCGGCGATGATGAACAAGCATAAAATGAATGAATTGAAACACTTACGACACATAGAAACAATAGAAAAGGACAATCACGAAAAATAGACGGGGCGTTTCGACGATCAAGTCGTCTTCGTCGGTTCGATTCCTCTTCTGCCAGCGATCGTCGAAACGTCCCAACTTTTCGTAAGTGTGTTTTATTACTATTTTTATTTTATAGTTCGGTTAGGGTAAAGGTAACATTGTTTATTCTTTCATCGTCATCTTTTTTATTCATTCATCATTTCCATTATTTTTTCCGAATAAATTTTTATTTTTATTTATTGATGCGCGGTTACCTCGGGTCGCGGTAAGCGCGTAGGAAAGAGGAGGAGGCCGAAAGGGGCTGGTCACCACCACCAACACACCTGTTGTCATGAAAGTGACAAGAAATCCCGGTTTTTCAAGAAATTCTGGTGGGAGGTAGGATATCACCATCCTCTCAACATCATTAACCATCCGTACCGCGGGTAAAAAAGTATTTTTAGTAATACCACCATGCGTGACCATAATATCGTTAATTATTTCCTCACCTGCGAGGTACACGCTTATTCTCCCTTCATTCAACATTCCGGTCGCGTGGGTTATTTTTTCCCCGTCTACGACATCTGCAATTGTCTCAAGGTTACATAAAATTTGGAAAGATGTTAGAAGCCTTATACACGAAATTCGTAGCGACAGTGAAGGACGAGAACACCGAAGTATTACAGAGATATTTTTTCCATATAATACGTAAAGGAATCGATGATTATATTCCACAAACATTGAAACGAGAGAGTAAAGAACCTCGTTGATGTAACCACGAAATAAGGCGGGGGTGTAGGAGACAAAGGCAACTACACTATGTAAACATTCTATTAAGTTAAGTAACAAAACAATGGAACTAGTGGCAAGAGAAATTTATGTTGCTCAAAGCTCAAAAACGAAGAATATCGTGCGCACTACTCCAAGAAACTTCTAGAAAAAATCCTCGGTGAATCACAAGATGAAAACCCCAAGTCATGATGGTCTTACGCGAGAGAGCTCCATAGCGAATCTTCGACATTAGAGTCTTTATTGGAAACAAACGGCAAAGTGTTCACCAACAGCATATCATCAAAGCCAACTTAATAAACCACCACTTCGAAAGTGTATTCACTACGGATGACAAAATACACTATTTAGACATTCCTGACTTTAACGAGCCAATAGCTGACATAAGCATTCAACGTGATGGCATTATAAAACAACTGCGTTCGGTTAAAATTTACTAATCCCCAGGTCCAGAAGGTATACCCACACACGTGCTCAAGGAGATAGCGCCACAGATTGCATTGGAAAATGTATTTAGCAAATCATTATCCGAAGGCAAGGTGTCCCAAGACTGGAAAATACCCAAAGTCACACCGTTATTGAAAAAGGAAAGAAAAATAATCCAGGAAATTATCGGCCAGTATAGTTAGCAATACTTGTATGCAAGATCCTCTAACACATTGTCGTGAGCAATGTCATGAAATACATGGATAATCGTAACTTCTTACATAGCAGTCAGCATGGCTTCCGTAAGGGCAGGTCCTGCGAAACACAGCTTGCGCTCTTCCTGTATGACATCCTAAAATCAAGTAAATCGATGTAGTAAGTCGTAGTGATATCCCTAGATTTCAAGAAGGCATTCGACAATGCTCCCTATAAAAAACTTATTTATAAATTGTATTCATACGGAGTTAATAAAAAATAGTGAATTGGACAAGGGACTTTCTCAATGAACGAAAACAAAAAGTAGTTATTGATGGTTTTAGCTCTGATATGGTCGAAGTCACATCCGGTGTTCCTCAAGGAAGCGTGACCCGCCCTCTTTTATTCATTGTTTATATTAATGACCTAAGTTCTACAGATAGCAGTAAATAAATATTATTTGCAGACGAGACAATTATCAACCGTGAAATAAGCGAAGACGCGGACATAAAGTTTCTGTCATCGGTCCCTAATAACATTCATTCGTGGCGCCATGAGTGGGGGCTAGGATTAAATCTTAGTAAATGCACCATAGTTCACTTCCTGTGACAATCATCAAAAAAATGCCAAACCAATACTGTTGCTCAACTAAACATTAATTCTTCAGATACAGAAAAATATCTTGGAATTACCTGAACTTCTGATATATCGTGGGGATTACAATTACAAAACATATGTGGCGCAAAATTAAAGAAATTAGGTTATGTTAAACGTATTATAGGAAGGTTCTCGGGTGAAAAAGTCAAAGAGAGATGCTACTTCGCTTTGGTTAGGCTACACCCCGAATACGCAGTGAGCATTTGGGATCCTGTTTAAATAGATTTAACCAAAAATATGAACAAAATACAAAGAAAAGCAGCACGCTTCGTTAAAAACTGCTACGAACGAACATATAGTGTTACATAACTGTTAGAGGGATTAAGGACGGATCCCCTAGAGACTCGGAGGCTGCAAGCTAGGCTTAGGCTGCTAGAGAAATTCAGGACTGGTATATTTCAGAGAGACAGAGAATATTATCATGACGCCTCACTACATTTCTAGGTTTGACAGATGCGATAAAATAAGAGGAATAATCTGCCGAACAGATAGGTACGAAAACTCGTTCTTTCCGCGCACAATAAGCGACCACAATAAAAACTGAGCTCCTCCAAATACACCATCATAGGACATGTCACCATTTCACCTCCAAAACTTTTTCATCTGTACACCGCTGGTTACCTAACGCCCCCGTCACACGCCCATGCTGCGGCTGGCGGGGTAGTATGTAGATGTAGAAGGAATCCAAATAGGGGGGTATTAGGAAGAACCTGCATAATAACACCAAACTTACGAGTTGGACCCGTGGTAATTCTCCTGGTTTTAATTTTTAAGATTGACATAGGACTATTTTGTTATTGCTGTTTGCGCTGTATATCCCCCCATACTCTCAATTATTTTCTCCGGCCGCTTCTACTGCGTAAGATATGTCCTTGCTGACGTTCTGGCTATTACATACTACTGTCTTTCTGTGAAGTTTCTAAAAGTGCAGGATTTTTCATTCAAAATATGCGGGTTTTGTGTTCACCATTAATCCTCAATTGCTGCAAGGGAAGGGGAAGTTGCAATGAGTGTGGGAAGGGTGACTGTTCGACCGATGCCCGGACGGAAGTTTTGGATCAAGGTTACGGCCACTGGGGAGAGAAAAATTGTACTTGCTTCCAACTTTCTTCTGTGGCACTCTAGATTTATCGTTTGTTGATTGTGTCATATTTGCATGCACACTATAATAGTTCTCAACTCTCGAGTCGTTACTTCCATCAGAATAACCAGAGTTTGAACTTTCCCGGGATAAATTACCGACGTCTGACTAAGTGTTTGCCTCCAGTCGGAACAGCGTGGAGGAGCAAAGAGTGGCGGCTGTAACACTCCCTCTTTTTTCTTCTGTATCATCATGTGAGAATTATCCCATCGTTGCCATTTTCGGCGGTGAAGTTAAGTCGCCCGATACATTCCGGTAACACTGGGTGAGGTTCCCTAAGCGTGTGCTTGGCCGGTGTGACGGGAGAAGACACTTTTACGCATCATATCTGATGTGAAATAAAGAGAGGCAGAAGATGAGTATAGAGGAAACGACGGTGTCGAAAATGACTAAAATTTAAACGTTGCATGCAGCCCCACTTGTGGATCTGAGAATGGGTGAACGCGATTCCGCAATGCGTGGACACTTCTCAAAGTCCTTCGGCACCGGGAAACCAGGGGAAAATAACGCCCTCGTTGTCTGTAAGTCGCGGGATCGTGACACTTTTCCAATAAAATATGGTAAAAATACGAGATATGCGACACTGGCCACTCACTAGTTCACAGTTGTAAATCTGGTTTTGTGATAAACAGCAAAAAAACTTGCAAAAATCGCAACAGTACAGGCTCATTCGTTAGAATACGCCGGTAGGCTCGGTAGCACTGTAGGTGTGTCTGTGTGTTGTTGATACGCAGGATGCTGCTGACTTAAGGTAGTCTGAATGAGATAGTTCCCCCCTAGTCATGATAGAGACCATGTTCCAATTACATATTTTAATTACACCAACTGTAGGACACATCAATTAAATATTGCATTATTAATGGTGCAATAATATAGTTTTACATGACAGATATGGAAAGTAATTAAATGAAAATATCTAAGTAAGTCTTTAACTTGACTCATTATTTTCGCGCGGCGCGTTTGAAACACCTTCAAAGCGGAAGGTTTTTTGTGATCCCGAAGAATTTAATGCGGTGACAATATGATTAATTTTCAAATATAGTTGAGAAAACACACAAACTACACGCTGTTAGTTTTTTACGACATCTGAGTGTTAGAAATACCTCATTTTGTAAATAATGTCTCTCTGGAGTGCATGCACGTACCATTTCCCAAGTAAAAGGGCTGGTATTTTCTGGAAAATATCGCCGAAAGTAATGTGGTAAGGGGTAGAATTTTTGGTGTCATTGGATAGGTGAGATATTTTTCTTTAAAATGAGACCAAATGTATTGATTTCAAAGTAAAATGATATTTCGCTCGGACTACCTTAAAAGCACTCAGCATTCCTTACCTTTCCTAAGATTTCGGACTTTTGCCCGTTTTCACTGCGATACCGGACAAGACTGAATGGGAGGGTTAGGGGGTGGTTAGGAGTGGGGGGAAAGGTTGAGGGCGGGGAGAGCGACGGTTTTTCCCTCTCAAGACGCTTAGATATTGGAGAATGAGTGGGGGGATGGGAGTTGGAAGGGTTAGAAAGGCTGAGGAATATTTACCGCTTGATCGAGTCTTCGGCAGAAAAAGAAGAAGGGTCGGGAGTGAAATTCCGAGCAAAGCAAGGGAGAGAAGAAATCTTATGGAAAAACTGAGCGGACTTGAGTGAAAAGGGTTTGAAGAAGGAAGAGTTAGTGGGATTTATTTCATCCAGGCGCCGCATATGATTTAAGTAATCAAATTAACGAACGCTCCTGACAGAGCACTTCAGTTAACGGGGCTTCAAGGGAGCGGGAGTGCAGGATTGACACAGTAAGGCATTTAACAAATGACAGGTCGTGCTTCCACACGTGGACAGGGAATGTGAAGGATGGGTCTTAACATGTGCATCGATGATCGTTCAATCTACTGTTCAGTGGCACAATGCATTCGCCGATGTACATGGTCTACGTAGAGGTGGGGGGCAAAGGATCTGACGGAAGGACGAGGAAAATCGAAGGAAAAGAATGGACGATGTGAAGAGAGACAGGACGTATGCTGAGATGGATAAATAAGCTCTATACTTAGATAGAGGCCTCCGCCTGTTTTTAGTATGATACGCTCTTATTTACCTTCTATTTAAACATACCTTTAACTGTAGATTACTCTGAGGATATTTCGCTCAAACTACCTTAATGAGTATCCACTGAGCGTATCGCCTGAGACAGTGAATGACGAAGGTGGTGCAAAGGTGAATCGAATTCCACGGGGGAGATTTCGTTCCCTGCAGCAGTGGCGAGAAGGAGGGGATGTGGAGAGTAGGATGCTGGGAAGGGTGAAAGGGGGTGGGCATGGATATTTATGGGCTATTATTAGGGCCGGCCCATAGTGCACCCATTGGCGGGGGAGAGGTCGGGTGGACAGAGAGGGAATGCCGCACCAACGGGAGAAAGAAGGGGACGCTTGAAACGGCTGAGACCTCTTTGCTCCGGCTTATAAATCGCCACCGTCTCAAAGGGGACTCCAATATAGGTCTCGCTTTCATTTTTTTAATAGAGCATAATGCTTTTTCTTCCTCTCTCGCATCGTGTTATTCCGTTCCATAAATTGTTATTCCTAATTTCCATGACGCCTGCCTACGATTCATACGTCCCCACATAAACCGAGCCAAAAAGAGGCGAAATTGAGAAAAGCTTATCTTTGGGAGGAGAAATGGTTTCAAACCTTCTTAAAATCGGCACCCGCCTCAGTTTCATCGGATTCTCGTTCCGATAGTGTTCCTGTCCCGGATGGCATTTCTAAATCAACATCTACATATTACCCTGCGAGCCGCCGTATGGGAGTCTGGCAGAGGGTGGTAGGTCACCATCCGTGTAAAGATGTAAAAGTTTTGGAGGTGAAATGGTGACATGCCCTATGAGAGTGTATTTGGAGGAGCTCATTTTTTAATGTGGCCGCTTATTGTGAGCGGAAAGAACGATTTTTTGCACCCATCTGTTCGGCAGAGTATCTCTCTTAATTTATCGCATCTGTCAGGCCTAGAATTGTAGTGAAGAGTCATGATAATATTCTCCATGTCGCTCTGAAAAATATCAGTTCTGAATTAATCAAGCAAACTAAGCCTAGAGTGTAGCCTCCGAGTCTCTAGGGGCACCCACCTTAATCCCTATAGCAGTTATGTAACACTACACGTTCGCTCGTAGCAGTTTTTAACGAAGCTTGCTGATTTTCTTTGTATTTTGTTAATTTTTTTGGTTACATCTTTATGACCAGGATCCCAAATCCTCGCGGCGTATTCGAGGTGTGGCCTTACCAGAGCGAAGTAGCAATTTGGAGAGTTAAGACGATTTTATAAATAAAATACGGATACCCACTCGTGAGCTACATGGAGTTGAGTTGAGAGATGCAGTTGATATTTCATTCTACGAAATTTCACGCAAAAAGGCGACCCCAAAAATATTGAGACGGTCACAGAATAATTGATGTATGTTTTTCAAGGGCGCCGCGTTGATCACATGCAATGATATTTATGATTGTAAACAATGAACGGACGTCTCATATCCGCCATTCTCAAACATGTTTGGGAGCACTATTAAGATAGTGACTAAAAACACACAGGTAGAGTGCTACAGAAAGAAGGTCAGTCTTTTTATAAAAGCTTCGGATTATAAATCGGACGAAATCAGTTCGCGTTCGGCTTTCGGAGGGGACAGACGTTTTTTTTCACTCTCTGAGCCAGCTTCAAGGCCAAGTGATTTGCTTACAGTGCTCCAAAGTCTAGAACAATGACCGTTGAAAAAGATCAGTTTTTCTGGGTATTTCTCTTGCATTGGGAGTCGAAGAAGAATGAGCAATCACAGATTCGCGCGTCGATAATCCAGAAGGAATACCGTTTCCATCTCGTGCGCCGAGCGCAACAAGTTCTTCCATGGATATTGCCTGCCAGATCAGCTGAAGAAGGGAAATATTGCTCGCATCCCGATTAGTACGCAAAAGTACTGCGTGTGCCAAAATTCTCACAGGCAGAGTCTCAATTCACCGGTGTTGCCACATAGAGAGAGAGATAAGTCTCCTAAGGTAAATCTTTCGATGAATTGTATTCCAAATAGAAAGAATTGAAAACAAAGCTAAAATAAACTGAGAAACTCTTGGGGAATTCCATCGAAAAGCTGTGAGAAATATTGAAAGAATGTGTTAAACTTATTGAAACGCAAAGCATACGAATAGCTGAGTGCATTGAAGCTCTAAAGGGGTTAAAAAGTGAATTGTGAAAAGAAAATTGTTGAAAAGTGAAAAGCTGTTGAGAAAAAAGTTAACTGCACTTTCTAATCCTTTGAGGCCCGTGAGTAACGCTCTTCTTCCAACAACGCGGAAGTTCACGGAGACCCCTTCGATAAGTCAGAAATTTCACTTACCGTCATCAGTCAAATTGGACTTCAGTTGGGAGTAGATCTGAGTAAGGAATGTTTCCATTTTTGCTATCGGTCAAAGCCCATGCTACATGGGCTTCCTATGGCTCTACACTATAACTTGTAAACCAAGTCACGAAAAGAAATCTTCTTGCTTAGCGTCTTCGGGTGGCCAAGAGGAATTTCTTCCAGCGGAATTTACACTGAGTCGGTATCTGACAGTTCCACTAACATAAAAGAGGCTTTATGTCATGCCAAGCGTAGAGCTCTTAAAGCCACGAAAGATATACAAAAAGACTAAGACATATATTTGCTTCTAGATACGCGCAAGTACGCGCAAGTGGTTGTAAATGAAAAAAGCTGAAAACGAGTCTCTTTATGCTTCATCAATTATGAATGATTTAAAATTACTGTAAAATAAATTATTAAGTCTTCCGCTGCAACGTATGTTTTAAATAATGCTGCTTGAGTATTCTCAATCCATCAAAATATCTGCAGTTAACGCAGCAATTTTGACTTCGTCTTGCTTCGTACGGGGCAAAGGGAATGTAAACCAACTGTTATCCCTCTGAAATATGGATAAATGAACGCGAAGTTGATATCTATAAACAAAATGGTAACAAATTTATTTTGTTTTTTACTGTCTCCAAAACCACGCTAGAGACACGACAGTTATTTTATTTTATAATTCAATATTTTTTAATAGTTTCAGAAATGTAATAGTTTCCAGTGTACTGAAATTAGTAATGAGGCGCACGTTTAGCTGTGTATATTATAACAATGAAAGCTAATTGACTGAATTATACGGCTAAATTCCCTAGAACCCAATAAAAGATTTAAAATAATAAAATCAGCTAACGCTCTTCTCAAAGATATTTAGGAAAAATATTATACATAAAAAGTTAGACATCGTCCTAATTATAATATCATAAAGAAGAAATTTACAACGTTTAGAAATAGCGCAAAGCTTGAGAGTGGCCGGTACTAATTACAAGAGATAATTAGAAAACTAAAAAGGTAATATATAAATGGGTCCCAGGGAAAGAAAGGTGTTTGACTGTCCCTGCACCTTCTTTAAAGGAAGACAAGCAAAGTGATTAACGAGCATTCCAAATTAACAACAAAATTTAATAACTTCTGTTCTTCTTCTAATGTCAACATACGAAAGAACAATTTATATCGATTCTAACAATAGTTATCCTTTTAAATTAGAATCATTAAGAAACTCTTTTTGCTCTATAGTAATTCGCTATATTTAGAACCGGTTACTGAAAATGAATAATCTTCCTCTACTTCAATCACTCCCAACGGGCTCACTCTAATCTCCAGGATTCGATGGCATTGCATTTTACCCTAACTTCTGATGTATTGTGAGGATTGCACATAAAGAACATATGTAGCGCAGCATTAAAGAAACTAGGTTTTGTTAAGCGTAAAATAGGAAAATCCTCAGATAAAAAAGTCAAATGAAATACAACTATACGACACAGAGAATGTTATCATGACTGCTCACTATATCTCTAGGCATGACAGATGCGATAAAATAAGAGAGAGACACTGCCGAACAGAAAGGTACAAAAACTTCGTCCTTTCCGCGAACAATAAGTGATCACAATAAATACTGAGCTCCACTAAATACACTCCTATAATTCATGTCACCATTCCATCTCCAAAAACTTACACCCTTACACGGCTGGTGACCTAATACCCCCTGCCACACGCCCATGCGGCGGCTCGCGGGGTAATATGTAGATGTAGATGCATAACTGCTAATATTCTAAAACGGTTGATTGATGTGATATTTCCCTTACAGGTATACGGGAACAAAGCTAACAGATGAACAAGAGAGTCTCCTTCAGCTCAGAAATAATCGTCCATCATGCCCCTCCACAAGAAAGGAAGTCGAATTAATGCGGAAAATTATCGTCCAATATCCTTTCTTTCAGGATTTCCAAAAAATTAGAAAAGGCCTATTAACTTTCTTCAAAATATTCAGTTAATTAGCCCAAAACTCTTCATATTTAGGAGTAACTTTGGAACTCAAGACAAATAAATGCTTATTTACAAGGTATTTGAATGCATTACATCTTATGCCAGAAAGACATTTATCCAGCAGCAAATACGCTGGGGATCTTTCACCAACCTTATGCATTGTACATCAAAATCCTTTTAATACTCTTGACATGATACGAGTCTCTTGACAAGATAAGAGTCAAAGTTTTACAAGAAATTAATGAATAATTATTAAAGTGTATACTATATATAAATGAGCAATTTTTATATATATTTGGTATGAGGAATCTTTGTCTATTTTGTCACCCTCGGACAAGCCTTTGGCTTAGAGGGACCGGATAACTATATGCAATAGTTTTGTAATCTGATCCTTGCGCTGTGTGAAAAAATGTGATTTAGCTAAAAAAAATGATGATGATGATCATAGATGTAGCCAAAACAATTTTATGTGTGATGTATTTGTAATTTTTAAACGTATAAATATGAAGTGTATTTTAAAAAGGTAACGCGGCACCTGCTGACAAGCCATTGAATGATGGCTTAGCAGGACCATAAATGACATTTTAATTTCTTTTTTATATGATTATAAGGTTGATGATAAAATAGTAATTATTATTGTAAAACCGATTAAGGTTATTGAATATGAAATTACCATGCTTACATATTTAAAAAAAAATTTAATATTGTAATTTTAAATGTATGCAATATTAAAATTAGTATGCGGAGAGACCAAATAAAAGCCTAATGTAGAGAAAAAAGACAATGAGATAATGTGTAAATGTAAAGTGTTATGCTATAAATATATTTTTGAAAGCGTACTCCATAAGGATATGTAATTGCAAATGTAATTGTATATTCCTATCCCTACTGGTGTATCTTTATTGTAATAGAGAGCCTAAGCTGCATGAAGCGAATATTTTAAGAAAATATTGTGAGATTAAATATGAAATATATCCCGTCGACAGGCATTGCCTGACGGAACTGTAATGTACTGTAGTGTAAAATTGCTAAATAATAAATAAATACTAAAAAAATAATATCCTCCTAGATAAACTACATTAAACTGGCATCAGGGATACTGCACTCTGGTGGTTTCAAGACAATTCAATTTTGAGTTTTCAAAGTGTTTGCCCTCCACCCTTACTTAACTAATGCTAGATCCCTTACTTCCTTCTAACTCTTTCTATGTACTTCCCTCTTCAATATGGCCCATAAACTTGTTCCTGAGGCCTTTTCTCTGGGGACCTTTACCCCTAATTTATCATCAATTATGTTCTTCACAATCCCATTGTGTCTACCCAATCCATCCGGTTTCTCTTATCTGCACAGTGTCCCATATGGTCCTCTCCTCTTCTGTTCACTTCACCATGTCTTATTTTGTCCGTCCACTTTGTCTTCAATATCCTCCTCAAGCACCAGGTTTTGAAGGATTTTAGTCTGCCTTGGCAAGCTTTTCCAATGGAACTTGCTTCCGATCCATAGCATGCTAGGCTCCACACGAATATTTTCACATACGGATTCCTAGTCTGAAGTCCTATCTACACAGCAGTAAGGCTCATGCAACATGTTCTTAATTTTCTTTTATCTCACGTGGCTCTCCATAACTACATACTAGGTTGTGGTCAATGTTTACACCCGCGCTGGGATAACATTTGCCATACTTTACTTGATTCTTTTATCTGACTCTAACAAGAATTTGTCAATTTGTCTATTGTGTATAATACAAGTCTATTCGGTATCAGGTAATATCAACTAGCAACTTCCATTTTTACCTTCTACGCCAATGCTGCTAGAAGAGAGTGCTAGCTACAAACTTATTCTTCTCGTTGCAGAACTCTACCAGTATTTTTCTCTTGGCATTTCTCTTGCCCTTTGCCTTACCCTTCCCTCGCCTATCCGAAATATCCTATTACATTTCCTTCTTTTCCCTCTCCTACGACGCCGGTTTGTAGACCTGCTCTATCACGGTGTCTGTAGGCTCTCCTTCTGATTTCACCATCAGAAACCTCTCGCTGAACTGCTACACTAACTTTTTTCGATTCTTTCTTCAGTACGATGCCTACTCCTGCAATCCTCTGATCATCTCATGAATATATCACTCAATATTCGTGGCTCCAGGAGTCGTGTTCCCCTATTCAATCTCTCCAGCCTCCCTGGACCCCCAGTATCTCCACATCTATCTTCACACCAAAGAGCTCATGTTCATTCACGATAACTTGTCTGTACTGACTGATGTACTCCACCCGAAGATTTGATTGAGGGACTGTTTAAATTGAAAAATATGTTACCTGGAGGAATACCTCCATGTCATATATTATAAGTGAAAATTCAGGGCCGCATTTTCTAGGGAGGTTTAAGTGGTGGTTTCCCCGCTGCCTTCGTATCATTGATTACTACTGACAGGAACAATTTCCTCCGTCGCTAAGTCTCAAATTCGCGATGGGAGACCCTCTGGTCCAAGCCAAACCCTGTAGTTCTGATAAAAAACTTAAGACTAAATAGAGGTAATATTGCAAGATAACTTCCTAAGAATCATTACCTTGATTTTCGCGGAAATAATCAATTACTATTACCCACGCTAATAATAAAATAATTTCAAAGATGTTTTCTAAACACGGAAAAATATTATTTTTATCACCAATGGTGCCATTAAAAAAATACTAAAACAATTTGAGCGGTAAAAAATAGATTTTTTATATAAGTGACTCTAAACTTATATTTAGTGATGTGAATGTATTTGACATGTGTTATACAGAAATTGATTTCTATGTCCTAATATGTTTGAATTTATTCCATGGATTTCATTAGGGATGAGAAATTGAAATTTTTAGAGTAATCTGCACGTTGTTCAGTAAGAGAATTAAAGTAATCAAATTGTAGTTAAAATAAAAAATAGATGAAACGTAGTTTTTGGATGGTTATCATCCTAATGAGCCAAAATCCTGGTATATGGTTCCGTTTTCCCCCATAGATGACCCGCAATTAGATTCCTATTAAATTCCACATATCGTCTCCCTCTCCTAATGTCATCCAGGATTCCTCTCCTCTTCCTCCCACGCTTCCAAAGTGTTCTCCTCTCTATTACACTCTTCAACATTCCATCTCTTTTCAATTCGTCCTCAATCCTTCTCTTCTACACCCTCTGAACCTCTGGTATCTGCTTCCTCCCTTCTCCAGCCATTTCGAATGCCTCTTTGTTCGTCCTTCTCGCCACCACCCACCATCTCCATCCTTTTCCAAACCCATGTCTCAAACGCCTCATGTATGCGAACGTACATCCTCCCTTCGCAGTAACTAAGTATCCGACCCAATCAACGCCTCGCTCCGTTTCTGAGCTTTCACCAGCCGAACTTTACGTCTCTCCTCTGAACTTCCCTCATCGATTGAAGCAAGATAACATACATCTCAAATCATTTCACGAATTGGATTACTCAGCCGGAGAACAAAGGGAAAGCAAGTCCCCCAATTTATCTCCCATTCACCGCCAATCGTTTCAGCGCCGAGGAGGAAAAGGTCAGAACACTCTAGGCAGTTGATTCCTTCACCTTTGAAATCTTAACACCACGGCGGATTCAGAGGTGGCGAGGCCTGTACTCTCGGGGGAGGTTTAAAAATGTCCCCGCTGGACTTGGACCAATCCACGTGACAAAAGGAGAGGTGGAGACAGGAAACCTAGTTCTTTCCCTTTTTATTTAATTTGCATCGGGGTGGAATGACCCTTCCTCCGACATCCTCCCCTCTCGACCACGCCCCAATAAGTGGCGATACGTAACTGGTGAAACCCAACGGAAGGAAATAAATCCCGCTCCACTGCCTCCCATATGCATACATACATACACACACACACACACACTCGGGAATGAAAGATGTTCCCATCAGGCTGTGGTGTGGCTTATTGGCCTGGCGAGGACTTGAGGAAATATATAAATTGTAAATATTAAACGATTTATGAGTCTGCCGGTGTGATATGTTTAAATATCTTTCTCGGGTTTCGCACCGGATAATATTTTTAAAATTCGCCGACATTTCGGAAAACGACTTGTCTTCCATTTTCAGGGCGTATGTTATTTCCGTCGTGTCCGCTATAACACTGATTTTAAACTGGCCGTTGATGCCCCAACAATGAACGTTACGATCCGTATGATTGGCTGACGCGTCCCACAGGCCGTTGAATTATTTTCTCACCTTTTTTTATACAAAGATGCCATCGATATACGATTACATCCGAATAATTTTAATAGAGACACCGGATTCCAACTAAGCAACACCTTGAGGACTATAATCAAATGTATTAAATATTTCAATTGTAGAAAGATATTTATCTTGTAAATATATTTTTATTGCTTCATTAAGGATCACTCGAGGGATGAAAAATAATCCTTCTCTGTCTATGACTAAGAAAGCACGGAACACTGACGAAATACAGAAGGCCACTTATATCAAAAAACCTTTTTGTTTTCCACTCAATTTTCACATTGAATTTTCGTTCACATTTTTCATTACTGGTCGGTGCAGGGTGGCTACTTATATCAAATTTTCAAATTCCCTGACCCTTCCCTGATAGATTAACCAATTTCTCTGACCGACCGCCAAAAGGTCACCTATTGTTGGAATATTATTTCTGCTGAATTAACTTTTCTACGGCAGCTTTAGATTTTCTAATCATCGTCTCGTATTTTTAGAACTGCAAGCATGAATTTACTACAAGTTTGTGTGCTCCAGCAGCTACTTCTCAAACTGAGTTTCGGAAGTTAAAAAAAAAAACGCGAGTTAAAATTTCCCGAGCGACATAGCCTCGGATTCCTTGTGATGAGCGTAACACACTGTATGTCTTATACACAACTAAATAACTAAGATTCACAACTAAGAACATTCACAACTGAATACTCCACAAATTAATGGGGCTTATTCCAAGCACGTCAGCGACGGAGGTTAGTTTCAGTTGGTGAAATAAATGGCGGGAAAGACTGGCCGATAAACGTAATGGTATAAAAATAACAAGGATTCCTATTCCAGTTTCTTCCTGACTGTTACGAGAATTCCCTGACTTTTCCAGAAATAAAAATTCCCTGACGATTCCAGGTTTTCCCGGTTTTCCATGACGATCGCCACCCTGTCGGTGGCTTTTTGGTAAATTTCCATGTTCTAAGTTTTCTGAATTCTTTGATCAGTAATGTTTGAACGTCTTATATGATGAATAGTGTTGCGTTTTGAGAACTCATTTTGTTCTTCTTTTGTTTTGTCGTCTGCTGACGAGTTTTCCTGTGTTCCGGTGGAGGCGCTGACGGGATACTCTTGTACTCGGTATACTCTCGTGCGCTCTCTCTCTCTCGCTCTCTCTCTGCTGGCTCGCGGGCACTGCTGCATGCTGTCTTTCACCCTCTCACCCGCATCTCGCCTAGCTGGCCCAGCTGGCCCGCTCGCACCGCCGCTGCTGTTCGCTTGCTTGCCCGCACCTCGACCTGCTTGCTTGCCCGCACCTCGTCTTGTTCGCTGCCTGCACCTCGCCTTGTTCGCTGCCTGCACCTCGCCTTGCTTGCTGCCCGCACCTCGCCTTGCTTGCTGCCCGCACCTCACGCTGTTACCATCACCTTCTGTTTATATTTTTATGAACCTGTAACTATCACGAAATACATGTGGAAGTAGTTTTTTTGTTAACCGGATAATTACAGTCCACTTATTGCTTTTTTACTTCACATGTTTTTGGTCCTTCGGGCCGGATGGCGCCTAGATTTTTTGAATTAAGGTCTTTGAGTTATTTTGCATTAATTTTGTTTTCCACTTTGTTGAACTGAAGTCGAACGGATTCTCTCTCGGAGCAAGTGCCGGTCTCTCGAATGGGGTCTCGAATCGGACTCAGTCAAATGACCTCTCCTGAAGCTGTAGTTCTGCTAGCTGGACTCATTATTCAACATAATGCTGTTAATCGTCTATCTATTCAATTGATATCATATGAATTAATCTCTCTTTGTAATTGTTCCTCTCCTTAGCCTTAACCCTCTACCCCTCCTTAAACTTGGCTAGCTGTGGAGATCTCAACGTCGTGGTGCAGGCTGAGGGTGAAGGTCACAGAAGCTGCTAATGGTGAACGAATCGGATCGTACACCGGATGACGGACTACGCATTGAACGGACCCTACTGGCATCTCTTTCACCTCTGCTTCGACATCGAACCGGTAGGACTACCTTTTCTTTTCATTCTTTGGGGGCCGAATAAAACTTCACGATGGATTTCTCAACTTTCGTGCGCAAGGCCAATCTTTTAAAACGCAGATGTGAAAAGTGCCGGGATTCTGTCCGTCAAATTGAAATTACTGCTACCCAGTCCACTCTCACGGACACTTTGACTAGACGCTTAACTAGTTATCATGAAGAGATTGTTGAAAAAAAGAGGGACTTCCAACATGTCTTAAATTTGTACCTTTCCGAAGATCCCTCCGAGTACGATGAAGATAGTGTTGTCAAAATTCAAGATGATATAAGTGACTTGTATAATGAAAGTTGAGTAATTATTCTTTCCCTACTTCCTCAGTTAAATGAAAATCCTCCCACGCAAGATAATACGAGTGCTGTTTCGCAAACCCCTACCGCCGTAAGACTGCCAAAAATGGAATTGCCTCGCTTCTCGGGAGACAGTGTAAAATGGATGTCGTTTTACAACACGTTTGACACTACCATTCACCAGTGTCTATCTATTTCTCGCATTGAGAAATTTCAATACCTGAACAGCTGTCTCCAAGGTGAACCATTGGAGTTAATTCGCGGTTTACCCCTCTCCGACTCAAACTACTTAATCGCGTGGGACTTGTTACAGAAACGATACCACAATGTGAGGAAACTAGTTTCTCTGCACATTTGTAAAATAATTGATATGCCCACACTTGCGGGGCATTCTCTTCACGGTATTCGCACATTTCTAACTAGTTACTGGGAAAATGTACAAACCTTACGTGCATTGGGTCATGATATCACAAAGGAAAATACCTTGTTGGTAACAATTTTGCTTCGCAAGTTGGACTTTGAGACGCGCAAACGTTTTGAAGATACTCGTAACGTCAGTCATGAACTGCCGCAAGCGACTGATTTGATTAAATTTTTAGAGAGGGAATGTGCTCGCCTAGAAGATTCTTTAGTTGATGTTCGCGTTAAATCACAACGCCCAACAACCAGAAATCAATCGGGTCGTACCTCAAAATCGGCATTAGTCGCATTCAACTCCAATGTGTGTCCATTTTGTGGTAAAGGAACGCATTCAATCTACAATTTCCCAATGTTTGGAGGTAAAACACCTAAAGAACGGCACGATATTGTTCAATCAAAGGGATGGTGCTTTCATTGTTTAGGGACTTCCCACAATATGAAGTCATGTAAATCTACTCAGTGTTGTAAAATATGTCGCCGGAAGCACCATTCTCTCTTGCATATAGATTCGTCTGCTAAAAATAAGTGTGATCTTCCTTCGACATCTGTGTTTGCCGGACTTTCAAATAGTAACAACGCGACCCGCATGATTGAACCAATACCACCTTCTGCCTCTAAAGAAAAGTGCACAGTTTTGTTGGCAACAACTCTAGTTTGTCTCTCTAATCATCATGGGAATACTTGTATTGTAAGAGGAGTATTAGATTCCGCAGCGCAATGCAGCTTCATTACTGAAGAGTGTGCCCAAATTCTCAAGCTATCACGCCAACGGGTGATCAATCCCATTGCAGGAGTGTGACAAGCTCATGTTCAAACACAAGGTCTTGCATACCTTAATGTGGCCTCCATTAGTGGCTCATCTGTCGCAATTTCACATCCCATGATTATACTGAAAAATATTACCTCTCCTATCCCACGCTTATCTGTATCACCTGAGGTCAAAGGAAAAATGAAATCCTTTGTATTGGCGGACCCAACCTTTGATGTACCTGGAAAAATTGACATCTTACTGGGAGCAGATCTGTTTCCTTTTGTGTTTACGGGAACTAAGTGTTCTTTGGGGGCAAATATGCCGGTAGCAATGGACACTATATTTGGCTTCGTTCTCATGGGCCCTGCACCAGTAATTCTGAAAACAGATCAAAATAATGGCTATTTATCACTTTTGATTAATGATTGTGATCTTGACTCTCGTATTCAGAAATTTTGGACTATTGAAGAATCTCCATCGTCCGCAATTCCTACTCAGGACAAGATGTGTGAAAATCACTTTCAAGTAACCCATTTGCGTGACAAAACTGGACGATACATTTCCCGCCTACCGTTTAAGGAAGATCACAGGCCATTGGGTGATTCTTTCATTCATGCTGAACGCAGATTTTTTGCATTAGAAAGAAAATTTGCTAAGGACCCTCAGTATAAAAGGGTCTATGTGGAGTTCATGAAAGATTATTTATCATCAGGTCATATGACGCGCTGTGAAACACGTCTGGAAATGCCTCATTATTTCCTGCCGCATCATGGAGTTTTTAAGCACAATAATTCTTCATCTAAGCTTCGTGTTGTTTTTGATGCAAGTGCTCGAACTTCTACGGGTGTGTCATTAAATGACACATTGCTCTCTGGGCCAAAATTACAAAACAACATTTGCGACCTCATAGTGCGCTCCAGATTCCACACGATTGTATTTTCATGTGACATCCGCCAGATGTACCGTCAAATAAAAATGCACCCTGATGATCAACACCATCAACTAATATTATGGCGATCAGAACCCTTTGACCCACTGCTAGTGTATAAATTAACTACAGTTACCTATAGGATAACCAGCTCACCATTTGTGGCCATTAGAACCCTTCACCAGTTGGCTCAAGATGAGGGATCTCGTTATCCACGGGCAGCTGAAATTTTAAAGTCTCAAACATTTGTGGACGATATTATTGCAGGAGCAGATTGCATAGATGATGCTATATCCCTTCAGAACGAGTTGAAACAACTACTGCGTCGT
Organism: Ceriagrion tenellum; assembly: GCA_963169105.1. Classification (NCBI taxonomy): domain Eukaryota; kingdom Metazoa; phylum Arthropoda; class Insecta; order Odonata; family Coenagrionidae; genus Ceriagrion; species Ceriagrion tenellum. The sequence goes on from OY720644.1 coordinate 3,500,377, forward strand.
GGTGGCTTTGAACTACGAAAGTGGTGCAGTAATTCATCCATTTTGCTCTCTTACATTGAAGATGAAGACAAGGAAACACCCCTTATCTTCCAGATACCGGAGCAACCACTATATTGTCTATTAGGACTACATTGGAATGCTGTGGATGATCACTACTCATACTCTGTAAAGATATGTGATGGTTTTCCTACTAAACGCTTTATCCTATCCACAATTGCCAAAATTTATGACCCTTGTGGTTGGCTGACACCTATTGTGTTTTGGGCTAAATGTTTTATTCAAATATTATGGACTTTAGGATTGCAGGGGGATGAGCCCATACCTATTCATCTCTCACAAAAGTGGAATATGTTTTTGGAAGAATTACCTCTAATTGGTAAGATCACAATAACGCGCCCACTGTTTCTGTCTCAAGCATCCAGCCTCCAGTTGCACGGGTTTTCTGATGCTTCAGAACAAGGTTATGCAGCCAATGTATACCTGAGATCAATTACCTACCAGGGTGAAGTGAGACTTGCTTTGTTAATCGCAAAGTCACGAGTCTCGCCCCTAAAATGTATTACTCTTCCACGATTAGAGTTATGTGGAGCCCACATGTTGGCTAAACTTCTGAAATACTCTCATGTTCTGTTATCTCCTCATTGCAGCATAGACTCTATCTCTGCCTGAAGTGATTCCTCTATTGTTTTGTCCTGGATTAAGATGTCACCTCACCGCCTCAAAACCTTTGTGGCCAATCGGGTGGCTGAAATTCAAGAATGGATACCCTCTCATCATTGGAGACACATTGCTTCCAGCCACAACCCTGCTGACTGTGCTTCGCGCGGACTGATGCCCTCCCAGCTCCAAGAACATTCACTATGGTGGAGCGGACCGCAGTGGCTGTCTCTCCCTTCTGAACAGTGGCCACACACTAAGTATTCAACATCCTCTGATGACCTACCTGAATGTAAGCCTACAGTAGTCAGTGCTCTCCTTTCTGCCGACACACCGGAGTGGGATTTACTTTTTAAATTTTCCTCTTGGTCTAAACTGCAATATGTGTTATGTTATGTACGAAGATTTGTGAATAACTGCCGGCATTCCACCAACCAACGAGGCCCAATTACTGGCAAAGAGTTAGTGCAAGCAACTATCTTTGTATGTAAATTAGTGCAAAAGGCTAGTTTTAAGTCTGAATTGATAGCTCTTTCAAAGGAAAATCCATGCAGCACTCAACTTCAACGTCTCTCTCCCTTTTTGGACAAAGATGGCCTCATCCGCGTTGGAGGAAGACTTCGTCACTCAACCTTACCACAGTGCTAAACATCCCATCCTCCTGCCTAAGTCTCATCGTATTACAACTTTAATCATTGCTCATTATCACGTGAAACATTTGCATGCTGGACCGCAACTATTGCAATCAATTTTATCCCAAGAGTTTTGGATTATATCAGCTCGCTCAATCATTCGTTCCTGCATTTTCAAATGTATTCGGTGCTTCAGATGTAAGCCTTCAAATATAGCACCTTTAATGGGAGATCTGCGAAAATTAAGGGTCACCCAAGCACAAGCATTCAGTACGACAGGAATGGACTATGGTGGGCCATTTAAAGTAAGAATACACCTAATGAAACGCGCTCAAGTTATTCAAGTGTATTTATGTGTTTTTGTTTGTTTTTGTACAAAGGCTGTACATCTCGAAGTGGTAACTGATCTCACGTCAGATGCCTTCATTGCCGCTTTGACTCGCTTTATTTCACGCAGAGGACTGTGCATTAACTTATACTCTGACTGCGGCACTAATTTTGTTGGAGCATCTTCTAAACTCAGTAAGGTGTTTCAAATATTTTTTAGAACTATAGAGAAAGAACTTGTTTATTTTACTGCTCAAAACAAAATTAATTTCCATTTTATCCCTCCATCTGCACCTCATCAAGGGGGATTATGGGAGAGTGCTATAAAAAGAGCAAAGTATCACCTGTCAAGAGTCATAGGGGAGCAGATATTAACCTTACAGGAGTTCATTACGCTAACAGTTCAAGTGGAAGCCATGCTCAACTCTCGTCCCCTTACTCCATTGTCTTCCGATCCCTCGGAATCAGAAGCCTTAACACACTTTTTGATTGGGAGACCGCTAAGGGCATTGCCAGAAGAAGAGCAATCAGGGATTCCCCTTAATAGACTTCACCAATGGAAGTTGGTCCAAGCCCTGGCTCAACGCCTATGGAAAAGATGGCACCTGGAATATTTGCATACATTGCAACAGCGCTCCAAGTGGATATTATCCAAGAATGGACTCAAAGAAGGAGACTTGGTCTTAGTGCAGGAACCCAATACTCCTCCGCTCATGTGGTGTATAGCACGTATCACAGCAACCTCTCCAGGACCAGATGGGACAGTTCGAGTAGTTCACCTCCGCACCGCCAAGGGAACCCTCACTAGACCCGCTGTCAAAGTATTTCCCTTGCCGCTTAATTCCTAATCCCATCCCCTCCTTAACTCCCATTCACATCCTTTATTCCTTCACCTTACCCTGATCTGTAAGAATCTATTTTGTTTCTTACTTTTTGGTCTCTGTTTGGATTTGTTTGTTGAACTTTGTAATTCAAGGTGGGCGAGGATGTTGCGTTTTGAGAACTCATTTTGTTCTTCTTTTGTTTTGTCGTCTGCTGACGAGTTTTCCTGTGTTCCGGTGGAGGCGCTGACGGGATACTCTTGTACTCGGTATACTCTCGTGCGCTCTCTCTCTCTCGCTCTCTCTCTGCTGGCTCGCGGGCACTGCTGCATGCTGTCTTTCACCCTCTCACCCGCATCTCGCCTAGCTGGCCCAGCTGGCCCGCTCGCACCGCCGCTGCTGTTCGCTTGCTTGCCCGCACCTCGACCTGCTTGCTTGCCCGCACCTCGTCTTGTTCGCTGCCTGCACCTCGCCTTGTTCGCTGCCTGCACCTCGCCTTGCTTGCTGCCCGCACCTCGCCTTGCTTGCTGCCCGCACCTCACGCTGTTACCATCACCTTCTGTTTATATTTTTATGAACCTGTAACTATCACGAAATACATGTGGAAGTAGTTTTTTTGTTAACCGGATAATTACAGTCCACTTATTGCTTTTTTACTTCACAAATAGCAAATGAGAAATGAGGAGATTTTTCCGTTACCGGGAGGCGAGGACCTTAAAAGTCACGGGTGACTCCACATAGTCTTCCGGTCACTCCACGACAATTCCAACAAATAGGTTGCCCTAGACTGACTTTGGCAGCGCGTATTTTGCTTTAATTCAATTTTTCCATCCCTAACCGTTTTACAAAATTTACATTCGTTGCCTAGCCACGGTATTATTAAAAAATTGAGCTTTACGTAAACTTGAAATTTGTTTTGGCTTCAATATCTCCGGACAGAAAATTTCTTACAACAAAGCATAAATGCTTATGAAAAAGTAAAGGTGCGCAATACTTTGGCGTCAATTATTTAAGACTTTGGATTGCTGTGGATTAACTTTTATTTTGATACCTTCAAAAGCGCTATCCTCAAAACACGAGGCCACTTTTTTTTGTTCATTTTTTGATAATTTGAAAATTATATCTCTTGACTAAGCAACATTAAGAAATTGAGAAGGTAATATGTGTATTTAGGAAGAAATTAATTTTTTTGTGTCCTTAGGTTCGCTTTTATGTCCAAGTTTCACGGCATCCTAGGCTACAGAGGGGGTTGGTGTTTTTTTTATACATCGGCGTGCGGTCCAAAACCACAGAATGAATCGTTTAGACTCACGGAACTGCTTAAGAGCTGTAACCCAAAATTCAAAAAGGACCAAATCGCGGTAATGCTGCAATAGCAATTTTTTTCCATGTCGACGAATCCCAAAAAAATAGTCCTCTCGCTTTCCACGCCGCGCCTCGATAGCAAAAGCGCTCGTTATTTGCTTGGTTCACGTCTTTAACGCTTTCAATATTATTTATATGAATAGAATGAAAAAATAAATCATTACGCCCAGTAAATGTTTTCATATTGATCAGGTTTCTTGTAAAACTAAGCACCAAAAACAATTAACCAAACTCCGTGGGCGGAGCGGAATAATCACTTTATAATAACGTCCCTTTATGAATGCTGCACCTTTAGCATAAATATAATAAAATTTCGTATAAATTATAACTTAAGTCAGGGGCAGCAGTACTAAAAAGTAGTGTTAAAGTGCTTTACACGGTACAAGTTATTGGATTTAAGAAAGCACCATAGAATGTAAAGTCGACCGAAAAATTGTATACCTGTCTAAATGGAATTACAGTACATTCTTATTTCCGTTCATTAATTCAGACAATCGCAGAGGCGCTCATACAAATTGACGCTTAATGCAGTACAATTTTCCTCGAGCAAGAGATCTCTCCAAAGAATACATCGTATAAAATGGCCCGAGGAAGAGGGCGGTCATGATTGTGGTGGATGCAAAAGAGACAGGCAGAGAAAGGGCATTCTGGAGGACATAAATGAAACAGAGACAGCATTTGATGCTCATCACCGGTACATAATTTCTTTCTTGTGACGACCTCGGCCAGGGAAACTAAGATAAGGGCTTAATGGTAGCGTATGTATGCACAGACTGGATAGTGATCTTCAACATCTGGTCATAAAGATTTAACCAAAAAAATTAGCAAAATACAAAGAAAAGCAGCACGCTTCGCTAAAAACTTCTACGAACGAACATATAGGGTTACACAACTGTTAGAGGGATTAGGGTGGGAGCCCCTAGAGACTCGGGGGCTGCACGCTAGGCTTAGGTTGCTTGAGATGATCAGAACTGGTGTGTTTCAGAGAGACACAGAGAATATTATCATGATGCCTCACTACATTTCTAAGTCTGACAGATGCGATAAAATAAGAGATACACTGCCGAACAGATAGGTACAAAAACTCGTTCTTTCTGCGCACAATAAGCGACCACAATAAAAACTGAACTCCTCCAAATACGCTCTCATAGGACATGTCACCATTTCACCTCCAAAACTTTTGCATGTTTACACGGTTGGTGACCTACCACCCCCTGCCACACGCCCATGCGTCGGCTCGCGGGGTAGTACTTAAATGTAGATGAACACTTGTTTCCAGCCACTCAGCAAGGTCGGGAGCTCCTTAAAATATTTTAACTTTTATTTTTGGAGTCATCCATGCCCAGTCGGGTCAAGGGTGGAGCACGCCTCAGGGAAGTTAAAGGGAGAGACTATAGGTTCGCCACTGGCGCCGGAATCGGTCAGGCAAGGGGAGGGTGTTGGGGGGGGGGAGGACTTCGGACGACCCTACCTCCATTCCTCCTACTACTAACTCCTCCCCCATCCCCCAGACACCCCCTCTTCCCTCCCCGCCCCCAACCCGTTAGCCGCAGTGGACGCAGGTGTGGCGTCGAGGGGACTAAGTGGCCGTTGGAGGGGGTGAATCGGGGGAGAGGGGGGGGGAGGGTCACGGTGAGAGAGATGAGTCCCGCTGGAGGGTCATTGGTGATCGTCCGAGAATCAAAGAGATAAGTCTTCCGAGACACCGCACCGCATGGCTCCCTTATCCGCACCTCCCGACTACACCCCGATCCCCAAAAAAATCCCTTAACACCACAATCGCTTCAAAAAAAAACGAACCTCTTTTCCAAACTTTCCCATTATTCAGATATCAATAAGTAAAACTCGAATGCAGGGCCGTATCAACGAACGAGGAAACAGTACGCGAAACATTTTTGCGGACCGTGGCCATTCTATCGATCGGAAGCACGGACCGCAGGAAAAAACAGACCAGAGCAGACCCAGAGACATTCAAAACCTTGTGTTGGTGGGAGGAGGATGCTGAAGATATCAAATCGATGGATAACAAAATATATGACGAAATATACAGAAGAATAGAAGTCAGTCTTATTTCCCGTGAAATTTTGAACCATGGTCGGTTACTATCATTATAGACCCTTGCTAATACCATTGAGGTCCCACCAGTTGCAAGCGACTTCAAAGGCCACTGCCATTAAAGCAACATTCAAAAGTGAAGCCGTCTTAACACAACCTTTTGCATTTCGTCTTCTATAATCGGAATTTCGTCTGATAAACTTTTAATCCGATATTAAATTGCAGTATTATGAATTAATTAATATGAATATCGCAAGAAATATACATATATCGAATATTAGATAACAATTAAATAATAAATAAATGATAGAATACAATAAAATTAAATATTGCGATGAGATGTATAGTGAAAGCCTTCGCGATTAATGGCGCATTGCGATATGTATATACTAAAAAGTATTTAAGTTCAATATCGAAACTCTATGCCACAGGAATATCGACAATCGCAGTCGATCTATTGAAGCATCACGCGGTCCTTCTCTCAGGACCTCTCCGTCCTCAGCATCCAATCCGCATGTATCAACATCCTGGGCGATCTATATCGTACAATCAAGCACAGAGAAATGTTTACTGTGCATATAAAAAAATATCGATATTCCTGCAATACGGCAAATTGCAGTTGAGTTATCGAAACATCGCTGAGCCCCGCACCCATAAATCCTCCTTAAAAATTCCTTAAATGCCCTGTAAGAAGGCGCTCTACTAGAGCTTTCGTCCTCTGCGGGGCGGGGCAAGTCATGTGTTGGCGGGGCAAGTCATGTGGCGGGGCAAGGGCGTGGAGAGAGAAGGGGATTGAAGGGAAAGAGAGGTGAGATATCCTCTGTTTTGCTTTTTTATGGGGAGAGGTTTCTGGGACGAGCAGAAGTGCCGAATAATGCAAGTCCTAGAAATTGGAGGCTAAATCCTGAATCACACGATACTTGACCATGTACAAGTCCGAGGATGCTAGCTAGTACCGGATTTCTAGTAGGAAACCTAGAATGCATAAAATCTTCCTAGGAGCTATCACACGATACTTGAAATTGCACAAGGTCTTTTTAGTAGATCTTTGATCTAGTACAGTCACGGAAGGAGTTTGACGACCGAAATGGATGATTTCGAACGAAGACGACGGCTTTTAGCCGCTGCAGCTTCTCAACCTCAATTGCCTCAGGTACCCAAGCCATCGTGTCTTGTTGTGAGGTTTCAGTTGTTTATTTGATCGCGGGAAATTGTAATTGTCACGAGGGACTATGGAGGCGCTGACTTCAAAAATTGACGACCGCATTGCAAAGTGCAAAGGTGATTGGTCGGCGGCGGCTACTCGGTCCTACTAGGACCAAGTATCAAACTAGTACCGCACCAATTACGAAAACAAAGATACCAGCTAGTATGCTTGCGATCATGCAATATTTACAGTATGCTTGGTCTGTATCACACGATATTTGACCTTTCACAAGTCCTAGTATGCTAGCTAGCATTCTCGGAGTTTCACAAGGTCAAGTATCGTGTGATTCAGACAACATTTCCGATGTGCGCAATACAAACGCAAATACGAAAATTAAGGCCGTCTGACCAAAAAAAAATACATTAATATGAATGAATTATTAGGAAATAATAGAAAAGCATTTCCTCCATTTTATATGGACAGTAATTCCATTTTTTTTTAACGATATATTTTTCACCAATTAAAATTCACATTGCAATATTCCTTTTCCGAGAACGTGAGGAATACGGGGGGGAGGGTGGAGAATAGTGTATAAAGAAGAAGACGAGAGAAGGAAGTCTTTTCCCACCAGCGTGATTTCGCCAACCGAGTGAAGGTATACCACCCAGGGTTACAATTTCTTACTTCTCTCTTTAGTTGCGCAATACATTCTTTAACAACTACTGAAAGTAGTGCTGTGCAAATCTGGGATTTTCATTTCGAATCGAACCGAATCGAATCTCTCAAAAGATACTTTTGAATCGAATCGAAACGAACTTTTTTTAAATATTCGTTAGCGAATCAAATCACCCTAAAAATTCGCTTGTGAATCGAATTGGAATTCTAAATAAAATGCAAAAGTTTCTGCAGCGTTAAAGTAATATAGATTTTTCATTGTATCTCAGGGCCTTACATTAGCTAATATATCTATATAATGGCACAAAGAATAGCACACAATAACGTGTGGTCGTTTAAATTTTCGTTTCACGTGAGGAATACATCTTCCAAACGGAAGGGTCGCAATTCGGGGACGAGTGCTATGTTTGTTTGAATGCATGGCAACGATTCGAAGACGATTCGATCGGATTCGAATATTAGGAATCATTTGCTTTCGAAGCATCCCGATTTGCAGGCGAATCGAATTAAGCCTGATTCGAGTCGATTCGATTCGATTTCGAAGCACCCACCCAGCTCTAACTGAAAGGAAAGTCTATGAAAATATTATTCGTCTTTCACCGTTCCGTCAGACGAAATTCCTGTCTTTCAGCTGCACACGAACGGCGAAAAGATTGAACAATTTGCGACGGCGGAAGACTTTATGCAGGCACGTGATTTAATCGGTAATCGCTGGAATCTTGCGGGTGTACATTTCAACTCGTCACAAATTTTGGGGATTTTCGACACGTAAACTTAGAATTTTGGGCAATGATCCCTTTTTCATTTTCAATAATAGAAGTTTTGGTGTGCGTTTCCCAATCATATACGCTGTATAAGGTGGTTGGAGTTTTTTTTTCTGTTCATGAACAGATATGCGATCTGCACATTGGAAACGCCCACCTACTACATCGATGTGGATCGATAAAAGTGAATGAATTGCATCTTACCGATTAGGTATCTTGGCAATTAGAAGATTCTTTAACACGAAGCCTTATGGTGATTGACCTGCATTTCGAAATAATTCCATTACCTATGGACAGATTTTTGACTATTTGCAAAATTCTGTTTCATATTATAATAACTGTTATTAACATAATAATAATAATCATAATTTCTTTAACACTTACAGGTTACCCAAATTACAAGTATTTTAATATATCTTCGACAAACACATACACCCATGTTCTGGGCAGTGAATAATCTACCCAGGCGGGACTCAAACCCGCGACCCTCGGGTTAGGAGGCGAGGACTTTACCCCGCCGCCACCGGGGCCGACATACATCAAGATATCACGGCAAGTAAGAATATAAGTATTTCCATAACATTTTCGCCTTGATTTTGAATTCCGCGCCGTAAATCCAACTCACAACAATTCTTTCATCATGGCGAAAACTATGGAAATTCAAGTCTTGAATGATTCATATCACTCCATAATTGGTAATTTTTACCGTAAAAACAGATATACTTCAGTAAAATGTGATCCAAGAAATTTTGTAGACTTACGTGATAAGTAATTAGAAATTGCATGAAGTGACTAAATGCTATCGCCTCGAGCCACCTCGAGTGAGTTTCAATAGGAGTACAGAATTAAAATATTCTCGCTGAATATATTGCGTTCCATGCTTAGCTATTTTTTTCCATTCAAATAATTACTTCTGATTTTAGCCTTATATCATTTTAAGTTTGTAAATCCATACAGCATCAATAGTAAATTTTTAAAAGAAAATACAAATGTTCTCAGGTTAGACGTGGACCGGCGTCATTGCAGCTGCGATGCAGAAACAAAGCCTCTTTAAGAGATGGCGTGCACAGTGTCCCTTTAAGCGGACATCCTCCATGTCGGAGGCCTATGGATCGATTTCCTTGCCCCCCCCCCCCCAACCCACTCCTAATTACGTTTTCTTTTTATTGCCGTCGTCCGGCTACGTTCGTCGACTACAGGTGAAGGTAGAAAGGGGAGGAAATAAGGAGATGTAAAGCGTTGGCCAGCTACGGTGCATCGCTTTGCTCGCTTGGGCCCTTCCCTCATTTTCCCATTGCGAACGACACACGGACAAGACGAAATGCTCCCACACCCGCTATTCCATCGATCGTAAATTTCGCTTCATAAGCTCTTTTTTAAAGAGGATGGTTTTCTTAACATGGTGACGGTATGCGTACCGCACAGCGTTCCCTCAGAGAAACGCTAATCGCGCCGAGGCGTATAAAATATTAACAACGTGCCTCGATTAACAATAGAGCGTTCAACATAAGCAGACATTATGGTCCTCGTTGAGAACACCGTTGTCAAACTTATGCCCTCTGAGGTCACGTTTTGGCCCGGAAGGAGACCGTTTCCAACACCGCGCTTAATTTAACTAAGGGAATACTCTGGGGAAAAATATTACTATATTAGACGATTCCAACGGTTGCGAACGGTACAAGGTGTTAATATAAAGTAAAGATTCCTTCTGCTACCGGCAACACCGCACATTTGGCCTCGAATTGAATATACATAGTCAGCGAATCTCCACAATCGCCCACATTGTCCACAAAAGGTGGAACGGACTACACCACAGAGCAATTGGACATTCCCCAGCCGAAGTATACAATGAAGTTTGTTACTCGTTGAATCGTTAACAGTGCTCCATAAATCAACTCTTCCGTAACTTACATGAGTTCCTTAAAGTTCCTGTGAAAGATTATTAAAGGTAGTATTATTAGGGAAACGAAAGTAATTAGGAATCGCGTATTCATTTAAAGCCAGTAAATTGAATGGTAAGGATAACATACAGTCTAATTACCAGCGAAAAATTTACCTCATTATTCCTCACTAATTGACAGCTTCAAATATTCGGCAACCCCAGTCATTTTGACACACTTGAATAGGCTAAAGACTCATTACTTTCACGAGGTTATAATCACAAAATAAGCAGAAACACGTTATATACCATTCGTAGGTGCAAACCTCATTGAGTAACCGAGAATTTTCATTTATTCTATTATATGTAGCAAACATAAATGCTTATTTGGTTTATAATTAATTCAAAGCCCCACTGGGCATTAACGCAGTCGTTTACAACGTTTTAAATTCTACTTGTGGGAAGATTTTCTTAATTTTCCAATGCTTTTCGCTGACACAGCTGGCAAAATATCTATGGCGTAAAGAATCACCGGCATTTCATTTTCCAAATTGATGAGAATTGCCTAAATATGCAACAATTGGACATACGAATCAAGGAGGTCAGAACTATTTCAATACGAAAGTACTGCCAACTTTTTACATTCAAAACTCGAACAGAGTTGACAAATTCAGAGCCAGTTCGTCCGGCTCAGTTTTTTAAGAAGGATTTAACATTCCAGAAAAAATGTTGAAAATCGTATGTGTTATTTAACATTCAAGAATATTTTCTATCATTGGGCCCGCACCGGAAAGGGAAGAACTGGTATCTCTTATTGTGGTTGTGTTCATACATACCATTTTATGCCACTTAACATGGCGCCAATGAAAACTCGTTAAGTTTTAAGTCTGTCCATCTGCTGTTTAACGTAAAAAAAACTAATTGGCAATTCACTATTCGCTGATTCACTTTCGATTCACACGTTTCTGTGAACAGAAAAAGACACTCATAGGAACAGACACTGAAAAATATTAATCCCAAATAATTTACTTTCAATAACCGAGGTTTACGCCTAATGGCGCGCCACAGTTCGAATAAATGTCAATAAAAACCCTTGAAATACAATCATTATTACCTTTGCGTGATCAGAACACAAATAGCGCGATGAATTATTGGCTTTTTTCACATAAATGTTTATTTTGGCCAAAGAAGTTTACCACTAAACCTCTTTTCTCATGTGATACAAGTTTTAGATACGAAAAACTCTTCGTCAATGCTTAAAATAAGACATAATAAATCATAATCGAACGGTCATAATTCAGGAGAATATTTATCACTATTTAGTGGTACACAGCCGCGTCACAATGGAGGTATACATGCGGTGAGATGATAATTTGGAAACTTTTGCGGTGTGAATAAAATCTACGTTTGAAAATGCGTTTCTGGTTGTGGCGAACGTTATCCGTGGCATCGCCGCAGTAGATAGACGGAGAGGAGAAAAATGGATGCGGCACAACAGTGGACGGCGATATGGAAGACACGGAAATGCGAAATCAAACATGCAGAAGAGATCAGTTGGGCTGCTGGGACGACTAAACCATTGCTGTTAGTTGCGGCATTGTCACAGTACCTCAATGAACAACAGAGAAAAATGCATGATCTAAATGATAATGAAAACACTGCACTAGTCATAAAAAATTCGGAGTAATAGCGGGCGAGAGCATTATCGAGTGGATGAACACTGACCCAAAAAATCCTTTCATAAATACGAAATTTCCGTAATTTTACTCTGAAGAGCGATGTTTTTCAGGGATTATTCATTAGATTAAAAAAGACACATTTTTCATTTTTGCTTAGATTTTAATTCTTGGATTAATTAAAAATGGACTTGAATGTTAAATAACACACACACGATTTTCAGCTACTTTTTCTTGAATGTTGAATCTATGTTAAAAACTGGTCCGGACGAATTTACATCAAAGGCACTCCGGACATAAGGAATGAAACGGCGATATATCGTTGTGTGGTACTCAAAGGGTCTATTTTATGTGCAGATTAAAAATATTCGTATTTCACAAAAAGAAAAGTTTAGGGTACATCAGCAAAAAAACACCTTTATTCCCTTACCGCAGTTCCTCACGTCCACTTTCTACGACGAAGCACCCCTGAATTCTATCATATCGCGGCAGGTAAAACTGGAAGAAAAGTGAAAGCAAGGGCCAGAGAACATACATATTTGTCTTTAAACTGTGACAAAAAATTGCTGTAAGCCAAATATTTATACTAATTGTCACACACGGCATATTTTGACTCAGAGATTTTACATGAAATAGACAAGCGCCGTAAAACCGATTTCATGGAAAATTTCGAGATATGCAGCGACATATTCTAAGTCAATCGACCAGCACTTGTTAAACGAGATCGTATCCTTTCTCTTGTCATCCTCTCGCAATACTAACCCCTCCTTCCTCCGCCCCTTTAACTATTTTTATCTCTCTCCATTCCCAACTACCTCCCCTCCCATCCTCCCCCGGCCTCTCCCACTCCTAACCCACGGGGATCGGGTTGGTGTGGTGGCTAGAGTACTCGCCTACCACACGGGCGACCAGGGTTCAAATCCCTGCAGAGGCGGATGTTTTTCAGAGGAATCCCGATCCCTACTTGAGTGTCTTGTGGAGGGCACTTCAAGTACAATACTCCGTCTGTCGGATGAGACGTTAAACCGTGGTCCCCTTGGCGCCTTTCGTTAAGAGCAGGCTAATGCCGACGCCGGGTTTCCATCCACCCTTCCTCCCTTACTTATCCCCTATGGCGCAAATGACCTTAGCCGTCGGTCGCCTCCCCAATAATATCCAATCGATTCCTAACCCACTTCCTCAGAGATTGTAAACATGCAAATCTACACCTTGCTCTGCTTGAAAAGCACTATTTGAAAATGACGTGAAAATAACGGCGACACCGGTTGCTGTAGAAACAAAAGAGAGATTAAAACTACAAAGGGATTTCACTACCATGCAGCGGCGCCTGGACAACAAAAGAGGTGAGCACCATGACGACAGAACGGCGTATGATGTCCGTGGAAGCAGCGAAGTTTGGGACGATGGGAGGGGGGAGGTTGGGGAGGACAAATATGCTGCCACTGCCCACTTCACTCAAAACACTCTCCGCCGACTGTCAGCCATCGAGTGAGGACGAGGGAGCACCAGGTGGCGCCAAGTCAGATTAACGGACATTAAGGAGCGGTGCGCGGAGTAAGTGAGGCTAGGAGTGAGTAAGTGAGGGGCATTTGATGCAGGATGGGGTAAGGGAAGTTGGATTGCTGGAGAGAGATGATCTGAGGTGCGGGAGGGAAGTTGAAAGGAAATACGCTGGGATGATTAGTTGGAAAGGCGACCCACAGCTGAGGTTACTTGTGCCCTTGAGAACAGGTGAGTTGGCAGGCAAGAATACAGGCAGATGAACAAAGTATCAATCAGCTAGCCACCTCAATGATGAATGAAAAATGGGTGAGGTTTCACCAACATATACTACATTATGGTACGCAAAAGTTATTACGTATTCTTACACTGCAAGTATTCATGCATACGTAAATACCAAAAATTATACGCCGAGGCGTGAATTTCCACCGACGAGTACTTTTTTGCCATAAATCTCATAGAAAAAATTAATGTCACAGAATTTTGCATCTACACATTCGCAAATATAAAAAAAGTTGAAAATACAGTAAATATAGTAGTTTAAAAATGCAATTTCTGGAAATATGCCGAAAGAAATAATCAAGTCGCATATATTTTCTCTTACTGAGCGAGAGATAAAAATAATTTCGAGCAAATTATTTCATGAAGAAAAACAGCTTTTTTATTTCTATACATACATACATACATACCGATTACGCCGTGCCCTTCTGGGATAGGCACAGTCACAGAGTTTCACTCATTAATACATAATTGTACACCTAACAATGACACATTAATTTCAGTAATAATAATACACTGCTTCATACACGACCTCCTGTTTTTAAGACTCCAGATTTTCCTCCTAAGAATTTCCTCAACCACAACTTTCTCGGCCTACCTCTACCTCTCGCACCATTGATTTCACTCTAATATATCTGTTTCGTTATTCGACTCTCATCCATTCTCTCAACATGACCAAACCAACGAATCACACCCCTTCCATACACGTCCATTACTGGAGCATTTAACCCACATTCATTCATGACCCACTCATTCTTCACCCCATCCATCCTACTTTAGCGGCAAACACTCCTCAGATAACTCATACCCACGGCGTTTAGTCTACCCTTAAGTCTATCCTGACATACCCATGTTTCACTACCATACAACAAAGTGGGGAGAATTACACTTATGTACACGGCGATTTTCGCTTCCTCAGACAAGCACTCATTCCTTGATATGCTATGCGGAGAAGAAAATAGCATGGATGAGGTCAATTACAACTAAATAGAATTACTAATGTGAGAAATTATACCCCGTGGGTGTAGAGATTAGAATCACATTCATTTTATAAAGATACAGATTTCAAATGAGGTGTCGAGCTACCAATTCAACTGATAAATGAATATGTCAATGTCCAAAAATCACAAAATAGATTAGTATTATTACTGCGTATGGTAATACCTAGATTACCTTAACCAACGAAAAACGGAAAAATCTCAGATTGCTGTATACAATAGGAGAGGTGGAAATGGAAACGGAAGACAGAGATCAGTGCATGACATTTGAAACTCTTACGCGTGGCAGTAACAGATACAGAGAGTGCTTTTCAATCACGGACTGCTCATATCGACAGCGCACATTGTAGAGCAGACATGAAAACACGAAACAAACACGAGCACACATTTAAGGTAGTTTGAGCGAAATATCATTTTACTTAGAAATCAATGAGTTTGGTCTCATTTTAAAGAAAAACAGCTCACCCTTCTAATGACATCAAACATTCAACCCCTTACCACATTTATTCCGAAGATATTTGCCAAAAAATACCAGCCTCTTTACATGGGAAATGGTATGTGTATGCACTCCAGAGAGACATATTTACAAAACGAGGTAATTCTAACCCGGAGATGTCGTAAAAAACTAACAGCGTGTAGTTTGTATGTTTTCTCAGCTATTTTTGAAAATTAATCACATAGTCACCGCAATAGATTCTTGGGTATCACAAAAAACCGTCCGTTTCGAAGGAGTTTCGAACGCATTGCGTGCAAAAAATTAGTGAAGTTAAAGTTTTATTTAGATATTTTCATTTGATTACTTACAATTTCTATCATATAAAACTTTATAATTGCGCCATTAGTAATGCAATATTTAATTGATGAGTCCTACAGCTGGTGAAATTAAAGCGTATAATTCGAATAATATTCTAGAAGGAATATTCCTATTATGACTAGGGAACTACATCGCTCGGACTACCGTAAGTCGACGATTGGAACGATATACACTGAAGGGTCGAACTTACGCCTTGATAGATCAAACTCAGAATTAAACTTTATTTTTAAGTAAGTTTCAAAATCAGTTAAGAAATTGTTCTTGTTTCTATCACTACATAATACCTCTCCATCGCAATTATCGTCTACCAGAGCCTAGATTCACCTAACTTACCGAAGTTGACAAATATGTCAATGGAACACCTTCTGAGCTGTGCAGATTCGAACAACTTCGCGCACAGACGTGATTGGAAAACACCAAGAGACATTAGTGGTAACTGAGGTCAAGTCCACGGGCAGAAAACAAAATGATCACGTAAAAAATGATGTCCGGTACTCCAAGATAAATATTGCGAGTGCTAACGAGCTTTCAATGCAACAAGCTCAAAGTAGAACATTTCTCAGTTCAACCGCCACGAATGTCCGCTTTGCTTGGATTTTTCTGCTTTTTTAAATTACCTGCAATCAAGATATTAGGTTCAAATGTTCACACTTTGAATGCAGAAATAATGAAGCGTTTAATTCTAGCAATTCCTTTTGTTATACACTTTGTTTCAGTTAAAAATTGCGTTTTTAATAACAAAATTAGTCATTTTTCACAGAGTTCTAAAATGCCAAATTTCTTTGGCAACTTGAGCAAAAGCTACGAGCGGGAAATTTCCCCGTAAGCGTCTATACGGCATTCCTTATGTTATTATCGAATGAGCAAAATTTGCATATATGTATGCATTTATATATCTTATATAATTTCAACGAAGTTTTGATAAAAACAGTGCGTGCAATCCGTGCGTTATGGTTTTGAATAGCGCTACTTGCGACGGCTGGTCGCATCGCTTCGGGCGCTCAGGGGGGGGGGGGGGGGGGGAAGAAAGGGGGAGCGAGAAGGAGAGGAGTTTGAAATGTGGACACGGAGAAGGTTGAAGAGAAGATGGACACAAAGAATAACGAATGAAGAGGGTTGCTGCACAGGGTTGGAGAGGATACGAAACTCATAAACACAATTCGGCAAAGAAAAGAGAATTGGATCGGTCGAGTATTACGAGGGAAGAGGAAACACGGCTGTCGAAGGATCGGTAGAGAGGAGGAAGGGAAGCAAAGAGGAAAGAAAAGCCTGGAACTGATGGATGAGGTAAAGGAAGGAGGATATAAAAATACCAACCAGATACCAACCGATAGAGACAACGATAGTGGATGAAACCCACTACACGGCCGAACTTGTTATGAACCCATAAATCCCGCGTTTAATTTGCCCAGCAACCACGTAGCTACCGTCTAAAACGCTGCACTTTAGAAGAGACTTTTAAATTTTGAAAACATAAGAAACAGCCTACAGATATTAGAATGTTAACCTTTACCTAATATACATAAATGAAATCTATTTTTTACTAGGGATATTCCACTGTTCAGCAGTTTCCTTCCCCAAACCCAACACATTTACCTTTCCATAGATAGTAGGGTCCACTCATCAGGTCCATCACCCAATCCCCACTCTCCACCCTATCCCTATCAAATGCATCTCCAACTATATATCCAACCCCCTCCTATCCATTTCCTCCCTCACTCCATCCCACCATGGCTTCTTCTTGGGTCTTCCTCTTCTGCCTCCCGGAACCCATTTTAGATCGCAGCTTTCGGCATTCTTTCATCCTCTTCTTTCTTTGGACATGTCCATACCATCGTAATCTTCTTTCTCCAATAGTCTCCACTTCATCCTTCTCTACCTCCATGATTTCTCTTATATGCTCATTTCTAACTCTTTCTATTATTGATTTCCTAGCCGACCTCCGCCAAAAGTCCCCTCGGGGGAGCCTGTAACCCCTAGAGGACGTGTCACCAGGTGGCGGACAGGGGAATGCCTCCCTGATATGGGTGGTAGGAGGGAAATGAAATACCTCCCACGGACCAACAGGCGAGAGGAAGAGAACCTCGAAAAAAAAATCACCTGGCCCTCCAGGTTGGGGGTTGGTGAAGTGGGCCAGCTCTCCCCACTCGCCGGAAAAAAATAAAAATGATGAAAAACCCAAAAAATGAGCCTCGGAAAGGTATGGATGAAATCTATGCTCATATAAATATGTTTGTATGACTGATTACGTACTTTGTCCATCACCGTAAATGGGTCATCGACTGGTATCATAAGATAAATCTTCGGTTCAATCTACGAGAGGTTTAAATGACCATAAGAGCCAGAGAAATCGATGGAGCAGTGGTATACGCGGACTTTCCATTCATTTAGTTGAACAACTACGGCGATGAATCTCTAACCAGATGACCACCACCCCTTTAACACCGTCATTCATTCTACATTCTACATTCATTCATATCTACTAAGCTCCGACTCAAACTAAAAGGAATGCGCATGTGCGGCCACAAAGCATTGCCATTGGACGGCGGGAGATGGGAGAATAGCCATCGCTACGTCGTCGCCTCTCGCATATTTTGCCTCTTCCGACTTCAAATGTACTATGCGTCTGCTCATAAGCGTCACGGCAACGTATACTGTCCGATTACGTGATCGGCAGCCAGCGATACACAGCTCCCTCTCTCTCTCCCTCTCGTGGTCATTTTTTATATCGAGCCAAATTAAGTGTCCATTGTCAGGATGAATCACCCAGGCTTTAATGGATGGAATTAATCGCTGTGTCATCTAGTTCCGCGTCGTTTACTAGAACTTTTCAACCGAAGAGCACAAATTAAAGTTCTCGCGTATACTAGTGTCCATTTCCGCACATTGGACCTTAATTATTCGGATGAGGTGGGAAGGAGCATTGTGTACGAGATATATGAGAAAATTTGGCAAAAAGGATTGATGAAAGAGCCTAAAGCAGCCAGGATCAGTTTATTGGGCAGCTAGTGTGGAAAGTAGGACCGTGCATTATTCCACCGGAAGGCGAAGCTGACTGAGTTGCAGATTTGCTGAGTCCTTTCTCGAGTCACGCATACCATTGTTTTACCACTTCTGAATAGACACCTTTAGTACAAACGGCGAATTACATACTTAATATACATACATTTTCAAAAAGACAAGCGGCTCCACATAGGAGATAGCTTAGTCTAATTAATACCTCATAGAAACCTAGCTAAAGGAACTTCCTCTTGAAATGACCTAGTTATTATCTCTCTATTTCACAAATTCCTCATTACGCCGATGATATCGACTGACTTGGCAGATGAAAATTTCTCCAAACAACATCCAGCTTTCATACAAAAATCTCGAGATTCTCCATCAAATTCTTCATCGCCATCACCACAATATTTCAAAGTACTCACGTTTTGATTCGATTCAGTTTATTAATAACTCTAAATTGAGATTGAAATTTATCTATTTTCGTAAGGTTGGACTTAGATTCTTGTAAAAAAAGCCGTTAATAAAGTAATGAAACACAATGTAACGTGAATAAGGCACGGAGCAGAAGCGCCACATTTTCATCCAGCAAAATTGGCAGAAAAGCGGAATTTCCGTTCAAGTGAGGCAAAAAATTTAACCAAGTCAACCTGAAAAATACAAAAATTTCTGGGCGAAATTTCTGCTCGGAATTTAACTGAAAGAAAATCACACGATTTCCTCAGGGAATGAGTTAGCGGCTATAGTTGCCGGACTTCACCACTAGACAACCCTATGGCCATTTTTTCACTGGCATATGACAAGGGTGATAGGTGGGCATACATTTTGAACAAACAATTTCCAAATTGCAAGTAAGAAATCCTGTATAACATTAAACTTATTAATATATTGACATAAATATAGTATGAGCAAGATACCATTGCTCATAAAATTCAATGACTTTCATATTATGAGGTTCGGAAAGATCGTACGTATCACCCATAATGTTTACGTGCCGGAAACAATACTATTTTACCACAACAAAATAAAGCCGTTTTTAATGTCACATTTGTGCTATCCGGACATGGTTTATTTAATATAAAAGAGGAAGGTTTAATTCATAGATCGCATTGGAAATGAAACGGTGCATATTCCGTGCGATTCCTAAGTTAATAAACTGTCCAAAATGCACTACCCGCCGGAATGTCACCTTTCAAATTACCGCAAGTGATGAGGATCAGCATTTCGGTAAAGTAGTTTTCAATTACAGGAAATTACCTGAAATAGGAATTTAATCGATACATATCCCCCTGGAATGCGAAGAAAAACAGAACTTATAAAACCAATGGTGATTTGAAATACAAGAAATCACCTTTCTCAAAAACGATATTTTAACTCCTTTGCTTTGATACTCGCTCATCATTGAGTAAGTACAATAATTCAGATGCACAGCCCACCTGATGACGCCATCAAATCCAGAAGTGTTCATACCTATAGCACAGAGAGCAACTTTTAGCAGATTATTTTTAGAGTGATGTTGCAAATATTAACTACCAATAAATGTATTATGTTATTAGATTAAATTAAGAATATTATAGACTCATAAGCCTTCTCAGGTGACGGATTTAGAGGAATGTATACATTATATCTTTGCAATTTTCTCCAACAAGTCTCCCGTTTGATTTTTAAATTTCGTATACAGGAAGCCTACGCACACCGATCGCTACCTGAATGCTGCATCGCATCACCATCCTAGCCAGAAGACTGCACTGGTAGCCACACTCGTAAATCGAGCTTACAAGACTTGCGACTCGGATTCACTGCCCAGCGAGAAAAAACACACCTGACGACAGCATTGCAGAGGAATGGATACAGGAGGGAAATGGTCCTGAAAAGGACCGAGAGAGAAGGAAGGCGAGGCCTATCGACGACAGCATCTGAAGGAAAGGAAGAACCCAGACCGGACCCAAAGGCCTAAGTAACCATCCCTTTCATCGCGGGGACCTCGGAAAAAAATCGCTAGGGTCTTACGGGATCATGACTTGGTCACGAGGTTTAACTGTGTCAGCAAGAAGCCGAAATTCTTCCCGGGCCCAAGGACAGAGTTCCATCAACCCTCTCCGAAGGCGTTTACCAAGTGCCGTGCTCTTGTGGGAAGTCATACATAGGCGAAACCTGCAGAGCTTTGGGCACTCGGCTGAAGGAACACCAGAGAGCGACACGCATGGAGTGAACCGGGACACACCGTACAATTCGAAGACACAAAAATAATAGCCAAGGAAAACAGGTACTTCCCGAGAATAATAAGAGAGGCTATAGAAATCATAAAAACACCAAAGAATTTTAACAGAGAAGATGGATATCCATTGCACAGCGCTTGGAAGAGAGTAATAAGATTGCCGCGCAAACGCGACGCTGCTCCATGATTGGCGGGAGCATTGATCGCTTTTTGGCGCCAAACTTGGCCTATATTGGGACGGACCAAAACCTTCCCCCTATCCTTCACCTGAGGACGCCAGCAGGATAGCTGGCGAAACTATTGTGCTGAATGACAACTGACGCGGATACAACCCGAGAAATGTTGAAATCATTTGATCAACGCCGCGGAAACCTGCGAACTAATATTTCCAGACCTGTTCTGGAAAGGCATGAGCGACATACTTTTGACTTCAAAAGAGAGCTTTCAAAATCAGTGGAGCAGTTGAAGTGGAGTAATGAGGTCGGTTGACCGTAGTGGTCTCCCTCAATTGCACAGATTCCACGAGGATACGAGTTTGAAGATCGGAGCCGAAGGACCAAACATACGAGAAACGACACCCGTTTCGCTGGCACTATGAGGCAGCAAATGCATAAGAGTGACGAGCATTTCCATTAGTAACCAGTCCATGCTTCCATTCCCACTACTGGAGAGCGCTAAACCACTATAACAAGCAATTACTCCCAGTTGCGGAATTTCCGACAAAATTCCGTGACTTGTACACCGGTGAAGGGGAAAAGTTTGAAATTCCCCTTTAATCACGCCGCGCCCAGCCGCGGAATGTCCTCATCGAGAATTCAGCCTCAACATGAGACGAGTGACGGAATTAATAAGTACCTATCTAACCGAGGTGATATTCCACTACAGATCTCCAACCAATCATTGAGTACACGGCAAATGAGCGCCATTTTCAGCGAAAATGGATCCTTGTCATTCTAACAAGGACTAAAATGGCATAAATTGGGCCAATATTAGTATTTTTTCCACATAATTACACAATAAAAATGACCTTGGGTGGATCTTCAATCCTCATGCTATATAAATATAGTAAAATTCGGTTTCTAATTTTGAACTTCACATAAGTAGTTAACTGGTATAATACAGTTTGTAGGTACTATATATCATGAGCCAAATTGATTGAAGAAAGATTCATTCGGTTATTTGCCACAATTATTGAATTATATGATTAACTTTAGCATTCTGCAATAAACTAAGGTATACAGAAATTGCAATAATCTCAACAAAGGTAATTCACACGTACTGTTCACAATTACTTTACACAATGTACCCAAATATTTATTTATGATGGAAAAATAGCCAAGTGGTAGGTTTCAAATATCATAACACTATACTAATTACTAATCTATAGCTCCATTTAAATTTTATTTGTATCAGTTACTCTTTCTAACAATAAATTATTCAATATCAATTAAAATTTTCGATCGCCACAGTTCCAACATTTTTTCCGACAGTTAAAAAAAACTGACAAATCAAGAAAGAACGGAAAAAGACAATAAATCAATTTATGTAATGCTCATAAGCCATTTCGTAGCGGCGTGTTGAAAGGTAAGAACCAAAGGACCTTATCAGCAATTCAATCCTTATTAGCCAGTATAAAAAAGATATGATGCAACTGAAAGAGATCTATTTGACCAAGAATCTATAATTTCCACTTCTTCTTCATCTATCGAGTATTGCTCATTATATTAAGAAGACGTGGGAAAGGCGCTTTTAAAAAAGGTAGGAGTCACGAAGGAAGGAAGGGAGTTTAGCAACTATAGGCTGCAGGTGATAGTCCACGAAGGCCGATAAGCGCTCCGTCGGGGAATTGCAGTTGGCGATGATAGGGCGTCCGAGGATGCCTTCTTAGTGTTTTGGGAAGGAGATAGAAATACGGGGTTTTGAATTGGGTGGGCGAGAGAATATTGATGTCGGACTTGGAGAGTCCTTCATCAGGGCCTGTTGAAGTTAGGAAGTCATGCATTTCTGCTTGATGCGCCGCAGTTGGATCCTCTGTGAGTGGGATATAGGAAGAAACATCACCGAGTTGTCGCATTGCTTCGGCGACATAATCCTCCCTATCTTGAACCACAACGGTTGATCCCTTATCCGCTTTACTGATGGTAATGTTGGGATTGCGGCGGAGGCGACTGAGAGATGACAATTCCTCTCTGTTAAGGTTTGGGGCAGGAGTGAGGGAATTGAGAAACTGAGGATCTGACACACGATTTAAAAGTTGGTTGCAGAATACCTCGATTGGGTGATTATTGGCCAAAGATTTAGGTTCATAGTTGGATTTAGGACGAAATTTGTTGATGGTGGGGTTTAAATTTGAAGTGTGGCCGTCACTTTGTTACCAAAAGTAACGCCATTTGAGGTTTCTGCAGAAGCTGATGACATCCGAGAGTAATTAATAATAATAATAATAATAATAATAATAATAATAATAATGTCGTCTTTATTTATTTGAGCGATATTAGGCTTATACAGTCCTCTCTTCCATATAACTCATTTCACAAACACCCATGTCCTGGGCAGATAACTTCCTACCCAGGCGGGACTCGAACCCGCGACCCTCGGGTTAGCAGGCGGGGACTTTACCCCGCCGCCACCGGGGCCGACAAATTGGATATGATTGACTTTGGGAGTCGGTGAGAAAGAAGGTCCTTTACTTAAAACAGATACATCATGCTTAGTGAGTGCAGTACAGGACAGGATGAGGACATCTGACTCTTGCCCTCCGTCAGGCGTGGAGTGGCCGTGGGGTGGTGGGGGTTTGTATTTAGGAGGGGTTGGCGGCCCCTTGGGCGGCGCCGGAAGATTGAATAAGGTGGCGAGATCGGGCCGTTCCGAGAGGAGAGGCCGGGGAGGGGGAGTGGGTGGCAGTATTTGGGCGGGAAGAGAGATACCTCACGCTAAATGTGAAGCGTTTTAGGCGGACAGTTTTTTAAATAATTTATTACGGCGAAAGTCCTGTTTTTTCATCGTTACAAAAATTATATTGTTAATGTGCGTGATATATTCCGGAAAAGAGCAGGTGATAATTTTTATAAAAGAACACCAATTTTGAATGTAGAATTCTCGCATTGATGTATACTGGGCCAGGAGTACCCGGGCGAATGATAATGAAGTTTGAAACTTCAGTTGATAGATTGGAGAGCGCAATTGTGGAAGGATGGCGTCAATCGGAATTTTAATGGTTTAATTGGGGGCTATTCCCATTGAAAGGCAGGAATTAAAAAGAAAATATGATCATTGCACATAGATATCTTTCGGGAATTGAATTTGACTTGGGAAATCGAATGCGCCAATGGTTGGGTAATATGCCTACTAGTAGACACGGTACTGGAGTAAAAACAAAAGGGAAAGTTTAGAGAAAGATGGGTAGGGTTTAGATAGGATAAGGAAAGACAGGAACAGCGCACTTACGTAGGCGTAACGATGAAGAAGAAGATGAGCAGTGGGCAGCAAACAAATACGTTGATGGATTGGAGTCAGCCGTGCGGCGATGAACACACGATGTTGATAGAATGGAGGAGATATATACACAAAAAAAGAGAAGATCACACTTACATTTTTCTTCACACACATACACTTTTCACACTTACATTTTTCCGATTAACTTCCCGCACCCTTCCTCCCCCCCCCCCCCCCCACCCACCCTCACTTCGGAATTCCACTTCGACCCTTTCCGCTCTCTCCTTCCCAGACACGAGCTGGTAAAAATTCCCTTTTCAAGAACCGTTCCTCAAAGACCGCTCAGCGGCAAATGCACACGTAAATGTTCAAACAGAAAGGTAGAAAGAATGTGGATAGGAACAAATAAAATCAACAAATACAACGGTGGTGTGAAAGTGTAAAGATGGCCAATTCCAAATGGAAAAATTTCGACTGGACCGGGAATCGAACCACGGACCTTCGGATTTCGCGTCCACTGCTCTGACTACTGAGCTACCCAGTCGACTAAGAAACCATTGGAATCGGCGGGGGGTTGATATGTACAGACACCCCCAAGGCATGAACCACGAGAGCGGCCAAAGATGGCGCTAGGGCTGTATTTCACCCACCGGTAGAGAAGGATGACAAACACAGAAGGTGAAATGAAAGAATAACACAAGCACACAGACAGTGGTGAAAGAAATACAACAGGCATTTTGGGGAATGCAAATCCCAAGTAGGAAATGAGCCGTTCAGGCCATACAATCGTTCTTTCATTCACTCAGTCCCCCGAACCTGTCTGTTATATTTAGAGCCACTAACCCCCTTCATAAATATTTGAATATTTCTAGAGCTCCAGCCACCCGATATAACCGGCCAAGATGGAAAAATTCGACTGGACCGGGAATCGAACCACGGACCTTCGGATTTCGCGTCCACTGCTCTGACCACTGAGCTACCCAGTCTACTGGGTAGTGGAATCGGCGGTTTAATTCTAATTACAGACCGACTACCCAAAAAATTCGTTAATCGTTATCTTCCTTCCGTTTACTCCCCTTCTTTTACCACGTCTAATATAGTATATATCCTTCTTTGTAAATTATGTACAGCCTTTTACATTCGGCTCTGTAGTAATCCCCTCAATATTAGAATTAACTATCACCGTGCTTCTGGCAATACTTCTTCAACCAACTTCTCTTTCTCTGTCCCCACAAATGCTGCCTCCCACAGTGTAAAGTATGATGACTGCTACAATGTAGCCATTCTGGCATCCCTCCTGCCCTCAGCCACTATAATCAATTTGAAGACCTTAGAACAATGTTGCATCAGATTTTTTAACGCCCTCTGCCCACCTGGCCTCAACCGTTCCCATAAATTTCCCCCACTTTTCGCTACATTGTTTCCTTTTCCCGAATAGGTCTTTGGCTCCTTCCCTCCCCCCTCTTCCCCTTCCCTCCTACCTGCTCCTTCCTCTCACCGCCCCTCCTATACAATTCTTCCTTCTCAATCCGCATTCTATCACTGATGAAGGTGCGGGCGACCCACCGAAATATTTAATATCGTGAGTTTGTTTTTTATGTGTTGTATATATAGTGTCACCCTGTAACGCAGTTTGTATATATATATATATATATATATATATATATATATATATATATATATATATATATATATATATATATATATATATATATATATATATATATATATATATATATATATAATAAATAAAAGGAAATAATTCAGAAATATAAGCTAGCAACAAGGCGTTGAGGTTGGGGAGGTATGGATAGGTATAAGGTTTATCAGTGGACACTACCAGAAAGGCACAACATTAAAGAAACTAGATTTTGTTAAACGTATAATAGGAAGGAGCTCGGATGAAAAAGTCAAAGGGAGTTGCTACTTCGCTCTCGTTAGGCCACACCTCGAATACGCCGCGAGCATTTGGGACCCTGGTCAAATAGATTTACCCAAAAGCACTAGTAAAATACAAAGGAAAGCAGCGCACTTCGTTAAAAACTGCTACGAGCGTATATATATTGTCTAAGAGAGATACATTGCCGAACAGATAGGTACAAAAACTCGTTCTCGTGCACAATAAGTGACCACATTAAAAACTGAGCTCCACTAAATACACTCCTATAATTCATGTCACCATTCCATCTCTAAAAACTTACACCTTTAAACGGCTGGTGACCTAACACCCCCTGCCACACGCCCATGCGGCGTCTCGCAGGGTATTATGTAGATGTAATTATTACACAGCTATCATTTCTTTCGTAAGTTCTCTCCTTTTCCTCTTTCGCAAATTCAACCTTTGAATTGCATGTGTTCGTTCTTCCCGGAGAATAGACTGCTTTTTATGGCGTTCTCATCGAACAGGTTCTTCGTCTCCGAAATTATTCTTCTGCATATTTCTGTTTCCTTCATCTTCTGTCCTTTTCCCACACTTTTAGAGATCCCGGTGGACTCGTTCATGGGACTTACATCCTCCTGTCATCACCTGTTAGGTTAAGACCATTCAACGACACATTCGTGCTGTAGTGCGGGCATGCGTGGGGTAAGTCAGAATTTCCTAATTCCCACACAATGGCAATGAGATACATCGGAGTTATGTGGAAGAATTTTTAAGAGGGCGATAAATTGAAGGGCTCGCCTGAGGGTAAATAATGCGAATGGTGCTATTCCTTTTGCTCCATCCCCCTTCGCTTCAAGGGAGGAAGAATGGCAGTTTTTCAAGTGTGCCAATGAAATTTTGTTTAAATTTTTCACAAAATACCTCGTTACCACAATTGTTTTCATTTTTAAAAATTTAAATATGACTGAGTTTGATGATAACATAGTTTCGGTTTTCCTTTGCTTTACCGGAGCAGGTTAACTCAATTTTTGGAACTTGAGCTTAAGTCGGATAAAGTAGACTTTTTGTGCCAACTGGTCGACATTGAAAGTCGGAGCGTCCAAAATCAAAGTCGACTTTTTCAGAATGGTTTCAATTCCTCATTAGAATACCTCACGGGACACAACATGTTTAGATAGGGACGCACTCCTGTAATAAAGGACAGGCCGCGACTAGGGGTCCGGCGAACCGCGTTTGTCTTTCCCCCTACGAATGCACGGGGAATTGCTCAAGCCACGTAAGGAGGAATCCAGGGTTGATACGCATTGCCAGTTTTGATTTTCCCTGATTTTTTCGTGACTTTCCAGACCTAAACACAGATTTTTCCCCGACTTTTAAAAATCACATCATTCCAAGAAAAGTAAAGTAATAATGAGCATTATGGTGTAAGACAGCTTCTTTTATTACCGTATTTCACCGCATAATCGTCGCCATCGCATATTCGTCGCACCCTACTTTTTCAGCCCAAAAATTGGTTCACAACTTTTCATCGCATAATCGTCGCATGTTAATTCTATTCGTCACGACACTTGCTGTAAAAGGAAAGATTTGTCTAATTTTGCAATCTACCAG
The DNA here is from genome assembly GCA_963169105.1 of Ceriagrion tenellum. NCBI lineage: Eukaryota > Metazoa > Arthropoda > Insecta > Odonata > Coenagrionidae > Ceriagrion > Ceriagrion tenellum. The sequence goes on from OY720644.1 coordinate 3,528,112, forward strand.
ACATTCATTTCTACCTGCCATTCACAAATACAGAGTAGGGAAGACCGGGGCTAGTGGGGTACACTTTTTTCTAATGAATTTTCTATTTTTCATTATCAACGTTTCCAATTAAATAACTATGCTAGTGCATTGAAACAAAGTCAGCAGGCGCAATAAAGGCAGTTAAGTACGTAATAAATGATCTATGTATAACTAATGCCGGCGCAATTTTATTTTGTTTATTTCCCCTCATAATGGTCGCACCCTACTTTTTAGCAAAAAAATTGGCACAAAAACTGCGACGATTATGCGCTAACATATTAGCTTTGCTGTTAACTTGTGTTGCTGTTAAGTGCACTAAAATCTTACAAATAGGATGACAGGAAAAGAATGTGACCAGCGTGGAGTCAATGCTCGAGATCATAAGTCATCCGAAACCTATGCTAACGGCGGATAATTGCCCACACGTCTCAGCAAACACAACCTTCAACTTATAAAATAAACCTTGTCCATAGTGTGCATTAAAAAATAAATGTTAAATGCAGTTTTGAAAAAAAACAACACTTATTTTCTTTTTGGTTTTTGTTCATTAGAATTAATGATTATATATCCTAAACTTTATTATAATATTTTTCATCATTCTATTAATTACTGGAAGAATTATTAGAATATGCAAAATTAACAATAAATAGGTTCGGTCACGAGCCGACCAGCTAACCCGAAGACGGCCGGTTCTCACTATGGTAGAAAGTGTTTCAAATCTTTGAAGAGTGATATTTCATTGCATACTCGCCACCGCCCTACTTCGCCAGAAAAAGTCGCTCCACACCATCTTCAATTCCCGGGCTACGCTCACGCAGTGATATTTTTTAATTTTGATTTGAACAAAAGTTCAATCTTTGCTTTCCTTGGTGCATTTTTTTCTACGAAATTCCCAAGTTAAGAAAAGTCTTGTCAAAATTGATGAATTTTGGCTTTTTTTCGACGTGTATCGCCACGGCGCATAATCTAATTTGGAAAATTCATGCGAACATAAAGACTAAAAGAATCCTTCATCTACAAACGGAGACTCTTGCATTATGCACTTACCCTACTACTAGGCTACAATTTTGGTAATCCTGAGCCACCCTTACCGAGGCAGCTATCATTGGCTGGAATCTACCCTTTTCAAAATAATTTCCCAAGTGCCACCCTTCTCCATGCCAAGCGCCTTTGCACCGCCTGTCATGCACCCCAAAGTACCTCGCAGGGACGTGTAAATGCTGATCCAAATGCACAACGGACGGTAGCTGGTCACTTATGTACTCGGAATGAATTCAGTCTAAGTGAACTATGTTTGATTCTGCTGTTTTCCTTTCACTCTTGAAATTCACTCTCGTCTAAACATGATGTCACAGTAATTATTGACGTGTTTGCAAGATATGAACTATGAAGGCTAAATAAGTTATTGAAAGCGCTAAATATACATGCTTTCATTTGAAAATGATTTGCCACAGTTTGAATTTGCACTTCGCACATGGTGATGTCTAGTGCTAGAAAATGTCGACACATCGAAACGAAAATTCATCGATAGAAATATTAATTTTTACAACACTTAAAATACTCAACCGCCCCCTTAATTTCTCTTTAGCCATAGTCCGGTATCGCGAGCCCTCCCTTAGACACAGCTCTCCAGTTGAAATTCTCTTGTCTCTACAGGTCTCCAGCTCCTCCCTCATCGCCGATTGCTGATTTCCGACCTTAAATTCCTACACTCTTCTGTCATGAACGGGTCCCTACGCTCTGATCATCTTCTCTCCCGTTTTTCACTCCACATCCCTGCCCGCACCACTCGCGATGTAAGTCTGTTTCACACATCAAAACTCCGTCTCTCCACCTCCCAACGTTCCATTTTATACCGCAAACCTTCATTTTTTAATACCCTTGCAAACATTCACCCTATACCTTTGACCTTTTCTTCTCACGCAACATCTTTTCTTCCCAACTTGAACGCATTGTGTCCTCTTCTTTCTTCCTGCCACTAAATTGACTTTTTTTCTTGCTGTTGATTATTGTTCATATTGTTTTTACTATATACTTTTGTATCACTTCTTAACTTATTTTTTGTTTATTTAAATCCACTGTAAAGGCCCTAGTTGCTGTTTTGGCGTTTTTAATAAATAAATAAATAAATTTTTCTTCTTTTTCCTACACCAAAAAATATATCCCATGGCTTATTTTAACTATTCACCACAGACCGGAGCGCAGCCACAGCCCCTTGTAGCGGTTTGTCTGGTAGTGCGTGCGTAGGGGTAGTTAGTACATGGCCTTTCCGTCGACATCGTGGAGGGAAGTGAGCAGAGTGAGGCTGGGATTGGCTCGCTTCACGGGGTGGGGATTAGGGAGCGGTGGTATCCTCGGCAGACAAAGGTTGAGCAAGGGGGGGTGTGTGAGGGGAACGGCAAGTAGTACGTGTGGTGCGGTGGAGGAGGTGGGTGTGTGGGTGCAGAACCGTCGAGAGGGTTGAATGGAGGATCTCGCATGGAGTTGCCAAACTTGAGCAATAAAACTTCCCGATCCCCTCTCTTAGTTCCGCCACCGTCGTAGAGCTCTGGGAACGGCCCACGTTCAGTGGAAAGCCCCGAGGATTCCGGAGGGGATTGTGAAAGCCTAGCACGCGTCGTGACGACCGGATGAACATCCACGTGATTTGGAGTCTTTATCGATACACTCGATATATATTGGTCGAGCATATGGCCGCACTCAAATTCAAGGATACCGACCCAATATATTATTACCCATGGCGTGGAGACCGTGGAATATCTGAGAGGGAGCCTCCTGGTATGAGACACAGATCCTTAAATCACAACAAGAGTACCACAGATAAGTGCTATAGGTCCGCATTTGTTACGCAGAAAGTAATGCGCACTACTCTACGAACCTTCAAGAAACAAAACCTACGTGAATTACAAGATGAAAACCCCAAGTCATTCTGTCATTACGCAAGAGAGCTCCAAGGTGAATTTCGACAGTAGAGACTTTACTGGATACAAATGGCAAAGCGTTCACCAACAGTATCATCAAAGCCAACTTATTAAACCACTACTTCGAATGTGTATTCACTAAGGATGACACAATACACAGTTTAGACATTCCTGACTGTAACGAGCCGACAGCTAACATAGGCATCCAACGTGATGGGATAACGAAACCACTGCATTCTATTAAAATTTACAAATGCCCAGGACCAGAAGGAATACCCGCACGCGTGCTCAAGTAGATAGCGCCACAGATTGCACCATTCTTATAAAATGTAATTAGCAAATCATTATCCGAAGGCAAGGTGTCCCAGGACTGGAAAATACCCAAAGTCCCACCGTTATTAAAAATGAAAGAAAAATAATCCAGGAAATTATCGGCCTGTATAGTTAGCAATACTTTTATGCATGATCCTCGAATACATTGTCGTTAGCAATATTATGACATTCCTGGATAATCGTAACCTTTTACACAGCAGTCAGCATGGCTTCCGCTAGGGTAGGTCCTGCGAAACACAGCTTGCGCTCTTCCTTCATGATATCCTAAAATCAGGTGAATCGAAAAAGCAAGTCGACGCGATATTCCTAGATTTCAAGAAGGCATTCGACAAGGATCTTAAAAAAAAACTCATTCATAAATTGCAACCATGCGGAGTTAATACATAATAGTGAGTTGGATAAGGGACTTTCTCAGAGAACGAAAACAAAAAGTAGTTATTGATGGTTTTAGCTCTGATATGGTCGAAATCACATCCGGTGTTCCCCAAGGAAGTGTGATCGGCCCTCTTTTATTCATTGTTTATATAAATGGCCTAAGTTCTCGAGTTAGCAGTAAATTAAGATTATTTGCAGACAATACACTTATCTGCCGTAAAATAAGCGATGAAGATTCAATTTGAAGGAAAATGGCTTGGTGGTGTAACTGGCTAACACACCTGACCGGCAATTGGGAGATCCAGGGTCAAATTCCGGTCAAGTCAAATAATTTTTTCATGGCGAATTTCAACCCTGGTGTATATGCACCCGTGAGAGTGACTTCATACTACATCATTTGTTTATGCAATGATTGAAGAGCGGACACAAAGGTTCTGTCATCAGACCTTAACAACGTTCATTTGTGGTGTCACGAGTGGGGGCTAGAATAAAATCTTATAATTAGTAAATACACCACAGACTCGTCGCGCACAATGAGCAATCACAATTAAAATTTACCTCCACTAAATACACCCCTATCGTAATACACGTCACATTTACCATCAATGAGGTGTACAGAGATAAAAGTCATCATTGACAATTCACTAAGAACTATGTTTTCGCACTACAAATTGGAAAAGAAGCGTGTAGATTTACGGTCAAGCTAAATTACTCGGCAGCGATCTTAAATTGCATAAAAAGCATGCAAAAGTATGCAAAAAGTAACCAGATATCCAGTCACTAACTATCTGGAGCACTGCGCGCGATAATCATTCTCCAGGGACCAAAGTAAAAGGATATGCTGCGTTAAAATATAATTCACGATGCAGTGATGAATTACATTATCGCGCAAGCCATCACACAAGTGTGCTTGAGGGTATGTTTGACTATTTGCTTTATTTTTCGGCTCCTCTTCCACATACATACAACTCATTGGTACCGAAGTCTCAAAGGTAGGAGTTCTAGCTTAACCTTTTTTTCGCCCGCCAGGCACGGGACGCGCGAGTAACACCCAGCAATTAGGCATATTACTCAATGAACTCAATCGTTGAAATTTACGAACGGTTATCGCCATACATGCTTTATCTGTTGATGTTTTCTGTCATATTTCCGTGGAGTGCATACATCCCAGGTATTTCCATAAACTTTACCAAAAATCCACAAGCATTATCTTCCATATTTTTCTCCTTGTGAAGGAAAAACTATTATAGATATTCAGGCAATTATTTTTATCCATTTCTTTCAGTAAAGAGCCAAAAATATACGACTTGATTACTTGAATTGATAAAAAGTTTGACCATACGAGCTTCATTATCGCGCGACGGGAGGACTTCGAAGACAAAACAATTTGACCCTAAACCTTAAACCAATTACTAATTAATGTTTTTTAACTTTGTGTTCCCCACGATATATCTGAAGTTAAGGTAATTCCAAGATATTTTAATATATTTGAAGAAGATGGTATGTTATGGAAGGTATGATACACAGCAACAGCTATCTCTACTCTTTGTGATTGGGGGGGGGGGAGAGGGTGTTTGGAGGGAGGGAGGAAGGAATGGATTCAGGAGGCGACAAGATGAAGTGCGCCGGGTGGTGACCGAAGCAGATGGCGCATGAGACTCAGTAGTGAAGAGGCGGATATGCGACACGGAGCTCACCCACCCCGAGACACCATTTCCCCCTCCCCCCCCCCTACTTCCCCTCCAACACCACTCGAACGTCCAGCGCCACCCGTGGTCCCGCACACCACCACTTGGGCCAGCCGCCCCTGTCCGACCCATTGATAGTCTGGGAGGCCGTCTACCGGGAGTCGTGACTGCCATTGAGGGGGGGGGGGGGGCGTTGTCTGCGGTGGACGGGTGGGGAATGGTTGCCAGGAGAGGCACAGATGGAGGCATTCTCGGAACGACCACCATTTACACTCTGGGGCGGAGGAGCAACTTCGCCCCAATGTCCCACTCAGTCGATGTTTTGATGAAAATAAGGTTTTTGAACGAGATAATTTTTCCTGAACTTTTCGAGCACACGAAACACCATATTCAGACTTATGAGAAAATTATGTGCCGTAGCATTACATCACACCAGCAGTCGTCAAGATTTCCATCCTCAAAATAATTCACCTTTAGTCACTCCCACCATCATCACTGGGGCCTTTTGAGACTTTATGGGTCCATCCATCCTCTCGCATTAAGGTAGTTTGAGCGAAATACCATTTTACTTAGAAATCAATGAATTTGGTCTCATTTTAAAGAAAAACATCTCATCCTTCTTATGACACCAAACATTCAACCCCTTGCCACATTACTTTCGGAGATATTTGCCAAAAAATACCAACAATTTTACATGGGAAATGGTACGTGTATGTACTCCAGAGAGACATATTTACAAAACGAGGTAATTCTAACACTAAGATGTCGTAAAAAAACTAACAGCGTGTAGTTTGTATGTTTTCTCAGCTATTTTTGAAAATTAATCACATTGTCACCGCAATAGGTTCTAGGGTATCACGAAAAACCTTCCGTTTTGAAGGAGTTTCTAATGCACCGCGCGAAAAAAAATGAGTCAAGTTAAAGACTTATTAAGATATTTTCATTTTATTACTTACCATTTCTGTCATATAAAACTGTATTATTGCACCATTAATGATGCAATATTTAAATGATGTGTCCTACAGCTGGTGAAATTAAAACGTATAATTAGAATATAGTTTCTATTATGACTAGGGAACTATCTCGCTCGGACTACCCCAATCCTCGTCGAAAAATTAGTGTCATAATTTCCACCTCATTTATAAACCCAACTAAAACTAAAGCAATCATTATTGGGAATAACAAACTCATTAAAGGTGTAAGTGGAAATTTGCCCAAAATAACAGTTCAACATTTGAAGATAGAGTACACTAGATCGGTATTTGATTTGGGTGTAAAAATTGATGAAGATCTTTCTTGGAATGAATACGTGATGGATATTTGACATGGATGGACATAACATTCAAAACTCTGGCCCAACTTAAAAGACATCTACACAGCCTGCCTATCGGAATTCGTCTGAAACTGGTCACTACACTTATACATCCGTACTTTGATTACTGCTGTGCTGTATATAATGACTTAAGCGAGAAACTAAACAATAGGATGCTGTGAACCATGAATGTGTGTATAAGGTTTATCTACGACATTCCTAAATATGACCACATCGGCGTGTATAATGAGAAAGCAAAACTGCTCAAAGCTAAGACAAGAAGAACATACTTGATTGTAAACCTGACCCGTATAATAATAATCACAAAAACACCCAAATATCTTTATAAGTACACAATTAAATCTTCAGGAGAGATCTAATAAAGAGTTACCCGCGCCCCACTTGATAACCTGCACTTACCACAACACCGAACTACTTCTTTTTGTAACTCATTTCTGGTACAAGCAACCCATATTTGGAACACATTACCTCTGGAAATTAGGCTCGCCCGTAACAGCATCAAAGATTCAGAGAAAAATTGTACTTGTACCTTTTATGTAACAAAAATTGTTGAAAATAATATTATAAAGTGTACAATAAAATGCCTACAAAATTTTTGAATTAAATAATCCATCGGTAAAGTAACGCTTACTGGGGTGGGCGTAGTTGCGATGGAGGTAGGTGACGATGGTTGTTATTTTTGGCGCCCCGGCCAACCGCCCACCTCAAGCGAGTTGCAAAGTGTATTGCCATACATGCCCACTGGTTTTATATATTGCTCGATATAATAATTTTTATTTGTTTCTCTGTAATGCAGCACCCGAGAGAGTGAAAATATTAGTTTTTCTTTCTTTTTTGCCATTTTGTTGTTTTTTATTCGGTAGATTATCCACAGTGTTAATGTTCTAAAATTTTTTGTAATTGTTTCTCTGTAATTTATGCAAAGGTAACTGGGAGAGTGTGTTTATTTCTAAAAATGAAATTTTGTCGAACCTAGAGTACGAAGGACTAGGTTCTTGCAATAAATTCTATTCTATTCCATTTATTGTCTCAAAACGGCAAAATATAAGCTGATGTGAGTCAATTACTGGATCATCGTGTCCTAATTCTTTCATATCCAACTAATTCCAATTTAAATCCCGCCCCCTTTTACCGCTTGCGCGACACAAATGTCGTCTATAAGAGACTGGAAACTACTGGACAGATTTTGGAAGAGCTGAGGTGTACCTCATACCACACCTGATGAAGGATTTGGCCCAGGACAGAGATGAATGGAGGAGAATTGTAGCTGCAAACCAATCTTAAGATTGCAACAAAAAAAGAGAGAGTGGTTTGCATGACACGTTATTACGATAAATTCGTGTTTAAAAAACTACTTTCCTCACAATCATGTTGGTTAAACGGAAGGTGACTTAGATTGTTATGCCATGAAAGAAAAGAGGCCAGGTGTCGTCAGGGATGAATTATTTGCGTAAAGGAAGAAATTTTGACAACGACCCGGCATCGGAACAATTCTGCTTTTAAAAAAGGGGCCAAGGGGATAAGATTTCAACGTCCACTTCGACAGACAGAACAATTACCTTGAATTCCCATTCACAAGTCAACCAATAATGATAGAAAGAAATACGTAAATACAACTTGCATATGATCACAGAAGGGATTGCAAGCATTAACAGTTGCGTTAGAAAAGCAATGCGAGAAATACGGAACGAAGATAAATCATAGAAAAGCGAAGGCTGTGGGAACAAATAGGAAATAGAAAGCAACGTTAGCCATTAAATTGAAAGGGCTCAAGACGGAACAAGAGTGGCAATTTCATTCACTGGAAGTGAGTAAGCAGAAAATGGGCTCAGAGGCAAAGACATAAGGAGGAGCATAGCGTTAGCAAAGTATTCCGTTAGTATGACTGAGACTTCGGAAAAAGATATTAAGAAGAGCAGGACAAGCAGTGCATATTGAGTTTAGCGCTGTATGGCGTAGAAACGTGGACTTGGAGAAAGGACGACGAGGATACATAGCGGACGTTCGAGATAAGGGAGTGGAGGAGGATGGATGGAGAAGATTCGGTGGACGGAAAGGAAGACTAATGGTATACGTCGGGCGAGGAAAGGAAGCTTTTGGATAAAATTCAGGTATAGGCAGGGTAGGAGGCTGGAAGAGGTAATTAAGGGAGGTGGGTGTTGCACATGAAGACTGGTGGAGAGACCCAGGGTGTTGAGCAAGTGGAGAAGGGGAAGAGTCGAGAATGTGTTTTATTGATGGATGAAGTATAAGGGTAGAAACCGCATGCAAAATATTGAAAGGGGAAATTATAGAGCTAGATATAATCCTGAAAGTGTAGAAATTAGGGAGGATTAACCTTGGCTCTCATGTACACCTACCTTTAACGGGTAGATTATTTTATTATTAATCACTTTAGGAATGGCCTATCTCAAAGGAGATATACTGGGTTTAATGAGTTTAAGATAGCAGGTAGTACGGAAGAATAAAAATAATTAGCGGAAGCAATCCAAAGCATTATGGACGGGGTGAAGCAGGGTAAGACTCAAGCGGAGATGGAAAAATGAATATCGTCAGACAGGGCCCTACAGTTGTGAAAATCTGGAGGATTATTACCTATTTACTTCTATTTTAACCTGCCTAAACCAATATATCACCTTATAATAATTTGTCTGTCACTGGTGGGTTTCAAATGCTGGTCATCGGGAAGGGAAGCCATTACTAAAACTGCAATACTTCAAACCGTACCCCTAGCGTTTTTATACGCTTTCTCTTTCCATCCATAAATTCTGTAGCAGCTTCACCAAAACCATTAACACTCGGAGGGATAAAGATATTGCATTAAAATGTTAATCATTGGCAGTGAGAAACGAAACCCTTTTGTGTTTCGTTTAGGAACCATTGAGTCGAAACTATACCCGAGTGTAATTGAAAAAACATTTATGATGGGCTACGGGGCTTCAATGGAAATGGATATGCTAATTATCTGACAACAAATTAGGCCATCGTGTCAGACATATCAACAAGGAATTGAGCAAAAATAGATCGAAGAAAATTAAACGGTCGCTCAGCGACCATTAAAAGTCGATAGACTGGATTTATTGTTATTCCCCTTAACCCATAATCACTGCTGCATTATTTATTTCAGATGCTTTCTAAATACAACAACCAGCGGTGGAAATTGAAGGAAACACCGATAAGCGAGTGCCTGTGGCGAGATTTATGGCGCAAAATCTCATCCGGTTCGCGATATTTGACGATGGAAATGGACGGGAGCTTTCATTATTATTATCTCCAACTACAGATGCAGGTTTCATGAAGCGAAAGCGAAGAAGGGTGGCCGTTGTTGTTTTAGCGTGATTGCCACAGTTGAGCCACGTATCGAGTAAACAGCGATCATGTGGTACCTTGAGCCGGTCCCACGTGGTTTGACGCCAATCTCCGGTCGAACGGGAAACTATCTAATACCTTCAAGACATTCCGTTACAGTAGAAATGAAATGGTGCGAACTGGATGCATCGATCTTTGTCTTTGCCGTTATTAGGGAGGAGAATGACAAATGGAGTAATTTGCGACAGTCAGCCACATTTACAAACTGCGAGGCGCTGCAGAGGCGCACGCCGCGAGACACAAGGGCATTAGAAGGGAAAGGGGGCGAAGGGGCGGGGGGGGGAGGCCAGATGGGAGGGGTGGAAGGGCAGGTGGGGACCCAGAGGACAACGGTGACTTAATTATGCCTGCAATGAATCTTGTGCTGGCGTCATACTGTTCTTGTAATAGGCTCTAATGGTGCGAGAAAAGAAAAATATTTTGTTAATCTAAACTCGGCTGAGAAACTATCGTCTATCATTCTATCAGTCATAGAGTCATAGAGTGGGGCCAGAATTATGTCATTCATGCCACAGTTGTAACTCTCGTGATCTGAATATTTCAAGCAATCTAAGCCTAGCGCGTAGTCTTTGGGTCTCCAACAGCTACAAATATAGTGATGCCAACAGGAAAAATAATTCTCATTTCGCTAGCTCGTCCAAGTGTTTAAGGAAGCGAGCGGCTTTCCTTTATCTTGGAATTACCTTAACATCTGATATATCGAGGGGATTACACATACAGAACATATGTGGTGCAGCATTAAAGAAACTAGGTTTTTTTACCCGTGTAATAGGGAGGTCCTCGGATGAAAAAGTCAAAGAGAGATACTACTTCGCTCTGGTTAGGCCACACCTCGAATACGCCGCGAGCATTTGGGACCCTGGACATAAAGATTTAACCAAAAAAAATTAATAAAATACAACGGAAAGCAGCGCGCTTCGTTAAAAACTGCTACGATCGTACATATAGTGTCTCACAACTTTTAGAGGGATTAAGGTGGGAGCCCCTAGAGACTCGGAGGCTACACGCTAGGCTTAGGCTGCTTGAGAAACTCAGAACTGATGTTTTTCAGAACGGCACAGAGAATATTATCATGACTCCTCACTACATTTCTAGGTCTGACAGATGCGACAAAATAAGAGATACACTGCCGAACAGATTGGTACAAAAACTCGTTCTTTCCGCGAACAATAAGCGAACACAATACTAACTGAGCTCACTAAATACACTCCTATAATTCATATCACTATTTCATTTCCAAAAAACTTACACCTTTACACGGCTGGTAACTTACCTACACCTTCACACGCCCATGCGGTGGCTCGCGGGGCATTATGTAGACCTTTGGGTTTGAAATTTACCCGTCAATGGTTCCAAATGCTCGGGAAGTAATCCAGATGAACCATGAACCAGAAATATGGAATGCTATGGCAATTTATGAAGTCACTGTATATTGCGGTAGGAAAAGTCATCCCGAGAGGGGATGACTTTTCCGGTTGAGTCGCAGTTGTGAATAAGTCAGGTCAAGTTGGTAGGCGTGGAGGCGAGGGAGGGACTTTATCCACGCCGGAGAAGATGAGGCCGAAGTAAACGACTTGTTGGTAATTCCCTTTCCGTCTCGATTAATCTTTGATCGACCACTAATTAAACCGGCGGCTAGCAAAAGCGATAAGAAGTCGCAGCGCGAGTGGAGCTCGACACACACCTCAACCCGCTTCATGAATAAATGACAAAGCAAAGATGAGAGCAATTTGGAGAGCGGGCAAGGGAGGGAGAGCAGGTATGATGATGCTTGTCTCCCGCCCATATCTGCTCTCAAGTGGACACGACACACACGAGACAGAGAGATGGCGAGAGTGAGTTTCTTGCGTGACGCCAAACTTTTGATCACTACACTAGTTTGCCAGTGGTTTAGGAAATGAGTCAAATAATAATATGTATTTGCTTCTAGGATCTTTTACAATAAAATTGCAATATATAAGGCACGTCAAATTGTACAATTCATATCGTACAACAGAGTCACACAGCAAGAATTTAAAGAATGACACAAGTCACACGTCAAGTAATATTAAAAAACCATTCACAGAGTAAAAAAGCTTTTCACACAGGAAAGCCTTTACTCTATTCACAAATACAGATTTTGAATCAATTACTTTAAGGTCATCAGGGAGCTTGTTGAAAATCCCATGGTTTTGGATGCCAATGAAGCTCCTTTAGTCCTAACATATGCGATGTGGAAATTCCTATTACCTCTGGTATCATAACTATGTATATCTGAGTACTTTACAGCATCAAAATAATCACACTTGACCCAGGTGACTACTGATAAAATATACAAGCATGGAAGGGTATTCCCAATTTCTTAAATATTGGGCGACAATGGGCCCGATATCGCTCTTTAGCGATTAGCCGGACAATCCTTTTCTGAATTATAAATATCCTAGTAGCATGACTGGAGGAACCCCAGAATATAATATCAAGCCTTATCCTGGAGTAAAATCTTCAATAAGACAGTGCTGGATACTACAGACCTTGTGACTCCAACAAGAAAACAGAGAGAACTTAATTTATTATCCAACTTGCCTATGAGCGTTTCCCAAGACGAATGATTTCCCTAAATGTGAATGATTTCCCTAAATGTGAATGATTTCCCTAAAGAATACAATATGCAAATGGCTACCGTTTATTTCATGGATTCAAAGATTCAACGGAGTTTGAGACATTCGTTTGGTTTGAGAATTCGGGGCCCTTAATTGGAAGAAAAATATTAAATACGAAAAATTACTAAATTATAAAGGAAATCTTTGCTCTTCGTTAAAAACTGCTAAAGGCGGGCTAAGCGTATTTCATGGGGGGAGGGAAGGATTAGGTTGGGAGCCGATGGAGACAAAGATGCTGCGCTTAGTTACTTAGTTTGATCGAGAAATTCAGAGCAAAATTGTGTTTCCGTGCGACACAGAGAATATCATTTTGACGCCAATTGACCTCTCTAGTTCCGATCGAAGCGATAAAATAAAGAGTGACCCAGTGCGGAAGATAGAGGTAAAAAACTTTGTGCGAATTTCCACAGAGAATTTGTGCATTGCGGGTGACTCCGTAAAAGTGAAACTCCGTGGCTAGTCCCGGATAGCTTAAAATTTGTAAAAAACTTTGTTCACTCCACGCACAACAAGCGACTAGAATAACATAATAACAATCCCACTCACTACGCTTCCAAAATACACTCCACCATGTCACCTCCTTATCTCATTTCCCTTAACACCATTATTTGGCTGGTGTCCTACTTGAAGCTGGCTCCTAAAGAGTAATGGCTGCTGTCCTCTGCTATACCTCTATACGGCAGCTTAAAGGGTAGAAAGTCAATGAACATTTATTCGTTTTGTAATAACTATTTCTCGTCAGCTTGTCTGTCAAGGTATGCCAACGAGGTAAAATGATGTTTGGAATACCTTGTGGTTTAAGTTTTATCATTATTACTACCTTTTTGACGTTTGATTACTCCATAAGTTTGTAATCAGACCGGCATTTCTGTACAGAAAAAAAGCTTTCTCCAAATAATGCAATAAGTGAAGATCCACCTTTTTTCCTATTCATGTTCACTCAGTAATCATTTTTCCTCGCGTTTATGGAGATATCGTAGTAACTAACACCTCATCCTCCTCGAAATACCCAGCATGATTTTATTCCCAAACAATAGCCTCGAGAGGGAGAAATGGCCACACCCTGTGAGTCTCTCATGGAGAATAAAAGATTTGATAAATAAACCAGTTGGAAATTGCTTTAGCACTACAAATAAAGGCCATTTTCTCTATATAATTCAGAGCATGAATGGCCACCGTTCGCTTTCATTTAATAATCAAGCGTTAACCCTTGAACAGCTTGAACTCACGCTTGCCGAATCAATTCCAAATGCGAATGGAAAACGAAGGTTGAAATCCTGACATGTGGAAGGGAGAAGCTGAATGCAGAATTCACCCTGAGAGGAGAGAAATTAGAGCAAGTGGTCACTTATCTCGGAAGTACCATCAAATAGGACGGGAGAAGTGCAACGGACATCAAGCGGAGAATAGTCCAAGAGCTATGAAAGCGTTAAAAGGGGCAAAAGACAACTCCTGTGCTCAAAGATGATAGGACTGCGAGCAATGAAACAATGTGAGAAGAGATTCGTGTGCAGCGAAGGATTCTCTTATGGATTGGAGGCATGGACCGTTGTAAAACGCTGACCAGAAAAGATCGGAAGCTTTTTAAACGTAGCGCTGGATAAGGATGCCGAAAATCAAGTCGATAAAAGAAGTAAGACTTGAAGTTTACAGAAGAGCAAAGGACTCTATGGACTGTACAGAAAAGAAGATGCAGATGGATCAGACAAACTCTGAGGTGTAATAGGTTTATGACTAGCGTAGTGGAAGGTAAGACAGAAGAGGGGAAAGTCCCCTAGGAGAGGGAGGAGACCCAGGAATAAGTTGATGGACCAAATGATGAGGAAAGTACTTAGGAAGAGCTAACCGGAAGTAAGGGAAATCAGCATTAGATAGGGAAGGGTGGGGAGCTGCAGTCAATGAATGTCGGGATTTAACGACCAACGATGATGATGCATTTAAAATATTGGCAACAAAGTGTTCATTATTTTATTGTATTGAACAATAAATCTTCGCAACGTTAAATACAGCAAAAAAAATAATGAAAACCGATGTAACATGCTGGGAAATTTGCCACTATTTTTATAAAACCTTAATGTTACATGTGTTATAAACGCTACGAAGGAAAATGTTTTTTAAACTCTTGTGAAATCGAGATTGGCAGACAGCGGATGAAAATACACTTTCTGATGCTCCCCGGATGTCGAAGCAAAAGATTGGGCGAGTCCAGTTCACAAATGCAATGCTTCTCATGCCTTTCCTCTCATATTTCAGCATGATTGACCTCTTTCCATCAATTCCGATGAACAATATCTCTCACGCAGGCGTCCTTAAGCCCGCCGCCCGTTGAGTTATGAATGGAAAGCATTAAAATAAATTTGTCTAGGATTGAAATAATCCTTTCAATGTGACGTATTAAATTCAATTTCAATGCAGGGTCATCAATCACTCACACTAAGTTTGGGGTGAAAAATTTACTTAGTCCATATTCAGTTCAGAGTAAGCGGCAATACACGGAATCTCGACTTTAAAAATCAGCATGGTCGTCATGAAGACAGTACATATTATACGCTCAAAATTTTGCTTAAAAATGAAAGATTTTTAGTAACTTTTTCGCAACTTTAACTGGATGATAACACTCAGATTTTCTATTTTTACATATATTTTAATTCATATCACATATATTACTTAAATGTTTATGTAAAAAAGGAATTTATATTCAGCTTTCTCCCCATTGGTTCTTCGTCCGATTTCGTAAGACCACTGTTTCCACTTATATTTTCCAAAAGAATAATGGTTTGCCACGAATCAGAAAATCAACTTTGCGTGTTTTTCTAGCGGGAGCACGCTCGTAGCGGGCCAAGCTGCGTTACAGACAAATGCCATGGCAATTATACAGGTGATCAAGGTACTCCTATAGTTCTTTGGGCACCAATCCATCCTTCATCCATTTATTCTGAGTGTCTTCAATGAATATGCTCACAACAAATATTTAATACACTGTTCGCCAAGTTTTTGCCTAGTATCAGGTTTTATCTTTCTGTCCATTCGGTTATATAGCCAGGAATCACGCTTCTCTCACGTATGGCGAATATGTCACTCCTCCGGCTCGTATGCTTCAATATGCCCAAGTATGATATAATTGGAAATTAAATGCAATGAGCCAATGACGACATTTCTCAGCCACAAAGTATTATTCGCATCAAATCCTCGACATTTTCCTCGAAAATGACCATTGACCATTCCAAATAAATGCCACTTTCAACAATCAAGACCAATAAAATAAAACTTGAACAATATATTTTTTCACACTTAATTTGTAATACCAAACCCAACCGGTTTTGACACTCTCGTGTCATTTTCAAGGGTAAAGCTGACATTCTCCCAGTGGCGAGCCCATATATATTCACAAAGAGGGAGGGAGGGTACTGCAGGAGTGGTAGGGGTAGGGGCTTAGAGGGTGTGATTAAATAGGAAACGTGTTGAAGGTCAGGATGATGGGGGGAAAATGTCTTTAGAATTAGAAAGTAAATTTCCAATAGTCATTCTGGAATAAAAACATACCTTCAAATTCACATTACGAAAAATTGTATTATTGTTATTGGGCATGGAGTTGTTTACGAAAGGCACCTTCGTCTATTTCTTATCGGAGGGCACGATTTGAGAAAGGATGACGAGATAGTCAACCTTCTTTGTTTCCTCTTGAGTAAATTGCCAATGAGGGAAGACTTATAGCCGTTCCTGATGGCAATGAGTTTAATGGTGTTCAATCCTTGTTAAAATCTCCCTCCACCAGTGTAATGGAAGTCAAACGTTTTAAAAACGAGTGAAAAGCTGCAAGTTTATGAAAATAGTGGTGGTTCGAGTCGTCCTAGGGACTCGAACCACCACTATTCTCATAAACTTGGGAAATGGACGAAGGTGCCTTTCATAAACAACTCTATTCACAATAGCATTAATAAAATTTTTCGTAATGTGAATTTGAAGGTATGTTTTTATTCCAGAATTACTATTGAAAATTTACTTTCTAATTCTAAAGACATTTTCCCCCCATCATCCTGACCTTCAACACGTTTCCTATTTAATCACACCCTCTAAGCCCCTACCCCTACCACTCCTGCAGTACCCTCCCTCCCTCTTTGTGAATATATATGGGCTCGACACTGGGAGAATGTCAGCTTTACCCTTGAAAATGACACGAGAGTGTCAAAACCGGTAGGGTTTGGTATTCCAAATAAAGTGTGAAAAAATATATTGTTCAAGTTTTATTTGATCATGTCACTTTTTCACAAAGTATTGCCTGACTCGATCCAACTTAAACCCAGACCGAAAGTTAAAAGAGTTTTCCATGTCTCCTTAAATTATATCTCTGACAAATATTCTCTCAGAAAACCAATTGGTTTCGTCGGCTGCGGAGTCAAGACGATATTTCCATTGTCTCCGTCTCATTCTTTCAAAGGGAAACACAGAGAGAGAAAATGGCCGAGTAGTCTTTTAAAGTTTTCGCAGCCATTAGATTTGGAAGCTGGGCGCCGTCGTCGCCTGGCGAGTGGGCTGACAATGAGCCGGCGCCGCGGGGGGGGAGGGGGGGATGGCGGCGTGGGAGCGAAGGGACGAAGAACCGCTGAAGTAGTTTTCACGATAAAAACAAATTCATCCTTCACTACAGTTACTTGTCGCAAGTATTTTCTTATCTGATAGTATCAATCAATCACGCGTCATCGTCATATTTTTCTCGAAGTAAAAATTACAATGACATGATACGTATTGAAACAAAGATTTATGTAGGAAGTATTTCATTTTTCCAGCCACTTACCCTGCGAGTAAGGGCGTGTAGCCCCACCCATGGGTGTATAGCAGACGGTGTTAGGTCATCAGCCGCATAAAGGTTTAGGGGAGGTAAAATGGTGGATCGAATTATGGGAGTGTTTTAATTGGAGCTCAGTTCTTATAATGGTCATTCGTTTTGAGTGGAAAGAATGAATTTTGTACCTATCTGTTCAATTAAGTATTGCTCTCATTCTATCTCTTCTGCCGGACCGCGAGAAGCTTTGTGGCGTCAAAACGACATTCTCTGTGAGGCTTTAAATCACACCTGTTCTGAATTTCCCAAGCAATCTAAACCTAGCGTGTATCCCCCGAGTCTCTATCGGCTCCCAACCAGAAAACTCAGAAAGCTATATTACCCTATTTGTTCGCTCGCAGCATTATAAACGAAGCGTGCAGCCTTTCTTCGCATGAACTTTCCTTTCACTGATTTATTTGTTTGAATCAGCAATGAAATGCATTGAAAACCTTAAAAAAAAGCGCATTCAGTCAAGAAACTACATGGATATCATTTAAACGAAACATCAAACATTATTATTTGCTTACTTTTACAAGTGTTGTAAGTTGCTAACTGAGATTCTTGAATACAATATGCATTAAGTAAAATAAAATTTTCTACGTGGTTGGCTTAAAATAAATTTAGCTTTGGTTACCTATAACTTGCATATGTTTGGTTTTGAATATCAGAAAATAACTATAAAAATGGGCATGATTTTTCTGTTAACACTCAAGTCTATTTTTAATTTTCTAATTTTTATCTGGAGCATTCTCACGTCAATTTCGGCCGAGACGCAATAACTAAAATGTCATATTCATGTCGATGGCTGTCGTTCCCGAAATGTTAGAAAGTTAACCGCCGGCGGCGGAGCTCTGTCTCCAAATCCCTCAAAATTGTATCCACTACACTGCCTTCATTATTCTTTGGCAAAATTCTTTTGCAATTCGGCGAATTTTCCTTTGAAGTTTTCGTAAAGCAACCACCACCCTTAAATAAAAAAAGAAGAAAAAAAGTGAAAAATCCCCTCGTACGTGACAGGGTGGGAGGGTGTGAGTGGTGAGGGGGGAGAAATATGAGGGGCATGGGAGGGAGAAGATGAACGGGGAACACACGGAAGAATAAAAAAAGGAGGAGGGAGGAGAGAGAAATAAGAAAGAGGGAATAAGAGGTCTCTCTGTCTCTCCTTTCGTTCGTTCGGATTCGCCCTCGTCGTCCCCTTCTTGACTCAACGGTTGCTATTGGCATTTCGTACGCGCTTTCATCCGGGAGGGGAGGGGAGATGGAGGGAGGGAGGATGGAGTGATGAGGAGTATGGATGAGGGGCTGCAGCATTGAGGGGAGTTGGATTTCAATCCCTGTATTTTTTATATTATTTTTAGAGGCAGAGTCACGTGACTGAAGAGGAAAAGAGAAGAAAAGTAATGGATGAAGGGAGAAAAAGGAAAAGGGAAATTGCGAAGAAGGTTTTTTTGGCGCATCGATTCATCGATTACGATATTCTCGAATAATTACGCTGCGATAATCACATGGTCGAACGGAGCCAGTAATATCGTTTGGAGTGAAATAATTTTGTACTTTTCCACACGGTTCATTATCCTCAACCGGTTTCAACGCAATAGCGTCATTTTCAAGATGTCACCAAAGTATTTTAGTAGCCTCTTGAAAATGACGCTTTTGCGTTGAAACCGGTTGAGGATAATGAACCGTGTGGAAAAGTACAAAGTTATTTCATTCCAAACCATGGAAAAGTTCCACAAAGTAAGCCCGTCGACGATTAATTTCAGCCATTAATATCGCCTTGCCATGCTAGGCGGAAATTCAGCTCTACACACATGGAAGTTACTCTGATCACAGACGTCTTGTTGGCTGCTAGCAAGATGCACCTGGATGCGCAACCATTCGTCCTTATTGGAGTATGGGGTCAAAAAGATTAATACTTAGTATCAGGAATATATATTATAGATTTAGATATTAGGAATTTTACCTAGGCTGCGTATTGCCTAAGTTTCCACTTTTAGTTCACTCAGTCCTCAGTCTTTTCAGTTGTTATTATAAATAGGCGTAGTCAATTGTTGCTAACGTGAGACTGTGGTGAATATTCAATAACGATCGAGGAGATTTGAATTACTTGATGCTTTGAATAATATCTTGCTAGTTTTGTGATCTAAAAGTTACTTTGTAAATGCTAGAGAGGTAATATCTATTACAGAAAATGTGCAAGAGGTTTATGAATCGTCCATCGTGTGCCGACGACGATGTTTACCTGAATCTGATTCTAATTTGAATGCATTAACCCCGTTCGGCTTAAATAAGGAATTTAGAATGCCTTGTTTAAACAGAAATTACTTCGCACCAGGCTGCAAAACAGGGTATGCGTCTACGAGGACCTAAAATGGGAGACTTGGATTGAAAAATAAGAA
Source organism: Ceriagrion tenellum (assembly GCA_963169105.1). Taxonomy (NCBI): domain Eukaryota; kingdom Metazoa; phylum Arthropoda; class Insecta; order Odonata; family Coenagrionidae; genus Ceriagrion; species Ceriagrion tenellum. The sequence goes on from OY720644.1 coordinate 3,548,015, forward strand.
TCAGTTCAAAGCGGTGGTAAGTGCATTCCTTTTTACCTACACTGCAATGATGGCCATTGGGAATACTCATGAAGTCACCTCGCATTATTATTAAATTTCCGTATAGCGATATTCACGAAGTGCTAAAAAGTTAAATGTACATTTGTGTCATTAAATTTGTAGAGGAATTAAATATATCTGTAGACTGGACGATGTTACAAAAGTGTATAATTACGTCGCGCGTGTAGTACTACATTTTTTATCCACTGCATTATGATTAATTGTACGTAAAACCCATGTATATTCATGGTAAAACCAGTACGACGTGTTTATTTACAAACTATCGACTTCATTTACATTTGAACTCCCGCCTTTCATCACAAGGCGGCCACAATTCCATATAGTTGTTTGTTTACGGAATTCTACACAACAGTTTTTGGCGGTGAGATAACAATACATAATATATATTCATGGTTAGTATACTAACTGTCACGTCTTGAGCTTCTGCGTCAAATACAAATATCTCCTCAAGTCTTCTCCTTACTTAACTTCACCATATTTGCTTTTACAAATTACCAAGACCAGTGAGAAATTCAATGAGAGGATTTGGACGAAATGCTGGAGTACTTATGGAAGGAATTTGAAAATCGGGATCCCATTCTCACCCGATCCTTCTGGTAAGGAAATGACAGTACAAAATAGAAGACCCAGCGGCTGAGTGCAAAAAGATAGGCAAGTTAAAACGCAGCAGTGGTACCAACACACCTTTCCCATGCCATTGCCATCTTTGCTAAAGGCTCTTTGCGGAGGTTTGAATTATTTGGCGAGTTCCCAAAAAAAAGCCATAAGGTGAGCCCCGGTAAGTTGTGGGCAAAAAGGGAAACCACAGCGGAAGGTATTTGGGGAACGGGAGTCAATTTTCTACAAATCGAAATCAAAATTAACAAAATATTGCATTTCGACATCGATCTGCTAGGCTATGAAACATACAAAACAGCAATTTATAACAGAATATTTACAGTTAATATATATCACGTGCGATATGTAACAATGTAAAATGGAGTACTGTCGACTCCAATATCATAACGGAAGTGACGCACCATACTTTTCGATATACAATGATACTATATGCGATATTCATTTGATTTGAACGCATTCCGACGTGATTTCATGACGCTCCCATATCTCATATATTCTTCTAATTCGTGCAATACCTTCAAAAGTCACGTCATTTCACCCACACAGAACTATCTCAAGTAGGCACGAATGCTATTGCGGTAAATCAAATGTGATTTGCGGTACTAATAACATACCGCGACGCGATATTAAGCAAAATATCCATGGAACAAGGATTTTAATGAATATTTAAGGATAAGAACTGTACAATGTGAATAATTATTTATATTTGTGAATAATAAGTTAAGCAATGTCATACGCAACATAAACGTGATATAATACAAGTTAAGGAATCTCAGTTAGCAGCACGTTACGTGAAACCTGAAATTCAATTCAGTCGAACTTACAACAAACATGTAAATATAAAGGTACCAGCTAGCACTGAGGACTTTCGTACAGAATACTTCGTTATCTCACTTAACTCAAATACTTATTCAAGAGGTAAAGAGGAACCAAAATATAAATATAGCCACTTATTTGAGTACAAGAGGATATGGCGAGAGTCATAACGATTACTAGAGTACCTACGAAATATCATATTTATGAAATATGTAATATGATGATATTATATACCATAGTGCGAAATACCATTCTAATGTGAATGTAGTATCATGGCATGCAAGTTGTTTCAGTTCTGCATCTGCAATTCATGGCGGTGGTAGAGGACGTGATTCTATTCATTTTTGTCGGACTGTAAAAGAGGAATCGTTCACTTCGGAACGATGAGAAGGCATATATCACATCAGACAGCAATATAAGCAGTGGAAGCAATTCTGAAATCTCTATAACGGGGATCTTTCCAACTCAGAAGATGTCTGAACATGTTCTGTGGGATTCAGAAAATGGTAAATAGTTAAAATGGCAGAGAGGAGCTGCCCGATAGAGTAGGGGATCGGGTTGGTGTGGTGGCTAGAGTACTGGCTAACCATACGGACGGTCAGGGTTCGAATCCCTGCAGAGGCGGATGTTTTTTAGAGGAAACCCGATCCCTACTTGAGTGTCTTGTGGAGGGCACTTCAAGTACAGTACTCCGTCTGTCGGATGAGACGTTAAACCGTGGTTCCCTTGGCGCCTTTCGTTTAGAGCAGGATAATTCCTACGCCGGGTTTCCATCCTCCCTTACCAATCCCCTATGGCGCAAATGACCTTAGCTGTCGACCGCTTCCGCAAAATCCAATACAATTCCCGATTGAGTAGACCAACCCAAAAGCAAAGGCGAAAGGATTATCAGTTCAACGTAGAACGTAGACAACGGAACTGGATGAGAAACTCCTTCCTCGATTGTGGATTTTAAGAATTGAAAGAGTCATTGAAGAGATCTTTAAGTCCTTGGCCCATTTTGTAAATTAATTAAAAATAAAGAGTAAATTAACTTCAAATAATTCGCGATATAATGTAAATGTATAGTAATGCAAGAGGGTACACTCATAAATGTAAAATGTGATTCATATTTAATATGTGTAATTTGTTTTTATAAACTGATAGTAATATAATATATGTGTAATGGGTAATGATATATGTATTGACCAACAGCTACTTGAATTGAGAATGATAATCAATGGTTTCTTTAATAAAATTAAAACAATTAAATCCAGTTTATAACAAATTCAACTTTTCGAATCGATTTTTGACGATGTAGCTATGCCTTCGATTTTCCTCATTTTTTTATATTGTAGATACAAGCCTACTCTAAGAGTTAAAAAAATTCGGTAATATTTCATTTATGAAAGAAAAAAAATTGAGTGAACGCGTAACGCTGGCCTTCCGCCGCGGCGTCCGGCTCTCGCGCCGAACGTTCAGTAGTCGATTCTCCAGATCTCATCAGCGCGCTTCCTTCTCCATCTTCTTTTCGCCAATTTTAACTGTATACCGACCCTTTGATTCCCTTTAGCCAGGTTATTTGCCATTTGCTTCCCGCTGAAGTGACCGCCGCTTTAGCATCCAGGATTAGCGACAACATGCTTAACAGCGGGGGTGACCATGGGCCCACCAGCGGCCGTGCTCGGAGAACAATAGACAAACCTCGCTCCGTCTTAGACCTCCAATGCTACTTTCCTCTCTTCCCCTCTCCCATTTTCCTCGCATACCCTTTATTATGTTCTGAGAAACATCTTTGCAAGCATTGCGCCCAGTAGCCGTCGCCCACCCTCACACATTCACATATTAACAAAACCAACGGTAAAAAAACAACGGTAAATGCGAGTAGCCACCCATGAAAATGTTTTTCCCTCACAAGCTATCGCATTTGCAAGCAATTCGTCAGTTGTCGTCTGTCCTCCGTCAGTGACATTTCAAAACACTCCTTGGTCTCGCTTTTCAAGTGCGCGTGTTTCAGTGCGAGAAAACGTTCTTCGGACTGTAGCCGTTGATTATGAAGTGTTCCGTTGGTGATGCGTTAAACCAGAAATGTTCGAGTGACACAGTATTGAGAAGTTTTCGCAGCTATTCTACTAGTGAAATTGAGTTAACCAAATTGAGAAGTGGTGTGGATGCTGTCCTCAGTGTGTGCAACCGTCATTGTAAGGATTATTTACTGTTCTACGAGGTTTGTCAAAAGCAGTACTGCAATCCCTTGAATTTGCATAGAAACATTCGCTCGATAAATTTGTGGACAATTACAAGCGAGTTCCAAAATTCCTATCATGACACAGTGCCTGACAAATTGAAAAGTGAGGTAGGAAACTCTCTGTTCAATGTAAAGTGGGTGTGAAAAAATTCAACAAGCCAGAAAATGTTGCCGAAAAGAACAGTCCAGGTTGCTGTCAACATGAGCCAGAAAGTCTGTCTGAGCACGCGACTAATGACGATTATCTGAGTAGGGTTTATGGTGAAGCAGGACCTTCAACCAGTGCTACATTCACCATCAAATCTCAAGGATCTCAGTCAGAGTCATCGGTTAGTTCCATGAAAGATCGATCTAAAATGGCCGGAAACTCATGTATGCTTTTGTTTTCTGTGATGAAACATTGCTGTGCTGGCTGTTACATCACCGAGGGTGGTTTCTTCTTACCTGCAGACCTAAAAGATGAAAGTTTGATTTAGCCGTGGAATTAATATTGCCCTAGTCAATTCCGGTTGCGAAATTTACTAATCTTCTCACTGGACCTTGAAAAACATCTGCACTCTCCTCCAAACACACCAAATCAGCACCAGAGAAGTGGAAAGTAATTCCCTCGGAATCGATTCGAAAAGTTTAATTTGTTATAAACTTTATTTAATTGTTTTAATTTTATTAAACAATCCATTAATTATCATTCTCAATTCAAGACCTTCAAAATGAGTCATTGCATGTATTTTTATCTTCCTTATTTCCGGAGATATGCTGTCAAACGCGAAGACGCTTTTGTAAAATTCTAGTTTTACAACATTGCAATATCTCGTAAACCGTTACATGTATTACAAAATGGCTTTGGGGTTTTTGTTTTGTAATCAAATAAAGACGAATATCCAAATTTGGTCGAAATCGGTTACCCCAAGGGTCAATTTTGCCAAATTTCTGGTCGAATTGGGGTGAAATGACCTAAATACAACATTATATCGGTAGCATGCTTAAAGTGCGGCGCATTTTTGTGAAATTTTGCGTCTAGACAAGTTTTAAGCAGGTTTTTGCCACTATATCAGAAGCCGTCGTCACATTAACCTCATTAGTGCAGGTATAGTGTAAGGAATGTTGGTGATAACTGACCCCCAACCACACACTCTTGAGATTGCTCGATTGTTAAGGTAACCCGAGCAAGATAGTTCCCTAGTCGTAATAGGGACCATATTCGAATTATACGTTTTCATTACACCAGCTGTAAGACACATCTATAAAATATTGCATTATTAACGGTACAATTATATAGTTTTATATGACAGAAATTGTGAGAAATTAAATTAAAATATCAAAATAAGTCTTTAACTTGACTCATTTATTTCGAGCGGTGCGTTTGAAACACCTTCAAAACGGAAGGTTTTTTGTGATACTCAAGAACCTACTGCGGTGACAACATGATTAATTTTCAGATATAGTAGAGAAAACATACAAAGTACACGCTGTTAGTTTTTGTACGACATCCAAGTGTTAGAAATTCCTCATTTTGTAAATAATATCTCTCTGGAGTGCATACACGTACCATTTCACATGTTAAAGGGCTGGTATTCTTCGTCAAATATCTCGGAAATTAATGTAGTAAGGGGATGGATTTTTGGTTTCACTAGACGGGTGAGATATTTTTCTTTAAAATGAAACCAAATTTCTCGATTTCTAAGTAAAATGATATTTATATTTCGCTCGGACTACCTTAAGATGTAGAAGTTACTGAGAGTCGAATACAGAGTAGGATTGGAGAGACGAGGAGAGGAAGAGAGGGAGAGAGAGAGAGAGTGTGGAGTGACATCAAGTGGCGAAAAAACAAAGTGAAACTTAGGACGAGGGCATCGGCAGCAAGCCTGGCAGACAATGCATAGCATCAGCAGCGCCAACGCGGGCCACGAGACAAAAGTGAGGCTCGACTGAGATTCTAATTGGAACTGCTTTTGCTTTTGTTCTCACGAAATGGGCGTTAATTTCTCCCTCTACACGGCTCGAAAAGGGTGCGAATTAATCCCTTGCTCGCCTCAGCGTTCGCGAAAGCGCCATGCGATTCTGAGCGTGTTTCGAAGAATATACGCATATCCAAGTGTGCATATCTCGGAGCGTCACAGGATTATGTTATTCACAGCGGCTAATTAATAACAAATAAGTCACGCACTTGAGAGATGATGGTGCTCTGAGATGATCGTAAGACGATGCTGCGATAAGTTTACTAGTGGACTGTTAGAAGAATTGGGTTGGGAGTCGCTATCAAAACGTAAATTAAATTATAGGCTTAACCTCTTAACTAAATTTCAGGAAAAACATTTCTTCGATGACGTGGAAAACACACTATAAACCCCCTTGTACTACGGCAGATTTGATCTCGCCAATAAAATTAGAGAGATAGATAGTGTAACCGATAGGTATAAAATGTCATTTTTTCCCGCGTACCATTCGGGACCACAACAGCTGTGATCGTCGTCATGAATAGTGAGATTAGTGACATTAGCTAGACTGTATATCTTTCTCTTTATATTCTCTACTTTCTTATTTATGCATGATGAAAATATTGATGTTCTTATTTAAGCATTATATTTTGAATATGTAGCAGTAGTCTTTGTATCCCTTGCATGTTGGAAGGATTGACGATACAATGTTTCTTGGTTAGTAGATTGTTAATTGGTGCGTTGCATGTGTGGTACGCGGGTTTCGACGCAGTTTCGGTGTTCTGCCGTATAATTCATGCATACCTGGTGTGGGAGCAGCCCCAGCCACACACCCTTTGGGTGGCTTGCAGGGTATGACGTAGATGTAGGTATAAGCATGATCGTGAGCATGATCGAATACATGACCGCATGCCTGATCGTCTCTATTATCATAAGCAATACAATGGTTTTTTAAGCTAACCTTTGTCGGATAGGTTGATATAGATATTGAGGGTGCATGGACGATTAACGTTCATTTCAAACCTAAAATTTCAAAATAAAAAAATTAACGAATAATTATTGTAGTAACATTGCCATAAGATCATGGATGCTCCTTTACCTTTGCAGATAGCGGCGCATAATTGTCTATCATATCGAATTTAAGTTAAATAAGTTAAATAAGACAAGTATGATAGCGAAAACTATTGACTGGGGGGGAATTCTGACAATGACTCATCACTCGCCGATGGTCGTTAGCCAGTCAGGAGCCACAATGAGCAACGTAAAATAGTATTGCGAGAAACTTATAAACAAGTATAGCTCTAAGGGTTTGAAAATTCGCCTTTGAGAAAAGATTATTTTAGATCTCGATATTCCCTCGGCTCAAATTAGCTCAATATTCAGTGAAAATATGCAACATTTGTGCGAGGTACGAAAATGTTTTAAATGAAGACGATAAAGAAAATGAAATCAAAATCTATTATATTAGTTCGTATTACCGATCCCGTGAACTGACTGCAGATGTTAGTTGACCCTCAACTGCACCATGAGTGCAGCTGCCTGCCTCTCACTGGGTCGGGTGGTCGTTTCGAAGTAACATTTCCGACGTCAGATTTTCTTAACCCTTTGAGTGCGGCATGCCGTGATATCACGTCATGGTTGTCTTTACTCTGGTGCTGATGACGTTATATCTCGTCAAGGGTACCGTGAGGGTTCCAGCTTTCACCAGGTCCCCTAGTGAAAGTTCCCTCAGCGTACTCTTGACGTGATATCACGTCATGCCGCACCCAAAGGGTCGAAAGGGGACTCTCATAGAAAGAGAGAAAGGGAGAGAGCCTGAATTTCAACCAGTGTGCCCCTCGCGAGTCACATAAAAATATTACGGTCGTGGAGTAAGCTAATCGTATTTGGAAAATCATCACCGTATGGTTAAAAAAATGTGAACAGGAAACCGTACCTCGTACAAAAAGCAGCTTACAAAATAAAATAAAAATAATTTCCCGTTAAAATGCTCATAAAGGCATGTAATGAACAGTTGGAACCCAAGAAAGTGGGATAAACTGTACAGTTACAAAAACGCTTTGCGAAATTCAGATAAATATTTAATTAGAGTTAAATTAATTGCTGAAATTTTAAAGCACATATTTACATTTTAACTATACATTATTTGATTATGAGGAAAAAACCATTTGCATTTCGCATTGGCAGTTATTTTAAGCTAATCGAGGGTACCTACGCACCAATGGGATGTTAATTGAATTTCCAACGAAATTCACTAAATGGAAATTCGCGAAAAAAAAGTCCGTGAAAAAAATAAAATATTATCAAATGCTAGAATAATCAAAGAGGAAGATAAATAGGCGTAATAATCATTAATGGGCTGAGAGATAATTACAAAATAATTCTACAGGAAAGAAAATTAATATCTTAATTAGAACCAGGTGGTGAAGTTTGAAACAAGAGTCGAAGGCATTTCGACAGGCTTTTCTTTTTTTTCCTTCTTTGTTCTTATGCAGAGCAGAGTTCGATTAGCTGATAATTATTATAATAACGTATTATACCGGGAAAGGTAGGTTTTGCTAAATGTCAGAGAATCTCTTCCAAGTATTTTACACATTCACAGGCCTATCTCCCTCTAGGATATCCTTTTCCTCCACTGCATAAGATCTACCCTTCTTCATCCCGTCCATGAAAACTGTTCTCTTTCTTCCCCTTCACCGCTTGCCCAACATCCTTCCCTCTATCACACTCTTCAGCAGCCCATCACCCTTTATTACATCCTTCAGCCATCTACCCTGCCTATCCCGGATTTCATTCAAAAGATTCCTTTCCTCGCCCACCATCTTCAGCACTTCCTCGTTAGTCTTCCTTTCCGTCCACCTAACCTTCTCCATCCTTCTCCACACCCACATCTCAAATGCCTGCAGCCTATTCTCATCCTCCTTTCTCAGGGTCCACGTTTCTGCCCCATACAGCGCTACGCTCCATATCAAGCTCTTCACCAGCCTCGTCTTCACGTCCTTACCCATTGTCCCCGTCATCAATTCTCTTCTATTACTAAACGCCTCCTAAGCAAGCGCTATTCTCTTCCGTATGTCTTTACTACTATGTCCGTTTTCCTCTAGCGTGCTACCTAAGTAATTAAACTGTTCTCCTCCTCCAAAATGTGTCCTCCAACTTTAATCACAACCCTCGCTTTTTTTGTCCTAGAGAATCTCAGATAACAGGGTAAATTCGAATTCAGTGCTTCTAATAATTTTCGAGATAAGGGTGACAAATCAGATTCCATTGAGGCATTAGCTAAAATTAGTGGAGCCAACCGTATAATACTCTATTAGTAATGAATAAAGGCGAATTAAGTTCATATCGCTCAAGGGTGGCTACTGATATCCAATTTTAAAATTCCATGATTTTTCCCTGAGTTTCCCTGATGGATTTACCAATTTCCCTGACCGATCGCCAAAAAGTCACCTATCATTGGAAGATTGTTTTTATAAATTTTCTACGGCAGGTTTAAATTTTCTAAGTTTTCTAATCAACTTCTCGTGTATTTAGAACTGCGAGCACGTATTTACTGTAAGCTAGTGTCCTCCAGCTAACTCTCGACCTGAGATTCGGAAGTTAAAATAAATATCAAGGTAAAATTTGCCGAATAACATAGCCCCGGATTCCTTGTGTTGAGCGTTGTGATCACAACTTTTAACACTACTGGGCATATTTGGCAATAAGGATATACAAAAGGCATATATTGTATATACGTCTGATTCACAACTAATATGATTCACAACTGAATATTTCTCGGATTGATGGTGCTTATTCCATGCACGTCAGCGACGGACGTTAGTTTCAGTTGGTGAAATGAAGGGCGGGAAAGACTGACCGATAAACGCTATGGTAGAAAAATAACGAGGATTCATATCCCAGTTTCTCCCTGACTGTTACGAGAATTCCCGAACTTTTCCAGAAATTCTAAATTCCCTGACAATTCCAGGTTTTCCCGGTTTTCCCTGACGATCGCCACCCTGGCTCAAACACTGAATCCCAGGATTACGGAGGAATCAATTTTACAAACGAAAATATTAGGAAAGAATTGATTGCAAATTCGATACAAAATAATGATAAAACTCTCATTTACTTGTGTTAAATATTTAATTTAATAGTATAAGTAAATTTGAAGTTATTTGGGAATTTTTATAATTAATGCTAAATTTGACATTAAAAATCGTAGTTAAGGTTAAACAGTGATGAAAGTTACTTGAAAATTTCATATCGCAGTACTTAATAATGATTTATTTGAATAGTGAAAGTAGCAAAACATTTACTTAATTCAGTTTAAGTGAAAACATTCGCATCCCTGCGGCCCAATAATACATTGCGAGGATAAGAAAGAACTTGACTGGTCACGAAAAATACAATTGTAAATGATTATGTGAACACAGCAGAGTACTGCATTAAAAAGTTCAGAACGAGAAGGAGAGGCATTTCAGTACTAAGAATCAAGAAACGAGACTAACTCGAGTAAATTTTCACCAGAGAAAGTAAATGTTCACCAGTTTTTATGAGTGAATACTAAGAGTATTAATCGAAGGTTCAGTTAAGTGTATGTCTTTGAGGTATGAAGGAGCAAGGAGAAACAGATTTATGATGATTTCAAAAACAATGCAACGGAATCCGGTTGACTCGTTAAAAAGAAAAATTGAGTAAAATGAAATTTCAGGATATTGCAGTACAAAAAAGAATAGAAAACTTGAATTTGCACGTTTTTGTGAAGTTACCAACAAACACCAAATCATTCAATGACTCCTGCCATCAAAGACCCCAACTAATGCCCACATTTCCCGGTAAAATGGACTGATGAAAATCCCCTTCCCTCGAGAAAACTTAATGATGAATTATTCACCATTCCATCAATAGCTACTTCGAATGCTTGCAACAAAACCCTAAACTGACAATTTTGTTATGAAACTCTCAATCAGAGCACAGCAAAACGGAAAGAGAAAAACATCGAAGGCTTAAGTTGCCTTATTAAAGACTTATTTAGATTTTTTTATTTAATTACTGACAATTTCTGTCACGTAAAACTATATTATTACCACCATTAATAATGCAATATTTGATTCGTGTCTCTCACATCTGGTGAAATTAAAATGTATAATTCGAATGTGGTCTCTATTACCACTAGGGGGGAACTATCTCGCTCGGACTGCCTTAACTTGACTAATTTTTTTCGCGCGGTGCGTTTGAAACTCCATCAAAACGGAAGGTTTTCTGTGATACCAAAGAACCTGCTGCGGTGACAATATGATTTACTTTCAAATAAAGTTAAGAAAACATACAAACTACACACTGTTATTTTTTTACGACACCTAAGTGTTAGAAATACCTCATTTTGTAAATAATGCCTCTCTGGAGTGCATGCACGTACCGTTTCCCATGTAAAAGGGCTGTTGTATTTTTTGGCAAATATCTCCGAAAGTAATGTGGTAAGGGGTTGAATTTTTGGTGTCATTGGATAGGTGAGATGCTTGTCTTTAAAATGAGACCAAATTTTTTTCTGTATTAGGAAATTACGCAAATCAGTACAATCTAAACCAGCGTTTTTTCAACCACTCGTGACTGATTTATAAATTTGTGATTTGCGGAAAATTATTACGTGATGAAGAAAAAATCTGTTTATATTTGAAATCAGAGTATCAAACTTCATTAGAATCAGCGAAAACCTATAACAAATTATCATCCAAACATTGTAGGCCTCTGTTTTCGCTCACAGTCTTTCAATTGGTTGACTGAATTCAATAAGTTGTCACACTTGCACGTTATTCAACGACTACAAAATGTAAGCAGTTGTGCGAATCAAACTAAGACAATCAAAGTGACAACTTACATGCGCATATGGATTTTTAATTCAATCCAGAAATTTCGTGGAAGCTACTTCAATGAGGTAGTTTTGGCGATAAATCGGTTCGCATTAAATATTTGATGAATTAGACCTCTTAATAAGGAAAAGACTAAATCTCTTCAATGACAACAAAATATTAGCAATGTATGAATACACTTTTCGAAGGTATTTGCCAAAAGTAACCAGAGTACTGCAGAGAGAACTTATATTAAAATAAGGAATTACTAACCCATAGCTATATTAAGAATTTAGAAAAGGTAGAATTTATCACTGATCAACTTTATCTTTGAAATAAATGAACAGCTCACCGCGGTAATTCTCGCGGACTCGCAAAAATAACTTAATAAAAATCCAAAGGCGCATGGTAGTCAATGAATGGCTCAAGTAAAAATCTTTTATATGAACACTGCAAATTTCTTAGAATTTCAGTAATTTAAAACAAAGTTCTTGACTCATCAATATCACAATATTTGCTTTGACTTCTTACATTCGCTCAAATTCATAAATAAAACTGGAATATTCAACTTAAACCCGGGAAAAATCTTGCTGAAATAGGTCCAAGGCACTTCTGCTTGGTTTAAGTACAGCTCACAAAGATAATTTCAATCAATATCAAAGAAATGTAGAGTATAGATCCAATGGAAAAAAGCAAAAGGGTGAAATAAGTACTCAAAAATGGTACTATGCGACTCAAAAAAACTCGCCGACTTGATACTCACCTGAAATACAAACATACACCAATATATGTGCAGTAAACATATATTATCATGAACATCTCCAAGAATCTATGAATTAAGTGCCAAGTCTAGAATGTTATAAAACCTCAATTAATTTTCAAGACTTGTCACCTTATTTGGGAAAACTCACGAGCCCCTATAATTGATTACAGTGCAAAAGCAAAGCAACACCAGGTTATTGAATTGTAAACAACTCATAAATCATGTTAAAATAAGTCAACTTGCACACTGATTTACACATCTATTTCTATGTGAACATGAATTGGTCGTCAACTTTCTCATTTTTTTAAGGACACATGGTTTACTCCAATTCCAACTTCAAAAGTAACAAAGTGAACGCACAATTGTAACAGAGGAAACCACATGAAATGCGATTGATATTGACAAAATATCCACTTGGATATAATGTTTCAACATTCTAGGTCCTGCTAAGCCATTCTTATCGAATCGGTAAGAGCCAATTTGAACTAACCAATAACCAACTTAGCTTAGAATAGAAACAGTTTATTATGCTCTGAATTTCCCCATAAGAGCAAAAAAATAAAATACGTATCAAGTTCTGCTTTGAACGAAAAAATAACACAGAAATATATATAAACCTAGTCAACACCTCACAGTGGTAAAAAAACAAACAATTTCCCACTCACAGATAATTAACACTTAATACAATGGAAAATATAATATATAACAAAGGAAAATATAATATCAATCATAGCGAGATAACAAACAAACAATGATTTCTCAGATCATTTTGGAAACAAACAATTCTATAACAGGATACAAATTTCAATTATTGGCATATATGCTGCTTAATATTAATTAAAAAGTTTTTCCTTTAAAAAAGACAGCGAAGAAGAATTTTTTTATAGATATTGGGGAGGAATTCTAGAGATTAGTACCAGAGAATAACAGCTTACGGTTTATATTTATTGCATCGACCTTTATTTTTCCTTCCTTTCAACTTCCTTCACATATTTCACAATTTTTACAATCGACCGTCATTTTTGTTAAATTATTTTCATCCAAAAACATTCAATTTCCTAAGACCTTTACAGCAATTATAATACTTAAATACTTTGTATTTATTATTTACTCAAAATAAGAAGAAATGGTAGATACAATTCTGTCTTTTTTCTTAATATGAGAAATTATTTTTACTCATAATTACATGCTGCAAAAACTTTCCTATGGAAAAATAATTCAATTCTTTGAAATGCTCACCAGCTGTGACCTCTCCAGTTTCAGGTCGTTCAGGTCAATTTTAAAATTTTTCGATGTCGGGTCAACCGGGGTGAAGCCGAAACAACTTTTAGGTTTTTATGTCACTCGTACTTCCCTTTCTCTTCTCTTTCGAAAACAATTTAACTAAGGAAACTTAATCCATCAAATAATCATTGCAAGTTTGAATTTCAGTAATCCAACCGCTTTAAGGTCAGAATGAAATAGTTAACTTTGTTCTACTTTCACCCATCGAAGTGGGGTGGAGATGGTTAGCCAACGTTTTTCGTTTCAAGGTTGTTGACATTGGCTTCTATTTCAACTTCAATCCATTATTATTATTCCCGTCCTCCTTCTACATACTCTGAGGACTCAGGAAATCCCTTACTAACCCTCAGTGTATGTTAATTTTCCAAAGCAGAGTGTTAACCACTTTACAAGACCGTTGCCACTGGTGGCGATCGCCTTCTAAAGGTTTTCTTCTTAAATTTCTACGGCAGTATCATAATCATGAAATGAATAATGCATTGAAAAACATCCTTTCCAGTTTTATTACACCGACTTAGGATACGGTTAATTTATGGCATTATCAGGGAACGTCGGTTAATTTTGCAAGCATAAGTATGGTTAAACATATAAAGTTTTGCTTCAAGATATGAAAGTTCGAAAAAATGAGCGTTTGTACCTTTTTAACGGCACAAGTTAGTCGAAACCTAAGTCGGTGACATGAAATTGTGAGAAAAGTCACATTTCTTTCAATTTATGAATGTTATCAATACTTAGTAAGTATTAATAAAACACAATGTATTGCCTAATACGTTAAACGTTATTTTCTTTTCTACATCCGGTTCTCAACAGATGTGCGGAAAGTTTCCGCGAAAGCGAGATTGGCGGTGACTCGTCCAACGTTGTCGGGGGAACACAACAGCTACGAGGACTAGGGGGAGGCGGGGGCCCGTTGTCGTCCTTTTGACGTCGATCCGCCTCATGGTGTCGGCCTCCTAGTGGCTGCTTTTTCGCTAACCCTCCCCACTCCCGATACCCTTTTCCCACTGCCTACCTATTCCGCAGGCGATAAGCGAGAGTTTCTAGACCGGGGGTAGGCTTTTAACCCTAGCGAGGTGACTCGTAACAGATGTCTGGTTTTGCCAAATAGAGTCTAGTACATGGACCAACCGCTGTCGTTTACCTCCCTTTTTCTGTTAGTCCACCAATTCCTGCCAGATTCGAAGTTTTCGTGAATGTAACATAGGCACAAAGTACCGTCCTCCACCCTGCTCCTACCAATAGAATTTATCCCGATTTACGGTGACCTTTTCTGGTTATCATTCTTTGATAACCAGAAAGATTCTTTGATAGAGGATAGGACCAGGAAAAATGGCCACAATATTAAAGACATATTTACGAGGGCATAAACATAAAAAATAAATAATAATGCAATAGAAAATAAAAAGATTTACATGTTAACATTTTATGAATTCTATTTCATCAAATAATCTTTTTTTGGGGGAAAACTGGTCGTGGGATACATTAGATCACTATCATCTCATTACAAACGTTTTGCACACGTTTAGTTGCTTCATATGTATGCATAGACTGATTACGAAAACAGGATAATTATATTTGATGCAATACTTCACAAATATTACATAGAAGTTTTACTTCTAAGTAATTTTTGGAATGTTATTTTGGTTATTTATGGTCACTTCTTACAACCAGTATGCACTGTTGTTGATTATATTTTGCCTGTTGAGTTAGGTGATAATATTTCCAGTAGTCACAAAAATATTTCATTGATATTATAAATAAAAATACCCATGAGTTAGTTTTATGCATATAATTTCATGAATTACCATATGGAACCCGAATTACCATTATTTATTAAATTCTGTGAATATATAATTGTAGTCTTGAGACGTCGAATGAGTTTCTAATTGCGAGACACTGACGAAGAGGTATTTATGATATCTGATTTCCCAACACTTCTCCCGGAGAAAAGTGTTTCATTGAAATAAGTACTGTATTCTATTAAGGAAAACAATAATCCGCATAAAAGAAAACGTCATCCAGTTAAGCGTTAATTTCCGCTCTCCGTCCATTCTGCCCACTCTCCCTTCCGCGTCAGCACGTGTGATTCGATGAAAAAAATTACGCCATGGAATTCGACGGTTTCAGGCTTAACTTTGTGAAAATCCATTATGAAATCAATAATTAAAATGACTTAGTAACTTTTCAGAGGTATGGTGGTGTTCACCTGAAGATGTTGCCTATGCAACGAAACCGGTCGTACGAATATAAGTACCTCTGAAAAGTTACTAAGTCATTTTCAATATTGATTTCACGCCATGAAATCATATCGACTGTCTGCAATTATTTTCTTCCAATATGCAAATTAGGTCATAGGAATTTAATGGCGTTAGGCCAAATTCTAAAAATTCATAAGCAACATCTTAGAGGCTATGAATATAACTGATATATAAAACTAAAGGAGTAAAATTCGTAGCCAATCAACAGATCTGCAATTTTGATGACCATTGGTTGATGAATAGAAGCACAGTTTCTAAGCTTAGTTTTAGCGGAAGTTCAAGGTTCACAACATAAAATAACTCATTCTCCAGCCGTATTCTGGCCCCCACGATGGTGAAACAGCAAAAATTTAAATTAAAGAAGACCCAATCGTTTCACAGAACTGCCGCGAGATATTCTTCGACGAAAGAAAATAAAAAAGAAACAAAAGAACACCCACATTCGCCGCATGAGTCAAATAATACATCGGAGCACGGAAGATGACATTGCTCAGCGAAAAATAATAATCAACTGTCGCTCTCACAAGTCGTAGTAGAAGTCGAAAAATCAATACGGGTCTGGCTTACCATCGTGCGTCACTCCATCCACCCGACTCTGTTATGTGCTTGAGAATTCATATTTTGTGAAAATACTCCCAGGAATAAAAGAACTCGTTCTTACTAAACGCGAGGACTGCGTACGCCATGAGAATGTTGTCCCTTCACATCAGTTTTACTAATTGAATTTTTAATATGTATTTTTAATCATAATTTCGCATTCTGAATTCGAAATTGCAATTGAATCAACTACGAAACGAAGATAAATATGTAATAAAAATGTCTTCTCTTTCAATAATCAACGGAGGCAAAATCGCTGCCAAATTAGCATGATCGTTCGATATTTAATGGAATTCGAGGTAGCACGTTTTGCCCCTTCAACATCTCAAATACACACGTTTTTTGTATTCTTTACATTACATCAACAAATCTACCGCCGAACGCATTCACGTTCATTTTCGGAATTTGTTCGCATTCACTACAAGAGCTCACATTTAAGGAGTGTGATTCCTTCGCATGGTTGAAATTGAATCCTAGCACAGAGTGCATATGCAATAAATTTGCTACGAATATTTTGATCTATATATCAGTAAAGATTAGATTGCATAACTTTGTCCCCTTTATATAAAATAGGAGTCAAGAGCCCTAATGGTGCCCATACATCAGCCAGGTTGCCATTGTCCCAAGAATTAAGGTATTTTCGAAAAAATATAACCCATGTTCGTTGGTATTTGGTTTGGCTACTTCATTTGAAAACGAAGAGATTCCGAGGCAAATATGGAGTATCCAAAGAGTGCCGTCAAAGAGTCGAATGTTTTCTGAAGTACTCGGCATTATAGCAGTAGTTATATAACACACTATAATCACACTGACAACTAGAAAGTAACTGCTGTAAGCCATAAAAACTCGCCCGACCAGATATTATCACTGGAAGTGAAGCCATTACAGATTTCACCCCGAGCGGTACGATTTCTCCAATGCACGCGCCAGGACAGCCTCTTCATTTCGCCTCCCTCGCTCAACCAAACATATCCTACTAGTATCTTATCTTATGCCTTGAGCATCCATTCGCACCGAATAACGCATTCCATCCAGCAGTTCTGACTCCTAATCACCTCTTGCCTGGAATTAAATTCTCGTCTTAAAATATACCGATCACTCCCTCGTTTGTCCCCTACTGTTCTGTTCACAACGCTTCCTCCATCCTCCACGCACGCTGGCTATCTCCATGGTCTGAAGCAACACAATCTCGCCCTTCGTCCACGGTGTCTGAATCGCCCAATTCTATCCCCAACATTACACTCTTTGTCAGTGTATTAAATTATCAAGTACGTCAAACAACCAAAAACCGCACAATGGCTTAATACTTACATTGGTCGATGCGATGAAGACGGAAAGGAAGGTTTGAATTTGAATTTGATGGATTTGTGTATCAAATGTTTTATTCTGTAAGGGTACTTGAAGCTAAACCATCACAAAATCACCAAAGTTGGTTTTCAAAGAGGTTAGCTAAGTTGTATTGGCAGTCATTCTCTAGATTCCTTGACGAGCTACTCCGAAATGAATGATTCATTCATGATAATTCAGAGTGAGCACAATTGAAGGTGTAAGTAAATTAGTCAGTTTTAGGATCTTCCGATTTCCTGTTTCCTTGAATACATGTGTATGCTTACAAGGGAGGTTGTGCTCGCTTTGTGCCAGTGCACGTATAGCAGACTTCATTTTGGCAAACCAGAAGCTTCACACTGCAGATAATACAGGATACACGTTGGTGATACCTCAACACCTTCCACACTCCCTTGAGGCAGATTGCAGGAAATCATGTGGATGTAGAACAAAAGAGTATCGGGAAGAATAAGATATTAATAAAAAGAAACACGCCTATAAAAGGTACTTAGATGTTGCATAATTTGGGCTCCATGACTCAAGTGGTGTTCGATGGGATTTGAGAGGGAAATGGAAGTCTACGGAAAGACATGTTGCAGAAAATGAACAATATTAAAGAGGGTTCGCAAAAATAGACATTCCAGAGACGAACCGGAAAGAGAGAGAGAGGGAGAGAGGGAGAGAGAGAGAGAGAGAGAGAGAGAGAGAGAGAGAGAAGATGGCCGGTACAGAGCAGTCCAACTCACGACAGACAGATGTCATGCGATATTTTGAGGTTCGATATAAATTTCCTCACATTTGTAGCATTGCGGTCCCTGTCTCCAGAGATGGTCGAAAAATCATTCAACTCATTGAAAACCATAATATGACATAAAAAAGAGAAAATGTGAATGTGCGGTCACAGTTATAACTACCAAACCACTGCACAGAATGACGTAAAACTTTGTAATATGATTCCTTATCTCACTCGTAAGGTTTATGGCTAATTTTTGTTTACCTAATGGTATTCGGTTCGACTCCAGACGAGTAAAAGCGTTTCCATAATAAATACATGTAAAGTCCGTTTCTCTGGCATGCGGACCTTTTTTATTTTGCATATTTAAATTAGTAACAATAGTTGTAAAAAGTCGCAATAAAGACCATTAGAAAGAAAAATAAATAAACCCACTCATTGTTGCAATCGATTTCTGTTTTTCAACTTACTCACTTTAAATTTTGAAAAAACAATCATAAAATTGCTGAAAATTCAACGTTTTTGGTACGCTGTCCCCTTGACGACTGATGGCATTGTTGAAACCGAACTTCTTATGGATACATTAATTAATTATTAATATTTATATTTATATATATAAAGCTACAAAACTGACTGACTGACAGACTGACTGACTGACTCATCAAAACCTCTAGGGTATTTCTAAGCAAGCTAGGTGGGTGAAATTTTCAGGATAGAGTTGGAATCATGTATCGAGTTGGGAAAAAATCGAAAAAGTTAAAAAAGTCGATTAGGCTTCGATTAATTGCAATCGATAGCTTTACATGGGATTATATGAGAAAAACGAAATATGTTAGTGTAGACCTTTTTTCCTTCGTTCATTAAAATATGAAATAATTGAGCTAAAAGACTGATTCTTTCACAAGTATGAGGCTAAATGTTTGCAAAATCTTATTCTTGCAATCGATTCTTTCCTACCTACCGTCAAACTGATATTTTTAAACTTTTATTTGGGATTTTAGAAATTTTTTCACTTTTGTTGCTATGGATTTATTCCATTGTCGTCGGACCGAGTGTCGATTCGAGGTTTGGAACTCAGCGAGGCGGGGCAGTTTTAGGGGAGGGTGATATTTATGTGTTGATTTGGGGTAAAATCGGAAAAGTTAAAAAAGTCGACTCGACTTCGAGATATTGCAATCGATAGCTATACATATGTGAGTTAGGTATCCTAAGTGCATGTAATTTACTCTTCTCTATGCCATTTTTCGCACTGCTAAATACTGGGTATAATTTCTTCAAATTTTTTCTGGCCTCTACCGTACCTTTGATGACCAATTTCCACCAACCAAGCTTCATGATATTGTCGTTTTCATTAAAAAAAATGCAGTCCATGTAGAATATTGGAAGAGAAAAAAAAATTGAACATGAAAATTAGTATATTAAAAATCTCGATTCCGATCGAACTTATATAGTAAAATTCTTCATGTGAGCTCTAATTAAGTATGCTGTACTGAAATGAAATACCTAACGTAGAAGAACGGCTTATATGCCGTCAAATGAGGTTATGATAAAACTTTCAGTGGTTTCACGTTCGCTTCGGTGTACTGATTATAGTATTTTGAAAAGTCGTTTATAACCGGATGACATACAATATAAGTTTGTACTAGAACTGTCTGGTATCCACACCTTATGAGGCGCGTATTTCATTTTCGAGAATTATATTTTTCTTTGCTTGCATGTAGCACGCAGACTTGAGAGCTTTCATTTTTTTCCTAATTTAAAGAGTATCATCATCTAGCACTCCCCCCCCTCTGCTTGTAAATTGCAAGCACCCATATAGGCATCATTAAATGGACAGGTGCTATTAATACATCGCTGCTAAGTACTGGGTATAATATCTTCAACTTTTTCCAGGCCTCTACCGTAGGTTTGATGACCAACTTTAACCAACCAATCTTCATGATATTTTAGTTTTCATTCAAAAGCATGTGCTATTCATGTAGAAGATTGAAAAAGAAAAATTGGACATGAAAATTAGCATATTAAAATTGTCGATTCGGATCGAAGTTCTATTATAAAGTTTTCATGTTAGACCTTATTAAGTATGCTGTACTGAAAGGAATATCTAACGTAGACAGGCCATCTAATAAAGTTATGTTGAACTTGCAATGGTTCAACGTTCCTTTCATTGCACTGACTATAGTATTTTGATGTCGTTAATTACCGGATGAGATATAATATGATTTGTACTAGAACTGTCAGGTATCCTTACCTCATGAAATTCATTTCGAGAATTCCATCACATTTTTCTTTGCCTGCATGTAGCACGCAGACTTGAGAGCTTTCATTGGTTTTGTAAGGATGATGCATTCATTTTTTTAATACTTTAAGTATAAAATAATGTATAAACCCCCCTTGCTTGCTAACAGCAAGCACCCATTTACTTGTATATATATAAAGCTACAGAACTGACTGACTGACTCATCAAAACTATTAGGGCATTTCTAAACGAGCTAGATGGGTGAAATTTTCAGGGTAGAGTTGGAATCATGTATCGAGTTGGGAAAAAATCGAAAAAGTTAAAAAAGTCGATTAGGCTTCGATTAATTGCAATCGATAGCTTTACATGGGATTATATGAGAAAAACGAAATATGTTAGTGTAGACCTTTTTTCCTTCGTTCATTAAAATATGAAATAATTGAGCTAAAAGACTGATTCTTTCACAAGTATGAGGCTAAATGTTTGCAAAATCTTATTCTTGCAATCGATTCTTTCCTACCTACCGTCAAACTGATATTTTTAAACTTTTATTTGGGATTTTAGAAATTTTTTCACTTTTGTTGCTATGGATTTATTCCATTGTCGTCGGACCGAGTGTCGATTCGAGGTTTGGAACTCAGCGAGGCGGGGCAGTTTTAGGGGAGGGTTATATTTATGTGTTGATTTGGGGTAAAATCGGAAAAGTTAAAAAAGTCGACTCGACTTCGAGATATTGCAATCGATAGCTATACATATGTGAGTTAGGTATCCTAAGTGCATGTAATTTACTCTTCTCTATGCCATTTTTCGCACTGCTAAATACTGGGTATAATTTCTTCAAATTTTTTCTGGCCTCTACCGTACCTTTGATGACCAATTTCCACCAACCAAGCTTCATGATATTGTCGTTTTCATTAAAAAAAATGCAGTCCATGTAGAATATTGGAAGAGAAAAAAAAATTGAACATGAAAATTAGTATATTAAAAATCTCGATTCCGATCGAACTTATATAGTAAAATTCTTCATGTGAGCTCTAATTAAGTATGCTGTACTGAAATGAAATACCTAACGTAGAAGAACGGCTTATATGCCGTCAAATGAGGTTATGATAAAACTTTCAGTGGTTTCACGTTCGCTTCGGTGTACTGATTATAGTATTTTGAAAAGTCGTTTATAACCGGATGACATAAAATATAAGTTTGTACCAGAACTGTCTGGTATCCATACCTCATGGGGCGCGTATTTCATTTTCGAGAATTATAATTTTCTTTGCTTGCATGTAGCACGCAGAATTGAGAGCTTTTATATTTTTTCCTTATTTAAAGAGTATCATCATATAACACTCCCCCCCCCTTGCTTGCAAATTGCAAGCAACCATTTACTCGTGGTGAATATAGGCACAGAAAGTGTCAATTGAGATAGAAGAATCCATATGAAACACATTGCACGCGATATATATCGATACATTTCGATTGCTACTGATAGCATAAAAGAAGTTCAATGCTTTTCACACACGTTGAATTTCAACCTTTCGCTAGTATATTATATCTAACAATTGATTGATTTTATAGTTGTAAGAATTATAACAGTCTTAGGTCCCAAAAACGAAACCGGAATTAAGGGAATAAAAAACATTATAAGGAATTAATAAATCTTTCAAACGATCGATATAAACTAGCATGCATACGTGCAAGAAAAATGAGGCAGGCTGGTCACTTGACGCAAAGTGAGAAAGGGTTCTGTTTCCAAGGAAGAAGGACTTGGGAGGGCAGAAAGGAAAAGAGGCATAGGCGATGACTGTGGGATGAATGCACATCAACCGGCAACTGGGGGAACAGCGGATGATGAAGCATCAGACAGAGAAAAACGGAGGCCTCATGTGTGGGAGAGGGTCCCAAATTCTGGTCGGGCAATACATGGCCATCATGGGAGAGAGAGAGAGTAAGTAAACTGTATTAGTCTTCATCATGACATGTTGCATTGCCCGGTTGAAATGATGCATATATGACAAACCATAGCTATATATACATATCTTGAGGAAAGAATAAATTAATAACCTTTCTTATGACCCTCCGTAATATTTATGGCAAAATTGGAAATGAAAAACTAACTTTTACCAAATTATGTGCAGAAATCAGTGGACTTGCACTGATTTCACTTGGGTACCTTCGTCAAATTGAAAGATTCGCCAGCCGCAGAAATAAAAACAATTACATATACCTCATTGCCTTCAAAATCAACATACAAACTTCGATTGATTCATTGAAATCATCCACGCGAGAAATTGACCCACGTGAGTACTTTGCTCGGTGATTTAAACAAGACCGAGTAGGAGGGACTCTACGTTTCAGTGAAAACTCTTCAAATCCGATCGAGAGATCCGAGAGCTAGATTAATATAATGAAAAGCAAAGTTTCTCTGTCTGTCTGTCCACGAACTCCCATTAGGAAAAACCGCGGGCTGAGTTCACTTTATTCAACTGCAATCTCCAATAATTGAATTAGGAATACTGGGCGCACAATGTCAACACGGACACCAAACAAAAGGAAATATTTTAAGGATTCTTACTCATTAATGAGATTTTTTTCCTGCCAAATTAGTGGAGTCCACGCTTGTGTACACGTGGCCATGGGAGAGTAAGTAACCAGTTATCGCGAACCGTACCGCATAATTATAGAGCTCAGGCGAAAAGCAAAAAGGAGGAGATTGGTTTACGGTGGAAAGGATGAAAATATGCGATTTACTAAATCTAACGCTCAAAGAAGAAATGATCCAATCACAACAAGTAGGGGCATTTCTTCTCCCGCGCAAGCGACTTTTAAACGTATAGCTCACCAAAAGGACCGCAAGTCTCCGCTTATCGTTTTCAATCCCTAAAATAGGGAACCGAGACGAGAGCGAAACGTAGGGCGAGGGGGGTTGGTAAGGGTAGGGCGAGGGGGGGGGGTGGATGAGGGTGTGGGAGCACCGAATCGGACGACCGTATTTGGTAAAGCAAAAAGGGAATTCTGATTTGAGCCCGAAATGCCGCTCCGAATTAAGTCCAAGGGAATTATTCGTTATTCATGATGTGTGTCCCGTTTGAACCTCCCTCTTCTGCCCCTCAAGGGTGAATTCGACGCGGCCATGGCGTTAGTTTGTATTTATATTCCCCAATGGGAAGGAGATTTTTCACGAATTTTTGACATTCCAACTCACCGAAAAAAAAACGTTTTTCTTTTTTCATGTCATGTGCTTTGGAAAATACCAGTAATGTGGGCTGGTAGACGGCAAAAATAACCGGTGGCTTTTTTTTCAAAAAGCATCAGATTCAACTCGCTGTCGTCAAGTAATTGATTTCTTCGGGAAAAATGTGAATGCAAACAGAGTGGTCTCTTGGTGACATAAGAAATTACTTTGCTTGAAGGGGACATTTTTAATAGCAAAAATTATTATCAAAGATTAGCATATTTCTAGCCGACAATACGGGTCAGTAGTGTAAAATCAAAGAATTGCTTAATAAGAACTGTCATCCCTGCACGCACGTCATTATTTTCTCTCATTTAATTCCAAGAATAACGACCGACAAAACGCGTACATGCGCAAATGGTCCATACAGGTCGGCGCATAAAGTTCGAAATACATTGGCTCCTCCAAGATGACTGAGAACTTTCTATAAAACCAAATTCGACTTCCTCATACACCAGCAGGACCGAATGCAATCCGTTTTCTCGACTGCGGTGGCTTTAAAACGCGAAAAACTTAAGGAACTCACAGTGGGACGCATGGTGATTCGACGCACAATGTTGTCTCCGAATCACCATTCTCACATCTCTGAGTAAGCCACCTGAAGTCTGAAAAATGCCCTCTAAGAAATACAAGTTCTCCAAGTGCAGGAGCTCTACAGAATGGCCTGCCAGTTGATGAAGTAAGAGCCCTGCGACAGAGATGACCCGGAAATCCATCGCAGTCTTATGTATTGGTATAATTATGGCGGTGCAATATTAATAGAAGGGCTTAAGATACAGCTAAAGTAGGGCAATGGGAATAATAAGACTTAATCAACTCGCATTGGATCAGAAAGACTCAGATAAATAAGATGTCACGATAATCGCGCAATAATAAAATATTTGCGCAAGTTCAAAAACAGGCATTTTTTACCGGGCGTTCGACATATTTTGCGAGGGAACGCGGGCGAGGGTGTCCCGCAGGGAGAAAGCGGCGAAGCGCCAACGCCAATGGCGGCTCACGAACTTTTAAATATATAGGTATATACATATACAATAATTTCATCCATATGTCATGAAATATAGTGCCTAAAATTACAGGTCAAAAATGACACACGATCAATGGGACACTCTGTATGTACACTCTGTATGATTGGGTAGGGGGTATTTATTTTTTTGGGTCGTTTTCTTTCTTTCTTTCTCCCCCTTGTACCACCACGCACACGGCTACGGAAGACGCACAACAGTTCGAAATAAGTTTAAACTTAAACGAGTACGCGACCGTTCCTCGGATATCCACAATTTGAAATTCATCTTTCGGACAACTTTGCTTTATATTCAATTAGTTCGTGGAATAATTCTTATATACAAAGTTTGGACTAGTTTTTGTCCTCTGAGTAAAAAATAGGTCCGATTTTTTTTGCGCTACGTCAACATGCGTAACTTAAAATGCCAACAAATACAAACCAAAGCGTTAGACAAAGATGAAATTCAATACGATAAGGCCCATAGTTTCATCATTATTCTTGCGGAGGTTCAAGTTTTTCCACTTCCATTATTAATGGCAGGCCGATCAATTCGTAAGCCCTTTTTTTTTAGCAATTATACATCAAGGCACCATGTGACTAACATTTTATCGACCTTCTTTAGCTCCCAGAGTGAATCAGAAATCATCATTTCGCAGAATTGAGCCCTATTTTATATCAAATTGCATGTTTACCGGAAAAAGCGCGCGAGCCCTTCGCTGATTCACCGTTTTCCTCGCTGCACGCGGCGTTACACAGCGACCCTAGCTAGGCATTGAGTTCTTCGGTGACAACGGTCTTCCAAGCGTACAAGCAACTAAGACTGAAATGTGAATATGAACATAATAGATACTGGATGCAACGCATTATTGCATCGTGGTGAAATGCACGTGCCATTCCAGGAAAGAGAGGCACAGTGGCTCCGCCGAAATGGGAAATAGGTTCACAAGTATTACGAAGAAAGAATTAGAAACTTTTTTTATTCAGCCATCCGATAAAGAAACCCCAGCCCTCTATCTTGAGTAAAAATACCTACTGTAGAAAAGTAAAAAAATGAAACTACCTCACCGAGCCCAATGCTTAGCCTGTATCACCCTACATGCAGGTGGTCCTTGAGGGCCCTAAAAACTTTTTAAAATAGCATATTTTATGACCATATATATTTTCTAACCACATGCCAAATTTCATCTCAATCGGTCCAGCAGTTTTTGGGTGATGGAGCAACAGACAGACACACAGACACCATATCATTTTTATTTATTAGTAGTGTTAGATTTTCACATATTAGCTAGATTTAGTTCACTTCCTATAACTCACTCTCTCGTTGCCTCTTCATGCATTTTGGCTCTGGAGATTCTCGTAGTGCTGGCAGGGACACTTTTCTATTACAGCATCACATCCATGCAGATTAATTCCAAAATTTTCTAGCGTCACTATTGCGGAAAACTGAATCCATATCACCAATGATTGTACTTGTATGTGAATGATAATCCACTTCAGGGTTGTAATTGAACGGTGCTTTCTACGAATCGACTTCCAATCTTCGCCTAGAATTAAGAATTGCCTTACGATTACGTCCCATTCGAGTAGAGCGTAGCCATGCAGTTTCGCGACTCCTGAGTTCATCGTTCCTCTCTCTCGTTGCTGCCGTAGCCTATCTTCATTTCGCACGTCTGTCTGATTTCTGTGCAAAGCTGCCATTCTGTCTTGCTGGTCAGAGAGTCAGCTCTCCTCGTGTTGATGGGGAGTTACGCTATTTCATTATGTACTCGATCTCTTGGCTGGAGAATACCTTCTACCCATGGAAACCTTTCTTTTTCGAGCCACGTTTGGATATCGTTGTACAAAGTAAAGCTTGATGGTGGACCATGGCAACGGCTATTTTGAATAATCGATTTACGTGATCAATACTATCGATAACAATCAAAATATATCACGCATTATGTATTTCTTATGGAGTCTTCTATCTGAATTGATACGTTCTGGGCCTATATTCACCATATATCCGTATGAGGTTGTTCTACAACAATGCTATCGGTCATCAAGGGGACAGCGTGCCTAAAACGCTGAATTTTCAGCAATTTTATGATTATTTCTTCAAAATTTAAAGTGAATCAGTTAAAAAACAGAAATCGATTGCAAGAATGAGAAGGTTTATTTATTTTCCTTTTCAATGGTCTATGTTGCGACTTTGTATGACTATTATTACTAATTTAAATATGCAAAATAAAAAAAGATCTGCATGCCAGGGAAACGAACTTTACATGTATTTCTGATGGAAACGCTTTTACTCGTCTGGGGTCGAACCGGAGACCAATAGGTAAACAAAAATTAGCCATAAAACTTACGAGTGAGATAAGGAATCATATTACAAAGTTTTACGTCATTCTGTGCAGTGGTTTGGTAGTTATAACTGTGACCGCACATTCACATTTTCTCTTTTTTATACGTAAGATAATCGACCCTAAATATGGTTAAAAAAATCCACCAACAAATACAGTCTATGGATTTGGATAGAAAAGGTACTGTTTAGACAAAATCAGGTGGTCGGCAAGAGTTCTTAAGCATCTTGTCGCAGACAGTGTAAAATTACCACAGCTGGACATGAAACCTAGCGAGATATTAGCAATTGCATTTGTACAACAGCATTTAGATCCTGTCCTGAGATAAGTCACAAAAGAAACTGAATCCATAACGATCAAACTCAATTACGAGAGCTTTGAGCGATAGTGAACATTTGAAAATTACGCATTTCAGGGTCACGAAAAGGTCACATCATTTTAAGGTTGATGTTGAGGACGTATCATAAAGTGCGGCCAGAAACATTAAAGAGGTAAAATTTAAAATATCAGGACTGCGATATCATCTGCGAATAGCCTTGAACAAGATTTACTGAATTGAGAAAAACAGTTTTTCTCGTAACAGTTCCAGGACAATTGTGGAGTTCCGTGAAGCGCGGTTGCACTAGTTGTAGAGTCATTGATCGTTCAATCGAGAACACTGCAACTGCATCATACAAACCGTATTTGTCCCCATACATTGCACTCGTATGTGAAATCAATCGCTCTGCATACATTTCCCACGCAAGGGACATTAGTGTGGGAGGTAGGATACCATGTGGCCGCAGGAGGCGAAGACAGCGTGGCTAGGGAACGGAGGTCGAGGTTTAAAAAAGCACAGACGGAGAGGGACGGCGATCGAAACTGAGTTAACTCTGCTGTGGTCGTGAGGGAGGGGGATGGGAGGGGGGGGGAATGGGGTGGCAGAGGGGTGGTGTAATGCAATGCATAGGAAAGGGAGATGGAGGGAGTTCGGGAGGTGACATCTGCGCTCGTCGTCAGGGGCAACCGGGGGAGTGATTGACACGTTGGTCGAGGAGGAGGCTTGGGGAGGGGATGCGATGGTGAAATCACGTGCGAGCGGAGCATTTGAAGCGCGCGAAAGGGTCGAGATGGAAATTATTAGGGCGAATCTCAAATACGCGGACGAATGGCTCAATCTCAAGTACCTCAGTGAACAAAATGCGGAGTACAATCGACGTCAATAGAAGCTCGAGTGCGATGTCCCTCTTATCATTTGAGAAACACTGGAGAGACAAGGTTGGGAGCCTTTAGAGACTCGGAGGTCAAATACGCTGGAGATAAATTAGTTGAAAACTTCAGGCGAGGAGGATATTATAATGACTCAGTGCTGATTCTTTTATAATGACGGATATTTCAGAATAGCGAGGAGGATAATATAATGACCCTATGCAAATTCTGTACATTTAATTCGGATTGGATCTACAGGGGACACGTAAGGGAGGAAGGGTTAATAGAAGCCGGAAGAAAATAAGTCGGAATTAGCCTCCTCTTAGCCTGAAAGGCGCCAAGGGGACCACGGTTTAACGTCTCACAATACGTTCAAAGAGGAATCGGGTTTCCATGAAAAATATCATCCTCAGCAGGGATTTGCACCTCTACAGGGATTTGAACCATCCGTACGGTTTCACCTGTACTCTATCCACCGCACCAACCCGATCCCCGATTCTCTATAACTGACGAAAGCAACCAAATTATAGAAAGACACTTCCGGTCAAATAGATATCAACATTCCTTCTTGCCACGCACCATAAGTGACTGAAACAAAAAAAAGGCCCTGTCACAAGAAACAATGTCAACACAAAGGTCTTCCCCTATCATTTTCCCTGTTCACTTCCACTTCATTATTGAGAACTGGAACTGAGTGGGTCGATAGGTAGTGAAGTGAATTATTCTATTTGCTCTTTAATGTATAATTCTTATTCTGACATGTAATGTTTAAAAATCCTCTCGCATTAATCGTATGAATATATATAGTTTCCCTATCGTCGGTGTATTGCATTTTATTCGTCTACCGATGGTGTATGCATGCTGGCGAAATACCAGATCCAGAGAGGTATTAGTAGGTGTGTGTTTACTTGGATTAATAGACCCAGTCCCGTATTATTCATTAGGGTACTAGCAGATGTCCCCGTTGATTCTCAACGTTTTGAAGATAAGATTGGTGAATACACAGATACATACTAATCACGCCGTTCTCTTCCGGGGTAGGCACAGTCACTCATAAATACCTATTTGTACACCTAACTCTGCTTCAATAATTTACTCCATAGTGACATATCCTTGCAAACCTCTTTTGCTTCATTTACCCCAATACACTGCTTCATACACGCCCTCCTGTTTTTAAGACTCCTAATATTCCTCCTCCTAAGAATTTCCTCAAACACATTCAACCACAACTTTCTCGGCCTACCTCTGCCTCTCGGACCATTCATTTCACTCTTATATATCTGTTTCGTTATTCAACTCTCATCCATTCTCTCAACATGGCCAAACCAACGAAGCACACTCCTTTCATACACGTCCATTACTGGAGCATTTAACTCACATTCAATCATGACCCACTCATTCCTGACCCTATCCATCCTACTTTTGCGGCAAATACTCCTCAGATAACTCATACCCACGGTTTTTAGTCAACTCTTTATGTCTATCCTGACATACCTATGTTTCACTACCATATAGCAAAGTGGGGAGCGGTACACTTTTGTACACGGCAATTTTCGCTTCCTTAGACAAGCACACATTCCTTGACATGCTCCACATGCTACCTACCACTTTCCTTCCAGCATTTGCACGTCTCTTTATCTCAAAATTCACAAAACTTATCTAGAAGCTTCTGCACTGGAAACGAATTGTAAGTCTTCTCCTGCCTCTCTCTCTCTCTGCATCTCTATAAACCGTTTCGAAATAAAAATTGTGGTCGTGTGCGTGATTGAGGCTTTCAAGGACACCTGTTGCAGTGTAAATCTCTCTAATCAGCTCTTGCAATTCCTCCTTAAAAGTTTTTCTCATCAGAGCTCAATACTACTCATTGGTTAATGAGATGCTGTGCTTGACTGTGATGCTTGTAGAAGTTTATTAAATGCCGTTTCTTTCTCATACCTAAAAATTGGCTGTAAAGTGAGGAAGCTTTTGTTATCAAAATGAATTTTTATGTAAATGAACGCAAATCAAAGGATCAAAGGTCAACTAAGGTCATAGATGGCAAAACCTGATTGCTAGGATACTTATTTCAGTGTTCGGTACCTAACTTTTTGGAGAAATATCTGGAACTGAAATGATATAAGTTTGGACTGTAAATGAATTAGAAATACAGCATTAAATAACTTCTAGGATTTCGAGACATTTATTTCAATTTTCCCCGGCACTCTTGAAACACGTGTTTAATTTGTGGGGATAAGATTGAGAAAATTCCCCCTCTCCTTCCGTTCGAATATACAAGTGTAAGCCACCCAACTGCTTGCACCTGGGAATGACATGATATGCTGAAACCTACGACGTGTTGCTTCAAGTAAAGCGAGGAATCACAACCAGGTGTTTTTTCTTTCATTGTGAAGGAGTTACTCCGTGTAACGCCGGAGACAGTGTTTCCAACCATGATGGAAACATAACTCCGATGAAAACACTCCCATTCTACATTTTGCCATTACCCCTTCCAAAACTTCCTTCTTCACGAATTTACGCGGCTGGTGTCCTGACACCCCCTGCCTCACGCCCATGCGGAGGCCTGCAGGGTAGTATGTCGATGTGAATGTGTTTCTTCTTTGTTATCAGGGGCTCTTGTTTTAAAAGTTTCCCTGAAGAAAAGCCGGTTTACGCAAATTCGTTTATCCTTTTTTGTCTCACAATGCGATTCTCCACCTTTTGTTCTCTTCCCTCGTGCTGCCAGATTTTTCAGTGTGTCATACAACGAAAGTTACACCACCGTTCCGAAATACATTCCTAGACAATTCACGTCAGCGATTCACTTCAATGAGGAACATTCGTCGTTTGCGAATGTAATACTTTAACTTTTTATTTTGTCGACATCATTTCGCTTCATCTTTCTGTGAATGAGACCATCATACAAGCTAATTCTAAAGTCTGTATTATGTAATTTCCAGTTACCGTTTACCATAACAAGACAAAGTCTCACGTCTATTCTAAATTAACTGAGGGTTCTGGTTTCATTATCGGACATTTGATGAAGGCAAGTTGACTTGAGTGTTTACGTGTGAGCCTTATGAGACTCGACCCGGCATGGTAAACCCGGGTCTTAACTGCACGAATGCCCGCTTGAGAATATGCCTGAATTAATACGAGGTTTGTAACTTATCGAAATAGTCGGCTAGGCAAAGGGAATTTGCTCCCATTCTCTCAAACTCCTACTAATCTTAAAACAGGTCTATTGGGCAGAAATTATTACGAATTCACACCTTAACAAAATATTCTGGTGTTGATAGTTACGATTTTGAGGGTGTTTTGTGGAAACGCTGATGATTCTTGTAGCTAGTTTGCAAATGAATCAATCAGTTTCCCAAATGATATCTATCTCCATCATGAATGTTGGTGTCATAGTCCATTTAATTTTTCACACACACAATTTTTTGTCATTTGGCGTATATTGCCTTTCCCTTACACGATTAAAATAACAGTGAAAAATAAATTCATATACTACATACCAGTCATATAGGGAATATAGTCCTACATGGAAATAGCTACAAATGCAATTGATGTACTTCATCAGAAATTATACCGTACAAAAACGAAGGTTTAAGTCATCATCAACAACACCTAACTGTTAATCTGATTTATAGGAATGAATATTTATTTACATTTCATTTCTCCAGATATCATAACAGTCATAGCAGTCATACGGTACAGAATCTTAACAAAAACGACCCTAGTTATCCGCAGTCGTCCCCAAATAATTCTCAACCCACCAATTCAAGAGGTATTCTTCGCACATCCATTCTTCTATACATTGTCCATTATGTAGAATCATGCCGATCTCATTAGTATGCATTTGTCCATGTAAATTCAATGTTAATAGCCAAATATCTTAAGGCAATCACTAATGTTTACAAGGAATAAATATCTGTGTCTAAGTATCGTATTGATGGCGGTATTAACTAGGTTGCTATGCAAAAACAACAGTAACATGCAGACTATGAATTTGAATAAAGGTATGCTCATTGGAATTACAACGAGAATTACTCCAAAATGTGCAAATCTGTTCACTCATTTTCTTCATCATGAGCAACTGACTAGGCTGATATGTCTTATATTCGTCTGGATTCCTTACATACCCCGTATTAATCTACTCTTTAAAAGGCTTCGTGTTCGTATGTTTAAACGACTCAGTTTCCAGGGTTCTTGATTGAGATTGCGCCAATAGATGGCGAGCTAGACTCCCTTGTGCTAGACATCCTCAGACTGACGCATGGCGCGGGCTAGTACATTTTTCAAAATTCAATCACCGCCTGCTTCACTTAAAATGTTGCATGAAAATAAATCTTTCATATTAGGATATTATACAGTGTTCACCGTAGTTACGCATATTGATTTCATTCGAGAGAGGCTAATTAATTTCTGTTTAGATGTTTACTTTCTCCATTCCTTCTTTACTATTCCAGAAAATTTTCAGCTTGTTTTTACTAGCTTATGTACTGGATAAATTTTAATATTAAATTGTTTCATTTTAAATCAAAAGGGCCGATTTTGCGTTTTGTCCAGCCAACCTCGATTTTAGTCCACGGGGGGAGGGGGGCGAGACAGAGGCGTGAGGGGTGACACAGCAAAAAGGAGAATGACAAACCTCCCCAAGTTCGGGCGGAATTAAGACCATCTGCCTCCACTTCTCTCCATTTTATAGTGTAGTCACCACCGTGACTAATGGGTAATTTAGTTAACGCGCGACGAGTTCAATGGGGAAACGAAATTAATATTCGTCGTCGACGCCAGGAGGCGGAGAAATATGAATGCCTAGGAAAACGTGATTATTTCAGCCAGAGTTCTGCTGTGATCGCGTAAAAAATACGAGAAACCATAGCGTGGCACTCCGAGTCTACAGTTTTGCTTGAGAGTGTTATTTAGTGAAAGGTTGTTACGCGTAAACTGTAATGAGGTTACAGTTGTGGTAACTTTGTAGTACACAAAAATTGTGTCTTCCATAAATTTATCATAGTTAGTACAACCGGTATCGGAAGTAACGCTATCATGACGTTCAATGGCAATAGTTAATTGCGATTTTAACAAAGCTCTCTTGGAACTTTCTTCGTTATGAGATATTCCTTGATAGTCCTCATTTCATACAATACAGCCATATGCATTGCTTGGTCATCTTTGTGGTACACTTTCCGAAGGTACAATATATTAAATAAATGTAAACGTACGACATCTTTATCTTATTCGCCACAGTTGCAATATTTCACTTGGTGAGCATGTACAGGTCAGAACAATAATAGGCAATAGCATTCACTGACGCGCCTTCAGGGTCTATTTTATCATATTCTATCTCTTCCTTATAATATTTTCAGCGTCATAGTAGCAGGATACTATTGTATTAAAAACTTCTGATCACTTGTTTATTTAAAAAATATTTCCGTAGATTATGCCTAGTCGCAGGAGTTGTACTGCGAATCCCTCGCTGCCTAATTGCTTCTCGTCCGTTATCAGCAAACATATCGCCACTCAGCTCAAACAAAAGTCTTCAGAACCAGGTATTCAGTATCGATATATTGCGTAGGAATACATTACCAAAAAATCGATTATGGAAAAGGTAATCTTTGCTTGTGTTTCCAAATATTTAAGGTGATGTGTCACGTATGGTTGGGTGAAAATTGGAGCTATATACGTTAGGTACAGGCATTTGTATAAGTCCGTGGGCAAACTCGGTCTCGCCCTTCGTGGCAATATGGAGAAATCATTATTTATGCTGGTACTACATGGCTGCTGAGCGATGTGGGCAGGTTCCATATATTGGGTAAGGTTTATGGAGTCAAGAAATATGTGGGTGTGTTCGAGTGCCGCCGGGGTTGAATGGAGGTCACTTGTCGCCCCAATGGAAGGGTCGTCTATGAAAGTAACGCTCGAGGACAGGTTTGCGTTTCCTTGCATCTGCTGCCGATAGTTTCCTTCCAGCCGAAATCCACGGGAATGTTCCGCTGCTTAAATGACTCGTGCAAATAAAGCGCATATTCCTACTCGTTCCGCGCCGAGTTTCCGTGGGGAGTGTCAGTTATATATAGACCTGAGGGAATAGAAGAATTTATTTTGATACGTGTGCACTGAATATTCAATCGGCAAACTTCAAGTGGCTTCAATTTCATTTGTTATCTGTTTAGAGTGAAACCCATCTCGTCGATGGAAGCTTCGAATATAGCAACGAACATCCCAAAGTCATACGTAAATTGCACGATTATACACTTTTATTTGTTAACTACATATTTTCTTCTTTAAAGTACAAAACTCCATATATTTTATTCATTTATTAACCCTACACAGTTAAGAGAGGTCCTTTGGCATCAATAACTTTTTTGTCCAACTATTTTAAACCAAACTGGGGTCATTTCGACAAAATTATTTAGTTAGTATCAATCCTAAATGCCGGCAGAGTCTTTAGATCAATAAAAAAAGGATATATTTGGCGATGTTGGGTAAAAATTCACCAAAGCTATGATATTTTCAATTAATATGTGTTCAATGAATTCCCACCTGTTGAATTTCAACGGGTACCTTCCGCTAGTATTAAATAAAACAGTATCCTTGTTAACTTGGTGGTATGTTTCATTAAATATGTTGACTTTATTCAGTCTGTTTAACATCAAACATGTAATGGCATCCATTTCATCTTAACTTGCTGTTAACCGAGAGTTGGGTTTTGCTTATATTACGTCGAATTGTCGATTTGTTGACTTTAACGTTTTCCACCGGAAATGTTTTCTTTCGCATCAATTTTCTAAATAGAAAGTATTTAACAAGAGAACCAAGGCCTCAATGCAAATCATGACAGAGGATTAAAGTACGTGTCAACCACTGTCTTTAATCGGCCTTTTTTTTGCCATTTTGGAGCAATAACTCAAAAATCCAGCATACGAAGGAAAGAGTTTTTTTCCGGTTTTCCAATGCACAAATTGAAGTCTTTTTACATGCTTATGAATCTATTTTTGCATTAATTAATTACTGCTAATGCAACAAATCTACAAAAACTTGCGTGAAATTCCACGGAACTAAATGTAAGTGAAAGAGTCAAAATAGTCGTCTTGAAAATGTGGATAGTGGATTAATAGTTTCAAAAGAGGTGAATGAAACTACTTACACGACACTTGGAAATGAGCTATCCTTCAACCAACCGATAGATATACATTATTTATCGATGTCTCCATAACAGTGGCCAAAATTGTGGCCCAGCACCTTCGACCTGAAAATGCGGACAGGAATTTCTGCGAAACGTTTGTCGGAAACTGATAACAGAGCGGGAAAACTGCAGTTAAATAAACAGATTTCATGGCAATGAACTCCACGGAAAACTTCTAGCAATAACGAAAACATGCTTTTTATATATAGAAAATATTTTCAATCGTTGTTGTCACCCCTCGCGCTGATAAAACACGTCATTCTTCTCTTTCATTGGTAAGTTGCTAGTTAGCGACTTCAGCAATAATATTGTACGGCTTCCTCAGCAGGCTTCCATACTCTGGGTAACATTATCCGTTGGATATGGCTCCATGGATTTCGTTTGTAAATTTCGAGAATTCCCACTTGCCAGGGGATCACTATGACAATGCGATATCTTATGTGTTTGAATCGTCCACTTCTTTACGCTATCCTGCCTGATGACTAAATTGATAGCAGAGAGTAAATGATCTCACCTGTGTTTTCCTAATCTATGTATTACGAATGTTTTAAGACCGATAACATGTTCTGATGAAATTTTTATACGTACACATTATTTCCGGGAAGTCAGAATAAGCAAATTTAAATTTGTGCGCATCGAACTCGTATAAACTTCTCGAAAATGAATATGACGAGCTGTTAGTACTATTGCATGCGAGCATGCGAGACGTGCTGTTACTATTATAGCATGACGTGATATTTAATAACGTGATGTTACTATGTTAGTACTATTTCGTGTGCTGTATATTTGAAAATATTCAAAAAAAAGCTTAATGTAGCCTTTCGATTAGCAAGGCTACCTATTGATCAAACTCATTAAACTAATAATGGCGTATTCAGGGAAAGATGTCTTGTCTTTGTAATGTTCGACTTAAATGCAAAATTATTAGACTATCGACTTAAGCCAATATACGATACGAATTTTGGATATAATCATGAAAATTTAATCATTTTCCTTCAATAGACAGTATCCCGAGATGCGATATGCGACGACTCGTGTCTTCTTCCAGGTAAACTCTTCGATGGCGGTGTGATGTCTGAAATTTTGAACTTCGCCCATCTCTTTCCTACAGTTTCTTCCCTTCGCGTCCTCCTTAATTCTTTCCCCGCCAAATGCTGCCCATGGGGTCAATCCGTGACCCCATTTCGACCCCGTGTCCATTGGTGACCTCTCTCTCGACGGAATTTCCCTTGTACGGCCGATGGCATCCTCCATTGATGCCCTCCCGTCCTTCCTTCAATTGAAATACGGCTGAGCGCACACCAGCTGCGCCTCAGAATTTTCGCTTGCTTATATTTTATTATTATCTCAATTATGGATTTACTCGGCTGCTTTTATCAGTTAAACTTCTGTACTTAATCTAGTTAATCGAATATTTAATCGATTAATGGGGAACAAGGGACCGAAAATGGTTTTTCTAACATAATTCCATTATGAAGGAATTCCACCAAGTTACTACCAATACCATTAATTCTAGTTTATTCTAACCTTTCATTCTAATCACTCCCTCGGCTCTCCACTCTCTCGCCCGAGGGCTTTTTTTGAATCAATCGATGCGAATGATGCAACCCAAACATAGAGAGACTATTTTTCCCACCATAGCTCGTCACTCACATTTACTCTTTCGAATCAAAATGCTCGCCGTCAGATGGCACTTTTGATTCTTGTTACCCAGAATCCACGGAATACATACGAGCATCGTTTTTTAACTACCCAAAAATCGTGTAAGAAAAATGTGGTTTACGAAAAAAAGCTATTAGTTTAAAATATATTATAAAATCATCAGAAATTACTTTTTGGAACTCGTTGGCGTAGATAAACTGCGAGAAAAAATCAGCAAAATTCCACAGTTAATTTCATTTTTTTCTTCGTGGTTTTCAACGGCTGAGCTATCATTGACTTAGTCTTTGATGAAAGTTTTGACCAAGTTTGTTTTAACCAAAGTGCAATAAAAATGAAGAAAAAGTAATTTTCCATGAGATCATTATCTGAAACTACATGATGCTCGGAATACGAAAACGTGTTGTTATTTGATTTGGGCCGCATTTGCGTTTTTTAGAGCTGCATAAAGGTAGCTTCCAACATTTTTGCCCAAATAACGGTTCGTGACCTTATTTCTTCGTATTCCTGTTAAGCTGAATACGCGGCCCTAACCGAATGCTTCGCTTAACATAGACTGATTTAGTCTGCTCTCATGACGGTTTCTTCGATATCGCCGTATTAGTCATGCCAAGTCTCAGAATGCGCAGAAATGTTGCGAAAATATCAATAGGCTGACTCCTGGGAAACTTACCTCCATGTACGAAAGGTTTTAAAAGTAGAGTGGTGATAGTGATCCAGTAATTCCTTGAAACGCACTTTCAAATGACTACCATACCTCGATTACGACATGAGCTGAAATGTTAAACTTGAATAAACTTAGACATAGAACAAACTAGAATAGTTTTCAGTGTGTAAAGAAGGCAGAACATCACTGGGGAAGGCGGCCACGAATTCGATCCTTAACGTTATCAAGCGTATCTTTATGAGATCATTTTCTTGTCTGTGGAGGTGAAGCTTAAGAATTTCGAAATTTGGAAATATCTTCCATCATAGAATTTCACTTTAAAATATCCTAATGCACACAATCCTTGGCGGGAAGTAAATGCTCTAAAGGTCTTCAGCATCACTGTAAATTGAGAAGTAGCTTTCTGTAAAGATGTTTGAACTCATTTTGCCGCAACACAAAGTATAACCATAGAACTTATATCAAAGGATCAACAAAAACCTACAGTAAAAGAATGCAGCTGCATGTTAGAGTGATATATCAAGTCCAGGAGGGTGAAGACATTAAGGGAATCGTCGATAGTTGTTCATGTTCCCTAAAATATTTACCATGCACATTTGATTATTTGGCTAGCTTGAATAAAACTCAATTTGGTTCAAAATAATGAGGTTTTTGCATGCCGTTGCAAATATACGTAGATATGTAGCATGAAAAGCTGACCAAAGGAACGTTTCCAAATCCGAAATGGATATTCACATGTTTACCATTTACTGAAACAGTTGGTTTCAAATGTTATGTCATTAATTTGGTCACTTCCTTGAAACGGTACTTACATATCACTATTTCATAGAAAAATCGATTAAAAATTCCATGGTCTTGGGTGGTCAAGAACAATTTTCAATAGATGCAGTTAAACTGTCGTATAATCCGTTAGCATACTTCTTTTCTATTAGTTTCTTTGGATGTTGAAATCTGTCAATTTTCACCATCGTCTGCTACATTTTTTTCCTAAACCCTTCAGGCGCCCTCCCGGCCTCCCGCCGGAGTTCGTTTTCAAATCAGCCGATGCGGATGATGTGACAGTAGATTGAAAATTTTTATTTCCCCAGAGAGTTAATCACACGCCAATTGTGCCGATTCACGCTCAGAAAAGTTTTCGTTCGAATTTTTTACCCTTTGCTAATAAAGCGTGGACTCTCAAAAACGTGAAACATATCTAGGTTAGCCAATCACTCTGCATGGAGCGAACTAGTGGATGTTAGTTTTACCGATTAAAAAAAAACCTAAAACCGGGCATGCAAGCATCTGCCGGCATTTTTTGTCGTTATAAACGATGGCTACTGATAAATGAACCCTTACCTGTTTTTTTGGAAATTTTGATTCGTGTATCTTTTGCGCCAAATATCCATTTTTATTTTATCCCTCAGTTATTTATTTCTTTTCATTCGTCGTTTCCCCGGTGACGAATCGTAACGTTGCTACTTTTGTGTACACGGCTAATTTCACTCGGACAATTTGTCTCCCCGGTCGTTCGACACTGGTCCGGATATTCATTTTTATTTCGTACTCGGCGATTTTTTTAAGGCGGGCATGCTTCAACTTTTGACGGCACTCAATCCTCGAATTCGCCAGAGCTGAAATAAAATTACCCTTTAAAAAATTAGCTCTGGATCCTTTTCCTGAATAAGGCTTTGCTAAGCTTAAACTTGAAACATATCTACATCTACCGAAATTTACGTGTTACTGTTAAATACATCTCAAGGGTTGACTACTACACAACAGCTTTGTTCTGAGCGTCAAACACATCATCATGCCGCTATCAACATATTTAATAATGATGCTGTT
This sequence comes from Ceriagrion tenellum, assembly GCA_963169105.1. Taxonomy (NCBI): domain Eukaryota; kingdom Metazoa; phylum Arthropoda; class Insecta; order Odonata; family Coenagrionidae; genus Ceriagrion; species Ceriagrion tenellum. The sequence continues at coordinate 3,587,790 of OY720644.1, forward strand.
AACTAACGCTTTTGTAAAGAAATTTCACTAGCAATAAGGCCTCATACTGTCATTTTGCATTTTTGGAATGGACGCATCTCGACGGGAACCTTTTGTTTAAGTTCAGGAAAATAAGGCTCCATGCTAAAACAGTGTTATAACGTCATAATACTTAATCGGTGACACACGATTTTTCACTTTCATCTAAACACATTACTAACATTACTACAAGTAAGGAGAGTTTGTTACCTAACTACGGACAAACGTTACGTCGCTCCATTGTCATGTCGCGCCGAGAGCCCTCCCACCACGCATCCCACAACCAACTTCAAACCACGGGACGACAAACCCCGTCTCTAATCTCCTCCCTCCTCCTCCTCTCCGCCCTTCCACTAATATTCATCGCCATTTCCACCCCCTCCTCCACCCTCGCTTCAACGGCCCTCCCCTCTCACTCACCCTTTACTAACTGCCGCCGCCCTCCTACCCCCATTCAACCCTCTCCCCCGGACATCCCCCATCATCCCCCTCTCTCTCTCTCTCTCTCTTATTGAGGTTTTCACTAGTTATATTCATCTCCAATCACTCAGGTTACTCTCAACATTTCTGTGCATTTCGGAGCGATTCCACTGAATATGAACTATGGAATATTATTTTTAAGAATGAGTCGAATCCAAACGTCGATTCTTGATTCCACCGATCCTCAGGATTAGAATCGGTATCGAGAATCGATCGCATAAAGTCGATTCCGATTCCATCGATTCCAGGTAGATAAATATTCAAATCAAATTTCATTTATCACATCATATTTGTTTCTGTAATTTTGGTTGTAGGCTATCAATTTGTAGATACTTTTTATTTACCTCAATAAGCTGAGGATATATTTGCTATTTGTTATTAAATATACTTTTTGAGAGACTTAATTGTCTTTGTTATTTTATTTCAGCCAATAGTTGAAGAAAATAATAGTCGTACGCTACTGGTATATCAATATCCCACCTGCTATTAAAAATAAGAATCGATGGAATCGGAATAGAGAATCAGGAATCGATTTGAAAGAATCGAAATCTGAATCGAAAAAAGTGGAATCGACTCATCCCTAATTATTTTATATTCCATGATTTCACGAGAGCTGGACTCCGGCAGCCAAACTCACTATCTCTCTCACTTCGCCAGCTCTCTCTCGCTCTCAAACGCACAAGTTCGTCGGTCGACGAAAAGACTGATTTTTTCGCTTAAATATCCTAAGGACATATCGCACCTCCAACAGCGATCGATTACTTATACTTTACTGTACTATACTACTGATTATGTGACCTGTCAAGAGATGCATAATCCAGGATGACGCTTTTACTTAGATGTGTAGGGCGAGGTCTCATTCATCGCCGTGCGGACAAGAAAACGATTCTCGCTTATAGCACGGTTTTCTATCGTCTTATAGAGGTTTCTATCGGTGAAGACAGCGGGACCTGATCTCAATTACATAGTTCTCTCGCTGATCCACTTCTCTTGAGTGTAGGTTCGACTATAAGAGGAACGTTGCTTCATGTAAAATTCTCCTTGTGGAATGAACCCAATGGAAACCATGGTTGTTGGAAAGATATATTTTTTATGGAATGTCACCACCTTATTGACCCTCATCATTTAAACAATTGGTCGTAAAATCTTTGGTTTTAACCTTCATTCTAATTAAATGAGGGAAAATGTTAACCCCTGGTGATAAATTTTCCCTAATGCAGGCAATTTTCTTTGGCTATGCTTGGGAGCCCAATGGAAGGAAACACGGCTGAAATAATTGAATTGTGCTATTTCCGACGCCTAACTATACACTTGATGTGTTATGTCTCGAATATCATGAAATTCTGCCTGGTGATTACCGACGACCCGCGACAGTAAGAGATACCCGATATCCCAATTAGAATATCCAATGCTTGAATTGTAGCCATTAATTGTGATTTATCTTTATGTATCTTTACATTGCAATAAGATTGCGAACAGGGGGAAGAAGTTCGCTTCAAGAAAATAAAGCTTCTAGTCTAGTCGATGCTGTAAAAAAATGGGTTTGAATTGCTATCACAATGTGAGTCCAGAAATAGAATTTATCTCATAATTTGACGCAAATGGCTTTTTTTCGTAGGACCCTACAATGTCTTTGGCGGAGACGTCCTCTAATGGCACGTCGAAATTCCTAGGATAGGAATGCAACTTCGTCAAGCCTTGGATAGTCATTTTTATCAGATATAACAAAATTTGTGTGCATCCCAAAAAACGTTTTTTCCTCCTTATAAAGAGACCATCTGGATGTATTACTCGCTTAGCATATTATTGATCTGTTAGGTGAAATTGTAATTAAAACGAGGACGTTGGCTGTCATCTAAAACTCTCGTGTTCACTTGTACTTTGTCTCGGTCTGTAGGCATGAATGTGATGCAAGTCGGCATCCTAATAACGCTGAGAGTGCCGTGAGCTTCAGAAATTAAAACCGCGTTCGGACACGTGAAACTTCTAACTCCCGGCCTCACCGCTTATCGTCCCAACTCCGCGCCATAACGAATCCCTCCCTTTTCGAAGTGTTGTTGACGCTTTGCTTTCGGCCTCTGCTTGGTCTCGAATGGACGCTCGCGAGTGGCTCCGCCCTGGAGGACGACTTTCTTAACTCAATTATCCCACTTAGCTTCAAAGCCGTCTCACCTCTCATTAGATTCCTCTCCCAATTTACCCCATCCGCCCGGAAACTCGTCGCTAAACAGTCTCTGTCCTCGCTTTCCCCGTTTCACCTCACTCTTGTTAGTCCCTTTCACAAAAGCCTTTTATCCCGAAGCTATGCTTCTTTTTGGATAATGAGATGCGTTGATTGGCTCGAGAAGCCCATGGCAACTCTTTAGTGTTCTTTCCTACTTTCTTTGAGGCCTATCGCAGCGATTTTCGCTTATGCAGAGATTTGCGTGAGCTACTTCACATGTTTACTTAATATATTTAGTATGTAAAGATAAAAATGAAAAAGAGAACATTGTATGTTATAGAATTGGTTTCTTAGCTATTCATCGCTATTTAAACGCGCACCCTTTCGACCCTTGACGTTTATTTCGAAATACTTCCACTAGTTTTGAACATATTTTCCGATAAACGCGAAATAATACGTTTTAAATAATCATAATGGTTGCGAGCAAGTACCTAGGAATCATAATAAAAAAGCACGTATTTACCAATGATTTCTCTTTTCAACTCGAGTTCCGCGCCATATAATCCGCGGACAGCGAAGCCATAATATTGTTGTAAGGGGCCTTAATTTTTCATGAATACCAATTTTAAGACTCCGCCTCGAATTTAACATATACTGCATCGTACAATTTCTATTATCAAATGGTGTGTAATTATAACCAGTTCATTTAAGATATATCGATTGAAAAATGATGAATTTTTACTCTGAAATGAAATGGCAGTACGACGTCATCTCTTGGGATAGTCATATCAGTATTCTAGCAAGTAAACTTAGTTCTGTTTGATACCTTATTCGTGCTGTCCGTCCGACTGTAACCACTGATATCCTTCTTTCTCTTTACTATGGCCTTTTCTATTCTCATGTTACTTACAGTGTACTTCTCTGGGGATATCTCCTTCTGCCCTAAAAAGATTTAGAATTCAAAAAAGAATTATTAGACTCATTGCTCAAGCTGGCCCGCGAGCACCCTGTTGGCCACTGTTTGATAACCTTAAACTCCAGCCCTTGACCTGTATTTAGATGATGTATGCTAATCTATTTATCAAAGGTCACATAAAAGATTTAACTCTTAAATCTGATGTCCACTGTTACTTTACCAGAAGGCGTTGTGATATTCACGTACCCTATGTACGAACCAAAAAAATCAGCAATGGGGGCCATCAAACATGGGTCTCCATCTTTTTAACAAACTTCCAGATGAGATTAAACAAATAGAGTATATTGTAAAATTTAAAAGTAATCAAAGACTGTTTTTTCTAAGTAAGTTGTACTACTCAGTGAATGAATTCCTGAGTGACTCTTCCACTGTATGACGCTCATTTTACTTCTCTATTTATCTGTGTTTTGATGAGTCATAGAAATAAGCTGTATCTACGTATATCCTATTGTATAAATGTTTGTTCCATTCTTGACGTGCCTTATATCACTGTACACTTACTGTCTAGTTGTGTATTTTTGATCTCTTGGCAAATTTAAGTATTATTATTATTATCTTTACATTACCCTTTTAATCTCAATTCCGTCCGTAGAATAATGTTAAGAAAGCGTGTGTAACATGCTGTAGATACAGAGGAACCTAATATATATTTCCAGCTTTGGTTAGCGATTAACTAACACGTTTAGTTCAAAGACTACCGGTTTTCGTCGGTGCAAACACCCGACATACTGTTTGCGATTGTGGCGACGTGGCCGAGGAAATCTTCTGCTACTCACCTTGTTTCATATTGTCTATAACAAATAAAGTGGATTCCAAATAAACGTAAATTACAAAACTAGGCATTGGAAATGTATTGTTAAATATTTCAATCCTGAAGACAATTAAATCCTTCCCTCAGTTCGTTAATACAAATCATGATATATCAAATCCTGGCGAAATATAAAAAGAGGCTGATTATATCAGTATAATTACTGGTTATTGTTTCCAGGCAAATTTTCGGTTTTACGCTCTCTTCTTTGACGATTGAGAGGTCCAAAAAAGTATGAATATGAAATTGAAAAATAACAAGTAATATTTAAGTCTATAATTACTCACTACAGTAATTCTTTATCATAAAAATGCAATGCTTCGAAGCACGGGTTACTTCTGAATTTAAACGAAATTTTTCAAACGTAATTAATGCATCAGTTATATTACTATATTATAGGCCCAAGAATTTTTACCCGACTTATTTTAAAAGTTGCCATCAATAACTCATGTGTTTCACTAAAATGTGCGCTCATTATCTCTTTGTTATCACTCCTTCGACCTTAAAAAAGGTCGCTTTGATGTCCGATTGCTTCCAGGCTAATCATTAAAATCAAATGAGAGCAATAATTATAAAAATCAATATTTTATCCGAGAACCGTTTCATAAAAAAATTATTTTTAGGCTAACACCGTCAATCAATACTTATAATCAATTAAATTATGGGTCCTTCACCTTATTAGGTGATCTTCTGTCGACGGATCCGTCGTGCATCCGTTAAAAGTGACAAAAATCTGTCGATTTGATGGGCTGAAATTAATCTTGGCTATATAACACCATGCATTGTACTGATCATTGATCGATAATTATTGTTAGTACATTGCATGGTACGCATGGCTTTATAAGTAAAATGTCTTGTGTTTCCGTATTAACTGCTCATGATGGATCCTTAGATACTACGTTCATGATAAGAGAATTTAAAGAAAATGGTATGGAATGGTGATTTTGGAGATGTTGTACAAGCGGTTTTTTTATGCACTGGAAGAAAGTTCATAAAAAGAAGCGAACGGGAAAAGACACGTCCAAACTCTCAAAGCTAACAGAAGAATATCACTCCGAACTTGATAACGAAGAACACATCACGAAGCTCCATTTGAACGCAACATTTTCAAAATATCAGTTCTCACTGTCTCCCTTGTTGCCACGCTGCATCTAAAACCTGACTCTAATGACTCCTTCACAGAAAGCAATGGCAAACAATAATGCAGCAATGCATTGTGGAATAAATTAAGGGTTATCTCGCAAATCTCGCGCCAATGTAACTCTTAAAAATTTCCGGTGTCATTCATCAGAGTTTACGCGAAGCGTTTATTAGTTCTCCGTAAGAAGTAATAAGTGATTTGCTATCAAGTAACAATGAAGGTAATAGATTTAATACAGACCAGAAAATATTACTAGGATTAATGAATATGCGTAGTTTCTATGCTATTGAAATTTATCTATAATTCTCAATTTCGCTGTATAGAATTCTCTATTGTCATTAAAGATTTATGACAATAGAGAATTCTATAATTGTTATTGTATTAAAATTGTCAAAATTGTTAGTACTAATATATTAATTGTATTTCTTAAAGATGTGCTTTAATTAATTTTAGTATAATTGGAAAACATTCAGTACAAATACAGTAATTTGACATACAAATTTACAGTAATTTGTATTGTACCACTGTTCCACTTCCTCATAAAAACAGATATGGGAAGGGTCGGGTACACAGGAAATCGCTGCTAACAGCTTTAATGTGAGCAGTTGCTCCTTGTTCTGCTTTTCGCTGCGTCATAATGCGACTGTTAAATTTTCTATTGATGATTATTTATTCCGTCGTTCAAAAAAAAGGGTTCGGTCAACTGCCCGCAAATTGCACGGTTCGCTTCAAAAATGTATAATCTTGTCTTGCAGTTTTTTTTAGAGGTGTCTTGAATGTGATTCTTTCTCTCAAAAAGAATTCTCGATACATTTCTCGCAAATCATGCTGCAATGCGATCTTACATTCAACTCAGAGAATCATGAAATTAGTTTAACTCACAATTTCATAAATTTATTGAATGAAGTGATGTAACCTAGAAGTGCTTTATAAAGGCTTCTGATGAAAAAGTGTTGTTGTTTTTAAAATCAGAAATAAACAAATAGTATGAAATCAGTTTAAAATCCTCAATTATGGAGATGTAGAAAACTTATTGTGATTATCGTTGAGGTGTACACTTTCCAGAATTCCATTTCGAATTTGGAAAATTCAAAGCAAAGCACTCGTGTCTCAAAAAATGTGTGCATTACTTCAGCTAATATTGTTGCTTTGTTAGGCAACCAGGAAATGACATCATAGTGTTGTAAAACAACGTAATAGAAGATATAAATGCGTTCTGAAGAGAAAACGACCCGTTAATTGTAGGTTTTTCGATTTCCCTCCGACAGATTATATTTATCCTTGCACAAAATCATTTAGGAGAACACAGGCATAAAGTTAAATGTCAGCATTGAATGGGTTTGCTTCAAATGGCTCAAAGTTCACTTTCGACACACACTGTTACATGGGTAAAAATTTATTCATTCTGCTTCTTTGTCTACACTTTTATTCAAATAACCCTTGAAACACAGCATTGTCAATATGATCGATCGAGAGCAAAAAATATATTCCAAACATATTGCTAACTTCACTTCGGTATATTTATTTTAAATTTAAATTAAGTAGTTTTCAGTCATTGTAAAAATAACTTCCCGCCTGAATGCCTTAATCTGTGTTCCACACTTCTTACGAAAAGCACAATAACTTGCGTTGGTTTAGTTTTGAAGTTTTTAGTTCCCATTATTCAATACATACATGCACACGTACATACCAATCACGCTGTTCCCTTCCAAATATATGGACAGTAATTATTACGAATTCACACCTTAACAAAATATTCTGGTGTTGATAGTTACGATTTTGAGGGTGTTTTGTGGAAACGCTGATGATTCTTGTAGCTAGTTTGCAAATGAATCAATCAGTTTCCCAAATGATATCTATCTCCATCATGAATGTTGGTGTCATAGTCCATTTAATTTTTCACACACACAATTTTTTGTCATTTGGCGTATATTGCCTTTCCCTTACACGATTAAAATAACAGTGAAAAATAAATTCATATACTACATACCAGTCATATAGGGAATATAGTCCTACATGGAAATAGCTACAAATGCAATTGATGTACTTCATCAGAAATTATACCGTACAAAAACGAAGGTTTAAGTCATCATCAACAACACCTAACTGTTAATCTGATTTATAGGAATGAATATTTATTTACATTTCATTTCTCCAGATATCATAACAGTCATAGCAGTCATACGGTACAGAATCTTAACAAAAACGACCCTAGTTATCCGCAGTCGTCCCCAAATAATTCTCAACCCACCAATTCAAGAGGTATTCTTCGCACATCCATTCTTCTATACATTGTCCATTATGTAGAATCATGCCGATCTCATTAGTATGCATTTGTCCATGTAAATTCAATGTTAATAGCCAAATATCTTAAGGCAATCACTAATGTTTACAAGGAATAAATATCTGTGTCTAAGTATCGTATTGATGGCGGTATTAACTAGGTTGCTATGCAAAAACAACAGTAACATGCAGACTATGAATTTGAATAAAGGTATGCTCATTGGAATTACAACGAGAATTACTCCAAAATGTGCAAATCTGTTCACTCATTTTCTTCATCATGAGCAACTGACTAGGCTGATATGTCTTATATTCGTCTGGATTCCTTACATACCCCGTATTAATCTACTCTTTAAAAGGCTTCGTGTTCGTATGTTTAAACGACTCAGTTTCCAGGGTTCTTGATTGAGATTGCGCCAATAGATGGCGAGCTAGACTCCCTTGTGCTAGACATCCTCAGACTGACGCATGGCGCGGGCTAGTACATTTTTCAAAATTCAATCACCGCCTGCTTCACTTAAAATGTTGCATGAAAATAAATCTTTCATATTAGGATATTATACAGTGTTCACCGTAGTTACGCATATTGATTTCATTCGAGAGAGGCTAATTAATTTCTGTTTAGATGTTTACTTTCTCCATTCCTTCTTTACTATTCCAGAAAATTTTCAGCTTGTTTTTACTAGCTTATGTACTGGATAAATTTTAATATTAAATTGTTTCATTTTAAATCAAAAGGGCCGATTTTGCGTTTTGTCCAGCCAACCTCGATTTTAGTCCACGGGGGGAGGGGGGCGAGACAGAGGCGTGAGGGGTGACACAGCAAAAAGGAGAATGACAAACCTCCCCAAGTTCGGGCGGAATTAAGACCATCTGCCTCCACTTCTCTCCATTTTATAGTGTAGTCACCACCGTGACTAATGGGTAATTTAGTTAACGCGCGACGAGTTCAATGGGGAAACGAAATTAATATTCGTCGTCGACGCCAGGAGGCGGAGAAATATGAATGCCTAGGAAAACGTGATTATTTCAGCCAGAGTTCTGCTGTGATCGCGTAAAAAATACGAGAAACCATAGCGTGGCACTCCGAGTCTACAGTTTTGCTTGAGAGTGTTATTTAGTGAAAGGTTGTTACGCGTAAACTGTAATGAGGTTACAGTTGTGGTAACTTTGTAGTACACAAAAATTGTGTCTTCCATAAATTTATCATAGTTAGTACAACCGGTATCGGAAGTAACGCTATCATGACGTTCAATGGCAATAGTTAATTGCGATTTTAACAAAGCTCTCTTGGAACTTTCTTCGTTATGAGATATTCCTTGATAGTCCTCATTTCATACAATACAGCCATATGCATTGCTTGGTCATCTTTGTGGTACACTTTCCGAAGGTACAATATATTAAATAAATGTAAACGTACGACATCTTTATCTTATTCGCCACAGTTGCAATATTTCACTTGGTGAGCATGTACAGGTCAGAACAATAATAGGCAATAGCATTCACTGACGCGCCTTCAGGGTCTATTTTATCATATTCTATCTCTTCCTTATAATATTTTCAGCGTCATAGTAGCAGGATACTATTGTATTAAAAACTTCTGATCACTTGTTTATTTAAAAAATATTTCCGTAGATTATGCCTAGTCGCAGGAGTTGTACTGCGAATCCCTCGCTGCCTAATTGCTTCTCGTCCGTTATCAGCAAACATATCGCCACTCAGCTCAAACAAAAGTCTTCAGAACCAGGTATTCAGTATCGATATATTGCGTAGGAATACATTACCAAAAAATCGATTATGGAAAAGGTAATCTTTGCTTGTGTTTCCAAATATTTAAGGTGATGTGTCACGTATGGTTGGGTGAAAATTGGAGCTATATACGTTAGGTACAGGCATTTGTATAAGTCCGTGGGCAAACTCGGTCTCGCCCTTCGTGGCAATATGGAGAAATCATTATTTATGCTGGTACTACATGGCTGCTGAGCGATGTGGGCAGGTTCCATATATTGGGTAAGGTTTATGGAGTCAAGAAATATGTGGGTGTGTTCGAGTGCCGCCGGGGTTGAATGGAGGTCACTTGTCGCCCCAATGGAAGGGTCGTCTATGAAAGTAACGCTCGAGGACAGGTTTGCGTTTCCTTGCATCTGCTGCCGATAGTTTCCTTCCAGCCGAAATCCACGGGAATGTTCCGCTGCTTAAATGACTCGTGCAAATAAAGCGCATATTCCTACTCGTTCCGCGCCGAGTTTCCGTGGGGAGTGTCAGTTATATATAGACCTGAGGGAATAGAAGAATTTATTTTGATACGTGTGCACTGAATATTCAATCGGCAAACTTCAAGTGGCTTCAATTTCATTTGTTATCTGTTTAGAGTGAAACCCATCTCGTCGATGGAAGCTTCGAATATAGCAACGAACATCCCAAAGTCATACGTAAATTGCACGATTATACACTTTTATTTGTTAACTACATATTTTCTTCTTTAAAGTACAAAACTCCATATATTTTATTCATTTATTAACCCTACACAGTTAAGAGAGGTCCTTTGGCATCAATAACTTTTTTGTCCAACTATTTTAAACCAAACTGGGGTCATTTCGACAAAATTATTTAGTTAGTATCAATCCTAAATGCCGGCAGAGTCTTTAGATCAATAAAAAAAGGATATATTTGGCGATGTTGGGTAAAAATTCACCAAAGCTATGATATTTTCAATTAATATGTGTTCAATGAATTCCCACCTGTTGAATTTCAAACATCCTCTCGAATGGAGTTGCATTCGTGTACGGCCTTAGCATCACGATTGTTTTTTTCCTCCTTATGTTGCAATCATGTTCAGTAACTGTCTGGCATTCATCGCTGTCGCTAAGGTAGCTCCTTAAGCTTATTTTCTAGTGAAACAAAGGATAAATTATGAAGATTTCCCTGAAGAAAAATATGTTAATTTAAGCACCATTTCTCAGATTGAGAATTTCGTTGAGAATTTTTCATAAAGTAATAATCGCACTCTTTCATAGTTTCTTCTAACATTAAGCCAATCCGTGGTCACGAATACGAGGAAATCCTCTTTTGCTATAGCCTACCTCTAAAGTTTCGAATAATATTTTTTGGGGGGTAGATGGACGGTTAGAGCTCGTTCCACACCTAGTGTTTTCTTTTCATATTTTTACCATGGCATCATGCAGTAATAGCTCCCGCAAAAGTTCCTGGTACAGATACATAAATATAAATTCCGCAGGAATTTTTTTAATTATGGTATCTGAAATCCATTTGCCATTCAATGAATTTAATAAAGCAATCACGCTTGCATCATTCAGCGATCACTAACGGAATTTGGATAAAAATCATTAATTACCCAGTTTTAAACATAAAACTTGAGGAATGGATGAGGAAGGTAGACGGACATCAATTTTCAGGGCCACCCCAACCCCAATGTCATCTCGAATGCGTATCTCAATTCAAAATTGAGCAACCTTTCCGACACCATCCAAAATTTTGTCGGAATTAAAGATGCTAAGAGGGCGAGAAGCGTCACCACGAGTGGTGAGGTTTCCCTGTCCCAACAAAGGGCGGGATAGTGGCGCAATTGAATTAGCTGCGTCGGCCGCCAACATATATGTATCGGTGTGGGGTCGAAGTCACGCGTGGACCGGACGAGTCGTGATGATGAGCGGAGAAGTCGGCGGTCGAAAGGGAGCCGTGGAAAGTAGCGAAAAATAGCGAGGAAAGTAATGGCCGCTCAATGTAGTCCGAGCGAGAAAGTTCCCTAGTCACAATACACACCATATTCGAATTATAATTTCGAGTTCGAATTCGAGTTTTAATTTCACCAGCTGTAGGACACATCAATTAAATATTGCATTATTAATGGTGCAATATTATAGTTTAACATGACAGAAATTGTAAGTAATTAAATGAGAATATCTAAATAAGTCTTTTACTTGACTCATTTATTTCGCGCGGTAAGTTTGAAACTCCTTCAAAACGGAGGGTTTTTTGCGATACCCAAGAACCTATTGCGGTGAAAATGTGATTAATTTTCAAAAATAGTTGAGAAAACATACAAACTACACACTGTTAGTTTTTTACGACATCTAAGTGTTAGAAATTATTCATTTTGTAAATAATGTCTCTCTGGAGTGCATACACGTACCATTTCCCATGTAAAAGGGCTGGTATATTTTGGCAAATGTCTCCGAAAGTAATGAGGAAAGGAATTGAATTTTTGGTATCATTAGAATGGTGAGATATTTTTCTTTAAAATGAGAATAAATTCATTGACTTCTAAGTAAAATGATATTTCGCTCGAACTACCTTAACAAGATGTTCTGAAGTCATTCATGAGTTGAAAGCCAAAAGCAGCGCCGAAAACTCGGCCCTTAAATCGAAAACGATGCTTCGGAGCCTGTGTTTACATGGTGTTGATTTCACCACTCAGTTGCACTGTCCGGGCATTCACTGAACTACACAATTAAAATGAAATGGGCTATATTAATTGGGCGTGTTTAGAGTTCACAAAGCATTAAATCCATTTATAGAACGAGTTCAAGAGGTCTCATAAGAACAATTTCTCGACTATAGTTCGCGTACTACCAAGAAGATTATTTCGGCAGATTTTATCATCACTGCCAGAATTCTCTCGATATGCTCGACTCACCTGCTTGCCTGTGAATGGTCGTTGGACCCAGGAATAGGATGGAAAGTAAGCATCGTACTTCTTCCTCTTGTGAAGGCTGAGAAATAAACTTGATTCCGTAATCGGATGCGATCAAACCCAATACATAAGGCACGATTCAAAGCGCGCACCTTTCCAGTTCGTTTCTCAGAACTGCGATAAGAGTCCCGTAAAACGAGATTCAGAGAGACAAATCAAACCGGATGGATATAATGAACTGGGACCTAAAAAAGAGCCAACGCGCAGTACGCGAACGACCAATGGTGGAGCAGCAAACAGAAAGGATCCAGGTAACTACCATCGTGGTTTTTGGCCACGTACACACCTTCGAATTGCTCGTAAACAACAGCCTTGACCCGCACAGTCTCAAGTTCAACTGTCTCTTGCTCCCCCCTCCCCCTCCGCTAGGATTACATTAAGTAGCCAAGGCTGCTGCGAGCGGCCGTTTTACCACTACAGCTAAAACAATTACGTCGGGTCAAAAAAGACCCGAAGATAGCAGTTGAGGGTCAAAATACCGATTGAGAACATACTATGTAGTACACTTACACGAATGCAAATCACAGTTCAACTTTGAATCAATCGATTTTGCGTTCAACTTCTTTTCAATTACATCTTAAATAAAAAATCGATTGTTTCATTGTTATGGAACCAAAAAGTGCCCGTTTTGAGGCCTTTTCGAACGGATCTCTTTCACACTAGCTGGCAAAACCAGACAGTTCTTAGAAGAGGATTCTGAGTCTTACCTCCACTTGGTTACTCTAACCATGTCTTCAGTGGTTTCACGTTATCACTACAATATCACCAACCTTCTGTTGGTGTGCCGTCCTGAATAAGTAATATCGCCGACTAAGTTGTTATCCTTTATCAAGAAACTATTTAAGGGTAATAATTCTCTGAGAAAACGTAGATATAAATTTTAATTTATTTACTTACCTAAAGGTTTAAAAATTGCAGTTAGTGGTGAGAATATGGTATATCAAAGATTTATGGTTACTTTACCTTTTCGATGTTCTAATTACTATTTTTCTGGATGCTACAGACTAACCAGGATAACCTGAAAGTCAGAGATAGAGACGTACGTAATTCGAGGATGGCGAACGGCGGCAGTTTTTATAACATTTTGAAGGGAAAAGATTTTCGTAATATCACAAACTTTTAAATACAAAGTTTATTGTGTTATTTATCACTGCTTTGTTTCGTTTCTCTCAACCGAGTTATTTAACTGAAGTGACAAAATAGAGCATAAGAGGGAAATATACAATAATTCTGCGGTCACAAATTGTTCTCAAAAGGCATTTCAATCGAAATATTTACCCCGACCCCTCCTCCCGGTGGTATCTCCGCCCCCCATCCAATCCAAATGCTCAAATTACGCGAATAAGGACTCTTCTCCACAAAACCCTCGAAGGAGGCAATCAAGGTGATCACCACCAAAAGATTCAACAAAAATGGCTATGTTTTTGAGAAATGGCCACACTTTGCTAAGGAAATTACAATAAACACAGTGGGATGGTAATGCGTTTCCCAAATACGAGGCGCATCCAGAAAGTAAGTGTCCCTTTTTAAAAAAAAAAAAAGAAAACAGTTACATGAAAAATTATATTGGCGACAGGAACAGAAATGTTTTACCTATTTGTCGATATAGCCACCACAAGAATTGAGACACTTGTCGTATCGTGGGATCAAATTTTGTATTCCTGTGTCGTACAAGTCTGCCGCCTGTGAATGGAACCAGCGTGTGACAGTTGTCTTCAGCACTTCGTTGTTGTCAAAACGCTGACCGGAGGACAGGAATTTCTAAAGGCGCAGGAAAAAATGAAAATCACTGGGAGCAAGATCAGGATTGTATGGTGGATGATGAAACAGCTCCCAGCCGAACTCCTGCAGAACAGTTGCTGTGCGCCGAGCCGTATGTGGACACGAGCATGTTCGGATGGGAGCTGTTTCATCATCCACCATACAATCCTGATCTTGCTCCCAGTGATTTTCATTTTTTCTTGCGCCTTTAGAAATTCCTGTCCTCCGGTCAGCGTTTTGACAACAACGAAGTGCTGAAGACAACTGTCACACGCTGGTTCCATTCACAGGCGGCAGACTTGTACGACACAGGAATACAAAATTTGATCCCACGATACGACAAGTGTCTCAATTCTTGTGGTGGCTATATCGACAAATAGGTAAAACATTTCTGTTCCTGTCGCCAATATAATTTTTCATGTAACTGTTTTCTTTTTTTTTTTAAAAAAAGGGAAACTTACTTTCTGGATGCGCCTCGTATCTTAAGCCCATTTATATAAGGGTGAAGACCGTACAAATTTAACAATTTTTCTGTGAACTATAAGTTGTATTGGTAATTTTAAAACATAAAACGATCAGTTGATACATTAAATTTCCCCGTAGGAATTACATGGCAACAAAATGATGAATACAGGAGACCTAAAAAAAACTCAGAGACTGTAACACCCTCACCCTGGTTCATGGTATTTATTTCCGTTGACATGTATTAACCTTTTAAAGTGAAATCAACATTTCATGAGAAAAATTGTTTTCAACTTATGAAAATTGTAAAAAGGAAGAAAGTCAACAATTTAAAGGAACTAGTGTAAAAGGATGAAAAAGAAGAATAACCTAAGAAAAAATGCTTCGTTTGGAACAATTTCTTTTCCCTCGCGAGACAAAAAAAATATGCCTTGTCGTTAAAAATAAACCACTTTTGCACTTAATTTTTGCCACTAGGAAAGCTACAAAAATACGTAGCTTATGAAATATAGGTGTAGGTACCAAAAGATGAAGTTTCTCAGGTTTCCGCGGAGCTGGAATGTAGATCTCTGCATGAATTCCGGGATTTCTTCCGCGTCCGTGGGAAACTGTTTTCCCACGAACAACTAACGCGGAAGAAATCCCGGAAAACATGGAGAGAACCAAAAGATGAATTCTGCCGCATAAATTTTATTCATTAGAATTAAAATAGACCAAAAATGCTAATGCAATGGGGAATTAGCAAGAAAGGAATAGTTCCTTCAAAACAAATTTTTTATGAGAGAAATTTACGAGAATTATTTATAAATATAATTCGCAGAGAAAGAACAAAATCTTATATTAAGGATATCAAGTTCACAGAACTTTACCCTCGTTGGACCCCAAATTGGAATGCGCTGCCATTATTTTAAATTATTATGAGGTCGGCTTAAAAATCGAATTAAAAAGCGTGCAGCTAAGATCGGCAAGATCTTAAAAAAAATTTCAGACTGCTATGATAATCTCAATAGTGTCACCGACTCATTGCAAAAAGTAGGAAGCAAATCGTTATCAGACCGTCCATTAAAATTTTGACTTAATATTTCATATCAGTTCCAAACCAATTATGCGCTGACGACATAATAACATCTTACGCACTCCAACATACTGCCGTACATTAGAAAGAAAGAAAGGAAAACATTTATTGTTCAGGAAAAAAATCCGCAAGAACAAAAAATTATCGTGAATAGAGTTTAAAGGTGAAATAATTATTACAAAAAAATTAATGATATCTATCACAGCACAAAAAACTTATGTGTACAATACTTTACAAATAACAAAATTGTGTAATAACAAAGAAACCATAATCAAATGAAAACAAATTTGACCAAAAAAGAAAGCAAATTATGTTATTCCCGGGAAAGTAAGTAATCATGGTATTTCATTTTAAATGTTTTAACAGATGTGCAGTTTTTAATCGGAGTAGGCATGTTGTTCCATGCGTGGCAAGCTGTTATAAGAAATGTCTTACTATAAACAGTGGTGCGATGACCTGGGAACAACAACAGATAGGGATCAGACCTAGTGGGCATTGTAGAAACTGAGGGACAAATCATACAGGTACTTAGGTGATTTATTTTTAAACAGAACAAACAAAAAAAATCCCAGAAAGTACTCTCTACGGGATTTGACATTGAGCCACGTTAGTTGTTTACTATACGGCGTAATGTGGACGTCTCTGCGAAGGTCAGAAAGGAACCTAAGGCAGGAGTTTAAGGCTTGGTGGAGTTTGATATTATCTTCTTCGCTCAGGTCATTGTAAACAAGACAGCAGTAATCTATCAGAGAGAGAATAAGCGTTGAAATGAGTTTAGATAGATTAGAACAGGGGAATAGAGTAGGCAGAGAATACTGCAGAACAGACCGGTTTAAAATTTATTTTTTCCCGCGATCCATTAAAGATCGTAATAGCACCATATTTGCCGCCATTGAGGCTTTAAAGTACGTAAATGAATAATTAGCATTCTTTATTAGTTGACTAGCGCCATAAAACTTGTTTCTTAATCTGCAACGTACTACAAACATCATATTTTGCATTTTCCTTGCATGGCTTTTGTATTTCTGATCGTTTACTTAACTGCAAAATACATTTATAGAAATTTTTTCCGCAGCTTTGGAAGCATACATATAGTGTGTGGTCCATATTGAGGAAAGTTCTCCTTATGACAAGTTTTTGCAGGTTCTTATTAATGCAACATAAGTTTTAGTCTCGGTAACTTTAATTGGGTTTACAGGGTGTCCAGCAGCTGGGAATTTGAAAATTCCCCGAGATTTCCACGTTTACTAGACATATTTATTTTTACAGAGGAAATAATGATTTTTTCTAGTTAATTATAAGAGAATGTTTGGTATGTTTATTGGGTGGTTAAACTTAAGGATTATTTTAAAACTTGCATGTTTGATGGAAAATAAACACAAAACTTTAAAATACTTTGAGAGAAAATCACATCACCACCATTTCTTAGATTTAAACCTCGTCATGCTGGTGCTCAAAGAACAAGGTTATATTACAGCCAGACTTTTCTATGCATAGCATTGATATAAAATGATCAACAACTTAAAAAAACTTAAGGAATTAACTTTTTTCCTTATTTTGCTAAATGCGACAACGGAAGGGAAAATTGACTTCGCAACTTGCCGATAAAGGCACGTTCTTTACGCCACTGATTTACAGACTATGACCAATAAGGACACAATGTGTCTACATAGAAAACATTGTTCCTACTTTCGGTGATTACAGGAATGCAAAATGCGACAACGCGAGGGTAATGTGATTTGGCAACTTGCCGAAAAAGGCACATGGCTTCCGTTGCTGTTTTATATATTGACACCACAGAAAATTCCAGAGTCAATTCGATATTTCCCTGCGATGTCCCTGATATTTACAGTGAAAATAAAATTCCCTGAGATTTCTCGATATTCCCGGTTTTCCAGAGTGCTGGACACCCTGGTTTATAAAACTGCATACTGTAAATTAATGGAGCGTTTTGGTGATTATTCACCCCCTGAAAGAATACCGAGGTGGCTTACAGGGTAATATGTAGATAAGCGTGTCCCGCAAACTCACCTAAACGATCGAATTTCTACTGTTGACTTCGGAAAAAAAGGGGACAGACACAGGCCATGAAGCCGTAGGTCACCAAAGCGATAGCGAGCATCAAACGTGACAAAACTCTATCGAACGATTGAAACCAATTGGTCAATCATTGGATCCATCTCTCTCTCTTTCTATTCTCCCTCTCTCATCGTCTCCTACCTCTTTCCGTTCTGTTTATCCGGCGGCACTTTTCCTCGAGAGCCTGGAGTGCGAGAACAGAGATGAAACATTGGATTCCATTTGCGAGTGCGTCGCGTAGATTTTTTTAAGAGTGTGTGCGCGGGAGAGTTGAAAATGAAAAAATGGCCAGGAGCGTTTTTGAAAATGATTTTTCCCCTCTTCTCAGTCGATAAAAAAAAAAGATTCTCGGAAATGCGGGCACGGAACTCGGCTGCTGCGTTTCAATCTTCGTCGCGTGAGCATTTCATATCCGTTTCCGTTAAAAAATTATTACAGAGGCGTTTCCAACAATATTGTTTGCTTTTTTTAGAGGTATCAATCAAAAACATGAAAGGGAGACTCGTTTAATGATTGATAAGGTTCCATTGCGGCGAATGAGTTAAATAAACATATTAGTCCGAATATGGTCCGACATAATTTTTTCCATTCTACTTAAAGTAGACCGAGCGAGATAGTTCCCCAGTCATAATAGAGACCATATTCGAATTATACGTTTTAATTTCACCAGCTGTAGGACACATCAATTAAATGTTGCATTATTAATAGTGCAATAATATAGTTTAACATGACAGAAATTGTAAGTAATTAAATGAGAATATCTAAATAAGTCTTTTACTTGACTCCTTTTTTTCGCGCGGTGAGTTTGAAACTCCTTCAAAACGGAGGGTTTTTTGTGATACCCAAGAACCTACTGCGGTGACAATGTGATTAATTTTCAAATATAGTTGAGAAAACATACAAACTACACACTGTTAGTTTTTACAACATCTAAGTATTATAAATACCTCATTTTGTAAATAATGTCTCTCTGGAGTGCATACACGCACCGTTTCCCGTGTAAAAGGGCTGGTATATTTTTGCAAATATCTCGGAGAGTAATGTGGTAAGGGATTAAATTTTTTGTTTTATTTGACGGTTTAGATATTTTTCTTTAAAGGGAGACCAAATTTATTTATTTCTAAGTCAGATGATATTTCGCTCATTCTACCTTAAATCGGTAATCCATTTCATCAATCAAAGCATGCGTTTCCAAACCAAATTTATAACAATGAGCACTTAAGTGTTAGTTTTTATTAGATATAGACCAGAGCAATCTTCACACTACCCAGATACAGTAAAACAGGTCCCGCTCATTTTGCTGCGATTTTAGGAATGCGCATCGCGATGGTTACGGCGGGGTGGTGACGGCGGGGTGGTGACGGCGGAGTGCATGAAGCGAGTATGACGTGGCGACGCAAAGGCGCAGCTCCGCGGTAGTTGGGACGACGCGAGGTGGAGGTCGGGGACGGACGCCCGTGTATTGGGAATCATTGCAGTGAAAGATCAACTGAAGAGCTCTCGTCACGGGGCGCGGAATCGCATTCGGCGGATTTTGCCCACATTTATGCGTCGGTTATGGGAAGCAAGGGCGCATCTCAATGTACGTATTGGGAGCATCGCAGCGGAAGATCAGTCCAAGGTGGAAGAGGAGGAGTAATGCGCCAAACGGCCGATTGAGAAGAGGTTGAGCTGAAAGCACAGAGAGGATGGGATAGAGGTGCGATTCCGAGTATATGGGTTGAAGTGCATTGGGGACATCGTCAGAATTTTCACTCTGACTCTCCCTCCTGACGATCTCCAGCCTGAGTATGCTGACGATCGAGCGATTGTGGCAGAGACAGAAAAAGAGCTAAAATAAACATGGAAATCATATATATGGCTGGAGAAATGTATGGAATGAAAATAAATGTTAATAAAACAAAGGTTAAGAGGGTCGGGACGGAAGAAGACGATGTCCGTATCATAGTGGAAGGCCAGAGACAGAGAACAAGTAGAGTCTTTCAGATACCCTGGTAGCCTGATAAATATACATGGAAACTACTCAGGAAAGCAAGAGTAGAATATACATGGGACAGAAAGCCTTTGAAAAAACAAAAGCTCTACTAACTGCCAATAAAATACCTATTACCATAAGGAAGAGATTTGCTAAATGCTTTGTATGGAGCGTGGTCCTCTATGGATCAGAAACTCAGACCTATAGGAAAATGGAAGTGAAGTATATTGAAAGTTTTGAAATGTGGTTATGGAGAAGGATGATGAGAGTGAGGTGGACGGACAAGGTGAGGAATGACCAAGTTTTGGAAAGGATTGACGAGAAAAGATCAATCATGAATGCAATAAGAAGAAGGAAGGCAAACTGGTGGGAGCATGTCATGAGTCATAACTGCCTCCTGAGTAAGATAATGGAAGGAAAAGTGAAAGGAAAACGCAAGAAAGGAAGAAGAAAATTTGATATGTTGAGGGATTGGAGGGAGAAGAGGAGTTACCAAGAGTTGAAAATGTGGGCGCAAAATAGAGAAGGTTGGAGGAGTGCAGCCGGAACTTGTCTTAGGACTGATCTACATTGATGATGATCTCCCGCCTGGACGTCGCACTACTGCGGATAAGGACAGGAAATAACGAGTTGAGTTTTCATATCGCGTGCAGCATATATCTGCTTCTCAGCATGAGTTTCTGAGAGCATGCTAAAGGGATATGTGCAATACAAGGTGAGAGTCAATGGCGAACAGTATACTGAGAGTGCATACTGATAATTCAGATAGAAACATAAAAAAATTAGTCTTAATCATCCAAATATTCCGAAACAATTCTTAATTTATCCATTTATTCATGCCAGTGTTCAGTGCAGGATCCTTAGGAGACTATTAAATATTGGCCCGATGAAAATCTTTAAACAAAAATTGACTATTTCTTCCCGTTGAACGAGAAAATCACGGGTAGAATCACTACCACCAGAGTTGTATTTCAATATTTTGAATTTCCACTGCGGCCGCACAGTGTCGCTACCACCAATCTTTATTAAGAGACGATTTCTTCCCAAAAATACGGAACGAGATTATTACGAGAATGTGCAGAGAATATGCTACCAAGCGCATTAATTCAGCGTACAATTTGCATACGCTATGAGTATATACCAAGTATGTGCTAATAATTTACTGTAGATCAAACAGATCACATATTCCACATCAACTAAGCAACTGTACACAATGCAGATCTTGAATACTATTTAGTGAGTATTTTTCATCCAAAATAATTTTCTTTCTGGCAAATCACCTAAGGATAATTTAGCAGCTAATAAGAACAATTTCAACTATCGTGTACATTTCTTTGAGTGGATTGTGGAAACCAGAGAATAGGACGATTGCCATGTTATTATATTTTGCTTCTAATGATATATAAATATAAACTACTCCTTCCCTGTCGTTTTATATCAAAGCGGATATTCAAATTGTTTAATGGACCATAATTGGGTGACAATGCTCAAGAATTATATTTCATATAAATAGATGCCGTGAATTAGCAAGTGGTTACCGTTGATAAATTGGCACACAGCCACCTGGAGCAGCAGAGGGATGCAGCCGTCTTTCGTACTTAAAGGTTAATCTGTAACCCAAGAGTTTCGGTACAGCTACACCTATTGCATCGTAGGCGTGATTAGATATTTATCAATGCGGCAGCTCTACTGCGATAAGGAAAACAACGGAAAACTGCCCAAACACCCTCAAGATAAGAAATACATTATGATAATATGTGACGAATGGCAACAGATTTCGAGGAAGATCAAGGTTGGACAGTATCTGCGAAAACTAATAGAGACATCCCAATTAGGGATCTCTATAATGGAATTCAACATCTATATCGAAGAGGCTCTGAAATCGTACAGAGAAAAGAATATTCATGGAGTAAGCATTAATGGAAGACTTTATAATGCAATACGCTTCGCAGATGATATCGCTTTGGTGACTGAATATGAGCATGATAAGGAGGCTTCTCTGAAGCTAAACGATAGACTGCTGAGAAATAACTGCAAGATGAAGACCAATAAAGCGAAAACAAGGGTTATAAAATGCTCAATAAATGGAGAGGAGGAGGCAGAAATAAAACTGGACGGAGAGGGGCTCCCCCAGATCAAAAGCTTCCTACACTTTGGTAGTGTGATATCTTCTGATGGAAGAAGCAGTAAAGATATCAGAACCAGAATAGTGCAGGCCAAGGAAGCATTCTTGTTAAAAAAAAAGGTTTGCTGACATCTAAAAAAGCCAGCATAGACCTGCGGAAGCATTATATTAAAACTTTCGTTTGGAGTGTATGTCTCGTACGGATCAGAAAGCTGGACTCCTCAAAAGAGAGAGATGAAAAGAAACTTGCAGGCCTTTGAAATGTGGTGTTGGCGAAGGATGCCTAAAGTACAATGGACGAGCAAATTGACCTACGAGCAAGGTGCTAGAAATGATGAAGGAGAAGTGTCAACTGTTGAAAACGATAGAAAGCAGAAAAGAAAGGCTCATACCTGCTAAGACACTCGGAGTGGTGTACCATTGGTTGAATCGAAGGTAGGATGGAGGCAAAGAGGAAAAGGGGAAGGTCAAGAAAGGAGTTCTTAACGGACATAAAGGATGGAAGACATTATAGAGTGGATCTGGCGATGGAAAGACGACATTTAAGAGGACAAATTGCCTCCCACCAACCCAACGGTTGAGGAGAGGGAGAAGAATGGAATTAAATGGAGACTTGCAGTATGAACAAATTCAAATTCAAAAGGTCATTAGTTCAATACAATGTAATAGTAGGGAGCAATGGTATGGGGCCCGAACAAAGAGCGTCATATTTGAAGGAAAATCAAGTACAAGAAAAAGACTGCAAGATATGCATTAAGGAGGTGTAAAAGGGAGAGGAGAGTGTCACAGAGATGTTGAGCATTCTGGACGTATTAGTCTGGAAGAAACGTGCAATAAGAATGCTTAGGATGGAAAGTGGAATGCTCAGAAGAATACAGAGAGATACGACCATCATAGCAAAATCAAACAGAGCATGAAAAAGACAAACATAATGAAATTTCTAAACGAAACAATTACAGAGAGAAAAAAATTACCAGGAGATCCATTAAATCCCTTCTCATGAAGTGTCAGTATATTCAAAAGAAGACATGCTGTTGCACGTAATTTCTAATGATTTCGCTTGATACCGAGCAAAATATTCAGTAATTTTCATCTACATCTGTATACTACCCCACTACCCACATATTCACTGTGTCGCTCTGAAACACGCCAGTTCTGAATATCTCAAGCAGCCTAATCCTAGCGTGAAGCCTCCGAGTCTCTAGGGGCTCCCACCTTAATCCCTCTAACAGTTGTGTAACACTATATGTTCACTCGTAGCAGTTTTTAACGAAGCGCGCTGCTTTCCTTTGTATTTTATTGATTTTTTTGGTTAAATCTATTTGACCAGGGTCCCAAATGCTCGCGGCGTATTGGAGGTGTGGCCTAACCAGAGCGAAGTAGCATCTCTCTTTGACTTTTTCATCCGATGATCAATTTCTATTAAACGCTTAACAAAACCTAGGTTCTTTAATACTGTGTCGCATATGTTTTGAATGTGTGTTCCCCACGATTTGTCCGAAGTCAAGGCAATTCCAAGATATTTAACTGTATTAGAAGATTTTTATGTTACTGCAATTGGAAATTTACGGAATATTAATATCAGTTGATTTTAAGATTCTTGATGAGATGCTGACAGGATACTTTAAGCTGAGCCGTCAAGCTCTGTTCACTTGCAGATAACAAGCTAATAATGAAAATAAATACTTGATACTGAAAATAAATGATAATACTTCAATCTAACAGGTGTCAGTTACTGTGACCCACATGCATAGCACTATACCAGACATGATCTTTTGAAACACTCAAAATGTAACAAATGCGCACGCTGGTGGCAGATGCAGGTTCATCACTCGGGTCATCGCGAAGGTCACTTGTGACACGTACTGCGTGTTGGCAGAGGCCATCGCCCGCGAAGAAAAACAAGTCACATTTTTTTCACCAGGAAACCGTAGAAGCGTGAGAGGTATCGGACACGCTGTTTATTCAGTCCCAGGTCGAGCATTCCTTTATACAGAGAATAGGCAGAATCCATACCTTTTTTTTATTTCGGTGCAAGTCTCGCTTGGTCATTCGGTTAAACTGCCAGCATTGGAAACCCAACTGAGAGCGACAGCGTCAGCTCGGACGGACAGCGGGCTAAAATTCTCGCATCCCGACGCGGCAATGACCGGCAACTGACATTTTCTCCTTCACTCCTTCACCCGCGACTGAAATGGATTCTCATCCAACGAGCGAAGTTGTCAAAGGCATTTGCAAGTTTGTCACAAAAGCCAAGAAAACAGTGAAAACGGAGAGAAAGAAAACGGACACAAGCTAATAGTTAACATTTTCATGTGAGCCACATTCCTCTTCTTTGATTCGAAGGAGTGGCTGATAAATCAAAACCCTGCAAAATGAAACAAGAAAATGAACCTCAAACACGCAATAGAGAGTGTTCAAACTCCCTGAGGAACCTTCTTGTTTTGGTGGTGATCTTGGTGGAAACTAATAAACAGAGAAATTTGTACTTATAACTGAAATCACTACTAACATTGCAAAGACTGCGGTTCCCGTGCCATTAGGCGGTAAATAAAGCAGAGGGGTGATTTGATTTCGAGAGAAACCACAGCTCATCGCCCATCACCGTAAGGTTAGTGATGGACAACTGAATATAAGGCGACCAGTAGACCTGGATCAGCGTCAGTCAGGCAGGCGTAACGGCTAACACCTTCGACCACATTCATTTATTCAGACCATGAGGTGGAGAAAAATCAAATCATTGACTTTTTCCATTCTACCCACCTCCGCAAAGCTAACTGATATACGTAACTGAATGCATTACGACATTTGACCTTCATATAACGGCAACACAAGAAGTCAATTGTCAGAGGTATAAAGGTGCGGAGAACCGCTGCAGTGGCGTAGCGGGCCTTTCAATGCACGCCGTGCAAATCAATAAAGATAATGTATTGAACATTTTAAATACGAAGGAATGGTTTTCTTTTCGTGACACTATTGTCAGAAGAAAATTTTCATCTAACATAAATTTTACACGACAACAACATGTTCCTGCGAGTTATAATTTTTTTTTTCATATTTAAAGGCTTAAAGGGTAATTTAATGCGGTATGAAAAAAGCGAGCCAAAAACGTGGACGTTACTGAAGTAAAGTTCACACGAGTCGAATATTTGCAGACAAGAATTACGAATATAATTTAAAGCATTACGTCTGAGAAAAATTCTGTTTAGGCTGATTCGGGGTAAGTAGGGATGAAATTTATTCAAAATGGACAAAAAGGAATGACACAGAATTTGAAGGAATCCAAATTTATGCGAAATAGATGATACTCACAACAACTACAATCGCACAGGAAACTGGTACTTACCTGTAAATTAGAAGAGAGAACAATGATTAGTACGAATGAAGTAGAGATTTACAACTCCGCTCTATGGAAAATATTCCATGCTATTCCATCCGAGAAGACTGCTGGACAGTTTTATATTACAACGGCGAGTGCGAGATTGAGGTTTTCGCCACCTCTCGGCCTCCGGGGTGAGTCTCACGAGGCCGGCGCACAGATTATGATTGGGGGATGGGGAGGGAGGGGGGAAGGGAGGGAGGGAGGGAGTTGGGAGGAGTAGGCATCGATTGTGACAGGGAGAGAGAGAGAGAGAGAGAGGGGGGAGGGGAAAGAGGGAACGGGGCAGTGAAAGGGGAGGAATATAAAAGAGAGTGGGAATTGGAAAGTGAAATGCGAATGGGAGAGAAAGAAGTAACGAAAAGACGGCTTCAAGGGTTGGGTGAGGAAAGATGGCGGAGGAAGGGCATTCGATTCTGCATTGAAGCGATGGAAACCGACGATTAAAGGCGGCACAACAGTAGAAGGACGCCATCTTCAGCTGTTTTGATGGACACGACTAAAGGGGTGGATACACCGGTCATACTGTAATGTCTCTCGAACCAACCTAAGTAGTGTAAACCGAAGTAATACTTGATTACAATTTACCCGACAATCTTTTACCTAACGCTATAACGTTTTAAATTTTTTGATTTTGATGAGTCAATTATATCTACCGATAAATTAAGTTATACTGAGTTGTAATATATGTGCCATAAATAAAAATGCTGTCCATACATGAATTTCAGCAGAGTTTCATACATTTGCCACAGCGGTAGACTAATGAATCACGGTTTAATTTTATTTACTTGAAAAAATACTGGTTTACATTTTAAACGTTTAAAAGACTCGATTTCGAACGCAATTACAGACATCGCAAACATAGTGCTCTGGAAAGTTTTTTATTAATTCCTCCTCAGCAGTGATCAACAAAAATTTTTATCAATTGATTCACCAACAAGCCATTTAGTCATTTGTTCACACTTGAACCTCTCGATGTGGCCTTATTGGCATTAGATATTGCTTGAAAAAAAGATTAAAACCACATATACTTCATCGCCCTATCAAAAATATATAACTGAATGAGCAAAAAACGAAGGAGTTGGCAGAAGTCCATGCGACCCTTACCAACCTGTTTCGGTGGTTCTCATGTAAACATAAACTAGCAATTCATTTCATATAAAATTCGCTGAATTTGGACTCAATTGTAAAACGAAACATCCCACACTTCCCATTGCACCGGAATATTACAACTTACCGATCCAATTTCTGAAATATATTTAAAAAAAAATGGAAGTTCTTCCGTGGCACAGTCTCTTATTATTATAACGGTTGCCACAGTAATAAATACGAAATATCGACGTATTCTGCCGATTTAGAAACTGAAGTGTACACTTATTTTTTCCATGAAGTTCGATTTACGTTACTTAAATCAGAGTCATAACAACGCTTTCGTTTAGAAGAACATTATGAAATATAATTCTTATATCATAAATATGACTGCCTGTGTGGTTATCACCACCAAATATACATTTGTTTTTTAGCGAAGTGCGTACCAAATTTTTTTTTCGTAAAACTTGAAACGTTATTAGTATGTGCACTCAACGGCTAACGATTACTACTCAAGCTAACTTAAGCCACTTTACGCAGGGAACCGTCTCCTGGGATGTAATAAACAGGGTGTCCAGCAGCCGGGCATTTGAAAATTCCCAGATATTTCCAGGTTTTCCAGACATAATTTTTATTTTTCCAGAGGAAATATTGATTTTTCCCCATTAATTGTAACAGAATGTTCGCTATGTTTTTG
This sequence comes from Ceriagrion tenellum, assembly GCA_963169105.1. NCBI lineage: Eukaryota > Metazoa > Arthropoda > Insecta > Odonata > Coenagrionidae > Ceriagrion > Ceriagrion tenellum. Next base: position 3,615,016 of record OY720644.1, read on the forward strand.
GGTGATTAAACATAAGGATTATTTTAAAACTTGCAAATTTGAAGGAAAATAAACACAAAACTTAAAAATAGTTTGAGAGAAAATTATAACACCACCCTTTATTAGATTTAAACATTGTCATGCTGGTGCTCAAGGAACAAGGTTATATTACAGCCAGACTTTGCTATGAATAGCATTGATATAAAATGATCAACAACTTAAAAAAACTTAAGGAATTAACTTTTTTCCTTATTTTGCTAAATGCGACAACGCAAGGGAAAATTGACTTCGCAACTTGCCGATAAAGGCACGTTCTTTACGCCACTGATTTACAGACTATGACCAATAAGAACACAATATAGAAAACATTGTACCTAAACAGAGATGACAGGAATGCAAAATGCGACAACGCAAGGGAAATTTGATTTAGCAACTTGCCGAAAAAGGCACATTGCTTCCGTTGCTGTTTTATATATTGACACCACAGAAAATTCCAGAGTCAATTTCCTTTTTTCCCTGAGATTTCCCTGATATTTCGAGTGAAAATAAAATTCCCTGAGATTTCCCGGTCTTCCCGGTTTTCCAGACTGCTGGACACCCTGTCACTTTACGCTGGAACCGTCTCCAGGGATGTAATAAAACATCCCCCAATGAGAAGAGTGCGTCGAACTCCGGTCTCCTCTCCGTCACCCGCCGCCACACTCCCTCCCCTTCCCCCGCTCCGTGGACCAGCGGACGTCATCCGAGCACTGGAGGCATCTCGGAGCCGCCGTTATTATGATCGCCCCGTCCCTTTCACCCGGGAAACGGAAGGAGGGATGAGGAACGAGGGGAGGGGAGGAAGGAGACAGGGGGAGAGGGGAGTGAGGAGGGAAGGTAGCAGGGAGGGAGAGAGTATTATTTCCCCTCCATTGTCCAGGGACCGTTGCCCCTTGAAAAATGGTGCGAGTCAGGGAGAGGCCCTGGATGTGTGGATGCGTTAGCCTTCGGTGATAATGTCATTTCATCGACGTGCAAACGTCACTGCGAAGAGAAAATGATGAATTACAGCGGACCCACGGAAGTTAAGACCGTTTGAGCGAAATACCATTTTACCTAGAAATTAATGAATTTGGTCTCATTTTAAAGAAAAATATCTCTACCTTCTTATGACACCAAAAATTCAACCCCTTACCACATTACTTTCTGAGATATTTGCCAAAAAATGCCAGCCCTTTTACATTGAAAACGGTACGTGCATGAACTCCAGAGAGACTTTATTTACAAAATGAGGTATTTATAACAATTAGATGTCGTAAAAAAACTAACAGCGTGTAGTTTGTTTCCTCAACTATATTTGAAAATTAATCATATTGTCACCGCAGTAGGTTCTTGGGAATCGCAAAAAAAACCTTCCGTTTTGATGAAGTTTCAAACTCACCGCGAAAAAAATGAGTCAAGTTAAAGACTTATTTAGATATTTTCAATTAATTACTTACAATTTCTGTCATATAAAACTATATTATTGCACCATGAATAATCCAATATTTAATTCATGTGTCCTACAGCTGGTGAAATTACAACGTATATATCGAATATGGTCTCTATTATGATTAGGGAACTATCTCGCTCGGACTACCTTAAAGAGAATGCTCGGCAATACACACATGTAACCATAAAATTAATAATTATTAGTAAATAACAATCATCCGGAAAGAACTAGGTACCTAGTTATCACTTGGAATACGTCGACGTCGTCTTCAGCCCCGAAATTCCACTTCCTCGTATATATGGATTCCTTTGGAGGGTCTCTTACTCTCCAAAAGACGGCTACTATTCACATGATGCTTTATTTCTATGATCTGCCAAGGGAGGGGTATGGGAGGCAATACGGTGATAGACAGGGATAATACGACAGGCGAGGTTCGCGACAACAATGAGCAAGGAACGTGCCCTTTGGCCCTTTGGGGGAGTAATCCTCGGCCACTAGGGACTCCCCTTAGATAACACAGGACGTAGACAACGCGATAGCAATGCGACGTTTAACGTGAAGCTTCTTCCATTAAAATTTCACAACGAAGTTCCGATAGAGATGCCACACAACCACCATGAATACAATGAAAAGCTGTCATTTGTAAATACTTGTATCAATATCTGAACCATTCGCTATATTTTTCGTCACATGGGGTATTTTAATACGAATGAATATTAAGTTTTATTTGCTTTAAGATCATTTGTAGCTTGCTTTAATTCTTAATGAAAAGTTCCTTGCTTTAATATCGTAGAATGATATTCCAGTAAAATTAGATTTCCATACGTAAGTAATATCACCGGAAAAACAGAAATGCCCAAAACCTGGAAGGTTGTCTTCGTCCACATCGGGGTGAAAAAAAGGTATTCTTCAGAATCGTTTAAATTTGAGTACCACCCTAAAGATGCTTTCGTCAACAGCAGATTCATAGAAACTGATTCCTGAATAATATGAAATAAAAGGCATTTACACTGTAGAATTTCCATTGAGAGTTTATCTAAATAATAAATATCGCAAGAATTCTCGCGCGATAACTCTTACCGCCTGTTCCCAAGATGCGAGGAACGGTTAGAGTAAGTCGTAGTGGACTTCAAAATGTAATATATAAACAATGAACTCTTAATTACTTCACTTACCCATAAAATTACCTAATGTACTGCAACGTAACCGCTAAATATTGATTCAGAACACAGACTTCGTATATAGCTACTCATGAATGATTCAAGGAAAATAGTTGTAAAATTTATAGGAGTTATTTCCTAGATAAATATGTAACTGCTAACAGTTCGTATCCTTGCTAACAGAGGCGCAGTGGCTCAGTCTTTATTTCTGATGGGTAGTTGCATGCGAATTCATGACAAGACATAAGAAAATACCAAAAAATCGGATTTGCATTATAATACTTCCGATAAACGGCCGATTCCCATATCACACGGTACAATATTTAGTAAACGCCTTCAACCACGCTAATATCTCATGAAAACGTTTACTTTAGGACATAGGGATTCGTGGAATTGAAAGAATATTACATCTGATGCGATTCCAGGCAGAGGATTGGTGGCAAACACAGAAAAAAAAAGCGGTTCCTAGATTGGAAACAATTGAAAAAAGGTGTGAGACTTTGTTTCATTTTGTTTCCTTCAATGGTTTGTAAATAAATTTACTTTGTAATATTTCACAATAGTTTTCATTATTCTCACATGGGTTTCGAGTCAAGTTAAGAATGACTTGAGTCAAAAATAGGTCGGAATAATAAAAATCATCGTGGAATATTACAAATTAAATTTATTTACAAACCATCGCAATGTTGATCCACCAAGTGAAGCCTGAGAATTTATTATACATTTGTTTCCTTCACTTAAAAATCTGTTCTTCGGAGAGATATTCAATGAATGTCGAAAGCAAAATTCTACAGACGTAAAAATATATGTTATTACAATTGACAACATGCGGTATAACACAGAACATGGGCCGATACAATCTTCCCTTTAAGAATATTGGATTGTGGAGTAATTGGGTAGATTCTTAATTTCATTTGTAGGCAATTGGCCGTAGGTACCATATGGCGGAGCGAATAAGGTTCAACCAATCACCGTGAGCTTGCTTTTCTCAGTTGTGAAGAACATTTCCACCACAGGTGAAGTGAAGAAAAATGACTTATTGCATCACATGGTACGAAATATTGTAAATGTACAACCTTCTTACCGGCTTTATCGTGTAAAGTAATAAAAATTTACACCGGTCACAGTTTCAACGCGGAAAAGTGCCCGCTATTTCTTTATTTAGGCGCATGTAAACAGCCGTTTCTTCGTGTTTCCTACAGCACGTGGTTTACGTAAAATATAAGGTTACCGTTCCAACGATCTATTACATAAGGTATATTGTACAATTCCGATTACAATGTTTCATTCATACAATATACACTTAGTAGCAAAGACATACGGAAGAGAATAGCGCTAGCTAAGGAGGCGTTTAATAAAAGAAGAGAGTTTGATGACGGGGACAATGGGTAAGGAGGTGAAGAAGAGGCTGGTGAAGAGCTTGATATGGAGCGTAACGTTGTATGGGGCAGAAACGTGGACCCTCAGAAAGGAGGACGAGAATAGGCTGCAGAATTTGAGAAGTAGGTGTGGAGAAGGATGGAGAAGGTTAGGTGGTAGGTGGACGGAAAGGAAGACTGACGAGGAGGTGCTTTAGATGGTGGGCAAGGAAAGGAATCTTTTGAATGAAATCCGGGATAGGCAGGGTAGATGGCTGAAGGATGTAATGAAGGGTGACGGGAGGGAGATAGGCCCCTGAATGTGTAAAAGACCGGGAGGAGATTCTCTGACATTCAACAATACCAACCTTTACCAGTAAAATACTTTATAATAATAATAATAAACTTAGTGACTTACAAATATTTTTTGGTTTCCGCTGTAAAGCCATTTTCAGGCGAAGGACTACATTTGGAGCAAACTTGTTGTTTCGCGCTGAGGAAGGCAAAACTAAGAAGAAATAAAAGCCGGATTCAAAATATCTATATATATATTGGACTGTAAGTACATGTACGCGTTACAAAAAGGGACTGAGATCCAATCACTTCCACAATGTGCCCAGCAACTGCTGACTGACAAAAGACAAAAAAAAAAAAACAATAATGAAAAGGCAGTGAGCGCAATTTAAATGTCTTGGCGCCAACATACCGGCCCCCTTGGAACGTCTGGTTCCAAAATAAGTTATGTTGTCACAGGTAAAGGACATAGCTTAACAATAGGCCTTTTAACAGAGCCATTGGATGTCCTTAATTGAGCAACTCGAACCCGTCCATCAGGTCCCTTAAACACTTCAGTTATAGTCCCTAAATTCCATTTTAATGGTGGTAGATGATCATCCTTCAAAAGTACCACCATCCCAGGTTGATAATCTGGATAGGTTTGCCGCCAGCGATGACGCTGTTGCAGGTCCTGTAAATAATCCTTGGTCCAACGGTTCCAAAATTGCTGCAGCCGTTGTTGTTGCTGCTGCCACCTGGAAAGATTACTAACCCTTTCGTCAGAGTAGTCAGGAGATGGTAATTGGGTCAAGGGTTCACCGATGAGAAAATGTGCAGGTGATAAATAACTAACATCATCAGGTTGGTTGGATAGGTAGGAGATTGGTCGGGAATTCATACATGCCTCAATTTGTGCTAATAATGTGGCTAATTCCTCATATGTAACAACGTTTTCTCCTAACACTCTTCTTAAATGGTATTTCATTGATTTCACGGCAGCTTCCCATATCCCACCAAAGTGTGGTGCATAAGGAGGGATAAAACTCCATTCACAGCGGTTTCCAGCTAAAAATCCTTGTATCTTCTCAGAAAAATTATTTGATTGAAGTAACTGGTACAACTCCTTAATATGTCGTGCAGCACCTCGAAAATTAGTTGCATTATCAGACATGATGTGAGAAGGTATGCCACGACGTCCAATGAATCTTCTTAAGGCTGCAAGGAAGGATTCCGTGGTTAAACTGGTGACGGCTTCTAAATGTACTGCCTTGGTTGATAAACATACAAATATTGCAATATATCCCTTAATAATTGTCCTGCTTCGTGAATTACCAAGCCTTAAAAGGATTGGACCAGCATAATCGATACCTGTGCCCTTAAATGGTCTTCCAGGTTGCACTCTCAAAGAAGGTAACTCTCCCATTAATTGTTTTGATGCTTGGACCTTCAGTCGGTGGCAGCGAAGACATTCATGCACTACATTCCGTGCTAAACTTCTAACAGCTGGAATCCAAAATCTCTGACGGATGGAGGCTATTAATAGCTGTGGGCCAGCATGTAACAATCTTAAGTGCTCGGCCTTCAAGAGTAATTTAGTAAAATGATGTTCTACTGGTAATATGAATTGATGAGTTGCATCATAACATAAAAGAGACTGTTGCAATCTTCCACCCACTCGCAATAGTCCATCCTTATCCAAAAAGGGTACTAGACTCATTAATTTGCTCTTGTGAGATATTTCCCTTGTGTTCACTAAGTCATTGATTTCCTTATAGTAGTGAATGTGCTGGACCATTTTAACACATGACAGTAATGCAGCATCCAGTTCCCTTGCAGTAAGACATGATGTTTGACGACTGGACTTAGGCATCCTGGAATTATCAATAAATCTTTTGCAGTATGCGATAACTCGAACAAGTTTATGTAATTTGGAGAATCGCTGAATCCAGTCTTGAGGAGCAGGATCAGCACAAGAATGCAAAACTTTCACCTCAGGAATTATCTGATTGGGTAATTCCAAAGTTAATGTTGGCCAGAATGATTCCGCTAGATTAAGCCATTCTGGACCATTCCACCATAATCTAGAAATTGTAAGAGAATCAGCAGTCATTCCACGTGAAATAAGATCTGCTGGATTGCACACTGAAGGGACATGTCTCCAATGAGCGTTAGATGTGATATCTTGAATAATGGATACTCGGTTGCCAACAAAGGTTTTCCATCTTGATGAGCTTCCTGCCAACCATGTTAACACCAATGTGGAGTCACTCCACAAATAAACCTTATGTACACGTAGATTCAGAGCTACTCTAGCCTTATCATATAGCCTTGCTAGGAGTAAAGCTTCACATAATTCAAGACGAGGCAGTGATACTGTTTTCACAGGAGAAACCTTAGATTTAGAACACAAAAGTTTAGACACATAATTACCCTGACAATCAATTGACCGAAGATACAGACATGCACCATAAGCCCTTTGGCTACTATCACAAAATCCATGAATTTCCAGGTTGGGCTGAACATCAAACTTAATTTTAGATGTGTCTTTGTGGTGTAAGGTTGTATCATGATCACATACAGCCTTACGATCAATTGTTATCTTAGTAAGTATTGGAATTTGTTCAAAGAGCCTTGTCCAAGTACTCGGCAGAGAAGGTGTAAGTTCCGCATCCCAATCAATTCCTTCTTGCCACAGTGTCTGCAGAAATATTTTGTATGAAACAACTGCAGGACTGATCAATCCAAGTGGATCAAAAATGGTTGCTATGATAGACATCACCTTTCTTTTTGTTGCACCTGTTACAACAAGATTATGATTAGGTAAGGCTAAGTTACTTTTTATTTGAAACTGATCGCTGGCTGGATCCCAGTGTAATCCTAATGCAGTAACAACTCCATGTCCAAGGGATGACTGAAGTTTTGTTTCTTGTAAATGCAAAGGGATGTTTGCCAACAATTCAGGAGAATTTGTAGACCATTTCCTTAATGAAAACCCAGCAGTACTTAATACTGAGGTCAATTCCTTGTAGAATTCCAGTGCTTCTTGAAGGGTAGATGCACCACTAAGAAGATCATCCACGTAAAAGTCTTCATGTATAATCCTTGAAAAGATAGGATGGCTCTCTTCATTTTCTTGAGCAAGTTGTTCCAAGCACCTTGTGGCTAAAAATGGAGCAGAAGCAGTACCATAGGTCACAGTAGTGAGATGATATTCTTCAACTTCGTCTTGTGGTGACTTTCGCCATAAAATCCGTTGTAGCTTGCGATCATCAGGATGAACTAATATTTGTCGGTACATCTTCTCTATGTCAGCTACCATAGCTATCTGATGAGTGCGAAATCTGAGAATGATGCAGTATAGATCTTGCTGAGTTGAGTGTCCCACCATTAATATGTCATTCAATGACAAACCTGAAGTAGTCTTGGTACTGGCATCAAAAACTACTCGCATGGATGCGGTTGAGCTGGAGGCCTTAAAAACAGGATGATGTGGAAGATAAAAACTTGATTCTTGAGATTGTTGAATTTGATGTTGCATGTGCCCTAGTTCTAAATATTCCCTCATGAATTCATGATATGACTTAAACAAATCCACATTCTTGTTCATTTTCCTTTCTATTTGTAGCAATCTACCCAATGCTGTGTGTCTTGATTTCCCAAGCACCATAGGATCCATTTTGGTTGGTAGTTTAACTACAAATCTTCCATCTTCCTGACGCCTGGTATGGTTGATGAAATGCCTTTCACATTCCCTTTCTTCAGATGTTAAGGTAGGCGTTTGGATTGATTCAATGTTCCAGAATTCCTGGATAAGGTCTTCCAATGATACTTGAAGGCAATGTGATGCAATTTGTTGAGGTTGAAATGAAGTGTCATTATTGTTACTAGGAATGACACCTGCCAGGATCCATCCAAAGAGGGTTTCTTGAAGAATTGGAAATTCACCTGGTCTCTTCATTTTGTTTGGCCCTAGCACTTCATAAAAGATTTGAGCACCTAACAATAGGTCAATTGCGTTTGGTTGGTTGAAGTATTCATCAGCCAAGACCACATTTTTTGGAATATTCCACTCGCTGATGTCCAGTCTTGTGGATGGAATTGGACCGGTAATTCGGGGAATTATTGCACACTCGATAGTGGTGTCATAATTACTAACGCGAGATCTTAGATTCAAATATAGTTTACTATTTGTTTCTGATCGTACCTTATCTATCCCCAAGATTGGAGTATGGTGTTTGACTTTGGGTAGTTGCAGTTTCTGAGCTAAATTTTCAGTGATGAAATTAATTTGAGATCCTGAATCAAGTAAGGCTCTGCATTGTACAAATTGCCCAAATCGATTCCTAACCTCTACTAAAGCAGTGGCTAACATGACTTGTGGGAAGGATTTCATTTTGAAGGCGCAATAGTTGCTTGAAGACTTCTGTAAAGGAACTGCAGGCGAGTTCCCAAGACTCACTTGTTGTGATGATTGAAGAGTTTGTGTCCCATCTTGTGAGGGCTTAGTTGTGGAATATCTACGATGCAATAGAGTATGATGTCTTCTGTTACACTCACGACACCTCTGTGTGGAGCATTTATGATCCTTTGAGTAAATATTCAAACAGTTGAAACATAAATTATGTTTCTTAACTAATGTTCTACGTTGCTGAACCTCCATTTGCAAAAACTCAGGGCATTTGTACAAATGATGATGCTCCTTACATAGTACACATTTTCCACCTATTGTTACATATGACTGATGGAATTTTGATTGTGGCTTCACACTGGAGCTAAATTTAGCTGTTGGCACTTCTGAAGTGGATCCGATACTTTCTAACGCCTTGCATTTCTTCTCTAAAAATTTTAAAACTAGCCTCAGTGTGGGCATTACCTCCGCTTCGGAATGAAGTTCCCACTCCTTTCTCGTGTCACTGTCCAGGTGATCCAAAATCATTTGATTTAACAATATATCAAACAATGGCACAGTGATGTTTAAGGCATTTACTCCGTTTACATTCGCTTGGACATGATTGATTAGTGCTCTCAGCGAATCAATTCTATTCTTAGAGACGGTTGGCATTCTTAATAGATTTTTCAGATGTGTTGAAACAATCAGCTTTGTATTGTGGTACCTTCTTTTTATTAGGTCCCACGCTACATCAAAATTTTCGTTCGTCACCTGAAGATTTTGGATTAATTGATGAGGCTCTCCTTCTAAAGAAGACAATAAGTAATGGAACTTCTGCACGGCCGACAATTGTGAATTATTACAAATTAATGCTTCAAATGTATCCTTAAAATGTAGCCACTCTTCAAAATTTCCCTTAAATTTTGGTAATTCAATAGTTGGAAGTCTAATTTGAGGAGCATTATGAAGTCGAAAATCAGCTGAGTTAACTCGAGATGACTGACTCGCGTGATCCTCACTTTCTGGTTGAAGCAATTTAAGATAAATTGCTTGCACTGCATAATACTGTTCTTCAAATGCTGCCCTGTCCTCCGAGTGATCTTCCTCACTATCCTCAAGCTCTAATTCTTCTTGAACAGAGCAATAACCTTGATAAATCTCCGACAATCTTTCCTGTCTGACCCTCAGTTCAAGTACACTTTGAGAGCTTTCATTAAAATTAGTAGCGAAACTATGTAGTCTTGCAAGAGAAGCTTTGATGATACCTCTCTTTTTAATTAATGATTTCCTTGTCTTAGGATCCATCACAACTTATTAAGGCATGCATGAATAAGATTAAGTAAATAAAGAAAGGATAGGATTAACCTGAACTCTGACATCAAGGGCAGTAATTAGCAGTTGTCGCCATTCAGCACGTTGAGCAGGATGAGCACGTTGACCAGCATGAACACGTTGAGCAGGATTGCTGTACTCCATGAAGAAAACAATGTCATACGCAGCAACTCTCCGACATAACAAGTTAGCCCCAGGCAAAATGGAAGTTGATGTTCCCGTTCGAACTCGTCGTATCCCACGTAGAGATGACAGAAATTAAACGATGACGAAGTATGATTGAAAGTAAAACACAGGCATTAGCAATATAATCACAAATTGTAACGTTCAAATTCTATTCGGATCCGGCCCGAAGGACCAAATGTTTCGCGCTGAGGAAGGCAAAACTAAGAAGAAATAAAAGCCGGATTCAAAATATCTATATATATATATTGGACTGTAAGTACATGTACGCGTTACAAAAAGGGACTGAGATCCAATCACTTCCACAATGTGCCCAGCAACTGCTGACTGACAAAAGACAAAAAAAACAAAACAATAATGAAAAGGCAGTGAGCGCAATTTAAATGTCTTGGCGCCAACACTTGTATTCAAGTTTTTGGTGGGAGCGATGGCGAGCGTACGGCGTTATCGGGGGGGAGGATTAGTGCGGGGGGGGGGGGTGTAGAGATGACGAGTGACAAATGGAGGCGGTTAATCATTAAGTATGTGATATGAGTTGCTCGCGAGGCCGATTGACAGATTCTCAGGTGAGTCCATTCTCCTTCCCATCACCACGCAATATAGGATTTCTGGTGCAAACTCACTTCGGTCCATTATATCCTCCCAAAGGCCGACGAGTCGTCTTTGTTTTTTAAAGATCCATTTCATGTTCCTTCGATCTAATTCTGAAATCTTCCTCCAGTCTGTCCAGCTCAAAATTTGTGGAAGCCACGAAGTGTGTATCTCATCATTTAATGGCACCTTTCTATCATGTAAAAGTAAACTTTTGATTTGATACATTCATTATAGGCCTGAATACCGAAAAAATGAATATACGTAATGGATTTAGATGTTTGGAATTGTTGCTTGGCTACGTGTTGCCTAAATTTCCACTTTTAGTTCACCCAGTCCTTGGCGTCACTTCGATTTGAGTCTTTTCAGTTGTTATTCTAAATAGACTTAGTTAATTGTTGCTAACGTGAGACTGTGGCGACTATTCAATAACGATCGAGGAGATGTGAATTACTTGATGCTTTGAATAATATCTTGCTATTTTAGTGATCTAAAAGTTACTTTGTAAACGCTAGAGAGGAAATATCTATTACAGAAAATGTGTTAGAGGTTTATGATTCGTCCATCGTGTGCCGACGACCACGTTTGCCAGACTCTGATTCTAATTTGAATGCTTTAAGTTTAAATAAAGAATTTAGAATGCCTTGTTTAACCAGAACTTGCTTCGTGCTGGGCTGCAAAACAGGGTATGCGTCTACGAGGACCCAAAATAGGACACTTGGATTGAAAAAAAAGTATCTGTTCAAGGCGGCGGTAAGTGCATGCCTTTTTACCTACACTGCAATGATGGGAATACTCATGAAGTCACCTCGCATTATCATTAACTTTCCGTATATCGATATTCACGAAGTGCTAAGAAGTTAATTGTACATTTGTGTTATTAAATTTGGAGAGGAATTAAATATATCTGTAGACCGGAAGATATAAAAAAGTGTATAATTACGTCTCGCGTGTAGTACTATATTTCTTATCCACTACATTATGATTGTAATTATGTTGTAAGTAAAACCCATGTATATTCATAGTAAAACCAGCGCGACGTGTTTATTTACAAACTATCGACTGTATTTTCATTTGAAATTCTATTTTCCATCACTAGGTGGCACCACTTTCCAAAATGTTGTTTGTTTGCGGAATTCTACACAACAGTTTTTGGCAAAGAGATAACAATCCATAATATACATTCATGATCGAAAAGAACACTCAACACGTTAACCTATCAGTTCGTCATGTCTATCAGTTGGTCATGGGTATAAGCAGAATCTTCATTCGCGGTCTCACATTTCCCCGTTCATTTCCATTCTCCATTCGTGCGACATCCCCGCCTTTCTCTCTCCACATTCAATCTCGATGACTAATGGCGGCCTCTTTCTGCGCCGTTTCCCCAACGAATACTAACTACGGCCGCAGCCAGTCACGCCGAGGAAGTGAAAATGAGCCAACGTAGGCGTTCTTTCAATTAACATCGAGTGCCGTCGATTAGGGTATTGCACGCTGAATGCAAGCGACGCAAATTCATCCACTTAAGAGAGAAACAACGAAAATATATCATCAAGGGTATTTCCTCCTGTCTTTCCAACAGCTGACGCACTGCTGTGGAAGAAACTACCCACACAGATAATAACATCTGCAATAAAGTCATGGATTATTGATATTACAATTTCAACATTATACATTTTTGTGCTAAAATAACAAAGGTCGGTAGACAAAAAGACAAAGGTTAAGGTAGGATTCGCTGGAACACGAGTTTCTGCTCGGCATGCGTCCTTTTTCATTTTATCTCGACAAAAGGGGAAAAAAACACTGCCTAAGGAGGCGTTCAGTAATAAAGGGAGCTGATTAAGGGGACTTTGGGTTCGGATGTGAAGAAGAGGCTGGTGATTTGCTGGGTTGCGTTGCATTGGGGCTGAAACGTGGACTATTTAAGGTAGTACCAGAGAGATAGTTCCCTAGTCATAATAGAGACTACATTCAAATTATAAGTTTTCATTTCACCAGCTGTGGAACACGAATTAAATTTTGCATTATTAATGGTGCAATAATATAGTTATACTAGACGTAAATTGTAAGTAATCAGATGAAAATATCTAAATAAGTCTTTAAATTGACTCACTTTTCTCACGCGGTACGTTTTGAATTCCATCAAAAAGAAAGGTTTATTGTATTCTCGAAGAATTTACATAGGTGACAATACGATTAATTTTAAAAAATAGTTGAGAAAACACACACACACTACACACTGCTAATTTTTGACCAGATCTTAGTGAAGGGAATACCTCATTTTGTAAACAAGGTCTCTCTGGAGTGCATACGCGTACCATGTCCCATATAAAATGACTGGCATTTTCTGGCAAATATCTCGGAAAATAATGTGGTAAGAGGTTGAATTTTTGGTGTCATTAGTAGGGTGATATATTTTTCCTTGAAATGAGACCAAATCATTGATTTCTAGGTACAATGATATTTCGCTCAAACAACCTTCAAAGGACGACGAAAATAGACGGAAGGCGTTTGAGATGCGGGTGTGGAGAATGCGCGGTGGCTGGGAAGGAAGACAAACGAGGAAGTGGTAAGTACGTTGGGCGAGGAGAGGAAACTTCTGGATGAAATCAAGAGCAGGCATGGTAGGGGGCTGAAGCAAGTAATGAGGGCAAATAGGTTGCCGGAGAATATCATCGAGGGAAGAATGTTGGGCAAGGGGGGAAGTGGAAGAAAGAGAATAGGTTATGTGGACGGGATGACGAACGGTAGCATGAGTGCTGAGGCGAAAACGGAAATACAAAAGGTAGTACAGGCCCCTGAAAGTGTTGAGAATCGGAACGAGTTTCCCTGACTTTTAAAAAGAAGCCAACCTTTACTGGAAGAAAACTTTAATGCAAGCCAACTCCCATTCTTGCTCTGCCATTCCTCTTCGCTGTCACGGCCTTCGAAATTCTCCGCCTATTCGTTTCCCACCCACCTTTACTCTTTATTCCCTCGAGCAGTTTCGTATTCTCACCCACTTTGCCAAGAACTCTCTCATTCATTTTCCTTTACCCACATCACACTTTCTTTACTTATCCTCCGCACACACACACCCCAAACACATTCAGCCTATACTCAGAGGCCAAGTCTCTGCTCCATAGAAAAAGACACACTTCATATAAAGACTCATCTCCAGATTTTCCTTTACTTTCTGCCATGTCATTAATTATCCATTAGGTATAAAGTTTGATATGGAATAACTTCCGATGAAATATAGAAATAGGCGCGATATCGTTGCTGCAGGCCAAGAAAACAAGCAAATGACAATTATTTACTCACACATAAGTCTCTTTGGAGAAAAAAAGAAGAGTGTAAGAGTGAGGCTCATTTGTGGATGGTTAATACCAGTAACGACCAATGAAATCACGAAAGTAGATCACGATGTAGCAGTTGTTTTAATATAGCACAGGAGACCACATTATTTAGGTAAGTAATTCATAGATACCGAGTTCCTTGCCTATATATCTATCTTCGCAGCTAACATCCATCAACTCGGGGCTGTGTCCACTTCTCAGTGCACCTTTCTTTCTAAAACGACCACCTGGCTTACCACCAGCTACAACCCTGGCTCACCACCAGCTGCCGCTCCAACTCTAACTTAAGTCATCCCTTGGTCACTATCATCTTTATTATTTGATGCTGAATTTCTTCACCACTGCTAACTTTCAGAATCAACGAAAATGTTTAATTACATATCATTCAAACATAAATATGTATTAAACGAAGAATTTGGAAAAGTTTTCCTTCACACTGGACATAATTGAGGATCCTCCAATTCAAAATGTATTATGTTCGGAATCATATCCATTCCATCCATGGCATTCATGGAATTTATGAGGTCTGTTGTATATTTCTAACACTCAAAAGTTATGCCAACGGAGAATACTGAACGAGATAATATTTTGGCCTGATATCATTTATAAAGGAGCTATTAGTATGCTAGTAAGTCGAGTAAAGAGTCTAGTAGAGAGTCTATGTTCTAATAAAAAAGGTTGGAATAAGATGAGACTTGACATTATGAATGTTAGTGATGACCATTTCTTTCATTACAAAAATGCTTCCATAAGCCTAATATTTACGACATGTAAAAAATTTTATCGTGATATTAAAGTGTATCGAGAAAAAAACGTTAACAAATATATACATTTCAACCTTGATAAGGAATGTAATAGGAATAGGATAGGTGTTGAGTGTGATATACATTTTATCAAAAATCTCTAAGAGATGTGATAAATGTGCATTACAGTAATATTTGTATATAATAATTTGACAAGCTTTGACTAATGTACACAATATTTATATAAATGTGTTTGGTTATATGAGACCTCGTAACTTTACTAATAGCATTCAAGCTAGTGAAGAAACACTTCGAAGAGAGGAAAAAGGAAAGCAACAACATCAGAGATAAGAACACAGGGCTTCAACTCACTTTTTGATATAGAAAAGATATAAAGTGAGCAATTTTGGGCAAAAAAAAGTGAGGGGAAATTGTGGAAAAAATGGGAGGAAAAGGTGAGAAAATAATGAGAAAAGTGGCATTTGTTTACACCATGTTAGACTTCTAGCAATGAATAAAACCCTATATTTAGCTATATTTTAAGCTGGAACTCTTATTTAAAGCAGTAGCAACAGGGATAAAAATTACATTACAAAGAATTGGATAAGTAGTGAAAACATGTATTTCAGACTCTAGAAAGCATTGGGAATAATCAAAGAAATAAATGAATTTAGACTAGAGATGAACGGTACAAAACAGATAACGCAGAGTTTGAGGTACATAATGTACCGTACATTATGAGATCAAATGGAAAAAGCAATTAAAGCACAAACAATAATGATTTTAGCATCGGCTGGGTCCGCATGCGCCTAAGGATCGTCATTCCACTGCTTTTTGTGATTCTTAAAAAGCTGCTAAAGTAGAGGGAAGGGTGGAGGGCTGCAGTCAATGAATCTTAGGATTGAACGATCATAGAATGAATCTTCTTCTCTGGTTACAATCCTAAGATTGGTCTGCAACAGTCTTTCACTTTATCCGATCTTGAGCCAACCTTTTCACTTCTCTGTACGATTGGCAACCTAGTTCCTTCATCAACTGTCCCATATAGTCCAGTGTCGTGCGGTCTTGGGTGGGAACGTTCAGTCAATAAGAAGCCGATTGGTGGCACTGATCTTTAATAATACCATCTCAATGGTGGCTCTGGGTCCCTGTCGCTAGATGAGGCCGGGAAGGGACGGGAATTGGTCCGGTCCAGTCTCCGGTGCCGGCGTCGAGGTCCGTCGCGGCTGACTGACGGCTTCAGGGTCTTCCCTCCGTGTCGGTCTCTGCTCCGAGAAGATCTTCGCTCGACGACCAATTGTCAACTCCTGCTCTCGCGCCAGCGACGCACCCCTACGCGCCCTTTGGTCAAGGGGGGGGCGGAGGCAACCTTCGGGCAGGTTGCTGACCCGGGGGTCGCCTCCAGGGTACGGGTATCTTCCCGAATCGCCGGCGAAAGGGCGAATATGAAGGGAGCGAGCACAATTGTTCCGTCGAAGGGAAAGCGGGCGCAGTCCTTGGAGAAATCGCTCTGCTAAGGGACCGCTCACCCCTTCTTGACGGGGAGGGAGGAGGACACCCTCGGACAGGTCGCCGACCCAGGGCTCGGCCCAAGGATATTCTCCGTCGAAATGTTGATGACGAAGGGCCGCGGACTAGGCGTCGGTCGTGGGCGGCACTTGTGTCTTCCCAACACCAGTCTAGGTCTGCCCTAGTCTGGTTTTTTCCCCTCTACTGTACCTTCTAGTATGGTATTAGCCAAGCTTTCGTGTCGGAGAATATGGCCAATCCAGGTGTTTCTACTCTTATTTAGCATTTTGAGTAGACACCGTCTTTCCCCTACCCTCTTAAACACATCCTCGTTCGTGACTCTTGCCACCCAGGGTATTCTCAGCATTTTCCTACAGCACCACACTTCAAATACCTCCGTTCTTTCCTTCTCTCTCTCTTTCCAATTGTCCAGGCCTCACCACCATAGAGCAGAACGCTCCATACAAAAGTCCTCAATAGCAATTTCCCAATCCTTAAATTAATGTTGCTGGCGGTGATGAGTTTGTTTTTCTTGTTGAAGTCTTAACTTGGCCTTCAAGAAGAAAATGAAATAGAATGAATGAACTTTACTAAAATGTGAGGTGACCATTAAAAACAGTGAATAAATAAATTGAAGAGGTAACGGATTGCGTAAGTATTTTTTCAAAATGCCTGAGTCCTTGTGTTATTATGGCAGATGCTGAGGCTGGATGTGGATCTGTTATCGAAATATTAATTTTATCGCAAAGCTTCGCCGTTTCAGGATTCTCGAGCCATCAACTCTTGTCCACATGCGATAGTTTTTGATTTAAAAGTATCAAATGACAGCATTGCATGTGGTACCCCTGGGTTCCCATTCCAAGGGCCAGCTTCAGAGAGAATGCAGTTAAAATAACACGAATGGCCGAGCAACTCTGAAAGATCCTTGCCATTATCTTTGGACAAGAGAGAGCAAGCTGGAAGTTTCTCCAGTCTGGCAAATTGAATTATTGTCAAAGAGAAATGAGGATGCTTACAAAAGTAATTAACGTCTCGACTACAACTGGATTCTGACAGTTACGTTTACGTTGAGTAGCTCAATGAGATTTTGAATTGAAATGACGGACTGCCACAGAATATTTCAAATTCTATATCACTACGGTATTTGAGGCAATTGTGAATAATTAATGTCATCAAAAGAACATCAAAATCGCGAAGGAAGGAATCCACGCCGGAAAATTCAACTATGCTTGAATTGCAGAGGGTTCCGTTTTAAAAATACGTGTTTCCTTATTTCCGCGAACTGATTTTAACAAGACTAAATATGTATTTTTAATATTTTCAACCAAAAGGAAAACGATGCATGCCGAGCGAAATAGGTGAGAGATATGGACACAGAGTGATAGAGAGAGAGAGAGAGAGAATGAGAGACAGAGCCATCAATCTAAAATCTCAGAGCGAGAAAAACTTTAAAAATATACAACTACGACGACAACTGAAACAAAATTCCAATAACAGACCATATGCCTCTCATTAATTCCCTGTGAGTGAGTGAGAGTGAATATGCTGCATACGAAAATTCACCCATACTCACTCGTAGAGTCTACCGGGTTGAAATTCACTTGATTTGGCTGCGGAAGAAGCGGTAGGTAAAGGATTTACTAAGAGATTTACTTAAAGGTCCTGAACCTTGACTGCCGTGTACATCATCGTCAACTCATGACCACAGTGCCAGATCACCGCCATCTATAGTAATAACATCCCGCCCCTTTAGCTAAGTTTCCCATACGCATAATACATTCATTCGTCTCACTTTCATTTCATTCAAAAACTCATGCTCCTTTCCATATACTCCTCTCACATTCCAAGTATCGATAGTCCAGGTCGCATCGCTAAGTCCGTATCTTGATGGGCCAACCTTATTAAGCTTCCGCCGCCCATCGTAGCTTCGGCTGTCCGAGGCTACTTCGTGACTCTTATGAGTAAGTTGTACTTATGAGTGATCGACTTGGTGATTGTTCAATATTTTGTCAAATTAACGACTGCTGACAAGCAGCCACAGATGTATAATTACGGGCAGTTCTAAGAAAACTTCGAGTAGCTCCCTTGTATTTTGTTCTTTCTGCATGTAGCACAAAAAGAGTGAAATTTTTTATTCAAGAAACGAAAAAAGTTACTAAATGGTAAAAGAACTATAGCAGTTAGAATGGAAGGTCGTTCCAACCTAAAAACGCTAGGGTGCAGCACGCGGCAAGCTACAAGCGATAAGGGATTTCGAAAACACTCTTGCCAGGCGAGAACGCTTGCGAGAGCCCGCGGTCCATTCCACCCAGCTGGGGACTACATAGTCCATAAACCCCAGTGCTCCCCAACGCCATTCCAAGCCGGAACACGGCCCTGGGTCCAGCGCCGGGCGATGAGGCACAGAGATAGTACTCCACGAATAGCGAGTTCATTTGACCACTACTAGGAGGCATCCTCCACTATTTACGAAAGCTAGACAACGGTAGCGACAAAAGAAACAAACAGAGGCGTCAAGAGATAGGGTGTGGACAAAAAAATTAACACTTAAAACATAAAAACATTAAATATTTCACTCATTAATACATACCTAATGGTACACCTAACTCTGCTTCAATAATTTCCTCCACAAACATAAGTTTTTTACCTTAAGGCAATTTGAGCGAAATATCACTTTACTTAGAAATCAATGAATTTGGTCTCATTTGAAAGAAAAACATCTCACCTATCCAATGACACCAAAATTTTTCCTCCTTACCACATTACTTTCGGAGTGATTTGCCAAAAAAAACCAGCCCTTATACATGGGAAATGGTATACGTGTGTGCACTCCAGAGAGACATTATTTACAAAATGAGGAATTTCTACCACTTAGATGTCGTAAAAAAAACTAAAAATGTGTAGTTTGTATGCGGGAGAATTTAAAACACTTAGTAATATTCCACAAACATTTATTTTCCCAACCGGTTTCAACGCTAACGCGTCATTTTCAAGGGACAATTCTCAAAGTTCTTAGGAGGTGCGCCAAATATATATCCAATTCACAAAAGGGGGAGGGGAGGTTAAGTAAAAAGGGGGGGGGATGGATAGGGGGAGGGGGGGTGAGGGTATTGCGAGGAAGCAACCGTCAAGGTGAGGGAAGGGGCTGTGGGTGTAGCACAGAGGTGAATGGAGAGTATTTAAAAACAGAACAGTCATTTAAAAGCACAACATCAGGAACACCTTGTCTCATACTAATTTCAAAATTCTCTAAAAAGTCCAGTTGAAAACCTTTGTCATTCACATGTAAAACCTTAGGTTTAAAATTACATTGGTGACCAGTTTCAATTATATGCTTAGCAAAACCTGATTTTGGGTCATTATTAAATATATATTTCATATGTTCTTTCGCTCTGGTAGCAAATTTGCGACCAGTTTGACCCACGTAAACACCATTGCATCCTTCACACTCTAATGAGCACACACCACACTTTTCCAGAATGTCCACCTTGTCCTTGGAGTTGAAAAGGAGTTTTCCTAACGTCACTGGGTTATAGTATCCTATTCTTAGCCTATCGTCCTGGATGTGTCTCGTTATTTTGTGGGTTAATGCCCCTAAAAATGGGAGTTTGCACCCTATCCATCCCCCCCCTTTTTACTTAACCTCCCCTCCCCCCCTTTTGTGAATTGGATATATATTTGGCGCACCTCCTAAGAACTTTGAGAATTGTCCCTTGAAAATGACGCGTTAGCGTTGAAACCGGTTGGGAAAATAAATGTTTGTGGAATATTACTAAGTGTTTTAAATTCTCCCACGATATGTTATTCCACCAAGTAGAGCCGTCAACAGTAGAAATGTAGTTTGTATGTATTCTCAACTATATTTGAAAATTAATCATATTGTCACCGCAATAGGTTCTTGGGTATCACGAAAAACCCTCCGTTTTGAAGGAGTTTCAAACGCACCGCGCGAAAAAAATGAGTTAATTTATCTTTATCTTAATTTTATTTATCTTCACTACCCCGACTACTGCTTCTCATTGGGCCCTCAGCACACAATGGGCCAATTTTCGTCGGTTGAATAACAGAAACAACATACGAGGCACAAACACCCATGTCCTGAGCAGAAAATATTTTACCAGGTGGGACTCGAACCCGCGACCCTCGGATTGACAGGCGAGGACTTTACCCCGCCACCACCGATATTTTCAATCAATTACTAGCAATTTCTATCATATAAAAGTATATTATTGCGCAATTTATAATGCAATATTTAATTGATATGTCCTACAGCTGGTGAAATTAAAAAGGTATAATTCGAATATGGTCTCTATTATGACTAGGGAACTATCTCGCTCGGACTACCTTAATAATAAAATAAACAATCACTCAAACAGGTGGTGGCATCTTTCCGAGTCGTTGAAAGATTAAGAGAGATATGAGAACAGAGTTGAGCGAAGAAGTAAACGGTACGTGTGAAAGTTAACAATGTGATCACAGGACGTGCCGATTCCCACGGGAAGGAACGACTCCCGTCAAACGGCTTGTCCACAGACGCAACACAATAAGTGTATTTCAAATAGACGTATCACTGAAATAAGAATAAATTCCCGTACTTATATCATGTTCAACTATTTATGCCTACAAGAGCGAATTAATGTAATGGAAAAAACAGTTTATAAATACTGTTGATGTTGAGGTACATAATCTCGCGTTGTATTTTGTTAAAAAAAACAGTGGCCCTGACGCGTCCTTACGTATAAAAAATATGATATAACGCTCTCTGTAAAAAAGGCTGTTTTTTATACAAACTGTGGCTAATACCATCGTTATAAAGCTCTCGCCTTCATCGTTAAAATAAAGAAGAATCTAAGAAATATGAAATTTTGAACGGTTTTTAAGTTGGCAATATACTAGGAACACAAAAATTCCAAAATGCGTAAACTCTCATCAATTGTTTAATGATACAATTTGGACAAGATTTTACCTCTCCTGACAGGTATACGGATTCGGAATCAAATACGTAGTACTGCCAACATAATGAGTGATAAGATAATGCATAAGAAGCTGCAAAGGGTACCACATCAAGTATCGAAGAGTGAAACTACGCGCTTTTATATTAACAGCAAAAACACGCTATCAAAATAACTGTGTCACACGTGGCGTTTGGGAAATTATTATTGGGAATCCCATTGTATCCTTGAAGAATTGGTGATGAGAGGTCGCAGAATGTGATTGAGACAGTCAAAGGGCCGAGACATGGCGTCGGCATCACATAAACATATATAACATTAAGTCTTTGTTCAAGATAAAACACTTTACACGTTCGGCGGTGCATGTATTTTCTTATGCAATTTTTCACAACAAGAATACTCAATGATTTTAGGCAAGCAAAATGCTAAGCGAAGTACTAAATAAAATTTATGTTTAAAGGGATTATTGATGGACTTGTGTATTGTTCACGTAAAGAAGCAATATAAATTTTTCTATTGAATGCTTCATTTACATTAATAATCAAATAAAATATGAAATTTGCAACAATATAACCTAAAGACTAACACAAAAAGACATGGCAACGCTGATGTAATTGACTATACATTTCATAAAGTAATGAGGAAATGCAACTCGATAATGTAACAAGTTACTTCGAAAGAGGAATTTATATTTTTTGTCAAACCTAATTACTTTTGCTGTGGAAGAGAGCTAATTGACAAGAATCATTATTTATACCACTGTTTTTCATAAAATGTTGATGCATATTGTTTAGATGGCCATATCTCAGCATTCTTATAAGCCAAGGTTAATACAAATGAGTAACAAAATTTAATAAATAAAGATCATTATTAACCTACAAATATAAACTTTGTAAATAAATTATAGGGAGACACTGTACTCATAACAGTATTGCTACTTCAAATTCATGGCCTGTGGAAAATGCATAAATTTACAAAATGGTAGAATTTTGTGTAATTTTTACATAATATACTTCGCAAAATATATTATAATACACTATATTCTGGACATATATTCGCCCTCGTTTTCCAGTATTCCATTCTGTTGTAATCCCTGAATAAGGATTCTAAATATACGGGAACGTTGGTAGATATATAATCATCTACATTAAGTAAGACCAAACGATTCAACAACCTACAACCAAGGAAGTTGCATAGATACATCAACATTACATATAGAGATCAAACCAGGTTATAAGAAAAACTCTTCACTTCTCTTCGCGTAAAAACGCCACCCATTGACACACAATCTCTGAATTGGGCACCAGCGGTATCGAAATATCAGCGGATAAAAGTTTAGTAAAAAAAAACTTTCAAAAAAACTGCGCCCCAGAGGGCCGACGTCCCAACTGCAGGTGGCACCAACTGAAGGGCATCAAACTTGGTGCACGATTCTTTAAAACACGACGCCAGTCCCGAAATTTTCCATTGCCAATCCCATGTCTGTCCCACTCACCCTCTTCCTATCTCTATCCATCTCTCTTTACTCTGGAGGCGGGCAGACGAAATAAAAAAAAAAAATTTAAAAATCCCACGACAAACACACTCGACTGCAATGCTCCTCACTCTGCCCCTCCAACATCCTGAACAACACTCTGAAAAATTCCAAACAGTTCCCTAAAAAGGCGTCCGTCGGAGAATACAAGTGGCCATTGAGTGCTTCGGAGCACTTCGCCCTTCGCCCTTCTCTTTTTATTTTCATTCGGGGTGGGGGGAGGGGAGGTGCCTTAGACTAGAGAACTCCGCCGGCGCGGAAGTGCCAACTCCGGTCTCGTCGGATTTCCCTCCTCTTCCTGCCCGTCCGTCCGTTGACTGTAGTGCTTCCCTTCGTCGGCTATGAGCCGGCCGAATATATAATGCACATTTCCACGAAAAGATCAATCGTCATGACGTATGGGCTGGTGTGCGAGCTGCGAAATCTCAGCGAAAGAAATTCAGAAAATGAGCAGAACAAATTTGAGGAGCGGTTGCAGTGTAATCTCAGATGGTTACTAAGTAACACCTGAGAAAGTAACATTTTAAAACGAGCTTCGCGAACAAAAGCTTTAAAAATTCACCCAAACAATAATGACATGTATTAACGTTAACGGCAAGATGACGTATCAGTTTTCCTTCGGGTGATGTCGTCTCAATTCGGGTTCTGTATTGTGCAGCAGACATTTGGTGAGTTTACGAGAGCATTATCTATGGGAGAGCGTATTAACTTCAAGTTTTATACTGAGACAGTATTTTACCAGACATTATAAAATCGATCCTTGTAATGAATGCTCCCTCACTGAGAAAGAATCAATATCATTGAGTGGCCAATACTTGTTGCGCAAAAACGTCAACAAAAAACGCTATAAAGTGAAATGGTGAATAAGAGAATGGTGTCTTATGTATCGAAAGTGGGCCACGCGTTTCCTTTTTCGTCGTCAATGAATTCATTTCTTGGGGAACTTATTATCCCATTACAAATTCTAAGTTATTAGCTTGGATTGGATTTTGGATATTATTGGTGAGGCGACCGACGGCTAAGGGTCATTTGCGCCATAAGGGGAACAAGGGTAAGGGAGGAAGGGTGGATAGAAACCCGGCGTCGGCATTAGCCTGCTCTTAACGAAAGGCGCCAAGGGGATCACGGCCTAACGTCTCATCCGACAGACGAAGTACTGTACTTGAAGTGCCCTCCACAAGACACTCAAGTAGGGATCGGGTTCTGAAAAAGATCATCCTCTGTAGGGATTTGAACCCAGGCCGCCCGTGTGGGAAGCGAGTATTCTAGCCACCACACCAACCCCGTTATTTATTTTCATATGCTTTTTTTGCCAAGGCTATGTTTCTTTTTACTGCAGAGGTGCTTCTGTTATCTCTTGAAATTATGCTCCCAAGGTATCAATACTGTAATCGTATCTAAAACTTTAGGGAAATACATTTCAGTCGACGAGAGAGAAATATTTCCGCGGTTCACTTGAACTAATTGGAATAGGCGGCATTATAATAGTAATGAATTAGGCCCGATAAAATTGATCTGAAGAGCGTGACGGATTCTCAGCATGTAATGCAGGGTTCGACGCCAGCTTCACCATTCAATGAAAATTACAGAGACTGGACGTATTAATACACTGCGCAATAAACTCGTATAAATTTGCACAGCAATAAATATCATCTGTAAAATCTCTTCGTGAATTACAGAAATCCGAATTCACGAAGAACAATCCAACGGTAAGAGGTAATTCTAATTATATATAGATCCGGCATAATGATCGGCATTAACTACATGATTCCTCTTTTACTAGCTTTCAACGAGTAAAATCGAAACTTCGTCTAGGAAATTTATGCGTTAAAACTCGTTGTTTAAACTTCACGAGGTTCTCCTTTCAATGATGGAATAAGAACAGGACATGTTTCGATGGATCACATTATGAAAGCAATTTTTTCAACCTATTTGTACGTTTAACTCAACATATAGAAATTGTCAATTTCGATAGTTGTTTATTAATGATCGGTAATCACTTTAAGCTACTTATACAGGACACGTTTTCAACACAATGACTATTGAATCCATACCACAATGGAAGCCATCCACCAGATAGCTATTAGAGTAATTCAAATGAGTTATCACTTAAGGTATTGATGATGCATCATATAAAACGTCAAAGAGTTGATGTTTTAGCGGGCACAATACATTTTTTATCTACATGCCACCCCACGGGTCGACGCAGAGGCAAGTGGCACGGGGTGTTAGGACACCATCCATGGAAGGGAAGGGGATAGGGAAAAGACGAGGGAACATCGAACAAGGCAAAAAGCATTAAGCGATAAATTATTTTAGTCGCATGCTGTTTTCATAATTATTCATAGTTCACAAAAAGGGTGATTTTTTTATACGCATCAGTTCCGCAGTGAATCGGTCATATTTTCCCTCTTCGGTCAGGAATAGAGGCAGCGTGGGGTCAATTTGACACCCCCCCCCCCGGTGTCGCTCTGAAACTCGCTGTATCTCAGTCAGGAGCATTGTGACACATTCTGTTCGCTCGCCGTCTGTGGACTATTAATAGAGGCTTATGACCCAAATTTCAACTCGATATCTCATTTTTTACGGCAGTTAGCGTTCAAAAAGAGACAGACGGACATTGCTAGATGGACTGGTAAGGTGATGCTGATCATTTCTATATATACCATAGCGTTTGAAACTCCTTCAAAACAGAAGGTTTTTTATGATACCCAAAAACCTACTGCGGTGACATTATGATTAATTTTCAAATATAGTTGAGAAAACATACAGACTACGCTGTTAGTTTTTTGACGAAATCTAAGTGTTAGAAATACCTCATTTTGTAAATAATGTCTCTCTGGAGTGCATAAGGGTACGTACCATTTCCCATGTAAAAGGGCTGGTATTTTTTGACAAATATCTCCGAAAGAAATGTGGTAAGGGGTTGAATTTTTGGTGTCATTACATGGGTGAGATAATTTTCTTTAAAATGGGACCAAATTCATTGATTTCTAGGTAAAATGATTTTTCGCTCAAACTACCTTAAGGGTCGAAGACAGCTGGAAATGGGGAGGTGTGAGAGGCCTCGAGATGCTGGGTTTGGGAGCCGTTGGAAACCCCACAACATACTGATATATGTACTCCTTATTTCTCATCATTCCTCCGATTCGACTCATTATGAGGGGCGTGGTTACTCCGCCACTCCGTCTGTCTCCCCACTCCACTGCACCTCCTCACCCACCTTTTCTTTGTCTGCGGTGTCCCACCCGACGCAGGCCGTGCGTCATTCATCCCCTTCGCCTGCAGATCCCCTCTTTCTTCCCCCCCCTCCCCATCCACATCTCCCGTCCTCCTCCTCCTTCCGCACCACTGCCTCGCATCGCCTCTGCGTCTGCTCCCTCCTGCTGCTCCTTCTTCCCTTTCTTCTTCTTCTTCTCGGAAGGACCGCAGTCGAATCTTCAAAAAACCTCCCCCTGACAACCCGCCCTTAGGGCCCGAGGTGGGAGGGAGTGAGGGTCGGCGAGATTCCTTCTGCGTCAGATGCGCTCTATTCTCGTCTCTGCTTCCCACATTTTAAAGAACGGAGTCACGCGTCTCCACGTCTCATTATTCGGTATGGCGGGCAGCGATGCAACAAAATCCTCATCTTATCACGTCTTTCCAAATCAGAAAGTGTAACAGATATCCGAAAAAGACCTTACGTCCACCTATTACCCCATGCGTTATGCCTCCGCATAACGGTATAGCTGAGGGTTTACACCACCACCCGTATAAAGGTATGACGTTTACAGGGGGCTGAAGAAGATGAAGCGTACTTAGAGAGTGTTTTCCAGGATCTCTGTTTTTACTTTGGTCACTTATTGTATGTAGGAAGATGATTTTTGTACCTATCAGTTCGGCAATATATCTCTCTCATTTCATCTCTTCTCTCGAACCTAGAGATGTACTGTGGCGTCAAAACGATATTAACGGTTTCAAACTTTAACGCAACTGTTTTGAATTTCACAAACAATGTAAGCCTACCGTGTAGCCACCGAGTCTCTAGCGGCTCGCTGTACAATCCCTCTGAGAGTTGTGAAACTACAAGTTCGCTTGAAGCAGATTTTAACGAAGCACGCAGGTTGACTTTGTACTTCCTTGGGTTGTATCGTTATGTCCAGGGTCTAAAACGCTCCGAGCATATTAATGTGATCTTTCAAAGGATGAAACATAAGAAGGTAATTTAAACGACGTTCCGGAATAATTTATGCCATCATAGAAAATAGGAAGGTGGGATGGAAGAGAAAATCTTGGGATGAAATCTTACGACACAACCTAAGTAAACTAATAGAAAACTGGCCGTAAATCGTAGCTAGGTTCATTTGAAATCGTATAATTATATCCTAAGGATTATAATTAAAAGTGATTCACCGCAAAATCTCGGTTTGGATCGGCGTACGGTCACCTTCACGAATCCTTGACAGCTAAACGCCCTCGTCTCCTGAAACTATTTCATTCCCTGGGATAAAAAAATATCCTATCGATGGTCAATATTTTTGTCACTATAAACAAATTAAGTGTTAATTATTATTATTTATTATTATAATGTATTCTACCGGTAAAGGTAGGTTTTGTTGAATGTCAGAGAATCTCCTCCCGTTCTTTTACTCATTCAGGGGCCTATCTTCCTCTAGTATATCCATTTTCGCCTCTGCATACGACCTACCCTTCTTCATCCCGTCCATGAAAACTGATCTCTTTCTTCCCCTTCCCCGTTTGCCCAACATCCTTCCCTCAATCACATTCTTCAGCAACCCATCACCCTTTATTACATCCTTCAGCCATCTACCCTGCCTATCCCGGATTTCATTCTAAAGATTCCTTTCCTCGCCCACCATCTCAAGCACTTCCTCGTTAGTCTTCCTTTCCGTCCACCTAACCTTCTCCATGCTTCTCCACACCCACATCTCAAATGCCTGCAGCCTATTCTCGTCCCCCTTTCTGAATATCCACTTTTCTGCCCAATAAAACGCTACGCTCCATATCAAGCTCTTCACCAGCCTCTTCTTCACGTCCTTACCCATTGTCCCCGTCATCAATTCTCTTCTATTACTAAACGCCTCCTAAGCTAGCGCTATTCTCTTCCGTATGTCTTTACTACTATGTCTGTTTTCCTCTAGCGTGCTACCTAAGTAATTAAATTGTTCTACTTGCTCTAGTTTGTGTCCTCCAACTTTAATCAAAACCTTCGCTTTCTTTGTCTTAGATAATCTCTTTCATTTTTTAAGTGATCACATAAACACAAAAAAATAAGTGTCCCTTCGCTTAATTTTACAAAAACTGTATTAAAATTAATACAACACGACATGCAATACATAAACTGATACAGTAAAATTAAGCAAAATCTATCATAAAATAATATTCTTAACATAAATAAATTTTTAAATAAACTGATAACCAAAATACGAGTAATAGCAACAAAAAATAGCAAGAAAATTACAACAACAGAATTCACAATGAATATGTTAAGAGGAAGTACCCTCTAATGAAATGAGCCTCTTCCTTGCAACAATTACAAATTGTTAAATGTTTTCAGCAGCCGTATGTATGATATGCCAAGTATAAATTAAAAACTCCTAGTCATCATCACCATCACCATCATCCTTGGCACTACAGCCAATGGCCTCCAGAACGTTCTGCTTCCATTCATCTCCTATCTTCGCCTCCATCTCCTGACCCCCAGTCTTCTCAAGTCGCCTTCTGCATCTTCATCAAGCCACCGCTTTCGTGGTCTTCCTCTGCTTCTCCTCCCTCCTGGAGTGCCAATGAAAACCTTTTTGACTGCCCTGCTTTCCTCCATGCGTTGTACATGACCAGCCCAAGGAAGTCTTCCTTGCTTCATCATCGATATGATGTTTGGTTCTCCATACGATTCATAGACTTCAGTAGTTGTCCTTATTCTCCATATTCCTGCATCTATTATGGCGCCGTATATTCTTTTGCGAATCCTTCTTTCCCATCTTCTGATTATTTCTTCTTGTGTTACGGTTAGTGTCCATGTTTCGGAGGCATAAAGGACAATAGGTCTTAGCACTGTCGTATATATGGCAATTTTTGTGCTTCTTGAAATATTCCTTGACATAAAAATAGGCTGCAGTGCATAATAGCATTTATTACCCATGAGTCACCTGTCTTAAATTTCAAGGGAAATCTGATTTTTTCCTGTTGGTAAAGATCCCAGATATCTGAAGCTCTCCACTCTTTGAAAATATTTGTTATTAATTTTTATTGTAGGTTCTCAAGTTTTGTCCTGGTTTCTTTCCATTTTCAAGTATTTCGTTTTATCTTCATTAATGTTTAATCCCAGACTTTCGGATACACTTTTAATGGAGATAAATGTCTCATCTAATGCATGTTTGTTTCTTGAGACTATGGCCAAGTCATCGGAATAAACAATACATTGAGTTTGTCGGTTTTTTATTGTTCCTCCTGGATTTATAGGGAGCTGTCCCATTGCTTCCTCCAAAGACAATATGAATAACATCGATGACAATGCATCTCTCACCTCAAACTCCGAGTATATGATTTAAATTTATCATTGCTCTGATTAAGATAAGTTAAATTTTCAAAAAACCAGCCAAGGAGTAAACGCCGAGTAATGCGAATGATGAGTGACTATTATTTGGCTAATATTTATCTCCTTCTGAAAACAATTTATACAATCAATGTTATATTTGTTCATTTTATGCGCAATTTTTTCTAAATATTTTCTTCCCTTTTCCCTATATTTTTTGGGGCCTCACTTGATATTTTTCGTCAAAGGTTTCAAAATTTTAAGGGTGGACATGTTACGAAACCTTGGTAATATTCAAGTCAACAGAAAAAACAAAGTGATCTGATGACACCCCTATGGTGGATCGCAGGGTATTATGTAGATAGGGGACGGAGAAGGGACGGTTTAAAGGCTGGGTGGGGCTATCAGTCTGGTCTCATACCCTGGTCCGTTGAGGGGAAACATGTCGGCCAAATAAATCTGGATTTTGGGAAGCCATGGAAAGGGCAAGTTGACGCAGTTACCGCACCGAGGGGGGGGGGGCGCACGACGACAAAAGGTGGATATGGGATTCGGATGGGGGCAGGGTTCATTTTTTTTCCAAAAGGGTTGGGGGAATATTGCGGCTGCGGCGAGAAAGGAAGAGAGAGAGAGGGTAAATGCAGTTAAGGGGGAGGAGGGGGAGAGAGCAGGGGTAAACGGGGGTGTGTGGGATGTGGAGGGGTGAAACGAACGACAATGGTCGATGGTCAATAGGAACATCTCTGAGGCTCTGATGGTCCATGTTTTGGCAACGATGAGTCGCGACCTATGTTTTCATACCCTCGCGTGTTTTTCTTCAATGTTCAATGGCAAAATTTTCTCCATTTGATGCCATTGATCATTGTCCTCTGCAAACATTAGCCCGAAGATGGGTTTGCTGCCGTCCCCCAATTGATAAAAACAGTCCACATCCACAAATACCGCACAACAAAACATGAGAAATCATTCATTATATCTTCAGTAAACAATATAACTATTTGTCATACGACAAAATATTCCAGGAATGTCTCCAAATCGAATCGAACCACCTTGCATTAATTTACAATTAGGTCTTGAACATTACACTTGTAATAGAAAAACGCTAATGACATTTGTCATTTGTATCTATGATTACTGGACGATGTAATTATGTTCCAAGGGACTTAATTCTCTTAAAATATAAGCTGTTTCTGTCATTTATACAATTATGGCCCAGGAGTTTGGTATTTGAGTAATTTCGATCGTTGCTACTGCTATTTTCGTTAGAGTTCTCAAGTTCTTGCACGCAAAGTTATGGATGTTATTCTTCCTATTACTTGAAATTATATTGGAATGAATAAATACATTCAGGAATATACTACTCATAATTCTGATGATGTCTGAGAGCTTTCTGCGCGTTGTATCGATAGCAACAAAGTTAATGATTCATGTTTGTACCATGTCACATAGACATTTTTTCCCCGAGTGATAAGTCGTTGTTCCTATCTCCTGTTTCCTCTCAATATTTTTCAAACAGATTGTTTTCACTTCATTCGTGTTTTGCCACATGTATTCTATCTTTTCGGAACTTTCATTGTACCGATATCTGTTCTTTAACTTTTCGTCGACTTTCTTCAGCGGTGGTTCTCTCAATTCTTCCGCTCTAACTAATAGTATAACCATTGACTGCTGTTTAAAATGAAATTTTTGCTATAATTCCGTGACTATAACTATTTGCAAATTAAAAAAATAAAACCTTGTCAACTACCTGTTATGCTTAATATTTTCATTTTTATTATGAGGTGCTGAGTTGGGCTCTTAACTCCAGCACAAACCCAGTCCAATCCACGAATATCAAGGCTTTTGGGTGTATTTAACAGACGTTAATTAATCTGAAATGTCCTCTTATTTCAGAGCAGGCCTTTAAAATTGTCATGAAGAGGATTTGCACATCTAATAGGATCAAATATTTTAGCACCGGATGAATTGAAGTTTTTCTAGTTTAATGTCATTGAAAGATTGCCATAAATAAGGAAAATCGTTTGAAATAGAGTCGTGAAATAAAGAACTTTCTGATGGAGTTTTAAAGAGCCGGCAAGTCATCCTGTTGAGGATTTACTGAACTTAAAAGAGGATACTTCATGCATATGACAATTAATGAGATTAAGGATCAAGGCTTTTAAGATTTCAGGATGGTAGCCAGTAGCCGTTGGATATTCTTATGATTGGTAAAACCTCGATTATTGTTCATTTATTCGAAATGCTCTTCACTTGGATGTGTCGTCCAACATTATTTAAGTCCTCACACAAATGATTTAACAGCTAAATCCAGAATCTATTTTAATCGAATACCATATCCTACTCATGGGTTAACCTTCTCTAAATGTAGAAAATAGAAATTCGCTCTTATGCGGCCACATCAGTGACGGTTGCAACGACGTTCATCGTTCCCAAATTGGAGCTGAAAAAAAATCAACATTTTTAGAGAACAACCGATTGCGTCTTATGATCGATGATTTTTTGGAGCATCATTAATGGTTTTGACTAGAATTGTGATTGTATAGTTCATCTTGTGAATCAAAATCTCTATCCTGAGATGTAGTCGGTGCGGGGGTTCAAATGAGATATGCATGATTGGTCTCATGTTACAAGAGGAGGATGAGGATAGTCAGAGTGGTACTTGAGTGGGCGTGGCTGGCATAAAAAGAGGGGAATCATGGGCAATGCGATATATAAGCGAGATATTTCCCCGAAAAGGGATCGTGGCCATTCGAGACTGACGGGAAACGCCAAGCGATCGGACAGATGCAGTTTGACGGCTTCCCATGGGCGTGAGGATGGGGAGAAGGAATTTTATCTGACTACATCGCGCAGTTAGGTACGCTGTACTGTGATTTGTGATACTGTGATGTGAATTCTCATAAAAGTGCAGAGGAAAATCCCTTTATCGGAGAAAAGCGGTTTAAACTCAGTGGGGCGCATTATGGGACGCCATATGCAAAACATAATCCTCGTACATATTGCAGCTTCAGTAAGTATCGTCCGGCTTTGTCCCTATTTTTTGCCTGAGATACGAGATCGTTGGCTTCTGCACAAATTATACCGACTTAGCACTGCCAGGGTGTGCAGCAGCAGGGCATTTGAAAACTCCCTGAGATTTCCAGGTTTTCCAGACATAATTTTTATAATTCCAGAGGAAATATTGATTTAATCTCGTTAATTACAAGAGAATGTACGTTATGTTTTTTGGGCGATTAAACGTAAGGTTTATTTTTTAGCTAGCAAATTTGGAGGAAAATAAACACAACTTGAAAATAGTTTGAGAGAAAATCACATCACCACCCTTTCTTAGATTTAAACATTGTCATGCTGGTGCTCAAGGAACAAGGTTCATATTACAGCCAGACTTTGCTATGCATATCATTGATATAAAATGATCAACAACTTAAAAAACTGAAGGAATTGACTATTTTACTTATATTGCTAAATGCGACAACGCGAGGGAAATTTGATTTAGCAACTTGCCGAAAAAGGCACATTTCTTCCGTTGCTGTTTTATATATTGACAACACAGAAAATTCCAGTCATTTCGATATTCTCCTGAGATTTCCCTGATATTTCCAGTGAAAATGAAATTCCCTGAGATTTCCCGGTCTTCTCGGTTTTCCAGACTGCTGGACACCCTGACTAAATAGTCAATGAAGGCAAGTGTATGAATGCCATTCGCTTACATTTGTTTAAAGCCAAATAAAGTATACTCTTGTATCCTTTACTGCACCCTTAGTACGATTTATAGTCGACCTATTGGCTTCCTATCCCAGATAAAGCAGTTCAAATTGTCTATGGTCTACTTCAAGTACCTTTCCTGAAGCGTACTTGCTTAACTTTCTGAATGCTACAGTTTATTCTGGTAGCGATGATGCAAATAGGGCCACACGAAAGGAAAATTCAACAATACAGACAAGACTTATACATACATACGTGCGGTGATTGTGGTGACACGAATGTTGAGGGGTGGTCGAAGATGTGTCAATATAATAAGTCCGGTGATACACCACCGCGTTGCTATGGTGACACTAGAGCAGGGAGGAGGGTGGGTAAGAGAGGTGATGGAGGGTTAAATCATTGCAGTCAGAATTGTCAAGGCGTGTTCATACGATGCAAGTGCCCGTGCAAATACATGGCCGAACAGACACATGGACAAATGCTTCAAATAAGAACGGAGGCTTTATTATTGCCACGTGTTCATGTATTTGCGCAATTTCGGGTGTTTACACGGGGTGCCATTTCAATGGGGAATCAGTTCAAGTAAATGCCCGAGCGGGCATCGAGTAAACACGTCTTCTGTCAGATTTTCCTGTTGATCGAATTCGTCTTCTTCGTACACGACCACTGAGTCCGGGGATTCTTATACGAGTTCACGGACCTCTTGCGGCAAGTTGATAGCGGCACAGTATAGCTGGGTTCACATGGCTGCGGAATCTGCGGAACGGCGTGTCTGCGGAAATGCATCTAGCCAATCACAGAGTAGTGGGCGGAGCTTAAGCCCGTGGAACGTGCCGACAGAAAATTTTGATATTTTCACTTTTCCGCAGGCGGAACGTGACGTCAGAACCCTTGAAAACAGTCGAAAATCGGCTTGCGCGAATTGATAATAACGAAACTCCTTCATACGCTAAGCAGCGAGTCAAATGTAGTTCATGAACTGCATGCATTACAGAGTATGAAATGTTACGAAAAGGTTGATGTCGATAGGGTGAATGAGATTTTAATTTCTTATGCTAGGGAGCACTTTTCACTACGACCAGCATTCAGCGCGTAAAACCTGACCATAAATTGAGCATAGGTTCTCGAGGTATATACATGAGGCTCTGCTAACAGGTTGAATTATGAGAACATTAACATTCTTTGGCTCTACCGTTTATGTTACGTTCCCGATCAATTAGCATTTCCCTTTCAGTGTCCATGCACCAAGCGACTGAGGAAATTTTAAGTAGGGAAAATATGCCCAACATGATCTTGTTGAACATTTTTGCAATAGGATATCTGGCATTGTCTGAATCCATTGTTCTATAATATCAAATAACTGGTGATGAAAGATTGCATACTTGGTGCTTCAGAATTAGTTGGCTATCTTGATATAAATTTAAGAAATAACACGACTCTAGGCCATCACCCTCTCCGCAATTTAAGACGACTATGCTTTTTCATGCTTACAGTCTGGGGATTACAAGTTATTTATGTACGATATGGGCAAAGTGGAAATTCAAAGAATATTGGGCATCATTGAGTAACCACTTTGTCTTTCCCCGATATCACTATCTCGAAAGAAAAATGGTACCTCGATATCCGAGTCATAACACAGTGAATTGCAATGGCGTTTTCACGGGTATTTCATACCTCTGCCACCTTATTGTAAACCTTATGTATTGCTCTTGTTATAAGTAAGGTTTTTAAATTTTCCATACTCTCCATTATACCTCCCAACGAATTCCTGTCATCATAGATTATCCATAAATGACGTTAGAAAGGACCAAAAAGGGTGAATTTTCTCGCCCTTGAGAACTGTTTCCGCGCGTTCCGCAGGTCCGCCATGTGAATCCCCCCAGTCCGCTTTACCGCAGACCCGCAATTCCGCACTCATATTAACCCAGCTCATTTCTTTCTGATAGTACCTGATTTACTGATTACATTGTCAGAGGTCAGGATTAGCCTCTGTTATTATGAAAACGTCTTCATTGGAATGTTTGAAATGTTTCATGCGCGATGTTCATGGTATTTTCATATGTCTTGTTTCGTTACTTCTGGGCCTTCTCATAAAATTCCCCAAGTTAACTTCACCAGCTATCAGGAAAATATGTAACGCAGGGGGCACGTAGTACCACTCATAATGCATAACATAAAATTTGGCCGTTTCCAGAAAATATAAAATTATTTTTGGAGAGCATTCGGAAGCCCGCAAGATATAACTTTCAAAGTGGTCGATAATTTCGCAATAAGATCGTAATCTGTGTTTGCATTAAATTAAGCTTGTAAAACTTAGTTACAGACACACTAGGTGGCTTAAACAGGAAAGCTCATCTAAAATTATCGGGATAGGACTTCCGACGGAAAGCTCATCTGTTGGTTGTGAATACTAAGAAATTGTTAAAGATATAAATTCTTTCAAGTTGTTCGGAAAAATCACCGATTATCAACGTATCTAACAATGACTCTGGAAGTGGGAGAAACTGTTCGTCCATATTGTTAACCCCACCGACGATTATTTGCTGTCTTTGTGACTGATAACTTTTTAACTGTCAGCAACCAGACCATGACCTTGGTTGCATATTCTCCTCGGGTCTTTTTCTCAAAGGCTAATTATGATTAGTGTCACTAATTGCCGAGGTATTCCAAGCAAATTAAAACTCTTATCAACAAGAACATTTTTTGCCTCGTTGTATTAACATCAGTTAAGTTACCATATCTTCCGCATTTGAAAAGATAGAGAAGTGATTTTTGCTGCAATGAATTGAGAAATAAATTTAATAAAGTTTATTTCTTAAACATTTGTGATATCTCTGAAATTAAGAGAGCTATAGCACATTATTTGTTTTTGAGGAATTAAATTTCGACGAATATTCGAGAGCCATCTTGAAAATAAGATACCGTTAGCATTGATGATAGTAGAACAAGAGCAATACATATCTTATGACCACTGTGTTAAGTTTCAAATCTCTCCAATCGATTATAGTAATTAAAATATGGGGTTTTCATTGTGATTTCAGAATACTTCTGAAAAATGTTTACGTTGCCATAGCTCGGTAACTATGCAGTTGCGACCCCATGTTGCTACGATGAGAAATGCTTAAAATCACCTCCCCTACCTCCTCCAGAAGTTTCGAACTTACCTCCTGAAACACCCTGTATAATAACAATAAACAGAGTACTCAGTAAGGCAGAATGTATGCAATCTGAAAACAACTGACCTTCGTAAAGGTTGACAATGTACTGAAAAAAGAATTGATATCTAGTTAATCATGGAGAAACACAGAATGAATGAATCCTTGATAACATCCGCGTGGAAATTGGGACAGACATCCCGTGGATTTTATTTTCAATATATTGCGACTTCTCGTGATACTTCTTTGTAAGTTCTGATACTTCTCAATGCCTTGCATATCAATGGATGTATATCACTCACAGATGGATGATCGATGGCGTCTACTGCTTAGGAAGTTTTCGGGCATAAGCCCTTCTTCAGCTAAGGAGGACCACTACTGATGAACCTCACATTGGAGTTGAGATGCTGCTC
This sequence comes from Ceriagrion tenellum, assembly GCA_963169105.1. Lineage (NCBI taxonomy): Eukaryota > Metazoa > Arthropoda > Insecta > Odonata > Coenagrionidae > Ceriagrion > Ceriagrion tenellum. The sequence continues at coordinate 3,651,640 of OY720644.1, forward strand.
TGAAAAACCTGAAATCGCAGCAATTCATTCTCATCTCTTCTCCCCTCAACTTTTTCTTTTATACGAAGACCTCCCGCGCTCTCCTTCAGTCACCCTCCCAATCTCCAAATTTGTTTCTAAAGCCGCGAGATCCAACAAACGTCACTCATAGGGAGCGTTGCCAATCTCCCTCTCATTGGATCAAATCCTTGACACAAGCCCCGTTGTCTCACCTGTCTACTTGACACCTTTTCCCGCACATTCGCGACCCCTGTAGCGAATGTCACTTATCAAATGATCACACGGGGAACCTGTCGCTAGAGAAATGTGATTCACCAGCAAACACTGCCAGGCCTTCTACGTTGGCCTCACAAGTACTCCTCTAAATATGCGGATGGACGATCACAGGAGCAGCGTGACGCAACAGTTGAAGTTGCCTTTAGTGAAGCACGCTAATTTGCATAACTTCTCCTTCAACGACTGCTTCCAAGTACAAGTCATTCGCGCCCTCCCACCCGACACCTCTATTATCAAGCTCCGCCATCGGGAGCAATCATATATCTCAATTTTAAAATCAACCTGCACTACCGGGCTCAAACTCCTCTAGCTTTCTCCATTTCCCCTTCCCTCCTACTTCTCCCTCCCTCACTTCCTCCCAACCAATCCCTTCTCCCAAAAACCAACCCCGCACCGAGTCAAACCCTCTAACCTCAACAAAACTACCGACTTTTCATATGTTCATTATAGCTCATTGTAGTTTTCCATTATGGTTTTTTTTGCTTGTATGTTCTTCATGAGTTTTTTGGGAGGTACTAAATAACATCGATAAGTTATCTCAAGTCTTCCTCTTTTCCTCACATGTTATATATCGTGTGTATTTTTTATTATCCGACAAATTTATACCATGTCCCGCTACCAGCTACCCGCTATCCAGCTACAGACAATTTTTCTATTCCGAAACATTGCGTTGCGCGCAAAACATATATAAATATCGCAGTCCTCAGAAAAAATAGTGAACAGAGGCCACGTGACGGCGAACACCAATAGGCATTCATCATAAAAACCTAAGAGAATTTTTACGTTACACGATTGCCGATCACATGATCGCTGGATTTGATCAACTATCAACTGTTAGTGGAATGAGAGCTGAATTTGATCCCCGATCAGTGAGTTGACACCGATTAACTGATTGTCGATTGATGATAGTTTGGTGAAACCGGGAATTAGAGTCAAAATACACACCGCGCCGCCGCAGATAAAACAAACGGCGTCGGCGGCCCGCAGTTGTTATTACCTCGGCGGTGGCATGCATTGCCCGGCCGGCGCAATTTTTCCCATTTTACCCATAGATATCGCTATTAAGGTAGTTTGAGCGAAATATCATTTTACTTAGAAATCAATGAATTTGGCCTCATTTTAAAGAAAAATTCTAATGACACTAAAAATTTAACCCCTTACCACATTTATTTCGGAGACATTTGCCAAAATATACCATGCCTCTTACGTGGGAAATGGTACGTGTATGCACTTCAGAGAGACATAATTTACATAATGAGGTATTTCTAACACTTAAATGTCGTAAAAAAACTAACAGCGTAGTCTGTATGTTTTCTCAACTATATTTGAAAATTAATCATATTATCACCGCAGTAGGTTTTTGGGTATCATAAAAAAACCTTCTGTTTTGAAGGAGTTTCAAAGGAACCACGCGAAAAAAATTAGTCAAGTTAAAAACTTCTTTAGATATTAGATATTTCCATTTAATTGCTAACAATTTCTGTCACATAAAACTATATGATTGCACCATTAACAATACAATATTTAATTGATGAGCCCTACAGTTGGTGAAATAAAAAAGTAGATTTCGAATACGGTCTCTATTATGACTAGGGAACTATCTCGCTCGGACTACCTTAGGAACGTAAAAGTGACATCTCTCGTGAATTGGTACATAAATAAAACGTGCGTATTTACGGTAATCCATCCCTTGTGGAAGGAGATGTTAGGACGTCTGACACGAAACAGGCAGAAAATGGGAAAGGTACAAAAATGGACTGAGAGTCGGTGGGATATGGGATTCAGAGGAGAATGGGGAAGAAGTAAAGGGAAAGAGGACGCAGCAAAGGAGAAACACAAGAAGGAAGAGGGAGAAACAAGGGGGAAGGGATAGGGAAGAGGAAAAGACAGGGCGGGACGGGGGAGCGAGTCGAAAGAGCGAGTGCGTTCGGAAATCGATATATCGAACACAAGGCCCTCTAAGGCTCATCTCTACACAGACGGCACTGGAAAGAGGATTGCCGCTCCGTTAGTCTTTTGTTTTATTTGCTTTTTTTCTCAAATAATTTTTCCTCTGGTTTTTTCCTCTTCAACTCCACATGATGACGACGGTGGGGAAGGAAAAAAAATGAAAGAGGGAAGCGAGGAAGAAAAGAGACGGCGTAAGAGGAGTGGCCAAAAACCTAATGTCGACGAGAGAGAGGCTTAAGACGGAGAGACCAAAGGAAATGGATACAAATCCAGGGAAAACTGATAGAATGCAGTCAGTTGAACAACTTGGCCCAGGATGTACACTATGAATTGAAATAGTAATGAAGGTGTTCATTTAATAGTGAACCACTGTCATTGAAAAAAGTATGACCTCCGGTTTGGGTACGGATCAAGAATTCACGAGCAAACGCACACAAATGTAAGCCATATCAAACTTTAGCGTACTTTATTCTGCGCTAACCATGCTAATTATTATTTTTTCAATTCGCCAACGAATTTTATATAGCAATGAGAACAAAAAAGTCCCCGTTGTAGGAGTTTTCTAATGGACTGCACTCTTTTACACTTCATCCAGAAGAAATCTGACATTCAACCGCTGGAAAGAGGAGAGACAATTCCATCACAACCGTCGTGAATGTGATGCTCCAATTTAAGCTCCTCCTTTTCCATAAAATAATGTTGCTATCAATTTAATGAAGTTATTTTCTGTTAATAACAGGGAGTCTCAAAACACCTCCTTGGTCTCGTTCTATAGTATAAAAATCGATCTTCGTTAACTTTTAGGCTCTCCAGCACAGTAATTAATTGGCTCTTGTAACTTTTACAGAAAAATTCAACTTCGCCACTGTCTGGATTTCGATGGCTAAGCATCATCATTAGATGATAAAAATAAGTATCACACGCCCCCATTTTATTGTAATTACCAGGAGAGGAAAGGAGGGGATCAGGGACAGAGGACATATTTGGGAGAGGGGGTCGTACAAGGGAAGATAGGACAGGGGAATTGGCGGGAATTAAACATTCATTGACAAGGTTAATAATGGGCGAAGACATTGTTTTAAAACGTCGAGCAGTTCTAAAGGATTAAGCTGTGGTCAGTTAAACGTCAAATGCAGCACATCCACTTTAAAATCACCGCTGTGTTTACAGGTTAGAAGAAGTTTGGCAAAATTACTGTTTTCATTATGTCAGTTCTTGAAAGCACTGTAGTGTTCTTTGTTTGAGAACCGATTCAGAGGTAGCATAACGCCTAACATGCGTCCCAAAGTATTCAGCTCAGCAGAACAGCGCACATCTGGACGTCAAGTGTTTGGATTCCAGAGGAATTTCTGTTTTTCCTTACTTGGAAGTGCGATGTCGAATCCGGAATAATGGAGGTATATTGACCACTTAGCATTTCCAATGTACAAATTTGATGGTTGGCCAAAGAGCGCAACACTGATATTCAACAAATAACTGATATAAGTAGAACGGCAGATCAGCGACATCAAATTACGATGGAAAAAGTTAGTGGGTCTGCCACTTAAGAACTCTAATTTTACAACTGAAAATTTGAATGTTATTTTCAACCAGGATATTATTTCATAACAGTGCATGACCCGGCAAACGAAAATAGACGTGAAATTAAAGCTTAGCGGTGTAAAACTGATTACTATTTACTTATTATCAGGTTTAAGATAATATCTCAAATTACAAGATGTAATCTCGAATGAGTCGTCAATGCATAGTAATGTATTTCAGGTAGTTCCGATACATTCCTTTCATACACAAGTGGTCCTAATTTTTTCACCACCAAAACGCCTATCGATTGTGGGTCATAACTCCCAATACAAAATTCCCAGTCACTTACTCCTAAGTCACTATTTACACGTTCCAGTTTCCTTTCCATTCCTGTCCTATGACGCGTCCTACGCATGCGCTCTAATCTATTCCGGGTCTCGCCACCCGGAATTGATTAGAGCGCATGCGCAGGACGCGTCATAGGACAGGAATGGGAAGGAAACTGGAACGTGTAAATAGTGACTAACTACAAAAATTCCCAAAGAACAAAATTTCCCAAAATACTAAAATCCCAAAATTGAAAATTCCACAATTTTTTGTAACAAGTATTTATTGTATTAAGTAATTCAGAAAGTAAAATTTGAACCAATGGCTCGTAAGGGTTCTCATAATTTGTGCTGGCGGAGCTCCTTGATGTTCTTCTGCTTTTCGCTTTATGGAGAGAATAACTTTGAAAGCACTAACTTCTTCTCTATCTGAAGCATGCGAGTGTTCATAGGATTGTTGCTTTTTAATTTGCACTCCAGGACCACCAGCTGTAGTTGTGTTCACTCGAGCGTTGCATGCGGGATACTCTCGACACCTCCAATAAACAATATTCCTGCCCATATTTTGCCGTAAATACAAAAAAACCATCAGTGTGTAAATATACCTACGCGATTATCTTTAACATATATTTCGGCCATGGTAATGTATAAATAAACAAACAAACCATAATCAATTGAACGTAGCAACGGAAGATACATAGAGAAAAACATTTAATATATTTTGGCAGTTTAAGGAGATATAATGTAGTATTGGGAGTTTTGTATTTTGGGAAATAGAAATAATTGGGAGTTTTATGGAGAAATACCCTTTGGGAGTTTAAGACCCCCCAACCCGCCTATGCCCTTCACTCTAAGACAAAAGAAAATGAATACTTACTAATCATTCAAATAATTAAGTTCACAGCTAGATGCACACTAAATGCTACTAAAAATTAAACGAAATGCACATCCATATTGAAAATAAAATAGTTTCTTACTGGTACTCACAACTCTATGACCAATTGAGAGAGGTTCAGACAGGTATGAGCACTTACCTATAAAGAAGAAGAGAACATGATAAATAACCAAATATGCCATGCTTCAGATCGGACTAAAGTTTACTTTATAGTATAAAATCAACAAAACTGAGATTGAAAAATTGACCAGGCCCTGGTGCTGTTAACTTTTATTTGCCTCATTTACAAAAGATATGTAGTAATTAATGCGATTTGAGCATTTCTGCCTCCAATCATCAAGGCAACATGTATTGGTAACATGTATTTTTACATTTGAGGAATTGTACCTACTGATCCTGCAACTATGGTACAGACTTAAGGCAAAAACTATTTTTTTTTAAATTTAAATTTATATTTTATATTTAAAAAAAGCAGTGTTTGGATAAATACATTCGGGCTTAAATTAAAAGTATATATTCAATAGTTTCTGGCTCTAATTTGACTTTTTAAGGATTTTTTTATTTTTAAGTCGATGGAGAGATTGATAAGGATGATTTTATTAAAATTGTCCTTAAGAGTGACAAATTCATTTGTCTCGCGGAACATTCGAAATTTCCATCGTCACATTTAAATCTCGATCTTTGTGTCAGTGATTCATTATTTTTTAGTGTCCAAGAGGAGAATGCAACTGTCCTAAATTCCATGGAATACTGTTTCTATTTTTTGGAAACTCTCTCGAAAAATAGATATATAAAAAGATGCCTTTGTTAAAAATTCCACCAAATTAATTAATACATTTTATGGCAAGTGATATCTCGCTCGAACAAACTAAATCATGAACCCAGTTTGACAAGAGCAGTGAGGTTCGCTGAAATATGAAGTTGCAACACAAATGTCAATCATTTCATTTCACTACTTCCATTACAAGTAGGCAAATATAATCAAGAGCGCGAGCCAAAATGGTATGAAAGTAAAGGTCAGAGATGATGAATTTGCATGAATAGTGAACGGTCACAAGAAAATAAAATTTCGAGATGGACGAGAGCAATTTTGAAATTAAAATCCCTTTAAAACCCGCGTTCAACGATGCATTAACTTGAGCATATCATATCATCAGCACACGCATAATTAGACCCCATGACCCGACTGCTTGGAATCTCCCGTCGCAAATGTGGCAAATGCGGCATTTTTTTTTCCAACAATGGGGTACCGCGCATTCAGTTTCAACTGATTACACTGCCGTGCATAAAATGGAGAAGGGGAAGGGTCGGGACAATCCCATTTCATTTCGACGAGAAATATGAAGAGCGAAAATAAACCGGGATTCACTCCAAATCATCACCCTTAAAGCCGCACACTGATTCGCTTTAATGTGATGAATAATTCATCGAGGTGATCAATACACACGCTACGAAGAGATGCACCAACGCATTCACAAATCGTAAATTACATAAGTATACACAAACTTCACTCACTTTGAAACTTCGCCATTACGAAAAAACATGCTATAGTATTTTTAATCCACATGAAATCCATAGGTTAGATTATTACATCCCCTCCCAATCGTAAGAGTCGTAGATCTCTCTTTCAGGCATTGATCCAGCAGCAAAATTGCATAAGAAAAAATGGTTACAAAAACGAAGGAACTTTCACAATAAATTTCAAATTGTCTTAAATTCAGCACAAAATTGACCAGTAATCCCTTCAGCAACCCGTGCCAACGTAGAAAAATGAAGGCATAGGGGAAAAATGCCAATGAAGGAATCTATATGGAGTAATCGATCAATCATCTACAGACTTTGCTTACTTTGCAAAAATTAATTGAAAAGGATGACTGCAAAATATTCGCATTTCCGCCACATAATGCTAAATACTTTTATTAATAAAAATAAAGTAATGCGCCAATTATTATTTATTATCATAATGTATTCTACCCGTTAATGTAGTTTATGTTGAATGTCAGAGAATCTCCTCCCGATCTTTTACACATTCACAGGCCTATCTCCCTCTAGGATATCCTTTTCCTCCACTGCATAAGATCTACCCTTCTTCATCCCGTCCATGAAAACTGATCTCTTTCTTCCCCTTCCCCGTTTGCCCAACATCCTTCCCTCTATCACACTCTTCAGCAACCCATCACCCTTTATTACATCCTTCAGCCATCTACCCTGCCTATCCCGGATTTCATTCTAAAGATTCCTTTCCTCGCCCACCATCTCAAGCACTTCCTCGTCAGTCTTCCTTTCCGTCCACATCACCTTCTCCATCCTTCTCCACACCCACATCTCAAATGCCTGCAGCTTACTCTAGTCCTCCTTTCTCAGGGCTCACGTTTCTGCCCCACACAACGCTACGCTCCATATCAAGCTCTTCACCAGCATCTTCTTCTCGTCCTTACCCATTGTCCATGTCGTCAGCTCCACTCTATTACTAAACACCTCCTTAGGTAGCGCTATTCTCTTCCGTGTGTCTTTGCTACTATGACCGTTTTCCTCCAGCGTGCTACCTAAGTAATTAAACTGTTCTACTTAATGCGCCGATTTACAATTTGTTTCGCGCATTTTTGCCACTATAAAGATTCCGAGAGATATCTTTGACACAACCAAAAAGCGGCCTTCAAATAAGTGGATTGTGAATTTTTTCCATCAAATTAGTCTCTAATTTCCATCATTAAATTAATGCATGTCCCATTTATTTCGAGTGAGATTTTTCACCCGTCACACGCCTTTCCTTTCGGGTGGAGGTACGTTTTCGTTCGTACGTTCGCGTATATTCGCGTAGAGTCGCGTCGCCCGAGTTGAATTATTTTCAACTTTCGACGCGTGGAACGCGTAGAATCACACAGATGGCTGACCGGCGAAGTTTAGGTTATATGGATGAAATGATCATCTCCGAAATTCGAGAGAATTACACGTTCTTGTACAATTATAAGGACTATCGATACAGGGATAGAAACCTAAGGGAGAAAGCGTGGGGGGAAAAGGGATTCAATGGTGCCGCTGCATCCAATTGTTTTTTTACAAAACTACACGTTAATTAGCTCTCAGCAGGTTGGCGTGCGGATGAGAGGAATTAAGTTGTAGAGGAAATCGAAGAATAATAGCTATTGTACTTGGATGGAGCTAGATAACTATTAACACAAAATTATCAACAATTGGTTGTAGAGCGATTAGCGCACACGGTCTTCACGTTTCTTTTCTTTTCATTTCTTTTCGGCAGTAGATGGCGCGTAGATACCGCCTACGCGTCTCGTCGCGCGCGTGCGCGTCTGACGCGTCCATGAAAACGTAACTTTAAGGGACATCGATTCAACGCGTTCAGTCACACCCTTGCGAACAGCCTTCACTTTCCGCCTTTACGTGTGGCGTATTTCTTCGCATCTCTCGGCCCTCAGGCTACCAGCGCCTCTTCTTTCAAGTCTCTCGTCAATCACGTGACTGCCTCATTCCACCACTTCCTCTCCCGAAATTCCCTCCTCCAACTCTGCTTTTCATTCGACTCTCATCTCTTCTCTCATCCAGAACGAGTCAACTATTACTGTCATTCAAAAAGTAATAAGGAGAGGAGAAGACTATTTTACAATAAGATTTTTGTGATGATAGGCGAAGATTATTTACCGGCTGAAGATTTCAATACTTACGAAAATGAAAAGGAGTTGTTCATATATGATGAAACATTCAGATTAACACATCTGATTAAGCAATTTTAGCATATTTAGCTATATTCCTGTATTTAGCCATTACTCATAATACACAAACAATTTTATTTATAAATATCTACAGGCCTAAAAACAACAGTAAGAAGGATTTCATAAATAGTTTGGAATTCTTTATCGACACTAGAGATGAGGACCAAATAATATTACTGGGAGATTATAATTACAATTTAAAATCACATAGAGATGCTTATGTGGCACTATTCAAAAATTTCCTAGCCACTTATGGGTTTCTCACTTACATAAAAAAAACTACTAGATGTGAAATCACAAAACATCAGAGTCACAAAATCATGCATCGACTATATGAATGCTAGAGGCTTTCATTCTAATATTGAAGGTTTCATCATAAAAACAAAAATATCTGACCACATCCCGTCTGGTGTCTTTATCCACTCTAGTGTGGCTAGTACATATATATGTAGGTGTGTATATATATGTATGCTGGTATGTGTATACACATGTAATTCATTATTTTATTTTTTTTCATGTTTACGAAAATAATGTTCAATATTGTATAATATCCAAAATGTTGTTAATGTTTTCATTGAATGAGCGAACAAAGTATCCGATCACTCAATAAGATATATATTGGCACCTGCTCACAAGCCTACGGCTTAGCAGGACCAAAAATAATAATACAAAATTACTTTTAACATTCACGCCTTCATAAAGTGTACTTTTCCCCTTTTTTCATGTTTCAAGAATTTTTTTCCTTTTTTGTACAAGTTCCTTATTCTTAGTTCTTGCTTGTTAGTTTAAGGTATACTTTTTTTTGCTTGTGATGAACTACTGTAAAATATTATTGTAAACACAAATCAATCTAATGTAAACTTGTATTATTTGTATAGTTAAATCTCATTTAATGTCAAAAAAATTACTCAAATCCATCGATGATCGGTGGATCGGTACGACCTTTCAAAGTCAAATATATTATTACATTAAAACGTTTCGATTTTCTTCGTTAATTTTTTAAATCCGTTTCGCTTTGATATTTCTCCTCCCTTTTTACATTGGTTGCACACATATTTCCCTCGTAGGTAGGCAATGTATCTCTACGTTTATTACAGGATAAACATATTAATATGAGACATATTTTTCTTCTTGTCTCTTTAACTTAGGGTTAAGAAAGAAAAACTCGCACAGATGTTGAAGATTTCACTTGGCGAAAGGTCGGATTTATAGTAAATCAAACTCTGTGTCCTCTACAATTTTATCATTAAGAGTACAGCCGGTTTCGGCAGCTACGCTAACATCAGGTACTGGTTTCAATAAGTGACAATGAAAAGAATTTAGCTGACAAAATATTTATAATTTGAGTCTGAATAAAGAATATGCATTCTGCACGATTTTCAGAGCGACTATGGATCCAGATTTTGACATCTGAGAGTAAAGTGAATTTAGCCGTAGCAAAAAGAATAAGAATTCCGATTCCTGAGGTAAAATATAAATTCTATCATAAAGGTATTTGACAGTATACCCCGACTGGTGAACGAAAACTCCTCAAGTCTCCATTTGAATTCCAATTTCATCAGAATACCCTGCAGACCGGTACTATCGCATAATATGTTAGTGAACCAGTAATAATTACCTTGAATATTAATAAAACCAGTGTACCTGATGATAACGAAACTGCCAAAACCGGTTTTACTCTTAAATAATAAAACTGTGGAAGACGCAAAGTTTAATTTACTACAAAAACTTGCACCTTCCCCCAAAGTCATTGCGTCAACAAGCGAATGCATGGTGGAGCGTAACAGTGGCGTACGAAGTGCTTTGTCGGCCCCGGTGGCGGCGGAGTTAAGACCTCGCCTGCTAACCCGAGGGTCGCGGGTTCGAGTCCCGCCTGGGTAGAATATTATCTGCCCAGGATATGGATGTTTGGATTGGATGTGTATGAATTATGCTGTGTTCGGGATAGTGAAGATAAATAAGTAAAAAACCTTCGGATCGCAATGCATCGTCCACTTTGATAGGCAGCCGCCAATTACTTGTATGTCCTGATCCAATAAATACAGAAACAATACCAAGAATATAACATATTTACATGCTCTAATGGATGCTTAATAACGGATCATTAATATCTACATTGCTATGTATGAAATATCCTCTTAAACACGGTGAGCTTAGTCTTAAGATCTAACAGTAACGGTAAGTTTGTCCCCAAAACTCAACGCAACTTAACTTGGGACATAATGAGAACATTCGGGGTCGATTGAATTCGACCGGGCAGGGAATCTACACATATATATTCATCTTTCAATGAGTGACAGTGAAATGAATTTAGCAAACAAAACATTTTTAATCTGAGTCTAAATGCAAACCATTTTTCCGCACGAATTTCAGAACGACTATGGGATCCATATTGCGATATTTGAGAGTAAATCCTGATGAACTGACAGCTGGAGAAGAAGAGGGAGCAACTCAAATACGCCCAGTTTTATATTGTGATGCATACGGTGCGCCAGAAAAACCATAGCGCAAACTTTCGGCAATGACACGTCCAAAAAAAAGGCAACACCTCTGGTGACCAGGCAGCACTACTACGTATGTTCGTTTACCATATCAGCAACACACGGTCGGTCGGCAGCTCGTACATTCGTCAATAGCGCAAAAGGCAAATAGATTCACTAGAATTTAAGGTAATATCTTCAATAAGATTAAATCGTGGTCCGAAACAGCCCAATGGAAATAGTCCAAAGCTAGTTGTAGCAAGGTCCAGGATTTCATGAAACAACGGAGCATTTCAAACGTTTCAGATCGAAGCGGCGAAGGTAAAATTCGGTGATTAATGTCTAATAATTTTTTATGCATTTGTCTAGCATCGAGAAGTTATATGTTTACTATATATTAAGCGCTACGTGAACGGCGTTTATAGCATAAATACCGAAATGGACATCAAATTCACCATGACGACGTGCCTTTTTTAGCAAAGCGTCAAAATATATGGTTTTATTTTAAATTTAATACCGTAAAACTTTGATGGCGAGTTTTAAATTTTAAGTGTTGCCACCGTGTATCCTCTTTCTTCTACGGCATGAACAATTGATTGAAAAAATAGAACTAGTTCACAAGTATAGAGGCCGAATATGGGTCATGCGGTATCAATTACCAAAGGGGTCAGTTCAAAATCAAAAATATCGCATAAAATCAATAGCCGATGCGCTGCATGTTCTATTGTCCCACATTAGGGCAATGCTAACGCGAAAGCGTGGGCGAAAGGAGGTAAATCACCCGAATCTACACTTCTCAGACACTGGAATTGCAAAGCGTCGACTCCCACATGCACGGAAAAACTACTTTCCTCGATATAGTGGTACACAACTGTTCGAGGGATTAAGGTGGGAGCCCCTAGAGACTCGGAGGCTGCACGCTCGGCTTAGGCTGCTTGAGAAATTCAGAACTGGTGTGTTTCAGAGCGACACAGAGAATATTATCATGATCCCTCACTACATTTCTAGGTCTGACAGAAGCGAAAAAATAAAGGTCATTCTTTCCGCGTACAATAAGCGACCACAATAAAAACTGAGCTCCTCCAAATACACTCCTATAGGACATGTCACTATTTCACCTCCCAAAACTTACACCTTTACACGGCTGGTGACCTACCACCCCCTGCCACACGCCCATGCGGCGGCTTGCGGGGTAATATGTAGATGTAGAAGTAGATACTCTATCGAACAAATAGTAAATTGGATTCATCTTAGAGGTTCAGATGATAACCGATCTCACTTTTCGAGACGTTCGCGACACTTCCCCGTGTTTATTTAGAGAAAGACTCCACGTCATGGAAATCCCTAATTGGCCGCCTAATCATTACGGAGCAATCTCGCTTCACCCTGGTTTCCATGGACAGTAGTGCGACTGTCATTTCTCTTTCTCTCCCTCCGCCCCTCCCTCTCTCTCTCTCTCTGAACCCTCATTTCACCCTCATCGACGTCTCCGTCGCTGCCGTTAGCAGCCTTGACCGTACATATATCGACGAATTATCCACGCATTAATATTACCCCACTTTCCTGAATATAAGACCCCCCCCATTTTTTCCCGATAAATATGTTTCAAAAGTGGGAGGAGGGGGATCTGATACGGGGAGGATAAGCCAGAGGGTGTTCCTTTTATACCGAGTTACCCTTAATTAAAGTGTTCTATTCGAAATTCTTTGAATGATTCACTTCCTTAAGCATTCAAAAAACATTTAGAAACACTTACACCTCAATTACAAATCATGCATCGCACAAACATTCTTTCCAAACTGGCACTGGGCACTTCCCCGAGGGCTCTCCCACCTGTATTATATTTTTCCTGGAATTTGAGCCTCAAAAGTGGAGGGGGGGTGGGTCTTATATTCAGGTTAACACGGTAGTTAGTACGATATCTATTAGATAGCTTTCCCGTAATCACAGGAAAGCTATCTCGGAGATGAATCGTGCAGAATGACGGTGAAAGATAAAAAGCCTTTAAGCGCCTATCATGCCCGCATGGAAACGCATTAAAGTAGTCTGGTTGGTGCCTGGGGTGACCATGCATCAGATTTTCTGAAATTTTGGCTGTTCAATCGTGACGGGTTCAACGACTTGGTGACGTTCTCTATACTGTTTTCAAATCTGCGTTTTCATCTCATAGACTTGAGTCTGATGATATGCGGCCCAATGGGCACTTGTTTATCCCTTCTGCGGCCATTAAACATCTAGGCCAACGCTTACCGCCAGTTCCGTCGGCCAGTGGGGGTATTTTTGTTTTAACTTCCTAAGTTAATTACTGATTTGAAAGTTTTCAAAATTTTCGGCATGTGAGATACCCTCTTCATGTTGATGCAAAATCATCGAGTGCCACTAGCGCCTCCAAGTGGCCTTCTCCGCAAGCCAAAATTCTTCCTTCCCTAAGGTGGTGGCACCTGAGAAATTCTTCCCAAAGCTCTCAAAAATGTATGTGCAGTTTTAGCATTGCTTTGCCACTCTATATATACTTACTCTATGCCTAAGGTGAGCAATGAGAATATATCGGAGTCATATATGGGCCAACAAATTCAAACAAGTGAGCATAGCGTAGTGGCTAGTGTAATAGTTATTTTGTATTTCTGGCGCACATGTTTTGAAATGAAACCAGAACGCAAAATGGACAAAAAGTAGCATCTGTCGAAGGTACAAGTACAAAAGTTTGGTTGTGTGTGCGTCCATGGACACTCAAAATTGACAATTAGCCATCATATTTTCAAATTTTAGACACTTACCAGAATATATTGGTAACCACAGTTATGCCATTTTAAGATGTTATCCTTTCATGTAAAATGCATTTATTGCACAAATAAATTAGACATTGTAGATATAAAGCAACGGTATACTGACTTTATCTTCTTTCACAATATACGAAAACTTAACTTCAGAGTAAACTTAGTCGAATTGTTAGTCATGCTATTCAACACATGTGCCAATGCTGCCAGAAACAAGGCTATTATTACTTCACATGCGCATCTTAGGGAAAAAGCATTTATTATATTTGTGAAATCCTTTCGGGTTCAACGCCGGGTTAAATTTTCTGCTGCTAACGTTACGATGGGAAAGATGGTGTCCACTGCTTAATAATGCTAAATAAGAGAAGGAACACCTGGATTGGCCATGTTCTCCGACACGAAAGCTTGGTCAGGACCATACAAGAAGGTACAGTATAGGGAAAAAACCAGACTAGGGCAGACCTAGACTGGACTACATGGGAGTGTTGATGAAGGAACTAGGTTGCCAATCGTACAGAGAAGTGAAAAGATTGGCCCAAGATCGGATAAAGTAGAAGACTGTCGCAAACCAATCCTAGGGTTGTAACCAGAGATGAAAAACGTTACGACAGAATACCGTCATCATCAGGGTAATGTTTATTTTTCACCGGGTGGGTACAAAGTCTTCCATAAGAATTTTTAGCCTTTTTGGGTCGCTTATTCATAAGACTAAACAAATTTCGCTCGAAATGATTTTCACAGAAGTTTTTCTTACTTCCTTTACATTTAATTTCATGCAACGAATGATTCCACGTCGGGACACAAATTCTCACGGCATACTCACGGTATAGCTAACAAGAGCACTGCTTTCATTTCGTGATGAAAGGACGTTCTTCCTAACCACTAAATAAAAGATTATAAACCTTTAGGGAAGTACCACAAAGGTTTTGAGTGTGGTTCCTTTGGGGGAAAGCCTGAAGTTGCGGCAAATACCAGGTGTTCGCTTCACTAGCGCGATTCATATCCACTCCTCCCACTTTTTAGGTTCGGCCGCAAATGTGCTTTCCAACGAATTCAGAAGAATAAGAGGCTTTTTTACGAGAGAGCGCTTAAACCTCGATTCAGAATGCAGTATTGGTCTGGTTGAGATCCATTTAGAGGACGTCTAGCTTCAACTTTTAGTGAATTCCTCGGTAGACGACCGCATCGTCAACAAGTAATCTACTCTCTCAGTCAATGGCTCGGAATCGAGCGCATGTTTTTCGGACTATCTGGCGCCACTTTCCTCCATCTTGGGCCGCGTGGACGGCATCACTCAGATTTAGATTTGTGTCTTTATTTGATCTTTCCGTCTTAACGGTGGCCGACCTCGCTGTCTTTTGCCCTGCGGACCTTCTTGCCTTGGAGCGCTACATATATTCTCTCTCTAGGCCATTACGCCTCACAACGTGGCCGAAGAATTTGAGGGAGTTACGATATATTGTTGGCAGCAGTCGGTCTCTGTCCACAATTTTCAGCTGGGCGAGTATGGACACGTTTGGTCTTCGTTCCGTCCGTGAATTTCGAAGCATTCTTCGGAAGCATTAGAGCTCGAAAGCCTCAATCTTCTCCCGTATGGCTGCTGTGATAGTCGAGCTCTCCGACCCATGGGTCTCGATGGGGAAAACCATTGCTCGAATCAACCTAATTTTGGTGGACACGTCCACATGCCTGCGTTTTTCTATATTTTTTTGCAGTTTTCCGACTGAGGTTTCGTCATTCGCTATTCTCCGCTTGACTTCCTTTTCACTGCCACTCCTGTTTGGCAATAGTGCGCCCAGGTAAACGACTTCTTTCTTTGTTAAGTAATCTACTATTTTTCGGAAATTCTGGAGTTATTACAGTCCATAAAAATGAGAACAGAAGACCAATTGCGACTCATTGCGACAAAGCGCAATGCCAGACATACCTAGCAGCGATAGACCACACAGAACATTTCCCAACGACCCACTTGGCTCGCCAACCTTCAATCACCGAATGGAAAGTAATCCACTCCATGCACTGCACATTTCTCATACTTCGCCCCTGTTTACCTCTTCCCTTCTAGGGTCCTGACATTCCCGTCTATCATCCTCTTCTTGCATCACCCACCCACCCACCCGCACAACCAGGCAGGCCGGTCATTTTCCCCGTTTTTCCGAGGCCAGCGTGCTAAAGCCCAAGTTCCTTTTCCCGGAAACGAGACGTGTTCAATAGTAATTAATCTCATACGGAAGGGCCCTGTCTCATTTGCAACAGCAAATGAGCCTAACTCGCCAACTCATCACTTTCCCTTGATCTGATCGGGAATATCCTGAATCGATTTTTCTTTCGACCTACTTAAAGTTACCAAAAAATACAGGGATATCCATGGTTTCCGGGTTTCGCCGCGTGCCGTAATCTAGACGATGACGTTTCGTGGCCAATGCTGGACCATATCTTCGTGACCATATCTTCAGATTAGGTTCTGAATCCGAACATTCTCGAACATCTTCAGAACCTGATCTGAAGATGTGGCCAGCATTGGACACGATACGTCATCCTCTAGATAACGACACGCGGCGAAACCCGGAAACCATGGATATCCCTGCGATACAGCGCTGCGAAAGCCTCAAGCAGAAATTACCAAAATGTAATTTGCAATGACTCGCGACGAGCGTTAAAATATGGGATTACCGATAGGCTATTCAAATAATCAAAAGAAACAAAATCAGTCAAGGTCATCGTTATCATTAAGGGCAAATGCGAAATCTACACGAGAAACTCTCTTCTCTAGAAGTGCATTGAAAAATGGAATAAAACAGATCCTATACAAAATAGTACCCAAAAAATTTCATAACGAGTAATTGATCGCACGTTTCCTCGACAGTTTCCCTAACTTCCACGCATATTCTACATCTACATAATACTCCGCGAGTCGCCGCTTGGGGCGTGTAGCAGGGGGTGGTAGGTCACCAGCCGTGTAAAGATGTATAAGTTTTTGGAGATGAAATGGTGACATTAATTATAGGAGTGTATTTAGTGGAGCTCCATTATTATTTTGGTCGCTTATTGTTCGCGGAAAGAACGAGTTTTTTTTACCTATCTGTTCGGCAGAGTATCTCTCTTATTTTATCGCATCTGTCAGGCCTAGATATGCAGTGAGGAGTCATGATAATATTCTCTATGTCGCTCTGAAAAATATCAGTTCTGAATATATCTAACAACGTAAGTCTAGCGTGTAGCCTCCGTGTCTCTAGGGGGGGAGTCAAAGATGCTAGAAGCGACACTTGGCGGTGCCTGAGGAAGTAAATCAATTGTCAAAATATTAGAATCTTACACCGATAGTCTTTGAGGTCCTCTTCCTCTCGTGCAAATCATGGAATGGTATGGCAACGATAGAGTGAGTGACATCTATCCTTCAAGCCAGACTGAACGGAAGCCGGAAGAAAGGGGAAAATTAATGTGAATCGTCCAAAATTAAGAGCGTCCCAGATTCGTAGTAAGGCCGTATGTTGGAGGGAGGGATTGGGAAGACATTCGTAATTAGGGTGTGGTATGATGGGCGAGGAAATACATCGATTCTTCTCCTCCAACTATGAGCAGCGGAGCACAGTCGACTCCCGTGGAAAAAAATGTACGATAGAGCATTGAAAAAAATAACCCCAAGGGGAGAAAGGTTACAATCCAAGGGACGTACGGGACGGAGCGCCTGTCGAGAAAATTAACATCCACAGAATATATTCCGAACAACGAATGATATGCAAGCTTAAGGTAGACCGAGCGAAATATCACTTTACTTAGAAATCAATGAGTTTGGTCTCATTTCAAAGAAAAATATCTCACCCTTCTAATGACATAAAAAATTCAACCCCTTATCACATTACTTTCGAAGATATTTGCCAGATAATACCAGCCCTTTGGCATGGGAAATGGTACGTGCATGCACTCCCAGAGTGACATTATTAACAAAATGATGAATTTCTAACTGTTAGATGTCGAAAACTAACAGCGTGTAGTTTGCTTATTTTCTCAACAATATTTAAAAATTAATCATATTGTCACCGCAGTAGGTTCTTGGGTATCAAATAAACCCTTCCGTTTTGAAGGAGTTTCAAACGTACCGCGCGAAAAAAATGAGTCATTTTTAAGACTTATTTAGATATTTTCATTGAATTACTTCAAATTTACGTCATGTAAACCATATTATTTCACCATTAATAATGCAATATTTAATTGATATGTCCTACAGCTGGTGTAATTAAAACGTATAATTCGAATATGGACTCTATTATGACTAGGAAACTATCTCGCTCGGACTACCTTAATGCAACTAGGGCCACATGGAAAAATAAAACATATAGTTATTGAAAAATTGATACAAGTTAGTACAATAGAAAAGTAAGAGCTCCGAATTTTCATACAAAATTCTTGTCACTTAATAAATGTACTTACGGAACGGCTTAAATTGATACGTTCAGGCGAAAGCGATAGGTTAAATGATCAGGTGAAACTCATTCCCCGGGTTCCTTCAATTAAAGCTCCGAAATTTGGTCCAAAAAACCAACGTGCCGCAAAAATACCGCCTCCCGTATTCTCACTCGCGGCCGTCTCCATCTCCCCTCTTTTTCATTGTTCAATATTTATTTTTCTTCCGCGTCCATGGTTACGCATTGTTTTGCCATGGTTTACACCATCAATATACATAATGGATTCAAATGTTTGGAATCGTTGCCTAGGCTACGTGCTGCTCATATTTAGTTTACCTAGTTCTTGGCGCTACTTAGAAAAAAGTCTTCTCAGTCGTGTCGTAAATGGCCGATGTTGTTAACGTGAGACTGTGGTGAACATTCAATGAAGATTGAAGAGATATGAACTACTTAATGCTGTGAATAATAGCTTACTATTTTTGAGACCTAACAGTTACTTTGTGAATGCCAGAGAGGAAATATCTATTACAGGAAATGTGTAAGAGGCATATGAAACTTCCATCGTGAGCCTTTTCTCTACTGTGTGGATCTTTAACTGTTAATTTACTGCTTCATTTTATTGGTTTATTAACTGCTGAGAGCCTTCGGAATCAGAAGCTATGATCTAGATAGATTGATGTGGATGTAAATGTGTAACCTACTATTCATGTGTGGCCTCGGAGTAGGTTCGACAATCTCTTCTTTATTTGTTATTGAAATTATAGTTATTAGCGCATTTTCTTATCCATAGATGATATTGACGGATCTTGGTTTTGAAATCCTTATTATAGTACTTCTGGTACCTGACTTCTAATGCATTCAACTTTTTTCACCTCGTATGATTATATTAAATTGCTGCAGAACGATATTCACGAAGTGCTAAGAAGTAAATTGTGCATTTGTGTGATTAAATTTGGAGAGGAACTAAATATCTATCTCTGTAGATCGGCCGTCGGATGGATACCGTTTTCTTGAGTCTTCTTCGCTATCCTTTGAGTCGGTCACCACTCGGGGGACTACTATTGACCGTTTATTTTTACTGATTATAATAAATTATATTTGTTCGAATCGGTTTTATCTTTCTACCTTTCACCGCCACCGCACTCCCAGGGCCCGTACTTACGGTTCAACTTAACGTTTCAAACTGAAGGCAAAACAATCTTACGATAAATTTTCAATCGTTTTTACAGGATTAAATTTGGAAAACCTTTAAAATCACTTTTTTGTGAAATAATTACTGCCAACAGAAATATTTAGCACAGGATGTAAAAGGTTTGACCTTGAACCGTGAGTTGGTCTGTTTAGCGAGGAGATAGCGGCGGCGACGCGACGGCGGCCAGAGTGAAAATGCGTCAAACGTTGAGCAAAAGCCGCTCGCCCTTCCAGTGCACACTTTACAACATTAGATAGATTTACACATGAGTCAAACATTTAAGGTAGATTGAGCGAAATATATCATTTACCCAGAAATCAATTAATTTGGTCTCATTTAAAGAAAAATATATCACCCTTCCATTGGCACAAAAAATTCAATCCTTTACCACACTAATTTCCCAGATATTTGCCTCCAATCCTTTTACATGGGAAATGGTACGCGAATGCACTCCAGAGAGACATTATTTACAAAATGATGCATTTCCTACACTTAGATCTCGTCAAAAAATCAACAGTGTGTGGTTTTTGTGTTTTACTAACAATTATGAAAATCAATCTTATTATTAAGTTATTTTCTGGAGATTGTAGGTCATAATTCACGTATAAACTTTTACTCTTTCGCCAACGTTTCTAGAAAAATAACTTCATATTAAAAAAAAAGAGGTCACAAAGCAGAATCATCAAGATATTATTCATATTGTCACCGCAGTTAATTCTTCGAGATCACAATAAACCTTTCGTTTTGATGGAGTTTAAAATGCACCGCGTGAGAAAAATGAGTCAAGTTAAAGACTTATTTAGATATTTTCATGCAATTACTTACTATTTCTGTCATGTAAAACTATATTATTGCACCATAAATAATGCAATATTCAATTCATGTGTCCCACAGCTGGTGAAATTAAAACAGATAATTCGAATATGGTCTCTATTATGACTAGGGAACTACCATCTCGCTCGCACTACCTTAAGTCAAATGATAGACATAAATAAATGGTGAGGGCGTGAAGAGCAACCAACCGCCAGAAGAGGTTGCTTGCTAGGAGTAGGTTATCATGGCGAATTTCAATCCTTCAGAACTGGCGACGTCTTGCAGGGTACGCGTATTTGCAGATTATATACGAAACCGCCAACCACATGATTAAATTTGGGATATTGAGTCTCACCACACGCTAATATAATTCGTAAGTAAAATTAAGTCACTCGGAGTGACTAGCGGCAGATCTGGAAACTTAGAGGGCAAATGTGAATGACAACCGGCAAATTGATTGGATGGAGTTTGTTCAGTACTTCCGGTTTATGCGTCACATGTGAATGCACCTTAGTTGTTGGCGTCCCCCCTCCATTTCAAGGAGTCTCCCAAGATCATATGCGGCACAGTTTTAAAGAAACTAGGTTTTGTTAAGTGCGTATAATAGGAAGGTCCTCGGATGAAAAAGTCAAAGAGAGTTGCTATGCTTCGCTCTGGTTAGGCCACACCTCGAATACGCCGCGAGCATTTGGGACCCTGGTCATAAAGATTCAACCAAAAAATTAACAAAATACAAAGAATATCAGCACGCTTCGTTAAAAACTGCTACGAACGAACATATAGTGTCTCACAACTGTTAGAGGGATTAAGGTGGGAACCCCTAGAAACTCGGAGGCTGCACGCTAGACTTAAGTTGCTTGAGAAATTCAGAACTGGTTTGTTTCAGAGCGACACAGAGTATATTATAATGACGCCTCACTACATTTCTATGTCTGACAGATGCGATAAAATAAGAGATTTACTCTGCCGAACGGATATGTACAAAAACTCGTTCTTTCCGCGCACAATAAGCGACCACAATAAAAACTGAGCTCCTCCAAATACACTCTCATAGGATATGTCACCATTTCACCTCCAAAACTTTTACATGTTTACACGGCTGGTGACCTACCACCCCCTGCCACACGCCCATGCGACGGCTGGCTGGGTAGTATGTAGATGTAGATAGATGAAGATCGTTCAATATCGATTAGATCTTTCCTCGATAAAGATTCTCGCAACGTAAACAATTACGACCTTAATGTGCTTTTTTGGTGTATTCTCCAACACACCAGAGAATATTTCAAAAGCGTGAATGCTTCATGTTCCATAGCGCCGGTAGCCAATTCAAGAGATCAAACGTGTTGAAACGAGATACTGGGCTTAAAACGGGAATCAGCAGGAGGAGATCGAAGTCTGTGACAAGAAATGCGGGACCGAACAAATTCGCATCGCGCCAAAACAACAGACGATAGTTCTGGTATCGGTCACCCGCGAATGTTAGCGATGTGACGTTCTACACGAGGGAACAACCACGGAGAAATGGCCGAATTGAAAAGAAGAAAACAAAAGCCGCACGAATCAGTCGCCTAGGAAACACGCCTCTTGTTTTCGTTCCTGACACTCCATTCCACGCCACCAGGGTACGCCTGAAGCGTAGTAGAGAGGGAAAAGGACGGATATGAAATCCGATGCTCGACTGTTATTGACGTCGCGTCCACTGCCGCAAACACCGTCATTTCCATCGCAACCGTGTCGAGACAAAGCAAAAGCACATCGGAAAACCACCGCGGAATGATATTTTTTTTAAACTTTTTTCATATTCGACTTCCCAACAGAAAAAGTCTGGAACTAAATGGCAACATTGGAAGTGCTTAAATAAATGAACATTGTAAGCTTCACACTTTCGTTTCGAGCAACACCGACCATGTTTTGACGCACTTTCGCGGAGTTATCAAGATAAGCAAGAACCAGGTAGTGGCTGGCATAATAGTACAAAAATAAACAGTCACGCCAGGATTTCATCATCGCCGACGATGAATAATATATGGGCTAAAAGGCGAAAATGTGTGAGAAAAAAGGAAAAACTAGGCCTGTCTTCTAGCTTTCGGCCCAAGCAATGAGTTTGAAAACTGATGAGGATGTAGGAATCAAGTAATAAAAATAGACTTAACAACTTCCATTTCAGAGTTGATGTTAACTTGAAAGCATTGAAGAACTTTTAGCTATTTTATAACTAAACTGAAAAAGACTTTTTTTATTATCAGGAAAATATTGTTTTCCCACGAAGTTACTCTTTGTATATTTGACTTTATAAGGAGGGATCTTCTAAACAAAATTAAGAAAGCACTCAATCACAGTTTTACTTCACATCAGTCTGTCGAACGATTTATTTGCAGTTTTCATTTCGCAGAGGGCGCAAAGTGCATAAGATGTCAATTACGCAAAATATTACTTATCGTAGTCAAAGAGAGTCAGAGAGCAAATTTTAGGGCTAGAATACGAATAGTTAATGAGGAAAGCGTCCGAATTTCCTATTTTAGCTTTTAATTTTGTGATCTCATATTGCGCACATGTTTGCAGGGACAACATAAGGATGCAGCAACTCCATTACCGGCAACAGCAAATTTTCTATAAAAAATAGGAAAAAATGGTACCATTTTCACCTTTTGAATAAATCAACTTCGAGAACTAATACAGCCCCTGAAATCAAATTATTAAAAAAATATACTTAGTACCGTTCACCGCGACGCTTTAGTCTGACAGATGATGAGCGATGTGTTTGTAGAAACCTTGAATGATCATTATAATTCCATTCAGTGAAATTTATTTAACACAATTTCACGACGTGACGGTCAATATGATTGCTTTTAAGAAGCAGTTTCTACGGTTGTCAGTTCACATTTAGTTGACACTGTGGGCTGTTGTGAAGATTTGAATCCTCTGTAGAACCCCATAAGGCCGGAGGTGCGATGTTGCCAGTAGCAGAAGGAAAATTCATAAGTGGATTTATTGCAAAACGTTCGCCCCGCGGCGTGGACCAGAGGCGAGCACACTGAGGGTAAGTTTCACGTTAGTGTTCTCCATACGCAATGGATTGTGCGTCGTGCCGGCCGATGCTGATGATCAAAAGCAAAAAAAAAAACACCACCCATCGTGGCTCATACAGGGAGGACAGAGAGAAGTCACAGCGACCGAAACACAGAGCAAAGATAGAAAATTCTGGGTGGTAAGCGTTTTGATGTTTATATTTCACTTGTAATTTCACTCTCTGCTCTCGTGTCACTGGATCCACGTACAAATGACCCAGCGACCACGGTCCCCGTTATTAGAGGCCCAGAAGCAGAGGGCAGAGGTACTGGTTGGGCGGAGGAAAATGAGCTTTCGTTGGGAGACGGGGATGGACAGAGAGATTTGACGACTCCGGCACGAGAGGATTAAGAGAGGCAAATAAGGTAGAGAGGCACAGGGAGAGAAAGATAGAGAAGTAAGGAGACCGCTATGAAAGTTAAGCGCGACTATTGGCGTTTGTACGAGGTTTACGATGAGTGCTGTGGGAGAGATGTTGAAAGGGCATTGGCACCCGAATCTCTGTGAGGCCACATCGATGTAAAAGTAACCATGCCGTAGGCTCGTACAAACCGCCGCGCGGCCCAGCAGCCACAGCTACGTCAGTTGCATCAGGGCGCGAGTCGTTCTTGTGTTACTGCAAGTTACATACATACCAATCACGACGTTCCTTTCCGGGGTAGGCACAGTCACAAGGTTTCACTCATAAATACACATTTGTACACCTGACTCTGCTTCAATAATTTCCTCCATACTGACCTAACCTTGCAAACCTCTTTTGACTCATTTTGTTGAAAGTGTGTATATTATCGAAAACTCCTGACCACAGTGCCAGAACACCGCCATCTATAGTAACAACATCCCGCCCCTTGCGCTTAGTTTCACATACACACGAAACAACCATTCGTCTCACTTTCATTTCATTTCAGCAACTCATGCTCCTTTCCATATACTCCTATCACATCCAAGTACCTATAGTCCAGGTTGTATTGCTATGTTTGTATCTAGATGGGCCAACCTTATTCAGCTTCCGGTCTCTACCGATCAGTTTTGGCACATTTTCGCCAGTATGCCACAAGAGAAACCAAAGCATAGTAATACCCTAGACTCGCTTTCACTCTTCTACTAATATGACACACAATAGTATGTAATACGACACAAAGTAGTATGTAACAGAACAAGCAGAGAACGACAGTGGGAAACTATGTTAATCGGATGACCAGAAAACGGCTAGAACGAGTACGCTCATGTAAAGTTACTTCTAAGTCTATCTCTTTAGATCAATTATTCTGTCATAAGTAAGCTGAGGACATTGCCTAAAATGACAATTTTTTTCTTTTACTCAGGAAACCAATTTTATGAAGTTACATGTTCATTTAGGGTCATTTATGGCGAAATTGAAGAAATTTGTTACTGCCTAAAAATGCCTATTTTACCTGTTTATGCCTTTTTCTGCTGATATCGCCTATTTAAGGGCCTAAAAAATCAATATTTTTCTCAACGTCACCAAACTTCGCTCTAGTAAGGAGCTAGTCTGTTATTTAGTTTCTTTTTTTAATTTATCATGGTTGAAATAATGTCAATAAACATGCATAATGAAAAATCATCCTTAGTATAATTATATAAAGAGTAGAAAATAACTGCGGTAATTTTACGTGATACGTACATGCGATGGTTTCAATTGCCAAAAACTTGTTTTTGAAGGCACAACTCAGTATTGATGAGTTTAAAGAGATGCTGCCCGAAGTTGCTCCGCCTTCACAGCCATCATAGATATTAGGGGGAACATGGCTAAATACTGCATTATACTCTGCAGATAAAATTAGTGAAATACGTGAGGTATTTGACAGGAATAACGTGTGCGGTTCTCCGATGCATCAGTTCGAACGACTTTTTCAATCACTTAAAGGTGCATCATTGTAACCTATTTCGCTCATCTTTTACACTACGTGTCAATTATTTCTATAAGAAAATTAAGCCATCATGGCGCATGAGTAGGTTTTCTGTAGGCAACAGAATATCTAAATGAAGAAGAAGCAAACTGCAATCTCGTATCCGAATCTGCAGAGTTGAATCTCGATGTCGACGCAGATCCTACGTTTATCAGATGCAATTTTGGTTAACCTACATCAATCAGGTCATCGCTGGAAGCAAGAAAACTACTCCTTGAAACAGCTACAGAAAAAATCTGAACTATGGAGGGTGGCCTTTTCGATATACCAAGTGATGCGGAAAAATCCACATCACTTGGTATATCAAATACCCATCGGTTCTACAATCTATCTCTCTAATTTTAATGGCGCGATCTAATCTGCTGTAGTACGAGGGGGTTAATAGTATGTTTTTCACGTCGTCAGAGAAATGATTTTCCTGAAATTTAGTTAGGAGGTTAAGCCTATAATTTAATCTATGCTGTGATAGCGATTCCCATCCTAATTCTTCAACAGTCCAGACACACTAGCAAACTTATCGCAGCGTCGTTTCACAAACCTAGCTCCTCTCGCTGCATGCGATCTAATTCCGATATCAACCCCGCTTCATATGGATCCCATACACTGGCAGCATATTAGTAAAATTAGTAGAGTAAAATCAATTTTGATTAGTGTGACTGATTTTTAACTTTGGCTTCTATACTCGCTTTCTGTAAATTGTTGAAAAAAAGCATACTGACTGAGCATTAATGTCCAGCGTTTCCTTCCACGGCCCTCGACGCAATGCATTTCCTCCGAACGCCATACTACTGTACGACTCGACAACCCGAGGATAGGAACGTCCGACATAACTACAGGCTCTCTATTGGAGCGCACCAACAACAATATTTATTCCTATCTGCTTCTCCAATTAAGTAGAGAAAAGATGTTGAAGTTACCATTAGAAAACAATCAGACTGAACCTGGAATCGAACCGCGAACCTTCGGCATGTCGGGTCAATGCGCAGACCACTACGCTACCTCGGCTTCCCAATTCACACTGCAAATTAGAAAGATCTTGGTCCATCGTATCCTTCTGAATTTACATGAGAATTAGAAAGCCGGGAAATTTAGTGTTCTGGGCATTGTTTCGGGAAGCCAAAGGTTCGTGGTTCGATTCCCGGTCCCGGCCGATGTTTTCTCATAGCAACTTCAACGTCTTTCACCGACGCATTCGCGGAAAGTCTGAATACCTCTCAGAGAAAATAGGACAAAACAATTCACGGCCTCACTTAAAAGTGAATATAAATCAAGGTTTAAGGAGAAATTTTTCAGGCGCGGTAGAGAAATTAGAAAACTTTATCGGCGTCCAAATCTACATATTACCCTGAGAACCGCCACATGGGCGAGTGGCAGGGGGTCTTAGGACACCAGCTGTGTAAAGATGTAAGTTACTGGGAAGTGAAATGGCGACTTGTATTATAGGAGTGTGTTTGGTGGAGCTTAGGTTTCATTGTGGTCCCTTAGTGTAGGCGTAAAGAACGATTTTTGTACCCATCTGTTCGGCAGAGTATCTCTTTTATTTTATCGCTTCTGTCAGACCTAGAGATAAAGTGAGGCGTCATGATAAAATTCTCTTTTGTCTTTGTCTTGAAGTCTTTGAAACACATTAGTTCTAAATTTCTCTAGCAACCTAAGCCTAGCGAGTAAATAATGCAAGTTCTTTGTTAACTTTGTGGTATTCCATTTTATCTTTCAGATGATTTAATGGTAACATTTACAAAACCACAACTTAAAAAACACACACGACCCGGGTTTCAACGCTTGAGCGTCATCTTCAGGTCTATCTTCAGGTCAGGACCTGAAGATGACGCTCAAGCGTTGAAACCCGGGTCGTGTGTTTTTTAAGTTGTGGTTTTGTAAATGTTACCATTAAATCACCTAGCGAGTAGCCTCCGAGTCTCTAGGGGTTCCCACCATAATCCCTATAAAAGTTGTGAGACACTATATTTACTCTCGTAGCAATATTC
Organism: Ceriagrion tenellum; assembly: GCA_963169105.1. Classification (NCBI taxonomy): domain Eukaryota; kingdom Metazoa; phylum Arthropoda; class Insecta; order Odonata; family Coenagrionidae; genus Ceriagrion; species Ceriagrion tenellum. The sequence continues at coordinate 3,678,992 of OY720644.1, forward strand.
AACGAAGAGCGCGGCTTTACTTTGCATTTTATTATTTTTTTTTGATTAAACCTTTTTTTGACCAAGGTCCCAAATGTTCGCGGCGTATTCAAAATAAGGCCTAACCAGAGCGAAGAAGCATCTTTCTTTTACTTTTTTTACGTATGCTTATTTAGATCATTTGAGTATTCTTAATACTTAAAAATTTGAATTGTTCCCGGCATTTTTCTCAATTCATCCAATTATCAAAATCTCGACTCATGATATTATCTCACATCAAATATCGACCATGGAAGTAAAAAAATGTCAAACTTATTCTTTATTTTGATTTCAGCGCATTTTAACACATTTTAGAGCATTTAAAGAAGAAATACCGAGCATAAGAAAACAGGATATCTGGAGATTTCAAATCGTTTTCATTCGCTGGAGGATGAGTCATATACTTTGAAGACTCAGTGTGTACTTTCGCGAGCTTGATAATGAGACTACATTAAACCTATTAGAGAAAAAATACAGCACAGTTTACGACGATCTGGTTAAAAACTCTCCTCAAGTCCGTCAATATCCGTCACACATACTAACCCTCGCTAGGTTGGCGCGCCGACATTTTGTGACTTACGACAGGGAAGATGACGCTGTTGCATTACTTCTTGAAACCTCTAGCAGAATATTAAGTGGCAGCTCCGGAAATTACTACAGGGCCCTGGAGATATCCCGTAACTTGTGATGGTGATGCCTAAGGGGAGTGATGATATTGACGGCACTAATGAAAGTAAAGAACACAAAATTCTTACCAAAATCGTGTCTAACAATGCATCAGTTTCATTTTTAAAGGCCTCATGACGTGAAACGGAGTAACATACATACCAATCACGCCGTTCCCTTCCGGGGTAGGCAGAGTCACTAAGATTCACTCATAAATACATCTATTTGTACACCTAACTCTGTTTCAATCATTTCCTCCATACTGACCTATCCTTCCAAACCTCTTTCACCTCATTTACCCCCATACACTGCTTCATACACGCCTTCCTGTTTTTAAGACTCCTAATATTTCTCCTCCTATGAATTTCCTCAACCACATTCAACCACAACTTTCTCGGCCTGCCTCTGCCTCTTGCACCATTCATTCCACTCTTATATATCTGTTTCGTTATTCGACTCTCATCCATATTCTCAACATGGCCAAACCAACGAATCACACTTCTTTCATACACGTCCATTACTGGAGCATCTAACCCACATTCATTTATTACACACTCATTCCTGACCCTATCCATCCTAACTTTACCGCAAACACTCCTCAGATAACTCATACCCACGGCGTTTAGTCTACTCTTATGTCTATCCTGGCGTACCTATGTTTCACTAACATACAACAAAGTGGGGAGACGTACACTTTTGTACGCGGCGATTTTCGCTTCCTTAGATAGGCACTCATTCCTTCATATGCTCCACATGCTACCCACCACTTTCCTTCCAGCGGAGTTGGTCCCCCTTATCTCGCTTACTTAATTTCTCATTCAATTCAGTCGATTTCTCAAGTCCAAATAAAACAACGAAAGTCATCTCTATTTTTAGATCTGAAAGATTTCAGGCCAAATTTCCTCATCCTCTTCTTAGTCTGGAAACCTGGTTTGGTTCCTTATTTCAATAAATCAGCGTGGTAAGTACTACGATAAAGTATTAAGATACTCCTTCATTAATTATTAACCAGCCAACTTATTTGCAATGCCACCCTTTCCAGAATAAGTTCAGTCCAGTCTATCTCTAGACTGCATGACACATCAGCTGGTGCAACAAACACAAAATTTTCGAATGCAGACTACCACAAGCATGCCGAGCGAAATACAGACTCAGTAAGCTCAAAAGTCGACTATGGGACTTATCGATTGCGGATCATATCACTTATTAAAACTTTGAACACTGCTATGTCCATTTACTCCGCCTGCATTACCTGGTATAAAAATAAAATAGACTCGGAGGGTGAATTCCTGTGACCAGTATATGTATTCCATAAGCATAGTGGATGCAGGTGAGACATATTTACATTCCATCCCTACAAAATTGAAAATAACCCAGTCCAAACGCACGCCTGGCTGAGCTACAGAAACGATTCATGAATCATCATTCCTTCGCTGACCACTGTTGCCATTCGAGGGTTGCACCTGAAACCCCTGAGTCGTCCGCCCCTCCACTGCTACCAAGGGCAACAATGCACAACTTTCACCACCCCACGCGCGAAGGTGACTGGTTCACGGCCAACTTTAGACCGGTATAATTCTCGGTTGTTTATAAACCCGTCGTAAATTGATTTCATACTGTAGATTAACGATTGCAATTGTTTTTAATTACCGCCGTTTAGAGCTTTAAAAAAGACAAGGATCTTGCATCCAGTACTATTCATTATAAAGAAAATTTCTTTCCTAAAATTTATATTATCTTTTTTCAGTATATTTAAAAGAACTCAAATTTTTAAGGTACATTGGTTTCATGATCTTTTTCCCAGTAGTAGAACTTTCATCACAATCAATCAGCAAGCTTCCTCATTCCACCGACCGACACCGAAGGCACTTTAGATTAGCGCAACCACAGAAGTCGGCAGTGGCGGAACACAGCATCGATGAAGATCATGCCATTCAATGGGGAGATGCAAAAATTCTGTGCCGCTCAGCGCGCTACTGGGACCGCATAATTAAGGAAGCCATTGAAATACGCCTTAATCCAATAAATTTCAATCGTGACTCTGGCTTTCATCTGAGCAATACATGGACACCTGTAATAAATTGCATTAAAAACATAAGGAAAAATCATAAAATAATTCAAGGGCAAAATCCAAACCTCAGCCAATCAGATGGCACCTGAGCTCCATTGTTGGGCCCGACCAACGGTCAATTCAATTCAGTTTACAATCTGACACGGACAGAGTAACACGCCTTGAAAATGGAAAACAAGTCGTTTTCCGAAACGTCGGCAAACATGATGCCAATCAACTGGTGCAGAGCCCGAGAAGAGTTTATTAGCTCTTCACTTGTTCGAATGCCAGATATCGCATTCATAGCCATTGTTTGCTTCGGAAATGAGAGGAAGATGACTCTAATTAAGTAGTGACTAGATTCAGTGGGTTGAATTTGAAAAAAAACTGGCCATAACTCCAATAAAACTTTTTTTCAGTCCGGCTATCAAAACTCGCCACCATTCATCATCACCATCATTCAAATACAGTTTCCAGCCTCTAGATGGGTCTGCCTCGTGCGCTAGCCCTGACACTTTGCCACTTTTTTCTCTCCTCCCACTGTCTGTCTCCTCTCTTTTTTTTAATCTTCATTCATTTGACCAACGGTCAATTCAATTCTGTTTACAATCTGACACGGACAGAGTAACACGCCTTGAAGATGGAAAGCAAGTCGTTTTCCGAAACGTCGGCAAACATGAAGCCAATCGACTGGTGCAGAGCCCGAGAAGAGTTTATAAATGTAATTCACCAGGAGAAACTTAAATCTTTTATCATCTGCGTCACGAGCGTAAGATAATGGAAATGAGTTTCCAAACAACTTGATATGAAAATGTCAATTTCTACAAGGACCAAAAGGGACTCCATTTGCCGTTATATTTTTTTTTTTAACTATTATTACGCATATTTGGATGATATCTCAAAAGAAAAAATAAGAATACACCTCTAAATAACTACCTCAGTGGCCTTTTATGGTGGAGGAACATAGCAAATGAACAAGAAGGAAGAAAGAATACTCATTATATTTGAAAGTAAAACTTTGGAACAGTCTTCGGCCCCAAAAATGCAAACTAAATGTGGAAAATGTTAAAATTGTGAGGAAATAAAAGGTCTTAATCACGATAGTATACATACGAGGAAGAAGAATGAGATGGGATAGCCACAAGTGTGAAAGGGTACTAGGAAACGGGACGTGGGAGAGCAGAATGAAAAAGACGAGGACGATGGCTGTGGGACGCATATATGTACATCCACTGGCAACTGGAAAAAGCGGGTCAATGAAACAGCAGACAAAGAAAGATGGCGGTCATTTGTGGGAGGGGTAATATCCCAGCTTGGGTGTACTGTGCACGCTCACGCAAGAGAGAGTACTTACATAGCAGTTGTCATACATTCTTCCATGAAGTTCCAACCCACTTTATTTTAACTACACTCGCTGATTATTCCTTCCTATTGACTGATACCTTACCAGGCATAAGAAAAATCATCAGGTTTTCTACATTTATTGGAACGTACTTCAAATTATCTTTGAATATCCTTTGACTGCTTCTTCGGTCTCCGCTCAGCGTCCCGGGGGAACGTGCGAGGTTCTTATGCGACTGGGAAGAGTGCTGCTTGCCTGGTGACGAATCACCCCGTCTTTAAAATGACTCATTTTTTTCACGCGGTACGTTTGATACCCCTTCGAAACGGAAGGTTTTTTGTGATACCCAAGAACCTACTGCGGTGACAATATGATTAATTTTCAAATATAGCTGAGAAAACATACAAACTACACGATGTTAGTTTCTTACGACATCTAAGTGTTAGCAATACCTCATTTTGTAAATAATGTTTCTCTGGAGTACATACACGTACCATTCCCCACATAAAAGGGCTGGTATTTTTTGGCAAATATCTCCGAAAGTAATGCGGTAAGGGGTAGAATTTTTGGTGTCATTGGATAGGTGATATATTTTTCTTTAAAATGAGACCCAACTCATTGATTTCTATGTAAAATGATATTTCGCTCGGTCTACCTTAATCGCTTCTTTCGGACCCAGAGATGGAGCTTACATATTCTCTGTGTGACACAAAAAACACCTCTCCTGAATTTCTTAGGCAATCTTAGCCTGACGCGTAGCTTCCGAGTGTCCAATGGTTTTCAATGCAATCGCTTAAAAAGCTATCAAACATTCATTGCATCTTTGTACTTTGCCTGCAGTTCTAAACGAGACGCGCTGCTTTTCAGAGTTCATCAGCTCGAAAAACTGTTTTTAAACGGACTTTATTTGCATTTCCAGTAACAGAGACAAAGAGAGGATATATTCGCACTGGGTATGGAATGCTACAGCGCTACGAGCACGTTAAGTTCCAAACACAGAAATGAGTTTATATTGCAGTCCATCGCATCGCTCGGAAAACAGGGATTGCCACAACAGGCGAGCCGTGGCTAAATTAGCATGAAAGATTGAAGGAAGGCTATCAAAGCAGAAGCTGTTTTGAAATAGAATTCCAGCGATCCCTCCCTCTCGGGTAGACTTCCTAGTAATGTCACGGGGATGACTCTGGGCATTGGAAGCCATTCCCTTGCGTGACGATGAAAATCACTCCGAATCAGCAAAGCGTCCTCATTGTCCTCTCCAAGCATAAGCAACCGTCGATTTGATCTCATTGGTTTGTCCATTTTAAAATGAAATTGCTGTCAAGGAAATTTATTTTCACAATCCAGAACAAAAAACCAAATTTGGCCAAGGTTTATGAATTAACTCTTGCGTTGAAACAAATTTAAGCAAGCGTGATATAGGCGAGGCCTTACTTAATACATTTTCACACCATTCTCTTGGGCAAGTAGTAAACGAACTTATGAGAGGTAATAAAATATTACACCTTCAAGTTGTTAGTCACCATACAATGATTAAAGATGTCGATAACATCAAAGGCAAAAGTGATAATAAAGTAATTTTCACGACTTTGAAAACAGCAGTAGATTCCACTGTAGCAATTCTAAATATTTGAAAAATTCAATTACGTAAAATTAGGAGAGATGTTTGAAGCTTCATTCACGACATTCGTAGCCGCAATGAATAACGAGAGCTCCAAAGTATCATGGAGATATTTTTTGGAAATACTACGTAAAGGAATCGATTAATTTATTCCACGCAAATTCAAGCGGGAGAGTAAAGAACCTCGTTGGTATAACCACGAAATAAGGCGGGAGCTCAGGAGACAAAGGCAACCACTCAATCTATATACAATTTCTATTAAGCTAAGTAACAAAACAACAAAGCTTGCGACGAGAGAAATATACGTTGCTCAACGCTAAAAAACGAAGAAAATAATTCGCGCTACTCTACGGAACTTCAAGAAAAAATCCTCGGTGAATCACTAGATGAAAACCCCAAGTCATTCTGATCTTACGCGAGAGAGCTCCAGGGTGAATCTTCGACAGTAGAATCTTATCTTTACTGGATACAAACAGAAACTTGGTCGCCAACAGCATAGACAAACCCAACTTATTATACCACTACTTCGAAAGTGAATTCTCTAAGGGTGACGCAATACATAATTTAGACATTCCTGACTTTGACGAGCCGATGGCTGATATGACAATTCAGCGCGATGGAATAAGCGTTCGATAAAAAGTAACAAGTCCCGAGGTCCAGAAGGAATACCTGCACGCCGGCCCAAGGAGTTAGCGCCACAGATTGCACCATTCTTAGAAATTATACTTAGAAAAATCATTATCCGAAGACAAAGTGCCCCAAGACTGGAAAATAGCCAACATCACACCGATATTTAAAAAAAATGAAATAGAAGTGACCCAAGAAATTACCGGATAATAATATCGTTAACATTACATTTATGCAACATCCTCGAACACATTGTCGTTTCAGTATTGTTATTAATATTGTGACATTCCTGGATAATTGTTACTTCTTACACAGCAGTCATCACTGCTTTCGTAAGGGCAGGTCCTGCAAAACACATCATGCGCTCTTTCTCCATGAATCCTTAAATCAGGTGAATCGAAAAAGTTAGTCGACCTGATATTCCTCGATTTCAAGAAGGCATTCGACAAGGTTCCTCAAATAAAACTCGTATTTAAATTGCAATCATGTGGAGTGATAAAAGAAATAGTGAAGCGGATAAGGGACGTTCTCAGTGATCGTAAATAAAAAGTAGTTATGGACGGTTTTAGCTCTGATATAGTCGAAGTCACATCCGATGTTCCTCAAGGAAGTGTGATCGGCCCTCTTTTATTCATTAATTATATTAATGACCAAAGTTTTAGAGTTAGCAGTAAAATAAGATTATTTGCAGACAATACAGTTATCTACCGTGAAATGAGCGAAGACGCGGACTTTGAAGCTCTGTCATCGGACCTGTGGAGTGGGTGGTTAGAACTTTATATTAGTAAATACACCACAGTTCACTTCTTGTGAGTCATCACACTAATGCCATACCTATACTGTGGGTGGAGTAAACAATAAATCTTCATATGAAGTAAAATGTCTTAGATTTACCTAAACTTCTGATATATCATGGGGAACACATACAAAACATATGCGGCACAGCATTAAAGAAACTAGGTTTTGTTTACCGTATAATAGGAAGGTACTGGGATGAAAAAGTAAAAGAGAGATGCTACTTAGCTCTGGTTAGGCCACACCTCGGATACGTCACGAGCATTTGGTACCTTTGCACATTTTGCTTTGGTACATTTGGTCATAAAGATTTAACCCAAAAATATAATGAGATACAAAGGAAAGCAGCGCGTTTCGTTAAAAACTGCTACGAGCGAACATATAGTTTCTCACAACTTGTAGAGGGATTGAGGTGGGAGCCCCTAAAGACTCGGAGGCTACTCGCTAGGCTTATATTGCTAGAGAAATTCAGAAGTGATATTTTCAGAGCGACACAAAATATTATCACGATGCCATAATACATTTCTGGGTCCGACAAAAGCGATAAATTAAGACAGACACACTGCCGAACAGATAGGTACAAAAACTCGTTCTTTCCGTGAACAATAAGCGACCACAATAAAAACTGAGCTCCACTAAATACACTGCAATAATACATGTTCGCCAGTTTATCTCCCAAAAACCTTACATCTTTACAGAGACCTAACACCCCCTTCCACACGCCATTGCAGCGGCTCGCAATGTATTATGTAGATGTAGATAACTTTGGAAAGTGATCTGCGGATGATGGACATTGACCATCCTCGAATCGTTCGCCATCGTTAACTTAAGATTATTTATTTACTTGTGCGTCAATGCCGACTCCCATTTAAAACTTCGCAGAAGTGAGCGTACGTCATAAAATAATTTTCAGAAAAATGATTTTGATGATTTTCAGAAAAAATGAAGTCTTTTGAGTTGCGCAATCACTTTCAATCTGGAAATATTTTGTTCCGTTGGGAGCATCAACACAATTGGAAACCATTTAAATTTCCATCCCACAAACATTCTCAAACACTTTGTGAGATATAGTAGCCTACTGAAAACATTCATGAAAGGGTAATAAACAGGAAGCATACGCAAGAAAGACTAAAATATACGGACTGCATTAAACAAATCACGAGAAATTTAATGAACATGGAATCACAATGGAACCGAACGAAGATTGACAAATCGAATGGTGATTGACGAAGTAAACCAACCTACTCACCAAATGATTCTTTGCTATGCTCGGCCATCATTCAAGAGAAATAACGCGGTTTGTTTATTCAAATAAGAGTTCACCACAAACCATCCAAGTCATTTATAAAAAGTTAAAAATGCCAAATTTTACATACACTTTCATACTCGCTGGTTGCACTCCGAGAAATGGAACCCGAACTTACCTGGAAATAAAAAGAGAGAATAAATACTACAGATGAAAAAAATTTCCTATTGAATACATACAATACAGTTATAGAAATAAACCTAATTAACAATCATCAACTATCACTTAAACTGAAAAAAATGTGGAAATTTAAGCATTAGCTTCACCTGGGTTGACTTGGCAAATTCTTCAGACACATTCCCGCCCTTTTTTTAAACTGTTGTTTCGTGCAGTGCATGGTGTGTATTTTCTCGTCAAAGATACCGACATGTATTTCTAATGTTTAATGAAACGTGAACACAATTTATGTTATCTTATGACTGGATTATAGTTTTAAAGCGTAATGAAATTTGCAGAAGTATTAATTTTTTCAAGTACAAAATTTTGCCACCGGGTTAATGGAAAAATTGGTCACCTAAAGTCTCCATCTAACGCCAATAAAGCCATTCATGGATCCACCTGTCATCTGGTGCACTGTCGAATGATGACGACGCTGTTAGCTATTTGGAGCTTGGTATGAAACAAACTAAGACTCGGTTTATTGATTCCTGATTAACCATTAGCTTGGTGTAATATCCCCCAAGTCTCCGATCATTCATCTATAAAGTTCATATCCACGAAACAATAGTCTTTCTGCGATTAAAAAAACCCAAACTTAGGGTAAAAACCTCGCTTTTAATGTAAGGACTACGTCACTACAAAACTAAATGATAACCGGAAATTAAAAAAATAAGCCCACGTTGACAATAAAATATCTATATCATTCTTTATTTGTAGACACTATGATACACCAAGATCAGTTAACTGGATGGTTGATTCAAACTCACTGGATAAACTGACTGCCGATGAAAAACACATTAAGGTAATTCTAATGAAGTCGAATATATGACCGTCACAAAAATAACTTTTCAAAATGACCGTGGCGAAACGACGGCTTATTTTCTGCGGAATTCTTGTAATCGACGACCCATCTTAACGCGCCACTGCGCAATGTGGGTCCACGAAATGACCTACTTTTTTGGTCACCCGTGGCTAGTTGAGAGAGGATCGAATGACCGTCCCGCGCCCCCTTTTACGCCGGAGATGACGGCAGAGGCGGTGGGGAAGCTGAGTGTCCGAGTATGGATTATTATCCATTAAGCCACGAGCAGACGCGGCCGGGCCACGAGTCACTGGAGACGAAGCTATAGGGGGAAAGAGCGCACGCCACGCTGCACTCTGGTGCTATCAAATCCCTTCCGCTCCATTTGGTCGAGTTCCTGCGCTCTAAATCTGTTGGAGCAGACAGTCTTCAGCGTTCAGGACGGTATAGCCTCAGCAACACAACACACTCCTCCGATTCATGATACAATGCGATCACACAAATGAATCAAAAAGCTAATGAAAACAACGCGAAGATACCAGGGTTGAAATTCGCCATGAAAAAATCATTTGACTTGACCGGGATCCGAACCCGGATCTCCCAATTGCCGGTCAGGTGTGTTAACCAGTTACACCACCTAGCCATCTTCCTTCAAGGCGAATTTCGAGGGGAGTTTATGCGAACTAGATGTTCAGGCCTCAAGTCTATATTGTAGCACATGGGACGAAGTCTTGCTTATAAAGCCACTGTCGCGGTGGATAAACCCGACATTGTCGCTATTAAATCGACGAAATTGAAAAATCTCCAATCATTGCATTTAAAAAATGATGTGGTACTAAGTCACTCGCACGGGTGCATATACTACACCAGGGTTGAAATTTCAACCCTGGTGTCTATGCACCCGTACGAGTGACTTCGTACCACATCATTTGTTAAATGCAATGATTGGAAAAGAAATGATGACCTCTTTAATTTTATCACGGATTTAGTGCACACCTCTGGAGCAAAATTGATCATTCGTACGAAAGAAACTTAAGGATAGTTATCTTTTACCTTCAGATTTAATTAGGATGGTCCCTTAACAACGTAACAATCTTCTCGGGGAAAAGAAACTTGAGATTGGTTTTCTTTTACCCTCAGGTAAAATAAGAATGTTCCCTTAACAACATAACACTCCTCTCGAGCGAATTTCTTCCATGCTTATCTAATTATGACGGACGTAGCAGGTGATCGCAAAGTTGTATCGATGAAAAGATTCATTTTTACCGATTTTTAGTACACTGGGACGACCCCGTCAAGGCGGATGATTTTACCTCGGTGGTATATCGCACATTTGTGTAAAGTGTATGGTTTATCGCACATTTACTAAACTCAACCCCGACAGAACTATTCAACCAAGGACTGAAGGAAGGGATCTTGACCGATAAGCATAAGGACGCCATTCTAACGCTTTACCGAAATGTAAACAACACCAATTCAATGAAATCCAATGGGCAATTCAATGTCAAAACGACCAAAAAATGATCGACATTGCCCTTGACCTCACCAAATTAGACCAAATTCTCAGGATACATTCCATTTAACTACATAGTTGAAATATTGCAAGGTGCACGCCCCACAATGTATCGTAATCATCAAAATACGAGTTATGTATGGTCTTGATTAGGCCCGCAATTTTTTTGGACTAGTAGAAGTCTTCGGTTAGGTATATCTGAGTAACCAATCGGCCTAATTGTGAAAGTGGTCACGTGACTTGTAGACTTGTAGCTCTGAGAAACATCATCTTCGCAGGACAATCGGGCGACCAATGCCCGTTCCATCATGCCCACTTCACCTCGCGACAAACATGTGAGGCAATCACGGTGGACAAACACGCGTGCCTCATGCGAAGGTCTGAAACCAGAGGCGAGCGAGGCTGAAAGTACAGAATAGAAGCGAGGCCAGACTCACCGCCCGAGGCATCGAAGCGTATGATATCTCGACACAAGTTTCGAAATGATGTCGGGTAAAACCCGAGTAAACAGAAACACACATTGCGGGACAAAATACAAATGGTAATTAGGCAAATAGGCCACAAGCAAGCAAAGCCGGAGACGGGACGATACGAGTCGGATCACAGACGAGCTACATGTCAGTTTGCTTCACGCAACAAATTCATGGTAAACGGAGTTGAAACAGAAAATCGAGCTACGAGTCACGAGCTTCCTGCAACCATGCCGACCCACAGATCGAACTGATTGCCTACGCGTCGGGATACTCACTGTTGACACAAAATCTGATTTTTCCAAATAACACCATGGGAGTCTCCTCGAGGGGTTTGTGGCAGGTATTGGCACATAAGCCATGATTTGTGCGGGGAAATGGGGAATAGAAATCAAAAGAATTCAAGGACGATAGTGAAATGAATACAAATGGATTGTCATAAAGCCTCACATGTTTTTGTTACGATTGTTAATTATGAGTTATAGGAAGGAAATTTTGATACTACATAGCAGTTCATAAATGTATCTGTCTTTTTTGCTACTTCTATCAGCTCCATTAATTGCGGATGGAGTTGTCAGTATAGCCTCCATTTCCCCATGAAACTCCCTTTCGGTACGCAGAAATCGTCACGAGAAAGGCACATCGGCCTGGACCAGGAATCGAACCACAGACCTTAGGCTTGTCGCGACAATGAACAGGGCAGAATATCACGGCAAGACAAAAATACTTTTTCTCGCCGAAATTTCGACGCTTTTCTCCACAGTACCCGTGGCTAGCTTTCATACTGTCTCTAAAGGCATTGAGTAAGTATACGTAGAGTGGCAAAGCAATGTTAAAAACTGGACATACATTTTTGAGAGCTTTGGGAAGAATTTCTCAGGTGCCACCACCTTAGGGAAGGAAAAATTTTGGCTTACGGAGAAGGCCACTTGGAGGCGCTAGTGGTACTCGATGATTTTGCATCAACATACAGAGGTGGATTTACCGTGGCTGTTGCGTGCTTTTAATCGAGTATCAATTGTTTTGTCGCTGCTATGATACATCGGTAAACAGTTGACTCCGTGTTCGGTAATCGCGTTATCTTATCATATTGACGTAAATTCGATTAATTGTAGACGATGCTCATTGAAGGCACATTAAATAACATGTTTTATTTGGTCTCTACGACTCAATAAGATTCGTTTTCGTTGCCCATGGGTCGATTAGTAAACATCCAGGCACCGAAATAATCATAAGAACATCATGTGAGTTATGCGACACGAATTGAAGTGGCCGTGAGTCAAACTTCATTGGTAATGACTTGTCGTGCAATTTCCATACACCTGTTCCATCTATCGGCCAAAGTATTATTTAAAAAGACATATCCGAATCTCCCTATCTCTTTGCTACTCTCTCTTTGCCACACTCTCTCTCTCTCTCTCTCTCTCTCTCTCTCTCTCTATATATATATATATATATATATATATATATATATATATATATATATATATATATATATATATATATACTTACTCTATGCTAAAGGCAATCAATTTTTTTCGGCACAGGTAAAGAAAAATACCGAATACATATAAGCTTTCCCCATTTAGCCGGAAATTTGATGTGCGTTAATACTACTGAAAAAGAAAAATAAGAACATACAGTCAAATTGAAATAGCGGCCTAGAACGATCTTTGAATAAGTTTAAGGGTTAAAATACACAATTAATTATGGCTGTGTACGGGCCTTTACTGTGGATCGAATCTTCGTCCTAATGACCCTCTGAGAGGTTACCTTATTCCTATTCCGAGGAATGAGATAATTATTTTTATATTTTTTGTTTGAAAATGGCCCATTAACTTTATTGACTCAGTAAATCGAATCAATATTTATATTCCATTGGGACCGATTGGCGAATAGATCCACTCCGTGTATCCAGTGCTGCTGCACCTGACCTCCTCATAATTTTCATCGGTACACAATGCCAGTCTGTAACTGACTTGTTTCCAAATGTCCGTCGGGTGTTCCGTGCCCATTCATTTACCATCCGCAAACAAAGGTCATGAGTGACGATTAAGGCTCCGGGGTATGACGATGAATGCAGAGAAATGTCACCCGAGGAAAGACAAGATTGAGCATATTCCAACACGTAATGCTCCCTTAAGGCATCGACGCTCCTATTCATTCACTTATACACCACAAGCTAAGGAATAATACCATTTTGAGATGAAAGGGAAGAATGTACTGCCCCAGGCTCAATCTTGCCTCAAAAAAGACGAATTGATATTATTACAAAAGTTACAATAGCTATCATGGCTATTCAAGCAAAAATTAACTTCTTCGCCTCCTTAAACTCGTGTCCCGAAATTATTTCTTAGCGCTCTCATTTTTTCAGTAGCATTAAGCATTCTGGTGCATAATCTTTCCGACTTAGAGCAGCACAACATACGTGTATATAGGTGCGAGTGAGATGACAGTGAGAGACTTGAGAAGGGAGCCAAGGTTGAGGGCGACACAGAAAGCGGAGTGTGAGATTGCATTAAATAAGAGAAGTGGAGTGGGTTATTAAATATGAGATTGGGTGGGTGGTTCATTAGGGCTTGGACAAGTGAGGCTGTGAGTTAAGAGGGGTTTTTGGAGTGGCCGCCCCTTTGGCAGAGTCCTCCAGATCAGAGCACACAATGGCCGCCTGCCTAAAAGAAAAAAAAAGATTCCATTGCTTGGAGAACACAAAACGCCCTCTGTTGGGAAGGAAGCTTTTTTTCATGGAGTGGTCCATGGGATATTAAAAATTAGTAAAAACCCCATTCATGCAGGATGAAATTTTATTTAAATAGGACTCCATACTGATAATAGCAGAATGTATTTTCTAGGTATACTGAAATTTCATATATGTATGCTCGGCATTGATGTTCCAACATATAGCAATGATTCATGAGGCCATTACCACTTAATCATCCCTCTCTTTCTTCGTCATCTGGTCTCTGCCTTTCTCAGGAGCGTCCTAAATTAATTTTCCATCGCTCAAGATGTGTGCTTCCCTTATAAAATAAGCAACTCTCTATTCACAGTTGATCCGTTTCAAGCCTTTGGATTCCACGTATTTCCTGGCGAAAATAGGCTTCAAGAATCGCCAACATCATTCGTCAAGGGTGCGGTTTAGCAACAACGCAACATTTCAAGTAACTTAATGAATATTTTTTCAAAATTTCACTATTTTATACAGTAAATGAAAATCACTAGAAACAATAAAAGTATTTAAAATAGTTCTCATCGTTTGGTGTTCGCGTCGACTTTGAACGCCCTCTTGTTTTAAATTTAATTCCGCAGGTAAAAAAAACTGCAAGGTTAAAAAAATGATCTCTAAACGTAAATTTCCTAATGGGATTTGCAGGTAGACGGACATACAAACTTTTCATTTTCTATTAATAAAAACAATACTAATCTATTCGACCGTGAGGGAAAGTGGAAGGGGTTGATCTATATTCATATCTACGAAGTATCATCCGCAGGAGGCGTTAGTACAGAAGCCATGAAACAGGGAGGGTTAGGAAGAATTGGATTGGGAATGAAGATGAATGTGTACCGTAAGTTATCGTAGCGGTTGGTATCACAATGTCAGGTTTTACGCCCTTAGTTACGTTTAAAGCCACGATCTTGCTTTAGAAAAGATACGTTTGACAGTGACTCCAGCCGTTACTAGGGCAATGAGCAGACAATGAGCAACTAGCCCTTTGAGTCTCTATATATTTTTCATAAGTCGCGATTGATGCGTGGACAGAAGGAATTGTATTTAAATTTTTCTGTTTGGAATAGTATATAACCCATTTTGAAGCTTCAATCAAATCTAGAAATTTGGCGTGGGGTTATAGCAATTTCCTACATGATATTTTTTTATATATAAATCAGGCTAATAACGAAGCGCAGTTGAAAAATTAACAATTAGAGAATTATTCCACCATAGAGTTCTTCAAGACTATCCCTAATAGTTCATGACGTAACAAGAACAACTGGGTGGAATCTGTGCTCATAAATCAAATCAAAATTCGAAAGAGCCAGACCGGGTAAAAAATGGCTATCGCTCATCAATCAAAGAAGAGATGAATGGATCCATAGATGACAACAGAATAGCGAAATATTGACTTCATTTATTGAAGCCTTTAAATACACAAAATGCATTACTGAGTACATCATTTGTGCTCTTCAGACGTCGAAAACCTTTAAACTTGAGACGAGATGGTCGCGGTTTCGACATGATGTGTCTAGAATAATGTTAAGAAAAAGAAATCATTGCCAAAAAGCGTTGCATCATTCATACCACCTGAGCCAAAATTGCAAGCGTTATCCATGTCGGGTGGATAGAAAATGAAGGCATGAGATATTTTCCTCGAATGCATCCGAAAAAAGCCCGAGACATTTCTTAGTTTGGTTGGGAACAGATATGAACATAAATCTCAACGCATCTTCACCGTCGCAGAAAATAAAGTTCAAAAAGAATCTTTGGGGACATTAAATCAAAAGAGTCAAAGAAACACAAAAAACCTCTAAAGTTGCTCTCGTCCCCTTCAAATTGCCAGTTCCACGTATGAGCCCCTCTCCCATTCATCATTGCCCCGAGCAATGATTTGAAATACCGCAACTGCAAATCGCATCGTTCAAATTTCTCAAGAAATTCTCAGGAGGCGCCGAGGAGAAGAAGGAGGACGGGTGGCGACCACACAGCAAAATACATTCACTCATGGCAAGTTGATAATTTTTTGCGATCATTTCGGGCTTCACTCTCACGCAGCAAGTCGTCGTGTACTTACTTTTAACATCTATGAAAACGCCCGAATTAAACGCTGGGTGTCTACTGATATCCAATTTTCAAATTCCCTGACCTTTCCCTGACTCTTCTCTGACGGATTTACTAATTTCCCTCACCAATCACCAAAAGTTCACCTATTATTGGAATATATATTTTCTGCTGAATTAAATTGTCTTCGGCAACTTTTAATTTTCTAATCATCGTCTCGTACTTTTAGAACTGCAAGCAGATATTTACTATAAGAGTGTTCCAGATACTTCTCGACCTGAGTTTCGGAAGTTAAACAAAAACGCGAGGTAAAATTTTCAGAACAACATAGCCTCGGATTCCTCGTGATGAGCATAATACATTGTAATAATGATTTTTAGCACAACTAGTCAAATATCGCAATAAGGATGTACAAAAGGGACACATTGTACGTCTGTTTCACAACTAAATAACCAAGATTCACAACTAATAATATTCGCAACTGATTACTCCACGAATTGATGGTGATTATATTCCATGCACGTCAGCGACATACGTTAGTTTTAGTTGATGAAATAAATGGCGGGAAAGACTGGCCGATGAACGTCATGGCAGAAAAATAACGAGGGTTCTTATTCCAGTTTCTCCCTGACTGTAACGAGATTTTCCTGACTATTCCAGAAATTCAAAATTCCCTGACGATTCCAGGTCTTTCCGGTTTTCCCTGACGATCGCCATCCTGTAAACGTCATAACACTGTGTCGTATGATTCATTTTCATGACCACTTTTAATGCAATTATGTTTTCTCTTTGCTGTAATAGGTCTAAAATAAATGATTTTCTTAATTTCTCTTCAGAAAGCCTTTTGAGAGTTTATTTGTGCGTCTTAAGTGCTAAGTTAAAAACCAATTTAGCGGCTAAAGCAGCAATTCAAACAATTGAAGTTTTAATTTT
This sequence comes from Ceriagrion tenellum, assembly GCA_963169105.1. Classification (NCBI taxonomy): domain Eukaryota; kingdom Metazoa; phylum Arthropoda; class Insecta; order Odonata; family Coenagrionidae; genus Ceriagrion; species Ceriagrion tenellum. Next base: position 3,696,068 of record OY720644.1, read on the forward strand.
ACTCCATGGAGTTTGATACAAGAAATAGACAGTACGTTGTTATAAAAAGTATGTTAACATTTTTGTCGTGTTACTGAGGAGAGAGATCTTTTTGAATTATACTTATAAAATGACAAAGGACAACAACGTAAACAATGTTATATAATTGAGAATGCAAAAGAACTCTCTATCGCTGAGATAATATGAAAAGGCATGTGTATCGATTTGATTACGTACACATGCATCATACTTAGCAAACTAAAAGGTAAACCTGAATTAGAAATTCAACGACAGGCAATATTGGTTTTTAATCGAGCCCTGAGAAATGCTTAAATAAACTTGTGATACTTCGGCGGAAGAGAATTAATTGGAATCAACATTCAACCTATTACTGCAGAGAGAAAAAATACTTAATGATATTGTTTCTTTTCGTATCACTAGAAACTCGCCGATACGAATCGAAATAGATTTGAAAATCGCACGATCCTCTTCTCAGCCCCACAGTTCTGTACATTTAATAGCGGAGGCGTCTTCTTCACCCTAGCGTCCTCCGTCGGAACTAAAAGAGAACGGCGCCCACTCATCCTCCCGGCCGCGGATTATCCTACTCCGTGCTCCCGACTCTCGACTCGCGACCGAAGCGACACGAAATATCACGCGCACGCAGATTCCTTTTTCGGTTGGAGAGAGAGAAAAAAAAACCTTGAAGGGAGAGTCAAATATATGTTCGGGGGTGGAGGACCGAGGGGATGGGGGGACAAATGTTGTGGACAGAATGGGAGAGTTGATTTGAAGCCAGAAAGAGAAGGGTTTAATCGTAGAGTAAGTACAAATAGAAGAGGCAAAGAGATAGAGATATTCGGATATGAGTTATGAAATAATACTTTGGCCGATAGATGGAACAGGTGTATCATCGAAGGTCGATCAAGACAAGACATAACAAATGAGCTTTGGCACACGGCTACTTCATTATGCGTCGCATAACTCACATGATGTTCTTACGATGATTTCGGTGCCTGGATGTTTACTAATCGACCCATAGCAACGAATACAAATCTTATTGAGTCGTCGGGACCAAATTATACATATATTTGAAGGTGCATTAATGAACATCGTCTATACTGAATCGAATTCACGTCAATATGATAAGACACGCGATTACCAAACACGGAGTCAACTGTTTACCGATGTATCATAGCAACGACAAAACAATTGATACTCGATTAAAAGCGCGCAACAGTCATGGTAAATCCACCTCTGTATGTTGATGCAAAATCACCGAGTACCAATAGCGCCTCCAAGTGGCCTTCTCCGTAAGCCGAAATTCTTCCTTCCCTAAGGTGGTGGCACCTGAGAAATTCTTCCCAAAGCTATCAAAAATTTGACTAGTTTTTAGCATTGCTTTTCCACTCTCTAGTACAGCTCTCATGAAAGTCCCTGGCATATATCTGCGCGGCAAAGACGGAAGGCAGAAGCGGGAGGGGAGTGAAAGTATAGTGAGTAAGAGAAAGAGTGAGAGAGAGGGAAGTAAAGAGAGTGCGAAAGGGAGGCATTGGAAAACAAACTAGTTGGCGACAAAAGGCACGGGGCTCACACAGGCAAGGGGTGAAAATTACCCATCTCTACAAATTTGGCACGGACCCTAGCTTTCGGTCTCATAGTGAGTTGACTAGAATCGGGACGGCAATTAGTGGTTAGTTATCTATCTTCTGGTTAGTTAGTTATCTATCTTCTGGTAGCACTTAGTTTCGCTGCAATTATTAAGGTTTTCTGACTAACATTCCACGCTAAACAACCTTTTTTCTATGTCCTGAATGTTTTCTGGAGTTGATATCCTAAAATTGTCCGCGGCGCGGCACGGAGAACTTAAGGGAGTGCGATAAGCTGTCTCTAACTTAGGACGCTGGTGAAGACAGCTTCCAGCGCTCCTGAGCAAAGTGGTCGTACTTCCGAAACTAGCATGTGCTAAAAACTTGTGAGCAAGGCGCCAAACCAATCAAAGTACTGGTAGAGCACCTTTATAATGAGCATGCTTCGTTGTGAGAGCAAGGATGAACTTCAACAAGTTCGACTTTACTCCCACAGCTAAGAGAGACAATATAATGAGACATAATACAACATAAAATCACGGATTAACACAAATAAAAAATATGGGCCTTTAATATTTGGGTACCTAAAATATGGATCTGAATTTTTTAACAATTAGAAACTTTTTGTACGCTCCCTTCAGAAGACATTAACTTGTCGATATATACAATTGGGTTTAAAAGGTACTAGTACGATATGGTTATCTAGCTTTGCGACATGTAATTCACTCAGGCAATGCAACGACTGTAAGAAGCAGGCGGAAGCAATCATTAAATACTGAATAAGAGATGTCATATGTATGTTAGCACGACAAAATCCTGGAAAACAGAGGAATTTAATTTTAATGCAAACAGTTTTTTTAATGTTTTAAATTAAATAAATACTGGAAAAAAAACATCTGCGGTAAATGAGTTTCAAAAACGTTATACTATTTTTACCCGCCAGGTTACCCTCCGGAACATAATGAAGCACTCGGAGATGACAGTAAAACAAAAAACACCACAGACTAACCGGAGAGAAACAAGAGGCAAGCCGGAAGGAACGAATGTGGTCGCAGGTCGCATTTCTATTTGTTTTCATACGCATTGAGGAAACATCAAACGCCGGCTAATTTGCGTTTGATGTAAAGAATCCGTCACGTGTTCAAGTCCTTTCCGCATGTTGCGGTGTCCCGGGCAGAGGATCTCTTTCACAAACATACGATAAAAATGCAAAAGAGAAATAAACTTATAATTTGAAAATGGGTCATGGAAATTCCGCATTAGAAATCCGAAGATATAACGGAGAACCAAAAACTTTATTTGGAGGATTTCTAATGGTTAATGTGAGTGTCATCAACGGCAGTTAGGTAGTTTAAGGTTTAATAAGCTAAAAGGTTTAATTCTACTTCTTTTATTTACGCACTAAAATTCCTTCCGATGTTTTCTTAATGTACTTAGTACATTTTGGCTCTATGCATGTCCATTTCCGCATATTATAATTTTTAAGTTAGCATAATTACAGGATTATTGCCTTACAGAATATATTACTTCCTTGAATGGAAATAATAACTGTATCAATATATGTATGGAAGAATAAATATATTAATTAAATTGTTATTTTAAATTGCCTCATTTAGAAGCGACGTCCAATGGCGCTAAACCATTGGACACATCACTCTTAGCCAATGGTAACGTCAATTAACGCTTCCGTGTATTAAGCTTCCGTACAGCATTATAATATAATCGGAAAAATACATTTTGATAAATGTAGAGGCGTCAATATTTTTTTATTTATTCTTCTCCTCAAAAACTAATAAACTGATTGACCTGAAATGTCGCATGATCCCAGCGTATACAGCGAGGGATGCCACAGAAACCTTAGCGTTTCAAAGTCAGAAGCCGAAAAGACCCCAAACGGGTCAATGTTATTCCATAATAAATTATTTTAAGTTAATTTACCGTATGAAGGCTATGTTTCTTTACAACAATGTAAATTAAAACAAATACCGCATAAATGAGACGGTCAAGTACAAGTTTTATGGTTTATAGAGCAAAAAATTTCATTAATAGAATTAAGGATGTAAATGGAAATCAAGATTCCTCCAGTATATAAACAACTGCTATATATTTTTTCTAATTCATATCCCAGCAAACGAGAATAGACAGCATTTTCACTTAGCACCAAACTAATGAAAAATTAATAAAATCTTCCAATTTATTTAACCTCACTTTAAGGTAGTTTGAGCGAAATATCACTTTACTTAGAAATTAATTAATTTGATCTCATTTTAAAGAAAAATATCTCACCTATCCAATGACACCGAACATTTAAACCCTTACTACATAACTTTCCGAGATATTTGCCAAAAATACCAGCCCTTTTATATGGGAAATGGTACGTGTATGCACACCAGAGAGACCTTATATTAAAAATAAGAAATTTCCTACACTTAGATCTCGTCAAAAAATCAAAAGTGTGTAGTTTGTATGTTTTCTCAACTATATTTATAAATTAATCATATTGTCACCGCAGTAAATTCTTCGGGATCACAACAAACCTTCCGTTTTGAAGGAGTTTCAAACGCACCGCGTGAGAAAAATGAGTCAAGTTAAAGACTTATTTTGATATTTTCATTTAATTACTTACAATTTCTGTCATGTAAAACTGTATTATTGCACCATTAATAATACAATATTCAAATGATGTGTCCTACAGTTGGTGAAATTAAAACGTATAATTCGAAAATGGTCTCCATTATGATTAGGGAACTACTATCTCGCTCGGACTGCCTTTATTAACCAACATTTGCTCTAAACGCAAAGGCTTGGAGAATGGGGAATCATTTTTCCATCGCGGAAGTTTAATTTACTCATGATGAACGGCGCCAAATGCGGCTCAAGCATTGGAGATTTCAGACTAGGCTAACGTCATTTCGGTGTCCTTTCACTGCACCAATCTTTACTCCTAAGCGCCCCCATAGCAACACCCGGCTGGGAGAGTGGAAAAGCTCTTCCATGAACGACGCTTAAATCATATAAAATAAGTAATGACCAACTAATTGGAACGTTGGAAGGATCCCTCGAGCTGTGCAGCAGAGCGGCCCTCTCATTTGAGATTTTAATGCCCCCCAGGCTAACCTACTTCTTACCCCCTCGCCCCTCTCAATTTCGCCCACTTCGCAGAATTCCATCCCCCGAGTTGCCTCGACCTCTGCCCTCCCCCTCTCCTCCACACACCAGTTATTTCCATTATCGAAGGCTCAACCCGGTCGATAATTATCGAAATGAGGCGATGGGTCTCGTGCTTTACGAGGTGTGAGAGAGTGGGAGAGGGTGGGTGGGGGTGGAGCGGAAGCGAGGGTGAAATTTATGGGCGAAAAAGGTATTAGAGCGAAACTATCCTCCTAGGGGCGTGGGAGGGGAGGGGGGTAGGGAGGTGGCGGAGGATAAGCCTCCCCCCCTCCCCCGAAAGCTTTTACCCGTTTCTCGGTAAGATTCTAAACGTGAATGCAAGAGAGCAGCGTGCAAACGCGTCCGAGCGCATTAAACGCAATTTTGGAGCCACCCTCGGAGCCAAAGAGAGCACTACCCCCCACCCCCCGCGTTAAAATCTGTTCATGGGTCATATCCGGGGGTCATATCCATAGTATTTTGTTTACTTGCAACATTACCTTACCGCCACCTCCGCTGACGATCTCCTCCCCCTAGAACACACAGCAGATGCGGGCAATGAAAACCTTCCAGTCAGGCAATATAATGACCGAGAGTTTATGGCCTTAAAAAATATTACTGAATCGCGTGACAGGGATAACTTAACTTCCTAATTTAAGAAGCAGAGGTAAAAACTTGGCACAATCTAAACAAGTTCTTGGATTTTCCATTTTTGCCGAAATTTATTCTATGGCAGAGGTTTCCACCCTTTTTACAGGCACATTCAAAATTATTGGTCAAGATTGCGACTACAAAAGGAACGAGGCATCCATATCGCGGCAGTGCGTGGAAACTTTTATTTCATAATTATTGCATTCACCGAAACACTGTCACATAGTAAATTAATACAGGGCAAGAATAGTTAGAGCGAAGGCTTCCGCAGCGGTTGTTGATCATGCTTCCAGTTTTTCCGGTGCAGCTGCGTGGGTCAGTATTCAGTACGACAGTTTCTCCTTCGTTACAGGAGTCAAGAAACTGTCGTCATGAATACTGACCATAATCTAAGTTCGTGATACTGACCCACGCAGCTGCACCGGAAAAACTGGAAGCATTGGGCAATAATAACTAAGATTTGACCATTTTGGAAAGTTATAAATCAAATGTTAAACATGATCCATGATGCATGGAAGAATGCCATTGAGACCTCAAATTTCGATGGGAATGATGGGCTGGAAACCCTTGTTCTTAGGATTGAAAATGTAGGAGTTTGAATGCGGATAAAGTCCCAATAATTCCGATATATTTCTTTCCGCTTTAAGTATTTTTGAACTCGACACTTCTCTGGCGGTCATTTTCTCGAGAGAGTCATCGAAACCTCAGGCGTCGCATACGAAGATAGCAAAGTAACGTATATAATATTACACCAACTCCTCAACACTGATAGTTTTCGATAAATGGATTCACCAAAGAAAAGTTAAATTGGAGCAAAACTTGAAACAGACATACAGCCTGACTACTGCATTCATATTCACATAACTAAATGAAATTATTATTCTTCCTTTTAGGGATCTTTGACACTTGTTATGAAAATAAACGTATGACATCACTCGTGGTGTTGATTTAACACTTGCGCTGATGGGTCGGACGCCAACTTCCCCGTTAAACGTCCCTGCAGCCTTCTGCACGGCTTATTTCCAAATACCTCTCGATAGGACGGACCCCTGGCTCTCCAGTGATCCTTTTATAGCAGCTGGGCTACACTGGGCTTCTTTGAATACAATTATTCTTTGAATGTTTTAAGCTTGACCCTCAGTATTAGGCAGTTCGTTACTTTTGTGGTCGCGCGTTCCCCGTCTCTCCCGCTCGACTCCTCGTCCCGACGCTTCATTTCCTCCCAAACTTTCCCCTTCCATCATCTCAATCGACCCTTTCATTGGTGCTTTCAGCTCCCCCTCCTCCTCCTGACGTCTCACTTATAATCATAACTTCCACCCAACCGTCATTATCAACAATATTCCCCCGAGACTAATTGTTGGGACTTCCCCGAACACATGGGCGAACTCCACCCAATATGGCTTCCCGTGAAGTACAATAAATAAATTTGATTTAACTAAAATTGTTTTGTTACAAGTGAGTTACAATTTTCGTCGCAATATTTATTTCTTTTTATGTAATTTAAAGCTTTAAAATGAAACCTCTTAGCTTTTTCCACCATTATATTAAAAAAACACCTTTCGACCGGTTTCGGCCTTTTCAGGCCATTATCAAGATTACAAAGTAAAATACCATGAGACAGCACAATTTATACATAGAAACCTCAAGGAGAGGGAGGTGAGTAAGTTTCGAGGGGGTGATTGGGCGAAGCTGCAGGGGAAGGAACAAACAGGTGGTGACGCTCAAGGACTACGGGGATGGAGGTGGGGGTAGTGGCACAGAGAACAAGGGTGAGAGGCGGTTGAAAGGGATTGTGTCATTGAGCAGTTTAATGATTTTAATTTGAATCTGTTGAAATTGGATTTTCAGTAACAAATCATCCTTCAACATATAATTACCTTGTTTTCCTGTTTAGCGCCAGTGAAAACAGAATAAAGTATAATCCCTTACAGAGCAACGGTTATATGTATATACGGCTCTATAGGTTGGAGAGGGAGTTAGTTAATCAACACAGAAAGCGTTTTCCACTAACAATGAGTGAATTCATTATCGTCAAAGGAGAACAACGGACATCAAGCGAAAGATAGACCAAGATGGGAAAGCACCGTGTTCAAAGATGATAGTATATTTTATGGACTAGAAAACAGAATGTGTAAATATTCGCGTAGAGTACGGCACTCGATGGATCGGAAGCATGGAACATTGGAAAAGCTGACCAGAATAAACTTAAAGCCTCCGAAACCTGGTGCCGAAGGAGGATGATAAGGATAAAATGGACGGATAAAATAAAAGTTATGAAGTGTGCTGAAGAATAGAAGAGGAAAGGACACAACTGTTGTGCTCTGTTAGATTGGACAAATCTGATATGGAATGGGTTTGTGAAGAACATAGATGAAGGTAAAATAGAGGGAGAGGTCCCCAGAGCAAGATCCAGGAACTAATACATTCGCAAAATAAACGATAAAGCACATAGGAAGAGCTTCAAGGAAGCAAGAGGACTGATATTGGATATGGAAAGATGGAAGGCCACAGTCAACCAATCTCAAGACTGAACGGCCATTGATGGTGATGAATTACCGTCACTTTTTTCATTCATAAGAAAAACATTCTATGGAAACCATTTGCCAGGCAATAATGTAGACATTATTCGATGGTTACTTATTAATTACCCACGTGGTTTACTCGTAAACACAATATGTAGTGCTATTGGAGGGTGTGGACAGGTGTGATCCATGGCCCAAAGGTTAAGGAATGCTGTCAGCCATCTAATTCAGGATCCTTTTGGTTCTATATCAATTTCCAAGAAGAAATAAAAAATATCCAGCTAATAGCTTAAGTATTAATTAATTATTTGAATATAGAGTTGAGGTTCTCCTCAAAATTCTAAGGAAAGTTGTTTGCTTGTCTCCGGAGGCCTTCAGTAATACCACGCTCGCCCGCAACCCACTTTCCGCGACCAGCCATTGCCAACGTATTCCAATCACTCAAACTGGCTAGCTTGGGTAAGTATCCTTGAAATGAGACCGAATCAAAATCCCATCGCCTTCACAACAATAACGACGCGAACGACGTCAGGTGAAAATTTAAAATATTCGACAGCTACATGGTATGTAAGAGCGTCAGTCAAGGGCAGCTGATCAGAAATATGTAGCCAAGTCTTCATCAAAAGATTTCAAATACACCGTTAAAAATATAATTTGATGCTGATTGTTCACCAATTAGAAGTAAACTTTATGCACGTCATCAAAACTATATTCAAATTCAGTTTCTTTGGGAAGAGTTGAACTCAAGTACGAGTAATTGGTTGTTCGTTCGTTTGTTCATGAAAATAATACGAATCACCAAATTTGCTATAGAAAATATCAATTGCATTTCCGCATTTTTACCGCTGTAAATTTTTCTATTAATTTTACTTCACGTATAAATAATGGACATTTCTACTTATTACACTGTATCAAAATAGGTCTTAGGTCAAGACACCATCGCCACAATTTTGGGGAAAACTTCGTGTAGTCTCTCCATCATCATAAGTTAATAGTGATAAACTGATTAACTAACATACAACTGAAGAGGGAAGGGAGATTCTTACTCAATTTACAACATTGATACCAGAATACACGGAAGAGGCGAACCACTGCGGTGCGCGAGGATTGAGTTCAAAGAGTTGATTGGGAAAACATTTCACGATATCCATTTTATAGACAGTCGAATTGTCCGATAGGGTTCACTACTTGGCACGCATAAATTAGGACTGGAATATCGTCCCAGGTACGAGCCACGGGGAATGAACCCTGTGCTACCCTCTTGGAAAATACGACAATCCCAAGGTACTCTCGACATAGCTAAAATATATACGGAAGTGAGCAAAGTTTACAGACATATCTAAGAAATAACTTCAAGGATAACCCACAAGGAAAGCTAGAAACCAAAGGACAGCAGATGTTTCACTCAACCTAAAAGCTCCTGACTAATTCAGCGGGTGGCTAGATGAAGATTCAAGATTATTGCAAGGGCGGAAATTCCGGGGACTTCAGTTACCTATTATGTTCATTTTAATTCGTTAAATATAGCACTCGTCACTCGCCACAACCGAATGTTCGCGCGATGAGGATTTAAAACGCAAGAAGATAAGCTATGACCCGATAGCCATTCAATATCTACATATTATCATACAGTAAGTATATATAGAGTGGCAAAGCAATGCTAAAAAGTGGGCAATTATTTTTGAGAACTTTGGGAAGAATTTCTCAGGTGCTACCACCTTATGGGGAAGAAGAATTTTGGCTTACGGAGAAGGACACTTGGAGTCGCTAGTGGTATTCGGTGATTTTGCATCAACATACAGAAGAGGGGATTTACCATGGCTGTTGCGTGCTTTTTATTGTGTGTAGTTTATGTGCTTTCTCAATTACTGTTGAAAATAGATCATATTGTGATACAGTAAATTATTCGGGATCACTTCCATTTCGGGATCACCTTCCGTTTTCATGGAGTTTCAAACGCATCGCGCGAAAAAAATGAGTCAAATTAAAGACTTATTTAGATATTTCCATTTAATTACATACAATTTCTGTAAGGTACAAACATTTTCTTGCACCATTAATAATGCGTCTGTCTCACAGTTTGTGTAATTAGAACGTACATATCGAATATGGTTTCTATAATGATTAGGGAACTATCGCTCGCTCGCACAAACTACACACTGTCGATTTTTCGACGAGATCTAAGTGTCGTAAATTCCTCATTTTTAATAAAAGGTCTCTCTGTGGAGTGCACAGACACGCGCCATTTCCCATGTAATAAAAGGGCTGTTTGTATTTTTTGGCAAATATCTCGAAAAGTAATGCGGTAAGGGGTAGAATTTTTTGTGTCATTTGAAGGGTGAGATATTTCTCTTTAATTTAGAACTTATATAAAATAATGTTTCGAGGCGTTGGCTTATTTCTGATGAATTGTACGATTTTGACGAACAAAAAATTTATTTTCGAGCACTAAATATAACTTGTTTAATTCATCATGATTTAAGAAAAGAGTAAACATGTACAATGCACTTCAATTTTAACAACCATAGCCTAGGTAAATTGTATCAAAGGTCGGTACATTTTATTGAAGTCGAAAGGGCATCGCACTAGAAAGAACTTCAGATAGCACTATTATCGATAATTTGCCCAAAACTTTAAAGCTTTAATTTACCCTTCATTTGCAATGATGAAAAATATCCAAAATGCTAATTAACCTCCGTATTAAGCTTGGAGCGAATCATATGAAGTTTCTATTGGAATTCCACGTATTCTTTTGAAACTCAAATGCATTCCGAAAATTCAAGTGATTGCGGTGAGCCCTAATTACTCATTTCAAGCATAATAATACAAATTGCTTTTTGTGAAGGTTCCTTGACTATTTAGAAAAAAGAGCATCGATAACGCATCCATTATGCAAGGATGAAATTGGAACGAGAAAAGATCAAGCGTCAAGGCATTTAAAAAAATTCATTTTCCTCTACACCGAATTCCCGTCCAAAAAACCGGTCGCCTAGAATTATTAATGCGTTGTAGCCTTCAGAATAATGAATGGAATCATCCAGTATTCATAACCCAATCTCCACTTGTGAAAAATCAATAATAGCAGAGGGCTTACAAAGAAAATATTTCACCATATACTCTAAAGCAAGAAAAAATCCAGAGAGGGGACAAGAATAAGAGACAAGAGTTCGAGACAATTTTTCTCGACAAAAAATATCGAAAGGAAAAATATTATTTATGATATGAAATATAATAAAAGCAAGAGCCTGTTAAATACCCCTAAAATAGGCAGGCCGCGCAAATCTTTGGTTAAGCTTCTAGCGAAGGATGCTGCCAGAGACGGAGGAAGGTGACGTGGAGATTATCGACGCTTAAGGGCGGTTTCCATGCCCGGGGAAAAAGCACGTCGCAGACATTTGCCTACTTTCCAGTAGCAGCTTTGCCGAGTTAGTTTGCAGCTTTATTTCCTCGGTAAACGAATAATAATCTGTTGCTTTGAATACAAAGATTAACTCATTAATTGGTTGCGTTATCTACGTATAAATGAATGTGCTATCTTGTGTAACATTTGTATAAACTTTTTTTTTATTTTAATGATTTACTTCGCATTCCTATGGTAATTTTTGTAAAATAGGGCATCAAGTATTGTTGTCCTGTGACAAGTGGAATCACTTACCTGAGTACATTGAAAAATATAAAACTAGTAATAGATTTAAAAATGAGTATTACAAAACGTTCTTTCAATTGTATTAATGAATGTGTTATCTTGTGTAACATTTACATAAATTGTTTTTTTTTGAATGATTTACTTTGCATTCCTATGGTAATTTTTGTAAAATAAGGGCATCAAGTATTGTTGTTCTTCAGAAACCTATAATGGAATTAATTACTTGACTCTAAAACAATATATTATAAATTTGTGTTCCTAAGGGGCGTAATCGTCCAGGAATAATAAAATATTATTCTATTCTATTCCAGAAGTAGCGAATAATCCCAATGTTTGGTGATATTCCGGGGACAACGTGCCGGGTAGAACAGGGAATTTCATTGCACTGAGAGGGAAGGACCACTAGACCTTCATTCATCACGGTAAAATACACCCAATGGGAGTTGTTTTTGCATTAAGGCCACAGTGGATAAAACAGATCAGGGGTGAATTGCTCTCTGAGCGCAGTATGAGAGGATGACCAGCGAGCGAGCGAGGCAGATGTCCCTTATGACGCAGCCCTCATTCGTTCCATCACCACTCCCCTATCCCAAAGACCGCTCGTTCATGAAACTCAAAAGAGGGACCATCCGCGTCACATTGTCAGTGATGTGGCTCGGAAATATGGAACCATTAATAGGGCTGTTCGATACGTATCGGTGCAAATATAAAATCTACCAATAGGCAAACAGAAATCGATGAGGAGCGATGAAGGGTAGAGTAAGTGAGGCCATGCAGGTGGGGTGAATATTGACGATTCTGAAAATCTTCTTCCATTTATTTTACAGTTATCAGTATTCATTATTACAAGATCATAACTAGTATAATTCTACTACGCTTTGTCTAAATAATAATCTCTCTTATTTTATCGCATCTGTCAGACCTAGAAATGTAGTGAGGCGTCATGATAATATTCCCTGTGTCGCTCTGAAACACACCAGTTCTGAATATCTCAGCCACTTCTGAATATCTCAGCCTAGCGTGCAGCCTCTGAGTCTCTAGGGGCTCTCACCTTAATCCCTCTAGAAGTTGTGAGACACTATATGCACGCTCGTAGCAGTTTTTAACGAAGCGTGCTGCTTTCCCTTGTATTTTGCTAATTTTTTTGGTTAAATCTACTTGACCAGGGTCCCAAATTGCTCGCGGCGTATTCGAGGTGTGGCCTAACCACAGCGAAGTAGCATCTCTCTTTGACTTTTTCATCCGAGGACCTTCCTATTATACGTTTAACAAAACATAGTTTCTTTAATGCTGCGCCGCATATGTTTTGTATGTGTGATCCCCAAAATATATCTGAAGTAAAGGTAATTCCAAGATATGTTACTGTATTTGAAGATTTTATGTTTACTCTACCCACGGTGTAGCTATGGCTCTAATTAGGTTCCAAGTAACGAAATTGTGCCCGTTGAGATGCAAATGGATCGAACAGCTAGAGGAAACTGAGAATCAACTGCTTAATAACCAAGCAATCGCAAGACTCTAGTATCGAGGCTCTTCAGTGTTCTTCGGGTATTCCCTTTCCTATACAAGGGACTCAATAAATTAGCCAGTTGGATAGATTCTATCTTTTGGAAAGATTTAACATCCACATGTTTGCATAGCACAATATGGTGGACAATGAAACAATGGACGAATATTTTTCAGTATATATACCAGATAGCTTTACCGATTCGACCAATTCATCTCCAGAAAAACGTTTTGAGAATATCATCATTGGTTGTTTAATCCTGAAATTGGTTGACTGCAGCCCTCCACCCTTCCCTATCTAATGCCAGGCCCCTTACTTCCTGGCAGCTCTTCCTATTCTCTTTATTTGGTCCATAAAATAATTCCCGGGTCTTTCTCTGGGGAACTTTCCCTCTATTTTACCTTCATTTATATTCTTCAGAAAAGTACATGGAAAGAGATACCAGGAGGTACTAGCATTAGATAGGGAAGGGTGGAGGGCTGCAGTCAACCAATCCTAGGATTAAACGACCAATGAATGAGTGAAAATAGCATGCGCCTAGTTATTACTGTTAGGAGATTTATCGGTTAAGTTAGATTTCGGCACGGAGGCTTCCGCAGTCATTTATTGAGGTCAGTTTATTCGGGTTTTTTCCGCGTTGATTCATGTTAACGACGAGATACAAAGGCGATAAGAAGACCATTGACGACCTTCGAACCGAAAAAGATCGTCACACGTCTGACATTTACGAAGGAGTGTACGAACTAACGTGTAGCTGCGGGAAATCATACATCGGCCAAACATTGAGATCCCTAAAATGTTGAATAGAGAAACACCAAAGGGTGACCGAAAAGAAAAATTTTCGCCATTCCGCGGTGGCATAGCACGCGTGGTCAGAACCCGGCCACGTCATTAACTTTGAAAATTGTAAGAACATCGCCAGAGAAAATAAATATTTCCCTCGGCTAATACGAGAGGCGATTGAAATAGCCAAAAACATAGAAAATGTCAACAGGGAAGATGGTAATCCTCTCTCGTCTACGTTCAAACGTCTTTTACAGCAATTGAATTCAAAGGTCCAGCCGGCCAATCAACGTGCGCCTGACTAGCTCAGGCGTAAGGTATATAAAGGAACATGAATCTCTGTAGCTCATTCAGGACCTGACGACGCTAGCTGTAACATTAGCGAAACTGTTGTCCGTTAACATGAATCAACGCGGGAAAAAGCTAAATAAACTAACCTCATTAAGTTATATTTCATTGTAGTGAAGAGGTATAATTCCTAGACCTGAAGATGACTTTTAACGTCAAAAAGGTAAAGTTATTTGGAATCAAAAAGTCACACTATCATTTTCGGAGAGAATCATTTAAATTTTTACATTTGCAGGGCCCTATCTACTGGCATATCTGATATCTACCCACATCATACCCTTCTTCAACCCATCCATAAAATCTATTCTCTTTTTTTCCCTTCCCCGCTTGTCAAACGTCTTTCCACCAATTACGGCCTAAAAGAACCGTTCACTATCCTCACCAACCACCACCTTCCCAGCCACCAACTGTGCCTCCTCCACCTCTGATCTCATCTCATCCAAAAGATTCCTTTCCTATCTCTCTCTCTCTCTCTCTCCATGCTCCACGCACCTGGTCTGAAGGAAAAATATGGCACTCTTCATTGATGATGGTGATATATAAAACAGACTCTCGCAACGGATACATAAGGGACCTTACACCATCTGAAAAACTTTGAATAAGTGACTAATAATTGGAATAATTGCAGAATTAGATCAAAGATGGTACAACTGAGGTAAATTATAGTGCATATTAGAGACAAAAAATAAATAAAGCGAATAGTTGAAAGGACAATAGGATAGAGAGCAGCAGTAACCTCAACTCATGATTGATCACTGCTCATGACGATGACTAGTTCAAACAAAACTTCTGCATTTTGCATTTTAGAAGTAATCATTGCCTAGCTGTCGTTCACTGGCCAGGAATTATACATTAATTTTGAGGAATGTCTCCGCCGAGTAGAATTAAGCTACAAGCCATGTTCAGTGCTTTTCCAGAAATATTCATAAAAACAACAATTTAAGACAGTTCTTAGAGTAAAAAAAATTAAAAAGAGATGCCTTTATAACAATTTTATGTCAATTGATGGGTGAACTTTTTATTTTACACATCCGATAGCAATGAAGTTCGTAGCAGGAGAGACAGGGGCCCAGCAGCCTCTTCGCCTCCCAACGGTCCACAGGGTAAATCGAAACGGCATCGCCATACGTATGCCAGCCATCAGTCCGTCCAACGCTAAGCCCATTTTACGCAAGAGAGTCCTGGTGGCCAGTGCCGGAAGCTCTGACCACACCCTGAGCTCATCGGATTCTAATAGTCCTTCCGTTGTTCACAGGAATCCCTCTCAAATCCTAATCACCTATTCAATCCCCTCGAGCCCCAATCTTCCTTTCACTTCCTACCAACACGAATTTTTTCGTCGATGCGAATGCTCTGTGATACTCGAATTTCTGCGTCAAATTTTGATATCTTTACAAATATGAGCGGCCTCGTCGATTTTGTTGCGAAAACCACGACCAACAGTTACGGGGTTGTAACAGAATCTAGTCTTTATTCAATTTCTACACATTTCCAGGTTTTCCAGGATTGTGGATGCATTTTCCTGACCCATATAAAAATTATTAAATAAACACAAAGACATTAAAAATTCAAAACACACAATCAAATTAAATAACAAAAAAATTTAAAATACCACGAACAGTGGGAGTAATTCACAGCGCCCCTTAGGTTTCCTACTTTCTTAAAGGAGTAAGTCAAGCATCGCAACTTTCAGAAAACAAAAATAAAGGTTGAGGCATTGTTTTTTTTAACCCGGGGTCGATAAAGCCAAGAGTACTTCTGCAGTAATCGGCGATTCTGCCACAAGATCAAAAAATGGAATCACTTTCCTTTCTCGGCCAAGACTCAGCATTACGGCAAAAAAGATATAAGTTGTAATTACAGCCATTCAACAGAAAATAAAGCAGGCTTCGTGTCGACTTTTTCCATTAAAATCTTAGGATATTTAGTGAAATGTTAGTTTGATAAAGTAATCCTCTACTTTTTCCGGTTTTCCAGATATTTAGCAAATCTGTAGTCATTATCAGTATATGACAGATAGCTTTTGTGGCAAATCTTTTCTCCGTTCTATTAACTCGCATTTTCCACTTCGTAAGGTTCTCCATTACTTACAGCGTTTCAAAGGGCGACACGAAAAACTTCACCAGGGAGCTGGATTCCAAGGTCCCTGAAGAATATATGCATGCGAGTCATCCGCCGAGACATTGGAAACAATGCAAAATCTAACCAGGAGCAAAACCCGACAGATTTTCAACCGGTCGCAATATGAGTGTTTTTCAGTACTACGCAAGTTGAACACCGCCGCCAATCATTTACTCTCTCTGGTCGTGGAAGAGCTGCAATGTTGAAACTAAGGATGGGACGAATCCATGTCGAATGTCGATTCTCGATTCCACCGATTCTCATAATCGGTATCGAGAATCGATCGCCCAAAGTCGATTCCGATTCCAGATGGATAATTATTCAAATCACATTTCATTTATCACATCGCAAATACTTTTTGAGCGACCTGTTTTGTTATTTTATTTCAGCTAATTACTTGAATTTAAATAATAGTCGAATTCTACTGGTATATATATATCACACCTATTATTAGGAATAAGAATTGATGGAATCGGAATTGATAATCGATTTGAATGAATCGGAATCGAAAATAAGTGGAATCGACTCATCCCTAATTGAAACCATTCAACATCAAAATACATACTTAAAGCAGTAATACGAAGGTACCCTGTTATATCCCGCTATTACAAAACTGAACCATTGAACTCAACTGAAGTATTCAAAGAACAACGAAAATGGCCACGAAGTACTTTGACGGTGTTAACCACTGGCGATCACACAGTTCTGTGAAATTCACAGCGGACTATCACTATATGTTGGTTAGAGCACTCGGCGCGAAATTAAGGGGCTCTGGGTTGGAATCCCAATTTACCCACGGTGAAGTAATTATCGGCAATTTCAGCATTATTCCACTGAACCCCAATATTTCAATGCTGCCGCATTAAATACTGAAATATTGAACACCGATATTTCGAAACAGTCAATTGAACAATTCGTTTATATTACCAAAAGTTGGAGATAAAGGAGGAACATTTAGTTTAGACATTCCCGATGACCTCTCTTGATTTTAGCATTCATTGTCAAGTAAGATTTCTAATATTGAGTGATGTAAAAATATTACTGGGCCATCGGTTATTTAATGAACATATATTGGTCCACAAATGATTTATTTTGAACGCTGAAATACGAGGGCAGTTTTTTTTCTACCTCCGATTGGCCATACATAAAAGACAAGAGAATATTAAATAATTATTTTATTACTAAAACTTATACACACTTATGGTTACTTTTCAAAATAATCACCTTGACGATTCAGACATTTGTCGCACCTGATGACTAGCCTTATTACACCCTCCTCATAAAATGTATCCGCCAATGATTTAAGTGAAATCAATGGTTGGAAAGTTCACTTTGTGGAAGTTTTGTTGTTCATCTCTAAAATGAAACCACTTAGTTCTTTTCCACCAACTAAGTGGTTTCATTTTAAAGATGAATTTAAGTGAGTCTAAACATAGTTATGAAGCTCCTCGTTAGTTTGGAAGCACTGCCCTCCCAGCCATTTCTTCAGTTCAGGGCAAAGATGGAAGTCACTCGGCGCTAGGTCGGGACTGTATGGCGGGTTATCGAAAATGTCCCATTGAAATTGCTCAAGAAGCCATTGGGTTGCATCAGCACTGTGAGGACGGGCGTTGTCATGGATTATCGCGTTGTCAGTCAACATTTTTGTGACCCAGCGAGCAAAAAGGTTTTTGAAACCTAAATGTTTTGTAACGATAGGGCACAGATAAGATCTAAAAATTCCGTATATACCATAGACAAAGCACTTATGGCGAACCTACGGTTTTTCTCAAACCACTTCATCAAGTCGTTGAACAAGGCCGTCTTTAGCGACTGACTTGCGTCATTGACCCCCTTACTTAATCAGGCACATCATTTCTGCCATCTTTAAATTTGCGACGCCACTGCATAACACTGCATAAGATTTTTAGGAGTGGTTTCAATATACCAAAATCTAAAACCCTTTGTGATTGTATCACGTGACTTCACATTTACGCGATCGGAATTATGACGAGCGGTTTAAGCTCAGTCGCCCTGCGTCGCAAAATGAACTCCTTGTGACCTCCTCCTCGCTCCACCCCCATTCGCGAATGGAAGAAAATTGTCATTTTTACTTTATACTACAAAACATTACTCTATTCGAAAAATCGCAATTTCACCGGACCATTATTCACAATTTATCTGAAGACAAAATCAAAGCCTGCAGGTCTTAAAAACTGATTTTTCCAACAATGGCACGAGTCGATGTGGGGACGCTCTTAAAAAAATCACCGAATTGACATCAAATTTTGGAGTGTCTTGAGAATTTTCTCACAATTTCGGAGGCAAAAAATTCGACGGCTAAAATAAAAAAAGTTGAAATGCAAAATATAACGCGAGCATTTTTACGTCCAGGTGTAGGCATCCGCTGGTGAATGAACACGAATAACAATGCCTAAGTATGAGATAAGATGGCCGCGGTTGGCAAGTTAACCGTCGAACGTGGGCAATGAGAGAGCCACGGTCAAAATTAAACGAAATAAAGTCGCGATCATAAGGATAAACGTGACAGTATAGTGAAAGTTAAAGGTAGGCGTGTTGGTTCCACGTGCAAGTTACACGGGTGAGTAAAGGTGGGTGGGTTATGAATGTAATTTACACGACTGCTGCCCCCAAGTACTATAAGTTACGCATTCAAATAACTCGTTCAAGGTAGGAGTATCAGTTACATGTGTAAGAATAGATGCACTATTGAATTGAATTGAAAACTAGTTACCAAGGCGTAAGTATACGGGAAGAGCACCTTTTAATTCTGTGTGTGGTGTGCACGAGCAGGTAAAGCGAGAAAGTTAGTTGCGTAAGCAGATGAGTGTAAGTTTATACGTATAATATGCCAACATTTGTTAATAAGAATATACATCTCTTCATAGAAATCATTCTTTTTCTCTTTGCACGTAAAATTTTATGCACATTATATCCGTGGACCTTCCCACTTCTCACTTGATAGATCGTGGTCTTTGAATGGCATCCAAATGTGTTTCCACCACGCTAGGTCTGGACTGATTCTCAAGTACCCGAATTCATTCGTTACCATTATATTTCCCCCACTTCAAAGAAATGCCATAAGGGGACTTCTAAGGAAAGTATTTTGTTTCCACATCCAAAAAGGGAGGTTCCCTTTTCCGCTCCGTTTTGAAAGAGGTTCTTTTGATCCCTGAGGCGTTCACCTTAAAACGTGCAAGGTTTTCTCCACAACGACTCATTTTTTCGAATGGTGGAGCAGTTAGTTAATTGATTTACTCCCTTACATTTGTACCTTCACTGCCATCTGGCATTAACATCATGTTCATTTTCGCGGTGAAACCTTGCATGCCTGTGCATCTGCGACTTGTTAAAATATTATTTGAATGTAGCATGGGTTTAGCGAGGCATATTTTGAAATATGGGGCTGACAGACAAGTTATAGCAGGTTTTTGCTAACGCATCACAGTCTTAGTAATATTAACTTAAGTAACGTTCACTGTAACACATGCTGGTAATAACTCACTCCCTGTCACACATTCTTGATTGAACTGACCTTCCAGAATCAATGTGAGATACTTTGTTAAACGCAGACGAATGAAGCAATCATCATGCCCAAGGCAGCAGGATTGGAGAAAACAAGCAGAAAGGGCACTGGGTTCGAAAATGGTAGAAGAGAGAAATGATGCGGTCGCTGGTTTGATGGCTGTCGCTGACGAAATTCAAGTTACGGCAAATTGAAGTTGATGTTCCCGGTCCATTGCCCGGGTCCACAAGGGAAAAGCAACCAGTCTTTGACAAGCAAACGAGATTCCAAACTACCACCGGAAAACATTCAAATTTGAGGGTTTTTTTATTGGCGGTAAAAAGAGGTTAATTATATTATAGAGAGCTTGCTGTCGATGTGGAATTGCTGCCCGGATTTAGAGCTCAGA
Source organism: Ceriagrion tenellum (assembly GCA_963169105.1). NCBI lineage: Eukaryota > Metazoa > Arthropoda > Insecta > Odonata > Coenagrionidae > Ceriagrion > Ceriagrion tenellum. Next base: position 3,716,281 of record OY720644.1, read on the forward strand.
GCCATCTATCGCCCAACAGTCACTTAATGTGATTGCATGACGTCGAGCCCAGCTCAATGGAGTAATAGTCACGGTAATAGCATTTATGGGGACTCGCTACCATATTCATTTCCACGATACATTATCCACGACAACGAAGACCTTTGAGCTAAAAATGTATTGCGTCCATGCGGATGATAGTCAAGAACTCAAGTTTCGATGTCCACCCTCGGAGATGAATCTGCGGCCTAATAAGGTTATTCCGTCCGCCAACCATGTAACAGCATGTCCCTTAATAGAAGATTCCGGAGGGCATGCCATGATTAAAATTGTCAATTTCTTCCTTTTAATTTAAAGAGACTTTTGTCATTTTTTTCACATTAATGTAGGATCCTGTTCCAACGGAAACGTTATAGCGATATGACCAGTTTGGACAACTATGAATAACAACAAATGTTCAACATTGCAGAATATATTACTCGTTTAATATTTAGACGAATAGCCAAAACGCATTCAGGAAACAGCAAAAGAAAGTAAACCTTTTAATTCAGAAGCTAACATCATATTGAGGTGAAAAATGAGGAAGGAAATGCGCATCGCTACAATAATGCACTACTTCGGTAATGTTTCAGCGATGAGAGTGGTTTACATTCGCTTGGAAAGGCTGCAAATACCAGTCTCGATTGTAAAGTATATTATAAATGCAATGTGATAGCGAGAGGTTCTATGAATGATTAAAACGTTTTTATAACTTTCTTGTATTTCAAAATTATATCTTACAAATAGTTCTTATATATCTAGTTCTATAAATAGTCAGAAATAGTTCTAGGGTTACTTTATAGTTACCGAGAAGGGTTAACACTCATTAAAAAAATAGCAAATACAAACATGTATTTGTATTACTCATAAGAAACAATGGTATCGCTCAACTTTCAATAATAGTTAGGACGTACATTTAACGCATAGGTATATATACGCTCTGAGGAATTCAAGGATTCTCGCGAGATTGAGTGGAATTCTTGCACCATTAAGTAAAAGCCCGTGTAATTGTCCATAATATTAAAAGTACTTTCGGCCCAGGTTTCAATGTAGATACACCTGAAGATGATGGATCGGCATTGAAAATCAAGTCGAAAGCAAATTTTATGCTGTGGACAACTGCATGATTAATTATTTCATGATATCATCACAGTACCCAACGAGCTGCTGCAGGGGCGTGCAGCAGGGTATGATAAGGCAATAGCATTGAAAAAGGTCGGCAATAGAGACATGATAGAAGTCGGAGAGGACAAATTCAAAACAGCATTTAAGCGGAGTGTAATTGGAGCCATTCACTGTTTCTATGATAGTCATTAGTGATACGACGTAACGATTACATTTTGTAGGTATTTACTTTTAATTTCTTAAATAAAATTATAGGGCCTTGGCTGGATTTTATCTTACAAAATAGCAATCATATAATTGCAAACAGTCCAATAAAAGAGAAATGTTTGGTCTCCTTAAGACAGCTTCCAATGATCCCACGTTGGGCGCAAAAATTTATATAACTCCAAATGTCTCTCAGTGCCTCGATGGTAGAGCAAGGAGCTACTTTGGCTTTTTATTTTCAGGGCGCCACGTGATATTAGAAAAATCACCACCAAAGTCCACTAAGGACACTAAGGATGAAATAAGATACACAACTAGCTTAAAGATCAAACAATATCTTTATAAATCCACAAAATTTCTTTACGGTACAAAACATGTGTATTCTGGACCAGCACGACAATCAAACTCTCCCGCATTTAAATAAACAACCATTATCAAGAAAATCAAACCGATAAAATCCAGCCAAGGCCCTATAATTTTATTTAAGGCATTTAAAGTAAATCCCTACAAAATGTAACATTAATCGTTACGTCATATCACTAATGACGATCATAATATAAGTGCAGCATTAATCGTTACAACGAGAAAGAAGTATAAGACGTACAAACTAGTATGGCAAACAAATATATCACTTTTTTCTAAAATGAAATATACAGCCATATACTTAATGCCTGTGAACATCGATTCCAAAACAGAACATAAAAAAACGGATGATTTCCGTTTACACGGTCGAAAATATGGAGAAACAGCACTTTTGAATCGATCAAACTTAAGAATTAATCGGCTCTTCAGGAAGACCCGAATAAAATAAAATATCTTACTTCTGTTGTCCGCGTAATAACATAAGTCTATCAGTAAAAACTGTGATCTCAGCAGAAAGATTAAATGTCCGCAGAAGAAGCGTAATGCGATTTGGGAAGAGTACCAGTAATGCCACGCGGTTGAGTAAGAGAGGATAAGACAGTTGACTGGCCATAATCAGTTAATGGGTCGAAGCTTCAATCCCTTAAGCTTTTTAGAATAAAGATTCGATTTTCCTAGTTGCATAGTCCGCAGAAGAGAGTAGCGCGGATGAAATTTGTTGAGAGAGCAGGGAGAAAGCGAGGTTGAATCAAAATCCAATACTCCGGAGGGGATTCCGGATGCAACCCCGCATAAATATACACAAACCATCTCCAAGCCCGGAAATAACCTCACCGACCCTGACCAACCGTATAGGGTTGAGTATCTGATACATAGTGAGCTATAGTGAGGCCAACCAGGCCATAATAAGGCGCACCAGATCCAAACATACAGAACATATGTGGCGCAGCATTAAAGAAACAAGACTTATGTTAAACGTATAATAGGAAGGTCCTCGGATGAAAAAGTAAAAGAGAGATATTACTTCGCTTTGGTTAGGCCATATCTTGAATACACCGCGAGCATTTGGGACCCTGGTCAAGTAGATTTAACCAAAAGCATTAATAAAATACAAAGAGAGCAGTGCGCTTCCTTTAAAACTGCTACGAGCATACACATAGTGTCTCACAAATTTTAGAGGAAGTAAAGTGGAAGCCCCTGGAGACTCAGAGGTGGCACGCTAGGCTGAGGCTGCTTGAGATATTCAGAACTGGTGTGTTTCAGAGCGACATAGAGAATATTATCATGACTCCTCACAACATCTCTAGGTCTGACAGATGCGATAAAATAAGAGAGATACACTGCCGAGCAGATAGGTACAAAAACTGTTCTTTCCGCGCACAATAAGTGACCTCAATAAAAACTGAGCTCCTCCAAATGCACTCTCATAGTACATGTCACCATTTCATCTCCAAAACTTTTGCATCTTTTCACGTTTGGTGACCTACCACCCCCTGCCATACGCCCATGCGGCGGCTCGAGGGGTAGTATGTAGATTTAGATTAATATATTGGACAGGACCCTATGGCAATTTTGAAGTATATAATTGATCATAGTATGTGCTAGCGATTTAAAAAAAAAATTGATTGGCATCGAGTGGCAGGTGGGACGCAGTGATAAAATATTTCCATGAAATAAGGGTGGAAAGTTCAATCAGCCGCTCTCTCCACATACAAAGCCCATTTAATAATAATAATAAACAACGTCAAGCATGGAAATAAAATGTAAAATACTGTTCATTACATCCGTTTCCGAAGTTATCCTAAGTTTATCTGACGTTCCTTTAAAATTGCACTAAATAATTATCATCACACACACCTTAGTCAGAATTAAAAATACTGATAAAGTTATTTTTGCTCAAAAATCACTTTAAGCCACTGGACAAGAACGAAACAGCGTTGGATCCAGCGATCTGCAGCATACTTCTAGGTTCCGTTCTCTTCCCCATAAGAATATTACCACCAAAATGGACAGTCAGTAATAGTGCCAAGTGTTTATCCTTCTTCTAAGAATCGTAAGAAGAGCCTTAAAAAAATTACGCGGACAAAACTTCATTTTTCAGCGAAAAAAATTGTTTTCTTTTTTCAAAAATATGCGCGAGCAAAATAATTTTAAAATCCAAGTTCACACGAAACAATCTAAAGAACTCGCATATTTTAAAGTTGATTGTAATTTTTTTAGCCTTCTGTCCGCCTCAAGGGGGACAACAGAAAGCCCCACAGGGTAACGGCGTGAATCTTAAATAGGGATAGGCCCTGATAGGAAAGTACTCGAGAGTAAGGGAACAAACGTCAGACAGGGTACGTCACAGGGCTTCAGTCGACCAACCCTAGGATTTTGAATGGCTGAAGAATGACGCTAAATTCTAACCAGTTTCAATTAAAGGAGGTACGCTTGGGGACGGCGATGTTCGCTAGCATAGGTCAACGCTTGGGCCAGGGGTTGCACATCCTGACGACGCGCCAGAGCCCCGGATCTCTGATCCCTTTCCACCCGCAGCATCCCGATCCATTTATATTCATCAAAGAAGGTGGACTCATCGAAACCCATAAGTAAGACGAGATGGGAATTCGTTTTCGCATGTCTCCACTTCCAAAGCGCCACGTCCAAAGGATGATGTGCGAGGGTGAGTTATGGACTATTGACCGCCCGGATCCCTTTACTCAGTCCCATACACAACCCTACCCTGCCTCAAACGCTGGCGGGCGAGGGGAAAGTTTGCTCTGAGACTAGCTCTCTGCAGGGCCTCAGATAAGACGGAGCGATTATCGAACTACATTATCGCGTCTCGACATGATTTCATCACGCAAAAGAAGGATGCACAGCACACCGATCGATATTACGTAAGAAATGATACTAAATTGTTTTATTGATTTTAAATTTCCTCACAAAAAACTCATATATAAATGGCAATCATACGGAGTTAATAGAAAAATAGTGACTTGGATAAGTGACTTTCTCAGTGATCGAAAACAAAAAGTAGTTACTGATGATTTTAGCTCAGGTATGGCCGAAGACACATCCGGTGTTCCTCAGGGAAGTGTTATCGGCCCTCTTTTATATTCGTTATCTATATTAATGACCTAAGTTCTACAGTTAGCAGTAAATTAAGATTATTTGCAGACTTTCAATGGCAAAAAAGGCCTTCAGCCAGAAGAAAAACTTGCTATGCAATAAAAGCCTGGATCTGGAGCTGAGAAAGAGACCAGGTAAGTGTTACTCATGGAGCGTTTTCATGTATGGATGTGAAACGTGGACATTAGGTAAGAGGGAAAGGAATAGAATAGAAGGTTATGAAATGTAGGTGTGGAGAAGGATGGAAAAAGTAAGATGGGTAGATAAGATGAAAAATGAAGAGGTTTTGAGCAAAGTAAAAGAAGGAAGATCGCTCCTAAAGGAAATAAGGAAAAGGAAAGGAAACTGGTTGGGCCATGTGATGAGAGAGAAAAGTATAATAACTGTGGCACTTGAGGGTTCAATTGAAGGAAAGAAAAAGAGAGGAAGGAGTAAGAATTGAATTGGTGGATCAGGTGAAGAGCAACAGCTATGATGAAGCAAAGAAGGAAGCTCGGGACAGAAGCGGATAAGGACAGCAGTGGTGTACGGGACCTGCCAACAGGCAGAACACCAGATGATGGTGATGCAGACGATACAGTTATCTACCGTGAAAAGAACGAAGACGCGGACTTTGAAGCTCTGTCATCGGACCTTAACAACGTTCATTCGTGGTGCCAGGAGTGGGGGTTATCAGGCTTCATCAGGCAGGTTGACAGTCAAAACGATTTTGAAGAAAATAACAGTTAAAAATAAGAATTACCAGTCATTAGTACTTCCAGACTTAAATTTACGAGAGTTACACTTATTGGATAATCTACTAGTTAAGGTACAATTAAATGGAAGTAAATGGATACAATCTCAATGTTTACATTTTCAAGGCCCCTTTCAACCGATTTTTTTTCCATCTCGGCGAACGTCCTAATCCTTTTCATAAAACCCTTCGTCTTTTCCTCGCCTTCTCCGTTTCTCCAACATCCTTTTACTTCATCACTGTCTTGGTCAACCCATCACCCCTTTTTACTTCCTCCAGCCACATACCTCGTCTCATATCTCCTGTCTCTCTGCCATCCTGATCTCAATCAAAAGCTTCATTTCCTCACTAACCATACCAAGCACTTCCTCGTTTGTCTTCCTTTTCATCCATCTCACCTTCTTCAAGCTCACATCTCGAAATCCTGTAGTCGAATAACGCCCTCCTTTCTCAAAGTCCACGTTCTGTCCCCATTGCAACGCTAAAGTCCATTTCAAGCTTCGCTTCGCTTGCCTCTTAAACCCAATTCCCAGTCATCAGGTCCCTGTGTTTGATAATTTCATTAAAATTAGTCCATTTTCAATTATTGTCGATAAAACTTTCTCATTTTGCTTGACTCTAGTTCCGATTAACCTGATTTTTGGATGAAAACGGCTAGGCATTTAGGGACTCTTCTAGGTCTCAACTCGTAACACGGTAAGCTATAAACATAAAAATTCTACAGTGCTCTAATGATTGCCCTCAAGACTTTATTTCGTAATGCCAAGCAGAGGACAATAATTCCATGAGCACACTTCAATACGATGGTTCCGCTGCAGAGGGAATGCACATGAGAGAGAGATGTTCAACAAGTGCACAGCTCTCATACCGCATACATACTCTCGGTGATGTATACAGATTGAGGACTGCCGATGCTGATGACTACATCAAACCCTTATAACGCATTGAAATGTCCTTAAAAAAATGTTTACTCTTGAAAAAGCATAGAGGCTCCAAATTTTTCGGATAATATTAAGTCACCCTTCCACTCGTTACCGTTCCATTTTACTTGCTGTTGGATAAGCTAGAAAAAATGGTGGAAATACTTGACAACAATCCTGGAAGAAATGAAGGTGATGAAAAACTGTTGCTTGCATATCAAGCTAATCGTAACAATATGTTAAAGCAGTACCGCCTGACGAACTGGATTTAATGCGCGGTATTAACATTAGATCCTCGTCAGGAATGGTAAACTTTCTCCATGCCACCACGGGGAAAAGAGATGGAGGATAGTCCCTATTTAAATTCGAAGAATTGTTCAAAATCTATCACGATTAGTATTCCACTCGAATGCAGCCCGCTCAGTCAATGGATCAAAGGAATCTTGAGAGGTCTGCTTTGGTATAAAGTGATGAGGACGACCTGATAGTAGATGTATATTCTCTGTATAAGCAGGCACAACCTAGTACTGAGAGGTATGCTCTTTCGACTAAACTATTTCCTTTATTTACCCATTGTTGATTAAGTTCTTTTACCATAACTATTTTGACCATACAGATCAGAAAAATTAAATTAATCTCTGAACTTTTGTTTAGATTTATATTACTTTTCAATAGACTTTTCGCCTCTTTTATTGTAATCAGTGAATGGTTTTAAAAAATTTACCCTTAGTCAGTCATTTCAGTATGAAGAATGGAGGAAAGAACTTGAAGACTATCTTCAACAGCCGAGTTCCCCAAGCACTGTGAACATATTGACTTGGTGGAAGGCAAATGAGCCAACTTTTCCAGTGCTGGCAAAAATGGCGAGACTTCCTTATCATTCCCGCTACATCTGTTTTAGCGGAGAGATTGTTCTCACGGATAGCACTGACTAAGAGAATGCATAGAAACCGCTTGAGATACTCATCTGCCAAAAGTTTACTCTGTGTGCACTCACGGGTGACGAGCAATTTGGCCAGTCATATAAAAACTAATTTTGATTTAACTGTTTCAAACCTGATAATTACTTAAACTACTTTTTGAAGCAAAAATATTCATTCTTTCTTTAACCGGTTACATAATTTTTACAGTTATAAGTATTAGTCTTCTGTGAATTTTTCTGTACTAATGTAAGGTGCCCCAAGACTGGAAAGTTGCCAATTTCACACCGATATTTAAAAAAGGAAATAGAATTGACCCACGAAATTATAGGCCTATATCGTTAACATCACTTTTATGCAAGATCCTCGAACACATTGTCGTTAGCAATATTATGGCATTCCTGGATAACCATAACCTCTTACACAGCAGTGAGCATGACTTCCGTAAGGGCAGGTCCTGCGAAGCACAGCTTGCGCTCTTTCTTCATTACATCCTTAAATCAGGTGAATCCAATAAGCAAATCGACGCAATATTACTTGATTTCAAGAAGGTATTCGACAAGGTTCTGCACAAAAAACTCATTTATAATTAATATTCATGCGGAGTTAATAAAAAAATAGTGAACTGGATAAGTGACTTTCTCAGTGATCGAAAACAAAAAGTAGTTATTGACGGTTTTTGCTCTGATATGGCCGAAGTCACATCCGGTGTACCTCAAGGAAGCGTGATTGACCCTCTTTTATTCACTATTTATCTATTTATATCAATGACCTAAGTCCTACAGATAGCAGTAAATTAAGATTATTTGCAGACGATACAGTAATCTACCGTGAAATAAGCGAAGACACGGACATTGTAGTTCTGACATCTGACCTTAACAATGTTCATTCGTGGTGCCAGGAGTGGGGTTTTAGAACTAAATATCAGCAAATGCACCACAGTTCACTTCCTGCGAAAGTCATCACAAAAAAGCCATACCTACACCGCGGGTGGAGTAAACATAAAATCTTTAGATACAGTTAAATATCTTGAAATTACCTCAACTTCAGATATATCGTGGGGGACACACATACAAAACATATGCGGCACAGCATTAAAGAAACTAGGTTTTGTTAAGCGTATAATAGGAAGGCCCTCGGATGAAAAAGTAAAAGGGAGGTTCTATTTCTCTCTGGTTAGGCCACACCTCGAATACGCCGCGAGAATTTGCGACCGTGGTCATTTAGTTCAACCAAAAAAATTAACAAAATACAAAGAAGAGCGGCACGCTTCGTTAAAGACTTCCACAAAAGAACATAGTGTTACACAACTGTTAGGGGGATTAAGGTGGGAGCCCCTAGAGACTTGGAGGCTGAACGCTAGTCTTAGGCTGCTTGAGATAGTCAGAACTGGTGTGTTTCAGAGCAACACAGAGAATATTATCATGATATCTCACTACATTTTTAAGTGTGACAGAAGCGATAAAATTAGAGATACTCTGCTGAACAGATAGGCACAAAAACTCGTTCTTTACGCGCACAAAAAGTGACCACAATAGAACCTAAACTCCTCTAAATACACTCCCATAACACATATCACCAGTTCATCTCCAAAAATGTTACATCTTTACACCGCTGGTGACCTACCACCCCCTGCCACACGCCCATGCGGCGGCTCGCGGGGTAGTATGTAGATGTAGTTGAATGTTGTGACTGTATGGACATTTTTCACCCATTTTATATTTCACATTTATAGTTTACTCATTGAGTATCAACGTAATCATTGATTGTACATACAGTTTGTTGTATTCGGGGTCCAATTTAATATGTATTTAAAATTCTTATATTGTGCCATTACTATTTCGAGGGTTCCGATTCTGCGATTACGTACGCAAGGGAAACTGGGCTTTTTATGGTGCTTTATTTATGGTGGAAACGAGACGAGACGAGACCGGGGATCACGGGACGAGACTCCACACGATACCCGAGTTCAGAAAAAGAGACTGAGACGAGACTGGCTCAAGTCTCGTCTCGTGGCAACACTACCTAGGAAAAAGAATGCGGATTCCTAGGAATGTAAGCGGTACAAAGAAGGAAATCTCCCAGACATGACGGGATGATCATCGTCAGGCCTTCTTGTCCATCTTGAAGTCTAGCGGATGAGTTTCAGACAGTATGGGAGTGGTCCAATGGTAAATACAAGGGAAGAGTGGAAGCGTGCAGAATAAGATTATGGGACACCTGAAGCGGGATTGGTGCGAGGATTGGACGGAGGGAGACGGACCAACAAGGACAAACAGAGAAAGAACTATTAACAGTAAAATCATTCATTACAAGTGTTGCAGCATACTTCTAGGAGAGTTGTTTTTTAAGTTAGTATCGCTTTAAAATAATAAAAAAGCAAGTATACTTTTGTATGATTATATACTTTCCCGGCGAATAACATTTGTGTAAATTTCTCGGGCTCGCCACCCGGGTACCCGGCGGCGAGAAATTTACACAAAAGTATACTTTTCGTTGCAATTTAATTTTTCCATGAACAACTCTACCTTAATGTACTTTTCTACATAATTTCCACTAATGTTAAGGCACTTATCGGATCGTGGAACCAGATTTTGAATCCCATCCCCACGGAAGTCTGCCGCCTGATTTGACTACCACTGTAAAACGGTCGTTTTGACCTCATCATCGTCATCGTTGCGCTGATCGCCCAGATGCGTCTTCAAATGCAAATACAAGTGGTAGTCACTGGACCCTAGATCGGGACTATACGAAGAGTGATCAAGTTGTTCCCAGCCAATTGATCCAATGATATCTTGAGTTTGATTAGCCGTGTGTGGACGGGCATTGTCTTGGAGCAAAACGATCCCATCACTCATCATGCCGCGCATTTTGTTCTGGATTCTCTAATATGTCTAACCCATCTCCGTACCATTCCATCGCTCATAATTTCTTTTCCATAATCTTCATTGATCTGACGATGAATCTCAGCCGCTTTCACACCTTTAGGACTGAAAAAACGAATCACAGAGCGTTTTTCACAGTCGGCGGGATTCTCAATCGGCGGAGGCATTTTAAATACTCACATACAAACGTTAACACGGTCGAATGTTTCAGTAATGACGTATGAGGCTTCCTTACAGATGTAGGTGTACAGCACGTATGCACCAAATGTCCACCGCAGCACTGCAGTGGCCGAATTTCAAAACGGCACTTACTTAAAAAAACACGCCTCGTACTATAATTTAACAAAAATCAAACCAGTGGTATCTCAGCGGTAATGGCATCGCGAAATCTGAGTATCGCACTTCGGTGGTCTAGAAATTGACTCTTTTTCCTATTCGTCAATTAAAAACTCTTTCGCTCAAGTTGAGTTAATATAGTATATCATTTTACTAAAGCAAGCTAAACTTTGATGCCTGCTTCATTGAAAACTGGCCGGAGGGCACTCTGGATTAAGAGGACCAATAGTGACGAGATAAATTCGTACAGAAAGTAAAATCATTCAACAAATTAACAAGCGAGGGGGGATTCGAGTTACTTGTGTAACAAGTTCCACATATTCCTTCAATAAATCAGAGCTCACAGATGAAACTATTATAGGTTTGGCCTCCCCTAGCTACATAAATACACAACTCTAGCCAACCTAAACAATTGCTAGTCAAGAAATGGAGAAAAGAGCCCTGGCCAACTCTCAACGTGGGAACGTCGAAAAAATAAAACTCATATCTAAGAAGCTGACATACAGACTGTCCATGATAGCAGAAACAAATTAATAGAGTATTTAATGCGATCATGGGTAATTCCAACGAGTATTCTCGATTTTCAACGTGCACTATTAAGTGTCGCAAAATTGTTTTTCTCCCGATCCTGCCACATCCCGACCCATCCCTTCCCAGGCGCCCACAAAACCGACCCATCACTTTCACCAATGCGATCTCTTTAACCCACCCCCTTATATTCACTCACCCATCCCAACCCACCCCCGCTGTCCCCTTGCCCAAAACGGAGACCTTTACATAATTCATGCGAAGAGACGAGGCAAGCAAGGAGCTCTCTCTCAACGCCACCCTTATCTTCATCCCTCCCTCCCTTCCCCACGTCCTTCATTCCTCCTCCGTGTCAGTCCACTTCTCTTTCCTTCCCTCCCTTTCGCCACCACCTGCTCCTCATCCTGCTATCCTGCACGAAGAAGAAGAAGAGGAAGACCACGGAAAAAGACGGAACACAACGAGAGAGTGCGCGAGAGAGAATGCGAGGTGGAATTAAGAAACGAAAGACACCAGAGGAATATGAGGTTTAGGAACTCAGAAATGTCACCGCTGAGGAACCATGCGATTGTCAAGGACAGCCTTAAATGATATGGGATTTCCATTTCCAATAATAACAATTAATGATTTGCCACATATTACTTGAGACTGCTTCTGGACCAAGTGACGGAAAAAAATTCCTGACTAGCTAAGCCGGCCACACTACCCGACCCCACTACTGGGAGGCAACAGTCTCAGCAGAAAGCACTGGTAGCTTAGATCAAGAAGATCGGACAGAGTATCACCAGCCACAACTCCGGGCGAGACTGAATTTCACGGAATCGACCGGGGTACTGCGAAGTGGAAGACTAAGGGAAACCACCACATTAGTCTGCCTAGAAGATGCAGCCCTATGTTAAAGCTATATTTGACATGATGGCATCCTTCCCAGTAAAATATTCCGAATTCCGAATTAGCCCCCAATCGGATCTCCGGCTGGGAACTACTGGGAGGGGTACATCAGTCAGGTAGGACAAGTGAAGGATAGGAACATGGAACGTGAGGGGTGAGCAAGAAGCTGGAGAACGTGAAGATAGAGATGGAGAGGCTACGGGTGGATACACAGGGAGTCAGCTAGATCAAGTGGAGGGCGGGGGCAGACGACTGCTGGAGAGACGGATACAGAGTAATATATTCATGAGACGATCAGAGGATTGCAGGTGAAGGCATCATTTTGAAGAAAGAATAGGGTAGGAGAGTGATGTCAGTCTGGCAGTACAGCAAAAGGATTCTGATGGTGAAGCTGGAAGGAGAGCCGATGGACACAGTGATCGTACAGGTCTACATGCAGACGTCGTACGTAAGAGGAAATAGAAGAAAAATACGAGCAAATTGAAGAAGTCCTCGGGGTAATGAAGTGGAAAGACAAACGGTGGAAAACGACTTCATGGGAGATGAACGCAGTGGTAGGAGAAGGAAATAGTGTAGGACATTTCGGACAGGGCAAAATATATGCCAAGGGAGTAAGATTGGTAGAGTTCTGCAGTGAGAAGAATATGGCAGTAGCTCACTCTATCTTTGAGTATCTTCGGTGAAGGAAATACTCTTGGAAATTGCCAGACTGATATTGCCAGATACCAAATAAACTACATACTTGTCAGATTTAAATAAAAGAACCAAGTCAAGCAGTACAAGAGCTATCCCGGTGCGAATATAAACAGTGACAACAGCTTAGTACTCATGGACAGCCACCTTCAATACAAGAAAATCAAGGAGATAAACGCGAACCAAGATGGGACACGAAAATACAGGCCGAAGAAGTTAATGGAGAAATATTCGTCGCAGCCGTCGACAGGTAACTTGAAAATGAGGATGAACTGAGCATCGAAGATAAATGGGATGAGCTGAAGAGGACAATCGCAGAAGTAGCAGAGGAGCACCTGGTGAGTAAGACAAGGGAGCCGTGGATAACAGCGGAAATTAGGAAAATAATTGAAGAAAGAAGAAAATATAAGAATCCCAGAAGCAAAAGTTCAAAGCAAACCTCTCCAAGACGTTTACTCCTATGGAAGATGCCAAACGATATAGCCAGATACCAAATAAACTATCTGGGATATTTGGGAAGAAAACAGACATTTTCGGGAAAAAAACTCTTTTCCGTTTTTTTCAGTCGCAAAAATTTTGGACTTGGGGCATAATAGTAAAATTATTCAGTTGGACAAAAGTATGAATGCCAAATTTTAATAACCCGTAACCACATAATAACTTGTAAAGGCATCTGTCCCTCCCGGCTAGCTCCGAGCGGGGTCGGACCATGAGGGAATCAAACAAAGAGTCGGGCTGACGGATAATTGTGGGCACCATAACAGATAGTGCAAAGGAATAATCCACGCGTACTCGGATGTGTTACATGGAGAGGATAGTATATATGTTATTTGCGTGATTCCTTCAGTGACTTACACTCGTGCCAAGCGCCGCGAATCACTTATCATCACCGTGAATCACTCGAAGGGAGGGAAAGGTAAGAGGGAGATAATTAGGAAAAATGCCATTGATGCCAACCCAAAAATGATCCATTTTATCTCCAAATATCTTACACCTTTACGCGGCTGGTGACCTAACACCCCCTGCCACTTGCCCAAGATATAAAAATCCAAAACTACTACCAAATCATGAAGGCAGAGATTCCACATTCAACGCACCAAACCTCACTCTTCCAGCTCAAAAATTGACAGAGAAAGAAACAAAACGGATACAGAATGACTGACACGCTACAAAATTAATATATCGTATATAGATGCATTCTTCGCCATTCTTCGAACGTGTACACATGTTCATTGAAGTTTAAATGCTCTGTTGAAATATTATGACGAATGAGGTCGGTTAGCGTTCACTTGGCTCCCCTGTCCCAGCACAAAATTAATAGAAGTACGGCTTTAAGATGATTTCCTTCCCAAACGGAGCACCGTATAAATTACATTGTTCATGTTCATCCAGAGGACGTATGCTTTGTTAGGAATACGTTTAAAATTTATTTATTACAATATATATATTATTATAATTAATAATAATAATCAATAATATATATATTATTTATAATTAAAAACGAATTTAAAAACCTAGCATACTTAGCATATATGAGGAAAAAGTTTCTTTGACAGTATCGTCTGTGGAGGCTGTAAATGCAACTATTATAAATGCACAGTCATAATTTCACTCTACGAAATGAACTGGCCACCTAAGCAATAAATTACCTTCGCGAGAATTATCTTACTAATACATAAAAATCTAGTGGTGTCTATCTGTTACTCAATAACTCATAAACCACTGAATCGATTGAAACAAAATTTGGTAGAAAGATACTTGATATATCTGGTTCACGCATAGGCTAAAAAACAAGGGCCTTGGGGCCCTTTCATCGCCAAAAATTAGCCCTGGAAGATAATTCTTGCCTATATTAGAAACAGGTAAAATATATCTATACAGAATGTACAACAATCATGGGGTCGTAAGTCACGCTGGAGCCCCAGTGGGTCCAAAGTTCCAGAAGAATGGTTTCTTATTAGCCTCATAAGTATTGAACGAGTGAACAGAATTTAGTGAAATTTTCACACATGGGATCAGTAAAGCTTTTTTAAGGAAATGGGGAGTATAGGAAAGGCCCCTGGGCCCCAAAGGCAGCGTATTGGGCCGTCTAGTGTCTTATGTGTTTGAAAAACTCAAGTCTAAACATTTTGTTTCAAGTGCAGAGATTTCTCTTTTTGCATATTTTAATTAGTTCTACTAAAGATAGAAGGCTATAGTTTTCGCCATTTGATGGATAAAAGATTGCAGTTTCTTATTCTTTCATTCGAATTTCTTATTCGAATAAAATTTCCCTAGAAATCGCGTTTTTAATGTCAGACCATGAATTTTACTTCTGTCAACAATAAGATATTTCCTTGTTAACCGTGGAATTAGCATTAAGGCAGGGACACAATCAACGTGTACGTGTGACGCGAGACGTTAACGGGACAACGGGAGACGGGGAACGAAAGTCAGCGGACACAATCGACGTTAACGCGGCCCGGAGTAACAATTGACTAACGCAGGCGCAGCTAAGAGATCAGGTGTAAACAAGTGTGAAAGTAAATAAGTAGTCTTCGCCAAGAGGTATCCTCAGCAGTTGGATGAATCTGCCGACAGATGGCTCCATTTCCCGGATTCTCAGGACTATCTCAGGACTCCCCGTACACGTTGATTTCGTCCGTTTGCTATACTTTCCCGTCGGCCATCTTTTCGCGTATTCCCGTTAACGGCTCATGTTACGCGTACATGTTGATTGTGTCCCAGCCTTTAGCTTTAGAAGGGAAATGGGACCTTTACAATGGTGGCTGGGTTTTATATCTAGAGATAGGTATTACAGTGGAAATCTAGGTCGTATACTGAAATGTTGCTGATTACGATATTTTCAGGGATATTTTTGCCTAAAATTGGCAAAAATTCATTTTAAGTGGACCAATTTAAGTTGGACCCATGTAAAACAGGAGAATGCCACGAAGTTATATCAATGCGGAAAGCCTCTGGAATGCAAATGGCCTGTAGTTTAGTTTCCATATGTTACTGCAAAAGAATGTCGAAACTCGGTAAGCATAATATAATGCGGTTTTCATCTGCTGAATTAAAAAATAAAACTATAATTATAGCTGATTTGCCTAGAAAAAAAATACGCCTCATGAGCGACTCGAACCTACTACCTATATGCCCTGTATTTCTTTCATCCCCCGTCGAATATCAACGGGTACGTTTGCTAGTAAGTTATATTTTTAATTATATAATTGGCAAAAAAGCATGAATTTCCAATGATGGCTAGTTATTTACGAGTTAATATGTAAATTGATGATGAAAAATTACTTTTCACTACCCTAACTATGCTATGTCAAATAAATAATGGCCAAACATGTGAGCTGCAAACCGCGACCACGGCTTACGAGAGGCTTACATAAAAATATATCACAAATCGCGAAATACTAAATATTTTTCAAAATTTTGCATGTTCACTGTGTGATGCATATCTAGTTATATAGTGAAGATGAAAAGTCGCTTGTATTTCATACAAAACATCAATTTGGGAGAGTTTATTTATTTACGACATTTAACGGCAACATAATACATAGATCCTATCTTTGAATATAGCGAGGAGTATCATGAATATATTATTAATTCTTTATAGATGAATGAGTCCAGAGAGTAAAAATTTACAAAAAATCTTGCTTTTCATGCAACAATGTCGTTGAGAAATAATATTTGCATTTTATATCGATTTCACAGTAAGCAGAAAAGTAGACAACATTGCGCTAGAGGGCATCATATTTCATGGGAACAATTGACTACACCACCTTAAGTAGCGGAGGGTCTTGGTGTCCTAAAGTGGAAAGGCCTCTTAATGGGAACTCCGGACACCTATAATTACCTCCTTCAAGAGACTTCATCCTCCATTTAGAGACTTCTCACTTAAGGATTTAGTGTAGACCCGGCATTAGTGCGTCGACCGATTTATGCACTCCTCGACACTAACGCAACTCTGTGGCCCGCGCGGGAAACACCAAAACAAACCGATGAAAAAGGGACGCCTGAACTTATCACCAGCATAAAAACGTCACAAACTTCCACTGCTAATAGTCATGGACAAAGACAAGCATCCATTGGATTAAAAACTGATGCCGCCCCAATTAAAATCTCGGAGTTGCTATAGTGATAGATCAGCAATAATAATAACAAGAGTCATGGATTTTTTATGGATTTAAGTACTTATTCTCGGCCTTAAGTAAAGCGACGTAATTTTATGGATTAAAACCATGTATTCCTTTTGTAAGTACATAAACCCTCTTAAAGGGTGCTTATGCCTAATAAATAAAATGAACAAATGTGTACACGCCAGAGACTTACAATTTTTATAGTATTTCATCTTCTCTACAGAAGGATATGATATAAATTATTGTAATAACAATACCTAATCAACAGCTGGTATGTTCCTATACATACCAACCGAAGACAAAGCCAACTTGAGAGAAATCTTGATAATTGTAATAGTTTTGCAAGTTTTCCCCCTCTCATTATGAGAGGCTGGCTGTACATTTCCCAAAATTACTAATTATTCCAGGGAAAACTCTCAAAAAATTATTTTCTTGGCCATCCAAATTTTCGGATAATTCATTCACTAGTCCTAACACACAGCCCACCGCGTGTACGTGTGAGTGGTGTGTACGGGCAAGCGATATCAAACAAAAGGGGTTTCATGAGCTTTTTTCGCAAAAATCTTATAAACAGTGAACAATGATTAAAACGGGAACGTTCTCGCAAAAGAGAGGAGCCTCGGAATGAGAGAAAGACCGGAAAAAGTGAAGACAAGAAGGAGACATTCTACAAAGAGAGGTTTCAAAGTGACGGAAATTTTAATTTCAAATTCGGAAGGCGCGTGATAATTTCCTCCAGCCAATTCCCATGATTCAAGCCCCTAGGTCAGGAAGACAGAGAAGAGAAATGTAAAAGAGGGATGAATGAGGAAGGAAAGAATAAGTGATTAGAAATTGAGATTAGATGTACAAGCTCCCCTCAGGCGATTTCCAACGAGACAATAGGTTTCAATCGATTTCACTTTCTGGAAGGCATGAAGATTCTTCCGTTCCATGAAAACAGATTTTTTCCTCGAGCGTATTGACCTTCTTCCTTCAAGGAATCGGTAATTAACGAGTGAAATGGCTATTGGGGATCGAAGCTGAGTTTTGTTACAAGAGAGGGCTTCCTAGCCACTGACTTGGGTCTTTCATCTCCTTGTGATTTAGGCTGATGCAGTTTCCACGGCAAATATTTCAACTGCAGTCTCCAGTGGCAAAAGCTCTCTGTGACATTACCCATGATGATAACTGCTTATTTTATATTGTTAAAAGAGCAATAGTTGCATGCATGCGTGTATCTACGAATGTAAATATTTTCTCGATATTACGAAACCGCTTCTCCAGAGGGTATGTTGGATTGGATTGGATTTTTTGGGAGGCGACCGACAGCTAAGGTTACGCTACGCCATAGGGGACATAGGTAAGGGAGGAAGGGTGGATGGAAACCCGGCGTCGTCATTAGCCTACTCTTAAGGCAAGGCGCCAAGGGGACCACGGTTTAACGTCTCATCCGACAAACTGTACTTGAAGCTGTACTTGAAGTGCCCTCCACGAGACACTCAAGTAGGGAGCGGGTTCCCCCTGAAAAACATACGCCTCTTCAGGGATTTGAACACAGAACGCCCGTATGGTTAGCCAGTACTCTAGCCACCACACCAACCCGATCCCTCCAGAAGGTCTGTATTTAAGAGGTTTAGGACCCGAGGAATCCATCGACACAAATTCCTCTAGGCCGCAAAGGGCCCCAAGGCACCTATTTTTCTTACCAAGGCACCAAGTTCAGCAAGACACATGAAAGGCCGTTATGATAGTCCCTGTTAGTGCTACTGACCTCTTAAAACAGCTGGAATGGGAATCGCTCTCACACCATCTTGAAAATTAAAATCAATATTTCGTGTATATTTAAAACCAATTTATTTTCAGACGAAGTTTACAACACATTACGAACTCCAACACACTACGGTAGATCAGATCATGAGAATAAAATAGGGGAAATATATTGTAGAACAGACAGGTTAAAAACGTCATTTTTCTGCGATCGATAAGAGTCAATAATTGCTTTAAATGAGACTTTAAAGTAGGTTAGTTGAAGAGATTTTAGCTGATTAATTTATGTAGCCCCTTTTTTCATGTATTCTACCGGTAAAGGTAGGTTTTGCTGAATGTCAGAGAATCTCCTCCCGATCTTTTACACATTCACAGGCCTATCTCCCTCTAGGATATCCTTTTCCTCCACTGCATAAGATTTACCCTTCTTCATCCCGTCCATGAAGCCTATTCTCTCTTCCTTCCCCTTCCCCACTTGCCCAACATCCCTCCCTCTATTACACTCTTCAGCAACCCATCACCCTTTATTACATCCTTCAGCCATCTACCCTGCCTATCCCGGATTTCATTCAAAAGTTTCCTTTCCTCGCCCACCATCTCAAGCACTTCCTCGTCAGTCTTCCTTTCCGTCCACCTAACCTTCTTCATCCTTCTCCACACCCACATCTCAAATGCCTGCAGCCTATTCTCGTCCTCCTTTCTCAGGGCCCACGTTTCTGCCCCACACAACACTACGCTCCATATCAAGCTCTTCACCAGCGTCTTCTTCACGTCCTTACCCAAAGTCCCCGTCATCAGCTCTCTTCTATTACTAAACGCCTCCTAAGCAAGCGCTATTCTCTTCCGTATGTCTTTGCTTCTATGCCCGCTTTCCTCCAGTGTGCGACCCAAGTAATTAAACTGTTCTACTTGTTCTATTTTGTATCCTCCAACTTTAATAAGCAGCTTCGCTTTCTTTTATCCAGGAGAATCTAATTACTTTTGTTTTCTTATGATTTATCTTCATCCCGAATATCTCGCAGAGCATTTCTAAAGCATCTGCCAAAGCTTGTAGTCTCTTCGAAGATCCACGAACTAATGCCTGATCGTCCGCGAATCTAACCGATTTTATAAGATGCCCTCCTACTATGACTCC
This sequence comes from Ceriagrion tenellum, assembly GCA_963169105.1. Lineage (NCBI taxonomy): Eukaryota > Metazoa > Arthropoda > Insecta > Odonata > Coenagrionidae > Ceriagrion > Ceriagrion tenellum. The sequence continues at coordinate 3,736,025 of OY720644.1, forward strand.
AACCTCAAGTTCAAGTTCTTCAAATGCCTGTCTTACCATTTCGTAACCCCTTACGCATTTTTATAAATCTGCAGGAATTGTTTATGTGTATGCGCCATGGAATGATTTTATCAGAACCGGTTATTATATCTACCCGAACGTTGGCATTGAATGTTATAGCGGTGTCAGATATCGATAGGTACGGTCTCACATCCATGAAAAGTCAATTTAAGGCAGAAATAAAAGAGCTAAACTTTCCCATTAGAATTGCATAGACGGCTAGTATGATAACTTTCGTTTGGCTCCGCAGCCCAGCTTTATATATTTATTCGTTGACTGTAATTCCTCAGATGTTCTGTGGAAACCTCAGAAACGATGCGGATATAATTTATATCAGACAATAACAAAAAAATAAATATAATAATCATTCTAGTATTTTCTTAATTACAACAACTTAGATCTTTATGAATGATAATTTTTTGTAAATGCACGATAAAATACATAAAAAGGTTTTCAATTGTACAACAGGATGTAAATTTTCATTTTGCTTATAAAATAAATTAGGTACACATATCGCACGCCGCACAATTCTCGGTCCCACGGTACTTGCTTCTCTCAAACGAAATCAATAACAATGCACAATTAGATTTTCGTTCCGTACAAACATTTTCTCACAGTATAGGCTTCACTTGATTTTGTAATGCCTGACCTTGTAATATTATCAGCATCCTCAGATGGCTTGGTCTGTAATTTGCCAAACCATTTCTCACGGAGACTTCGTTTTCAGCTATTTTCCATTGTTATACCATCTCAGTTATTTTAATTAGCATTAAATCATGAAATTAGAGTCACGGTCCGATCATGGAAAAAACATTGCCTTATAAAATATCACTATGCGATGGAAGGGCTGTTACCTGGCCACTAAGAATCACCTCTACAACATAGGATTTAAAGGCACACAAAGTTTCAGATGGAGCAAACAGGATTATAAAATCACATCTCTCCCATTGTACGAATGCCGAGATGTTCCTGGGATCAATACCTGGGCGATTTCTATTCAAAACCCTGGGACTTCGGGGACTTGCACACGGTAGACACTTTGGCACTTAGTTCAGGCTAAAGGGATAAGTGGGTAATTCAAATGGATGGCATGATGATGGACCAAGAAAGAAGAAAGTTCTTATATAGATCTGATTACCTCAATCAAGAAATCTATCTACTGCGACGTAAACAATTTTTTTCTTTCTTCTGCCTTGCTATATCTTCGGATATTTTCCAAATATCTCGTCAAATTTCTGCAGATATTTCTCGTGCAATTCATTTTCTGATATTATGTTTTCGAGAAGCACTTAGCTCCTTCATCATTAAATTTTCTCCTAAACTCAACATATTTCAAAATAGTACGCTTATATGATTGCCGTCACCACTTGTTCTTGAACTTCCCTCTGGGTAGAATAGAAAAATACGAAAAATAGTTTCGTGAGCCATTTAAAAAAAAAACATTTCTCCCTGGAAACGTCATTATCATCATAGCCGGGGGATTGATAATGAGTGAAAATTACGAGAAAAGTAGCGGATCTGAGACGGAAAAAATTAGTCCCTCTAAAGCGAAATACGCGAGCGAAATTCGACGAAAAAAATCCCTTTACTCGTCGTTTCCACACTATGGGAAAAAATTGCGAATGCGTCCACCATAGTGGCTTTTTTCCCAAAAAAATATAAGGGGACCCACCGTTGAGGGAGGAAAAAAAACCCTCATTATTCGCCACATCTACTTTCATGTGCTCAGCACCGCTTTCCGGGAGAGAAGGAAGAGAAGGGAACTGGATTGAATTCATTAAAAGCCGTCAAAAAAAAAAACAAAAATTAACCCCTGCAATCTCATTCATTACTCGTTTCTCATTCACATATTTTTTCACGTATCTCGTGGAATGGGGTCAACCTCTTCCCCTCTTTTTACAAAAATGTATAAAGGATTCAAACTTTTCTCCTGTCTTCCCAACCGTTCCACAGTCACTCCTTCAAAGGCGATCTCTTTTATTCCGGCCACGAATAGAGTATAATTTTTCCGCGAATGCTGCCTCCCCATAACTGAATCCTCTTTATCTCACTCATCCTCGCAGACATAGGTAGGCCGGTGCGATAAGTCGATTAATCGAAACCGGTCTTCGAGGTATTCTTGTACCATTTTACGTCAGAAACATTTTTACATCAGAATCTTTTAGACTAATCGGAACATAGTCATGCGTTCCGCAGATGGAGCAACTTTAAAGGATATGAACTATTTTTGAGTAAAGATTAATTCTTGAGCATTCATGGGAATATATGTAGTGTTCCGTATTGTTAGCTGAGACCGAAAGCTTTCACAATAAGCTATGAGAAATTTGAAGTAAAATATGACCATTCAGTGGAAAAATACGCCGTTTTTTTAAGTAATTGCTCCGTGTGAGACGCACAGTATGAGTTTAGTTTGGAAATAATATTTTGGTCGCTAGAACACCTTAAAATGTGCAAAATATCCCTTTTCATACGCTCAGCATATACCACAGACAAAGTTCTTCATTTAAATTAACCACCACCACGGTGATGAGTGCCTCAAAATGTTGTTCAAATAATTGAAGTCTTTTTTTTTACAATGATGTGGCACATAAAAGTGCCCTTCCATCGGTAAGCTAAAGAGAAGTCCAACTGTTTCACCTATTTCAGTTATTTTTCATTACATTAAACTCAAGAAACACCTTTTTTCACTAAATACTCCGAGGACGCTTGTCAGCCACCTGGCCAGGTAATAATTAAAATCCGACCCGAGGAAGTCTCTAACTGCCACCGAGATTCCATGCTAATGTCACCGTTTTGGGCATCGAGAGAGAGAGAGAGAGAGCTCCGACAGCTCCTTTCTCCCGACCGACCAACTGCTGTCGTGAAAGATGAAATTTTTTATCCTTTCATTAAAGATAGACCAAATTATTTTAATTGTATTCGCCTCCTCACTCCTGCATCCGTAGTTAGCAAGTATCTCTCAACTCCCGTTTCCGGAAATCCTCATGGCGTCGTCCTCTCCCTCCATTCTACCGTCTCTCCGACCAGGTCGCTGCTTCACTTCAACCCTTTCCAGAGGCCAATAAATAATTCAAACAGTTTTTCAATCCCCCACTATGCAATGCTTTCCAGGGATCGACAGGAGAGGACGGGGATGAAGCTCTGCAGGGGTCTCAGGGAGGGCGTGATCATTCAATTCACTCTTCCATTCTCCCACTCTCCACTCCTCGTGTGGGACAATTGGCTTCCCCTCACACGCGACGAAGAGTTCCTTCACGTCTTTAGGGACTCCACGCTTTAATTTTTTCTAATTTAAAGAATAATAGTCCACAAACAGTAAAATTGCCTATTTGAATTGTACTTGGAACAAACACAAAAGACACACAAATTAACAAAAAGAACAGGACAAAACAGAAACAATAAAACAACAAAAAAACTTGACCTAGACAAATCTGGAGTTGGCTGACGCGTTTGCTTCAGTCTATTTTATCAGTGGAAAGATGTGTGGAGGCCAAGTTGATAAAGTTTATTGGTGAAAGGGAAAGGGGATCGACATTAGAGGAAAAAGAATTAATTATGGAGGAGAGACGGAATAAAAGTAAGCGTTTTATTAATGAGTTGTGATGTGTTGCAGTGAGTTAGTTCTAGTAGGGTACGACGGTACTCTGATGTAGATGAATGAGGTAAGTTCGGGACTGCCAAAGGAAGAAGTAAGGGTATTGTAAATTAGTTTAAAATCCGATCTGAGTCTTTGATGAGAGAGATTACAAATGGAAAGGGAAGATAGTATCTCGTTCGCAGATGCATCGCGGAAATTTGGATTTCTATATTTAACTATTTTAGCAAAGAAAGTATTGACACTGTTAAGAGTGGCAAGATTTGAGGCTACCAACATAGGCCACATTGGGGAGCAATAAGTTAGTATCGAAAGAACAATGGATGAGAAGTAGGACTGTAGTGCAGGAATATTTGATATATCTGTGAACCGATATAAAAGACCCAATAGAGACATGGCCGATGATTTAATTGCCTGAGGTGAGATCGTCAATGAAGAGATTGAAAAGGTATGGTCCTTTAGTCCGCCATCTGCTCATCAAAGAAGAGGATTGAAAAATAAAATTATATCCCACAAAGAAGAGGATTCTTGGAACAAAAGATAGCAATAAATACAGTGAGAAATATGTCAAAACAAATGCGCAATCTGTCATATTGGAATGGTATATATATTTGCCGATACGTCCAATACATCGGTATTAGAAACGGAATTGCCAAGGTACAGATATTATTTATCCATTAAAAAGTTAAATTGAAATAATTTCCACGGAAAATTCATTATTCGTAAGAATTATGAACTCATTGCGCGAGCCAGCCATTCTAAATGGATCATTATTTGAGAAAACAAAACAGGCTTCACCTGCGCGCATCAAGATGCCATCTGCTCATATGCCTATTTATTACTTTCTACTCTCTGTTGTTATAATTGATATGTTTTCTAAAAGAACTACCGATCATCCAATGGTTACTAGAACAGAACCAAGTAACCTTCCACTTCCGACCCACCGAACCACTGCATGTGTCGTTTGTCGTCGTGGCCGCCGACTCACAACTTTGGAATTCTATTCCAATTGATGTGAGGAAATCTCGCTCGTTGGAAATTTTTCAATTTAAATTGTATGAAATTTTATTGAACGAATGTTTTCCAGAATAGTTTACCCCGGTCAGTTCTTAATTCGCATTGCCAATTTTTTTAATTACACAAAAATTGTTTTTTTTTACCTCATGGTCTGTTTATGTTTTTTATCTTGTATCATATATCTATACATTGATTGTATTGATACCTATCTCCAAGTTCAGCTGTATAACATGTACAGTTATTGTTTTTCAATGAGAGTAGTGGTTTTTGTCTTTTTCTTTATACATTGTATGTTATTAAGCTCAATTTATTTTTTGATTGAAACTAAATAATATATTAATTTGTTTATTACCTCGCTGCTATTTTATTGTAATTTATTTTATTGTATTTTATTGTAATGTAGCTCTAAGGGACCCCTGTCACAGAGTAAAATAAATGTTTATTCTGTTCTATTCTATTCTCATCGTTGCGCGAAATCAAAGTTTGTTCACTTCCCACTTTGATGGGGCCTAACCTTCGCCTTCTCTAGACCTTTAAGCATTCTAGAGGATGCAACGAGACCAGGAAAATGATACCAGAATCTTTTCAGAATCTCAGAAGGGACGTATATTTGCGCAATTTTCTGACTACGAGGAATTATAAAAATACGCCCGCTAATTTTCCCTACCGTTAAATTATTGGTTACGTGACTGCATTCTTCTGAAAGCCGATTCCGATATTTATATCCGGTGGTTGGATAAGTTATCGTGAATCATTAAACGCCCATTTAAATAAACTCTACTAGTGAGTCGGAAACAATCGCGGAAGAGCACATTTCACACAAGTAAATCCGTTTATTCGGTAGAGATCACCAAAATGCAGATGGCATTACAAACGAAGCCAGAGTTACACGTAAAACAATTCACCCCAATCAAGCGTTGTTATGACTTTTGTTAAGGGCGCGGAGTCCGACATTTGAGCAAAACTCGCGTTTGTACGCGGCAGGATACCTTGTTGGGTCATAACTCCCAAAATATTTCCCCCAATCCATAAACTCCCAATTATTTCTTTTTCCAAAAATACAAAACCCCCAATACTATATTATATCTCCTAAAATAATAAACTCCCAAACTATATAAAATGTTTTTTCTCTATGTATCTTTCGTTGCTACGTTCAATCGATCATACTTTATTTGTTTATATATACCCTAACCATGGCCGAAATTACTGTTAAAGATAATCGCGTATATTTACGGATTGGCGTATTGTATTTACGACAAAATAAGGGCAGGAATATTGTTTATTGGAGGTGTCGAGAGTATCCCGCATGCAACGCTCGAGTGAACACAACTACAGCTGGTGGTCCTGGAGTGCAAATTAAAAAGCAACAACCCTCTGAACACTCGCATCCTCCACATAGAGAAGCAGTTAGTGATTCAGAAGAAGGAACAGGCTGACACCGAGACCATGCTGCATCAATTATATTCCGGTCAGAGAATAAAGAAAATTCGGGTACCCGAACTGCAACGCGTCGAAGATCACTTATATATAATATTGCTTCCAAGTACGAAACATACAAAAATGATTATGACATTGTTGAGTCCTAACGAGCCATTGGTTCAAATTTGACTTTCTTAATTTGAAATATTAAATTACTTCATAAAATAAATCCTAGTTACAAAAAATTTTGGAATTTTCAATATTGGGATTTTAGTATTTTGGGAAATTTTGTTCTTTGGGAATTTTAGTAGTTAGAAGTAAGTGACTGAGAATTTTGTATTAAGAGAAATGTTTTGGGAGTTATGACCCCCAATCCCTACTTGGTTGATGCATTGATGATTGCTGGGCGCATTATAACAATATGAAACGTTTATTTCGGGTTTAGGAGAAAATCAGTACCAAGCCAATCGATTCATTTCATAATATGTGCCGATTGCCATTATGCTACGTGTTTCTTGGCATTGAACTCCAAATTGAAAACCACTTTGGTGAGATGAATTTTTCACTTTGAAAGATTTCAGATTACGACTCTCGCACACACGCATACTGTTACATACTCGTTATCATTCACTGCGTACTCAAAGGAACGTACTGTAGTGACAATATGATTAATTTTCAAAAATAGTTGAGAAAATAATCAAACTACACACTTAGTTTTTTTACGACATCTACTTACATAAATACCCATCACGCCGTTCCCTTCCGGGGTAAGCACAGTCAAAATGTTTCACTAGTTAATACATAATTGTACACCTAACTCTGCTTCAATAATTCCCTCCATACTGACCTATCCTTGCAAACCTCTTTTGTCTCATTTACCCCCATACACTGTTTCATACACGCCCTCCTGTTTTTAAGACTCCTCATATTCCTCCTCCTAAGAATTTCCTCAACCACATTCAACCACAACTTACTCGGCCTACCTCAACCTCTCACACCATTCATTCTACTCTCATATATCTGTTTCGATATTCGACTCTCATCTATTCTCTCAACATGGCCAAACCAACGAAGCACACTCCTTTCATACACGTCCATTACTGGAGTATTTAACCCACATACATTCATGACCCACTCATTCCTGACCCTATCCATCCTACTTTTGCCGCAAATACTCCTTAGATAACTCATATCCACGGCGTTTAGTCTACTATTATGCCTATCCTGACATACCCATGTTTCACTGCCATATAGCAAAGTGGGAAGAAGTACACTTTTGTATACGGCAATTTTCGCTTCCTTAGACAAGCATTCATTCCTTGATTTGCTCCACATGCTACCTACCACTTCCCTTCCAGCATTCGCACGTCTCTTTATCTCCACATCTATTCTTCCATCTTTAGCATACATCTTACCTAAGTACACAAAATCATTCACCTGTTCCATTACTTCACCATTCGCCCTCATCATACAGTTATTCTCCTCATTCTTCTTATCAAAAACTACTACTTTAGTCTCGCCCGCATTTACCTTCAATTACATTCTCTCCGTTGATTCACAAAACTTATCTAGGAGCTTCTATAATCCCTGTTGAATGTCTGAGATCAAAACAGCATCATCCGCATATAGAAGAACTCGCACGTTTACATTTCCAATCAAAACACCGTCGTTTTCACTACATGCTTCTCTAACACATTTATCCATAAATACATTAAACAGCCATGGAGACATTACGCATCCGTGCGCTACACCCCGAATAATTACAAACCAATCACTCAGAGCTCCGTTAACTCTTACTTTTACCTTACTATTGTCATACATCGCCATCATAAGATTCAATAACTGCCCATTCACTCCATAGTCTCTCAAAACCTTCCACAACTTCTTTGTATTTACTCTGTCATATGCCTTCTCTATATCGACAAACGCACAGTACACTTGCTTTCGGACACTCATACATTTTTCTATCACTTGCTGAAGTGCAAAAAGTTGGTCACTACATCCTCTCCTAGGCATAAACCCAAACTGCGCACCCCATATTCTGTCGGAAGTAATATTCCTCACTCTTTCGATTAATATTTTACTAAACACTTTTCCCGGGATACTCAATAAACTAATGGCCCGATAATTAATACATTCGGTCTTTCCTCCCTTCCCTTTGTACAACGGAACGATGATAGCATTCTTCCAATCCGCTGGAACAACAGAAACCTGTAAGCATAAATTGTATAGTTCACGCAGTCTACAAATTAGTAATTTACACCCACACTTCAACATTTCACTGGATATCCCATCTATGCCTGCAGCCTTCCCATTTTTCAATATTCTCACAGCCGTTGTGACCTCCTTCTGACTGATATCCTTTTCCATCATCACATTCTCACATACCACTTCACAAGGCTCATCCTCAACGCCTGCAATATTATTGTACAATTCTTCAAAATACTCCCTCCAGCAGTCCCTGATATTGCTCTCGTCCCACATGATCTCTCCACTTTTGTTCTTTACCGCATTCATTCCCCTACCTTCACCAATCTTAGCCCTTTTTACCCACTTCCAAAACAGCTTTTTATTACCTTCCAAATCACTCTGCATTTTGTTAGCTTCATCCGCACAAATTCTTTCTTTGCTCTCTTTCACAACGATTTTGCATTCATTCTTTTTATTTCTGTAAATATCACATGCCTTAGTACGCTCTTCCTCATATTTTGCAGCAATCATATCCTTGTGCGCCTCTTTCTTTTCTCTGACTGCAATTTTCACTTCTTCATTCCACCAAGCGTCACCTGTTGTTCTTCCTACCACTCCTTTTCCACATACACTTTCAGCACATTCCACAATCACTCCTTTTAAATACTCCCACTCATCATTTACGATCTCGTTTCTGATATGCTCGTCCCATTCTCTCTGCTTCAACGGTAGAACATCCTCAAGCATGTAACCATACCGCATTCTTACCTCGCTGTCTAGCAACCTTTCCACTTTTACTCTCAACTGCTTACGCGCAACATTCTTCCTTAGTACCCACTTTCTGCCCAGATTCACTTTGGAGAGTACCAAATAGTGGTCTGTTCCACATTCAGCACCTGGGTCACTCGCGTGTCCCACACTAACTCTCTCAATCTCTCATCATACACAATAAAATCAATCAGGCTTTTACAATCGCCCCTTTGTCAAGTATACATATGTATTATCTTATGTTTAAACCATGTATTCGACACAAACAAACCTTTTTCCAAGCACACACTCACCAAGTTTTCACCATTATCATTCACTCGGTGGTCACCAAATGGCCCAACCACTCTCTCAGATGCATCCCGCCTCACACCAACCCAGCCATTCATGTCACCTAGTGCAATCATTCTCTCTCTAGGGTCACACTCATTCAAAAACTCTCTCAGTTTTTCCCAAAATTCATCTTTCACACTGTTACTCTCTCCATCCACTAGAACATAGCCCACCACAATCACAACACTCCTAATACCTACTTTCATGCGAACCCAGAGCAATCTAGGGGATACTAACTCGTACTTCCTTACTACCAACTTAGCTCTCTCATTAAGGATGAGTCCTGCACCTTGACTGCCGTGTGCATTATCTTCAACTCCTGACCACAATGCCAGACTACCGCCATCTAATGTAACAGCATCCCGCCCCTAACGCTTAGTCTCACATACATACAAAACATCCATTCGTCTCACTTTCATTTCATTCAACAACTCATGCTCCTTTCCATATACTCCTCTCACATTCCTAGTACTGATAGTCCAGCTCGTATTGCTAAATCCATATCATGATGGGCCAACCTTATTCAGCTTCCGCCGCCCATCGTGGCTTCGACTGTCCCAGGCTACTTTGTGACTTTAATGAGTAAGTTGTAATAGAGTATGCAAGGTTACCAGCCTTCGCAGTACCCGCACCACGTACAGCTTTCCCTGCTAACGGTTACGGTGCTCTACCGGTCAGTTTTGGCACATTTTCGCCAGTATGCCAAAGAGAAACCAAAGCATAGTAATACCCTAGGCCCGATTTCATTATTCTACTCAAGCTAGGATCCCTTCTGAAAGGACTACCATGAGAGCCAGCATACCGCTGCCCGCGACCCACCACTAGGAGGTGTATGCGGTGTACTGACACACTCTAAGGCCGGTATTCATAGACGGGATAAATAATCAATGATTGCTGAATCAACGATTATTCATCAATCATTGATTATTTGATTTATGTATTCATAGACAGAAAACAATCTCCAATTCATGAAACACTGATTCATGAATCTCTAATTATTTGAGATAATCTGTAATTGGTGAATTACAGATTGGACGTATGTTTATTTTTGAGTGGTATGAGAAATTGAAGAGGCAAAACATTTTGTGGGTATCGTTAAATTTTTATTCAAGTTTAGTTTATAATTTTATAAATTGCATATTGAAAAAGAAAATAAAAAATGGATTGGCAATGTTTTTTTGATAAAAATGAATTAGCCGTGCCTACATTAGAATTATTTCTTATGATTATTCAACGTTAATGAAGGCGTTGCTAGGGAAAATCAACAAACAGTAATCTCGTATTCCGGCAAGTGTTGATGATGTAGCGTGTGCTGTTTAACGTCAGGAATTGTCCGACCATAAGTGTGGTCTCCTCTTTTTTCTATTCTCACAAAGAGACACCTATTCGTCGCCTGAACATCGTAAGATGCAAGCGGTCTGATGGTGTCAACTATTTGGACGGCCAAAAGATTAGTTATATGTTTCACAGTTCTGGACACCGTTGGCTGCGAAACAGAACTAGCAATCCCTACATATGTACGTAAAACACCAAAGAAGACGAAGAGTAGCAGTAGCAGTATTTATAACTGATCATAACCGATAAAGAAAATTTGAAATATGTAATTAGTAGCAATTGATGATAGCTTACGAGTAAAACATTCATGGCAATTTCGGCCGATGTTAAATTCAGCATGAAGATTTTGTAAAATACTGCGTGATTAAAAACCGCTGTGATATATTTTTTTAAATTTGTAATATGATTTCACCAAGTCAATATTGATGCATAAGCGTAAAATCTCAAAGCAATGAGCCACAGTAGCACAAGAGGAACTGTCAGTCCTCGCGGAAAGTGTCGATATATGAACATCAGTTCTAAGAAGAATACACTCGATCACTACGGGTTTTGATAATCGGTATCCTCTATTAAACTCTTCGTCTTTCAACACTCATGTCTATTGTTACAGCAAGTTAGATTACGGATTTAAAACAGAGACTGACGTATATAATAAGCGGTCCATCACCAGACCCCAGCGAGGCCATTTGACATTAAAGTTTCATCCTGGAGTACGAATTTTGTGGAAAGTATCACGAGAAAAGAGGCGAGGTGAAGTCCTATCATATGACATGTAACTCGGAGGAAAAATTTCTCTCTGGTCGTGAATATAGAGATGGAAAAAAAAGGCCGCCGGGAGTCTCAAACCACTTGACCCTCACATACGAATCCGCGGCGCTCACCACTGCACCAAACAATCCTATATTTTCAGGTGCGATAATAATACTTATACGCAAAGTCGCTTTGAGGGTGATTGAGACGGGTGATGTAAGGCTCCGGAACAACCTAGCGAGAGTAACTTTTCCCAGCATTTTTATACTAAGGGCGGATATTTCTGATTATAAACTGATTAACTACAATACAACTAGGATACGTTTGACGAAGTCCAAGGCGAACTAGCCTTTGACCTCGGGCACGACATAGTAAATACGGCATTCAAATCGGCGAGTCAGGGTACGTAGTCTCCCCATGTGAGTAATTTGGATTTGTTGGATCCCTAATGTGTGTTTTTCGCAGCCTTTAGTGATACGCTGGTACATCGTCAACGGCAATCACATACGCCAATATATCCGAACGAATTTCCATTGCACGGAAATCCTAATCAATTCAAGGTAATCAATAATCCTAATCAATTCAAGACGTTCATTTAGAGTATTCTATGCCTTTAGCACCGTATAAAGTTGTAAATTTGGAAAGTAAAGACACGAATATGTCGTAAACAATCACAGAACTAACGACGTCCAACAAAGAAAAACTCTAATTAATTACGGTCGAGAGCTTAATTCACGAATCAATGATTATTTGGCCAAATAATTACAGTTTGCTTGACTATGAATACTAGAACTATAAACAATGGTTATTTGACGACTATGAATACGATTCTTGAATCAGAGATTGATGAATCTCTGATTCAAGAATCATCGATTGTCGAATCACTGATTCTTTGACGACTATGAATAAGAAACAGTAATTAATTGGAGATATAATCATAGATAGAAACGAATATGTAATTATTGAGGACTATGAATACCGGTCTAAGTGTAATAAATATCTCATTTTGTAAAATATGTCTCTCTGGAGTGCATACACGTCCCATGTAAAAGGGCTGGTACATTTTGGCAAATATCTCCGAAAGTAATGTGGTAAGGGGTAGAATTTTTGGTGTCATTGGATAGGTGAGATATTTTTCTTTAAAATGAGACCAAATTCATTTATTTCTAAGTCAAATGATTTTTCGCTCGGACTACCCTAAGGATGGAGAAAATACGACTACAGTGAGACGCTATGATTTTCTGTTTTCACCAACCCGCAAAAAGGCCTCTATTAGGGTGTCATATTATTCTTTTTAATGCATTTAAAAATATGTAGGCTTAAATATATGACTACTTCAGTTTTTTATCGGTAAACTAGAGCCTGTTTCTTGCAAGGGAGAGAGCCTTCGATCATTTAGTTTGTGCAACGGTAATCTTTTCAGATGTCCGCCAAATATAAGGATAAAATAATTAATAGTATTAACTATCTGAATTTTCGGCATCTGGAAAGCTTTTCCTATCTCTAAAAATACACGAATGCAAAAAAATCTCATTTAAGAAATTTTGACAACTTCGATCACCACTTTGAAAAATGAAATCGACTATCCTAAACTTCGACAAGAATAATCGGGGAACGAAAATGAGAGCCATTGAAGCCAGAGCAAAGTGAAGGGAATGATGCTGGCCGCAGAATGGAATGTGAACCGTAAAGAGCGGCGACCCAAAGTGGTTGGCTTAGAAGGAAGAGGGGAGTGAATAGCGTAGGAAATGATCGCTAGAGGTCGACATCAGTACCAAGGAGTATAGAGACTAAGCACGAGCATAAGTTCTCTATACTCCGTGATCAGTGGCTAAACTTGCTTAAAGACAGAACCGCTAAGCACGATAATAACACATAATTCCAATCGTTGAGTGGCAGAACATTTGCGCCAGTCTGCCGTTTAAGGCGCTACTCTCCCATTGCATGAAGATTGAACGTTTTTGGGAGTAGTTTTAGACTTTTGTTAATACACATCAATAAAAAATGATTTTATGCTTCACTGGAGAATGTTTCGCGTAATTTCTTCCAGGAAATTTCACCGCAGGTGAGTAAACAGTTGACGCGCTTCCAAGGACGGACAACTCGTCAATCGTCATCAGCCTGCTAAATAAATGTACATTACTGTACTTTTTACAAATGCAACCGATAACAATTACGCAAGATACATCATTTTATGACACCTATCAAGGTTTCCCCTTTAGTGTAGGATATTCAGTGAGAATCAAGAATCAGTCTACTGAAATAAACTCGAAGATCTCACCGTTTAAGGTAGTGTAAGCGAAATATCATTTTACTAAGAAATCAATGATTTGGTCTCATTTTAAAGAATAATATCTCACCCTTCTAATGACACCAAAAGTTCTACCCCTTACCACATTACTTTCGGCAATATCTGCCAAAAAATACCAGCCTCTTCACAATGGAAATGGCACGTGTATGCACTCCAGAGATACATTATTTACAAAATGAAGTATTTCTAACACTTAGATGTCGTGAACAAACTAACGAGTGTAGTTTGTATGTTTTCTCATCTATTTTTGGAAAAATAATCATATTGTCACCGCAGTAGATTCTTGGGTATCACAAAAGAACCTTCCGTTTTGAAGGAGTTTCAAACGCACCGCGCGAAAAAAATGAGTCAAGTTAAAAACTTATATAGATATTTTAATTTCATTACTTACCATTGCCGTCACATAAAACTATATAATTGCACCATTAATAACACAATATTTAATTGGTGTGTCTTACAGCTGGTGAAATTAAAACGTATAATTCGAATACGGTCTCTTTTATGACTAGGGAAATATCTCGCTCGGACTACCTTAAATCTCTTGCGGCTGCCTTATGCACACGTGGAGTCCGTCGCTCGTCGGACGGAAAGCGGAGCTAATGAAACGAAACGCGTCAACACGTTGGACGCATGCGACCATTAGCGTTGCGCTCAAACTTTCACAGTCACCGACATAGTGGGATTGCAGTTAAAATGTAAACCTTGATCTTCCCTCTTCGTAATGGAGGGAAAGAGAATCACATCCCCTAAAAGAAGATGTTTTTTTTATCAATTTAGGGTTCTTTGTAATTTCGCACTTGCGCTGATCTGTTTAAAACTTCCGGTTTTAGTGCTGTCCCGTTGTCACCGTGACGTCATCAGCGCCGCGAAGATGATAAACTTTTAGTTTGATCCGCGCTTTTACAGACGACTGCTTTGCTCTTCTTAAAAAAGTGATATTTTGGGGAAATTTGCAGTAACAGCAGTAACCGAAATACCACTCATTCTAAATGTGATGATCTCTCGTAAAATAGTTAAAGATCCAATATTTTCGTAAGCTACGTTACCATTTTTTCTCTGCAATTGGAGTATCTGGGTATCTCTCACGCGTAATATGATTGTATTGTCTATTCTTACATAAAGACGATACGTTTCGACGCGACAACTAATTTTTATGAATATTTAACAAATAAAGATGCATAGACACTTAGTTTTTTCCACCATTATTTCAAAAAACACAATTCGACCGGTTTCGGCCTTTTCAGGCCATTATCAAGAATACAAAGTAAAATACCATGAGACAGCACAGTTTGTATAAAGAGACCTCAAGGAGAGGGAGGTGGCTGAAAGAAAGGAGGGGGTGAAGAGAGGTGAGAAGTTTTGAGGGGGTGATTGGGCGAAACTGCAGGGGAAGGACCAAACAGGCGGTGGACGCTCAAGGATCAAGGACTACGGGGATGGAGGTGGGGGTAGTGGCACAGAGGACAAGGGTGAGAGGCGGTTGAAAGGGATTATGTCATTGAGTAGTTAATCACCATGTCCATTGTAATATGACAAAATTTCAAAGTTTTCCAAGAAGTCCAGCCAGCCTTGGGGTAAAATTGGATCTGTGACCCTCATCAATTAGATGCTCTGCAAAATTTGACTTTTTGACACCATTGATACTGGATTTAAAATGTTCCGTTATTCTTATATGCAACTTTCATTCAGTTTGATCATCATAGAAAGAGTTACAACTAGGAGTATCACACTTGAGTAAATACACCCCACCTTTATCATTCGTGTCAATTTGGTCCTTTGAATTAAATAATAATTTCTGGAGTGACGATGGATTATACAACTGTATATAAACTGTGCTGTCTCATGGCATTTTACTTTGTAATCTTGATAATGGCCTGAAAAGGCCGAAACCGGCCCAATTGTGTTTTTAATATATTGGTGGAAAAAAACTAAGTGGTTTCATTTTAAAGATTAACAACTTCTACTAAGTGAACTCGCCAACCACTGATAATAATGGATGCATAGTATGAAATCAATTAAGAACTACCGCTTTTGACTATGGTTCTGTCATCTTGTAAAAATAAGTGAATATGCGCTCCAATCGTCTGTTTCAACGTCGCTCATAGGTTTTCCTCTATTGCGATGATATCCGGTTGGAAAGCAGCCAAAGTCTTCCGATGAAACCACTCTCCCGCCCTGATTTGTACCTCCTCGAGCGAATTCCTCTTTTCCGACACTTTTGCCAGCCTACTCCAGATCCACTCCTTGGAAGAGGGAACAACAGTGAAACACGCCTCTTCGAATTGCCGAGGCTCTGCTAAGCCAGTTAACTCGAAGGAGAAGATGATATGGCGGGGGGCAACGAGGCATATAGCGCGGCGCGCGGCCGCTCCACGACTAACTTCCGAACCCTACTCACCGAGAAATACGGGTTGCCGAGGTGAACGTGCTGAGCATACGCTTTCGAAAAATCAACCAATAACCGCTCTCTTCAAAGCACTTTTTCCGTTCCGTCACGTTTTTATGTGGTTGGAACGACTTTGGTGTACGCCCAGATTTCAGTGGGACTTTGTATTAAAATATTTTTAGTAATATGTACCGATGCGAGGGAAAAATTGAAAGTTACTGATTTTGTTTCTTTGCAGTTCAATGCAATTAAAACACGAAGCCATAACGGCACTGGGAACATATTATGAAATGATTCAATTCTTCATTCACATATTTCCCATAAGCGCAGAAAAATGCGCTTCTAAACTATATGAAACTTGCTTGTAAATATTAAGGTACAATGTCAAGTAAAAAACAAGTATCTTCATAAGATTTTTGCTTGAATTTCGGAGTTCAATCCCTAAACGAAAGCCTGGCCATGGTTTTAATAAATGAGAAAAGTTTAATAGACATAATTTTAGTATGCTTTATATTGCTACATATAGGTACGGTCATTTCCACCAAATACATAGATGTGCGAGAGGAAAACAGAATCCAAGAATATTTTCCGACATATGTCCTTGAAAACTAATGAAAATAAGCGCTCAAAATCTCACTCTGGCCAAATCATGACTCATTTCCCAAAAAATAGATAAAATGAGATATGGTTTAAGGTTGCACGAGCGAAATATCATTTTACGTAGAAATCAATGCATTTCGTCTCATTTTAAAGAAAAAAATCTCACCCTTCTAATGACACCAAAAATTCTACCACTTACCACATTACTTTTGGATGTCTTTGCCAAAAAATACCAGCCCCATTACAATGGAAATGGTACTTATATGCATTCCAGAGAGACATTATTTGCAAAATGAGGTATTTCTAAAACTTAGATGTCGTCAAAAAACTAGCAAAGTATAGTTTGTATGTTTTCTCAACTATTATTGAAAATTTATCATATTGTCACCGCAGTAGGTTCTTCGGGATCACAAAAAACCTTCCGTTTTGAAGGAGTTTCAAACGCACCGAGCGAAAAAGTGAGTCAAGTTTTATTTTATATTAATTACTTACCATTTCTGTCACATAAAACTATTTAATTTTACCATAAATAATGCAACACTTTATATATGTGTCCTACAGTTGGTGAAATTAAAACGTATAATTCGAATATGGTCTCCATTATGACTAGGGAACTATCACGCTCGGACTACCTTAATCAAGGGATAGTTTGATAATTCACAACCAGCAGTTTAAAAGCTACTGATGGTCTTCACTTCTCCGCATCTTATTTATCCGGCCCATTGATCTTCAACGTCCACCAGTACCATCACGTTTTGAAAGCTCCTAATCTTCCCTCGTCTCCATCGCAACTGTCAATGATTCCGATCAATAGAGCACCAGGTGAATGTCTTCGAATTCTCTTCCCTCGTCGTGGTTCTCATCTGAACTCAGTGATTAGTTGTCTTTTCACTATCAACGCTCTAAAAGACGAAACGACAATTCTCACGTTCGAAGAACACATCACTATGAGCGAGAAAACGGTTCGTGAAACCATTCGCCAGGTGTCGTAAGGGAATGCTGAAGATGAATTGGATGGATTAATTAAATACTGAGGATATTAACAGCAGAGGAGAGAACGATCGTGTGCAATTGAAATACGCATAAAAGATAAACCAAATCGACTGAAATCACTCTGAGATTAAGGTTCGTGAAGTAGTTGAAGGATAAACAGAGGGAAAAGTAGCATGATACAGGCCAAATGAAGAGCACGAAAAGACCAACCAAGGAGTAAGGGAACTAGCATTAGACAAGGCCGAATTCAGGTCTCCATTCTACCAATCATAGGACTGAAAGACCAATGATGGAATGAACAAAGCTGTTAGTAGTTTAATTAATACACAGCAAATTCCAACACCTGGCGGAAATAGCAGCAACGTTGGGTTTCCGCATGGATCAAGAAGTCAGTGATACACCTTACTACTTCGTAAAATTATTATGTATGTAAGTTGAAGCAAAATAATTAAAACCATAGGTAACTAACATAGTTGGAAGAGTATTATGCAGTCATAAACTGATGAAACAGGTACTGAATGTGCTATTACTCAGAATGTTTTAATTAAAAACAGGAAATAGTAAGTTTTTCCAAGACTACGCTAGAGCAAGCAGTCGCTGAAACAATACCCTTTCAAAACTGTTAATTAACTCAAGCATTAGCAGGTAGCACCGGTTGTAAGGGAATATCCATTCCCCATCCATATTTTAATATCCTCCAAATAGAACATACTAGTTAAACAGCCTCATTCCAAGAGACAGGATCAAGCAGTCGAAAACCGCATTTGCACGAACGTAACGTGAGCGTGATTGCTTATGTAGAGTAGATGCGGCGGATCCATGCGGAGAGCCTGTAAATTTTATTTTTAGCAATTGTGTCGAATGCGATCACAAATTTTATAGCTCAACGTGAACTTTTTTGCCAAATATTTTGAAGAAATACTAATCCAGAAAATATTCTTTGGCAAAACAGTGGTGAAATACAATGCAAAAAATTAACCCTGTAGCGTGTTTTAATAATTATAAACTCGTAAGTCAGAGAAAGGAATCGCCGTAAGTATTTTAAAATATACTAAATATGCCAGGGAAGTGCTATCAACTATACACGTACTATGAAAATGAGATCTTCATCTTCAGTTGGTGTATAATGTGTATCAACTGGGAAGAACAGCACAGGTGAATATCAAGGAAGAAGGGGATCTATTTGCCTCAGGTAGCTACTGTATAGGATTTTCATTTGGAAATCCCGGGCTCGAATCTCGGAAGAGCATTTTGCGATGGAATCTAAATCCCTACTTGAGAAAAGTGTCTCTGCCATCACTAGTAAAGGAAGGAAAAGGAAAGTGTCTCTGCCAGTACTACGAGAATCTCCAGAGCCAAAATGCAAGAAGAGGCAACGAGAGAGTGAGTTATAGGAACCAAACTAAATCTAGCTAATATGTAAAAATCTAACACTACTAATAAATAAAAATGTTATGGTGTCTGTCTGTTGCTCCATCACCCAAAAACTGCTGGAACGATTGAGATGAAATTTGGCATGTAGTTAGAAAATATATATATGGTCATAAAATATGCTATTTTAAAAAGTTTTTAGGGCCCTCAAGGACCCCCTGCATGTAGGGTGATACAGGCTAAGCATTGGGCTCGGTGAGGTAGTTTCATTTTTTGCTTTTCTACAGTAGGTATTTTTACTCAAGATAGAGGGCTGGGGTTTCTTTATCGGATGGCTGAATAAAGGAAGTTTCTAATTCTTTCAATTGATTTTCTTTCATGCTTCGTAATACTTCTGAAAATCATGCATTTAGCTGAAAAATTTCGAATTATTCTCTGAAATCAAAAATAGCATATTTCCTCGAAAACCATAAATTTGATTTTGAAAGGATATTTGCGCCTCTAGCATTTAAATATCAAGTTTACCTGCAGGCCCATGATAGCACATAGAAATAAAATCTGTGTAAGAAGGGCAAGGAATCCCAAGATGATAGATTACTAAGGGGGTAATCGATAAATTTTATGTCAACTTACAACAAATATACTCCTTAATGTCTTTTCTCAAATTAGCTCTCATAGAGACACTTCATGCATATGAGAGAACACTTACGTAGTAAACGATACACATGAATACCCTGGTGTCAGCGTCTCTAATACAACGAACACAAAACACAAGATAGGTTGCGAGCTCCTCAAATGACCACGCTGACAGTATTCTTCAGGCTTTGTCAGTCAGGTTTTCTTATATTATATGTTCAATGTTTTTTACATCCGTTGAATTTCACCTTCCGCTAGTACGTTAATATCAATGTGAAAAAATTGCATTTTACCGAATTATTTTCTCGGCAATTACATGCAATTTTAAAACGTAGCCTCGTGGCATTTGTCAAATATTGAAATAATTCGATTAATAAGTACAGATTTTCTACTAAACACGAAATAAAACGTATCTTATTATTAAAATGGAGATTTAAAATATCAAGTTGTCAAGCCGAAATCCTTTGGAATTTTCCGGAACGCGGAACACGCGGACACGACACAGATAGATTGATACACCTATCTGGTTAGATAAAAATTTTGAGTGCATTCCGCGCCAAGATCTCTTCTTTGACATAACCCTAAGCTATAAAAACTACAGCAACGGTAGCCCAAGATGAATTTCATGTCTTGAAATATCATTGGCGAGATACATGCCAGACGGTCAGCATCAGCCGAGATGCATCTTTTATTTATTTATTTATTTATTTGAAGTAATAAAACCACATACAGCTATGTCGCCATTTTATAGTGGCCATGTAACAATACACACACTTAAGGACATATACAAGCAAACTTAACAACTGGTTGCAAGCAGAAATTATGGAAATACATTTAAAAAAAGAAAATTGGGGGAATAACTACTTAGGTGAAAGATACAAAAGAGAAAGGCTTGTAAAGGATTTAGATGAAAGTGCAAAAGGATCGATGTGGGAAGGGAGGGAATTCAATGGAGAGGAGAGGCGGAAGAAAAGAGTACGTTTAGTGATCGAAAGTCTAGGAATGGACATGAGGAGTAAAGGGTGAGAACGGGTGGGGCGGGAGAGAACTTTGAAATTGATAAAAGAGAGCAATTCAGGGCAGTCGATGGTGGAGTTTGAGAAGAGATAGACCAGATGGGGCAGGAATAGGTAAGAATTGGAAGAATAATGGAAGAGAAAAAAGTTATAAGTGCTCGGGGCTCATTAATTTCGGTAAAACGATAGAGGAGGCCTAAGAGGGACATTGCTTTAGACTTGATTGTTTGTATTTGTGGAGAAAAGTTCAATTTATTGTCAGTAAGAATACCAAGGTCCTTAGATGTTGAAACACGTTTTAGCGGGTGATTAGTCACAGTATAATTAAATTCTAGAGGGGCCTTCTTTAGGGAGATAGACATAAAACTGCATTTTTCCGGGTTTAATTTAAGGTTCCAAACATCGCACCAATTTGAGGTCTGGCGTAAGGCATCCTGTAGTTCATGGCAATCGGAGGGTTTTTGAATGTTCTTGAAAAGTTTACAGTCATCGGCATAAAGTAGAGTATGAGCTTGAGAAGAGGGTATTAGGGAGGCAAGATCATCAATGTATAGATTAAATAGGTAAGGACCAAGGACACTGCCTTGAGGAACCCCAGATGTCAGTGGAGACCATGGAGACGAAAAACCAGAAAGAATGACCCTTTGACTTCTATTGCTAAGGAAGCTAGCAAGAAGATTTTTAAAATTACCAGAAATGTTAAATCTTTCGCTGAGTTTGTAAAGGAGGAGGCTATGGTTGATGGAGTCAAAAGCTTTGGAAAAATCTAGGAAAATGGTATCTAACTGAGTTTTATTATTAATGGAATTTACAGCATTATGTTGAAAAACAGCTAAGTTAGTCAAGCATGAACGACGCGGAAGATAACCATGTTGATTATCAGAGAGATGAGGGGATGTGAAATAAAAAAGTCTGTTGAGGACAATTTTCTCACAAACAGAAGAGAGAACTGGTAGTAAAGAGATAGTTAGATGCTTCATTTTTTGGGCCGGATTTGTGAATGGGGATAACATTAGCAGTTTTCCATAGTGATGGAAACGTACCAAGGGAAAAACAGCGATTTAAAAGTAAACTCAAAGGTATTGAGAGGGATTCAGCGCAATTACGAACAAATATCGGGCTCAGGCCGTCAGGGCCAGCGGAACGTTGAAGGTGAACTTTACGTAGATAATTAAGAACTTCAAGAGGGTCAGTTTGGATGTCAGAAAGGCAGTTACTGGTGATGGGAGTGAGAAAGTGATCTTGGGTGAGGGATGGGATGGAGAGGGGTGTCATACATTCAGAGAAGAATTTGAGAAAGAGGCTCGTCCTGCTTTCCCCTACAGCATTAATATTACCATATGAAACTAGTTCTGGGATTCTTTGGGCGGCTTTCAAGGTATGACGAAGATGTAGATGGTTAAACGGTGGACGGTGAAGGTGAATTTTACGTAGATAATTAAGAACTATCTTGATTTTTCTTGAACTATCTTGATTATTCCGCTACTATTTGAGAAATATCGCGATGCGAAAGGAAGTGCTGTATAAGAATTAAATAACTGATGGATGGATAGGATAAATAGGAAATAGGAAAAAAGAAAGCTCAGTCATCGAAAGAAGTGGATAATGAAGACGGTGATTAGGAGCCAGAAGAGCCGAAGTTGTCAGCATCTAATTTTTTTTAAGCTGGCATAAAATGTTAGCAAGAACCCTAAGAAATGTGATCCGTCGATTGAAAATATTGGCACTCTAGATGAGTACCGATGCACCTGTGTTGCCCTTTCGTAGAATTCCAAAGGGAACAGAAAAAGGCGAACCGGTACCCCATCACAAAATTCTTCCCGCAATCTTGCACCACTAGTCAAGATACGAACTCGTCAAAATCGCCAGATACGGAGCAGATCACTTTAATAACGCGAGTCTTGTTTTAACTTGTTTAATTATCAATGAATTATACACAAAGGACGCTAAAAATAAAGGAAAAGTACTAACAAGCTCGTATCTATTCATAAATTGCAAACCTAATGGCAGTGTCTACTAACCTGACGGCGTGCGAAACACAGAATTTGAAGGAAACCAAATTTATGCGATATGGATGATACTCACTACAACTACAATCGCACAGGTAACTGGTACTTACCTGAAAATTAGAAGAGAGAATAATTAGTAGAGATTTACAACTCCGCTTTATGGAAAATATTCCATGCTATTTGATCTGACAAAACTGCTGGGCAGTTTTATATTACAACGGCGAGTGTGAGATTAACGTAGTATGAGCGAAATATCATTTTACTTAGAAATCAATGAATTTGGTCTCATTTTAAAGAAAAATATCTCACCTATCCAATTACATCAAAAATTTAACGCCTTACCACATTACTTTCAGAGATATTTGTCCAAAAATACCAGCCATTTTAAATGGGAAATGGTATGTGCATGCACTTCGACATCATTTTCAAAATGAGGTATTTCCAACACTTAGATGTCGCAAAAAAATTAACACCGTGTAGTTTGTATGTTTTCTCAACTATTTTTGACAATATATTATATTGACACCGCAGGAGGTTCTTGGGTAACACAAAAAACCTTCCGTTTTGAAGGAGTTTCAAACGCACCGCGCGAAAAAATGAGTCAAGTTAAAGACTTATTCAGATATTTTCATTTAATTACTTACAATTTCTGTCATATAAAACTATATTATTCCACCATTAATAATGCAATATATAATTAATGTGCCCTACTGCTGGTGAAATTAAAAGGTATAATTCGAATATGGTCTCTTTTATGACTAGGGAACTATCTCGCTCGGAATAACTTAAACTGCTAGATCGCCAGAAAACAAGCATTTCTGTGTGGATAGAATGCCACGTTCATATCTGTGTGGCCCATGGCTCAGGTGCCCAAAAACATGATAATATACATATTATTATTGGGTATAATATGCAGTAGACGAAGAGTTAATTCGCATAAACTCAGAAACTTTTTGTTCTACTGTAGGTACATGTAATGTTTTGCACACTAGAATAAACTGCTTATTTTTGAAGCAGATAATTACCGCTCAGAGAAACAAATTGCAAGCAGAATTCGAAGATCTTCGACCGGTGCTCGTATGGTGCCGGACTCCCCTCAACCGTTCTTGGGGGCATTACTCCGTCCAGGCATCAGAACGGGTGGCTCATAGGATGTTCGAGCGTTGTAGATATTTTTTAGGCTAGAGAGTAGGACAATCAGTGGGATTCGAAAGAATTGACCCGATAACAGCCTCCGTGTAAACTCGTGTCGCGTAGACCTCATTGCCGACCTTTATTGCCGAAAAAACTTACGGGAAGCAGTAATAAAAAATGTTACGCAGCAAAAATAATTCCAACACGTGAACTCAAGATAACTGCGAAAATTCATAGAAAAACTCGCTTCTCAGTTGTTCCAGTGATCATCAAAAAGTTAACACACAGAATTACCGAAAACCTCGAACCGACATTCATCAAGCTAAATGCGATATAAATTTAGTAATAGTAAATTCCCGTAGCGTACAGAACGAACTTGCCGGAGCTGATCATATACTTGAAAACGCAGATATAGTAATTGGAACAGAGAGCTGGCTTGCAGAGTATATTAACGATAGCGAAGTTTATCCGACAGGATAAAAAATTCTATAGACGTGCTCGATCAGATCGGCCTGGCGGAGGAGTATTCATAGCAATTAAATCGTATTTGAATAGTACCGCACACATTTTGGACGACAACGACATAGAGAGAGTTTGGTGTACCACTAAGCAACAAAACAAAAGAAATATGCAATATGCTCATTTTACAGACCACCAGATTCCAAAGTAGACGTTAAGTACAAATTAGAAACTCAATTAACATCAATTACCTTAAAAGATAACAAAAGCGGGATAATTATGGGTGGAGATTTAACCCTCCCGGCTAAAAATTGGAAAACCAATAGCGTTCAACCAAGTTCAAGGAAGCGTCGTATAAGCGAGGCCTTACTCAATACATTATCACACCACTCTCTTATTCAAGTAGTAAACGAACCTATGAGAGGTATTAAAATATTAGACCTTTTAGCTGTTAGTAACCCTACAATGGTTTAACAAGTCGATATCCTCGAAGGCTTAAATGATCATAGAGTAATTTTTACGACTTTGAAAACAATTGTAGATTCCACTGTAAAACCCAAATGTAAAGTCTACTTATTTGAAAAATGTGATTACGTAAAATTCGGCGAGATGTTAGAAGCTTCATTCACGAAATTCGTAGCCGCAATGAAGAACGAGAGCACCGAAGTATCATGGAGATATTTTTTGGAAATACTACGTAAAGTATTCGATTTATTTATTCCACACAAATTCAAAGGGGAGAGTAAAGAACCTCGTTGGTATAACCACGAAATAAGGCGGGAGATCAGGAGACAAAGGTAACTACACAATCTAAACAAAAATTCTATTAAGTCTGGTAACAAAACTTTGGAACTTGCGGCGAGAGAAATTTACGTTGCCCAACGCTCAAAAACGAAGAAAATAATGCGCGCTACTCTACAAAACTTCAAGAAAAAAATTCTCGGTGAATTACTAAACAAAAACCCCAAGTCATTTTGGTCTTAAGCGAGAGAGCTTCAGGGCGAATCTTCGAGAGCAGAGTCCTTACTGGATACAAACGGCCAAGTGGTCACCAACAGCATCGACAAAGCCCAATATACATATAAAACCAATACTTCGAAAGTGTATTCACTAAGGATGACACAATACACAATTTAGACATTCCTGAATTTCCAGCCGATGGCTGACATAACAACTGGGCGTGATGGAATAATTAAACAACTGCGTTCGATTAAAAGCAACAAGTCCCCAGGACCAGAAGGAATACCTGCACGCGTGCTCAAGGAGTTAGCGCCACAGATTGCACCATTCTTAGAAATTATATTTCGCAAATCAATGCAATCCGAAGGCAAGGTGACCCAAGACGGGAAAATAGCCAATGCCACATCGATATTAAAAATCGACATAGAAGTGACCCACGGCCTACGTCGTCGACATCAAATTTATGAAAGATCCTTGAACACATTGTCGTCTCAATATCATGACATTCTTGGATAATCGATACTTCTTACATAGTAGTCAGCATTACTTCCGGGTCCTGGGCAGGTCCGGCGAAACACAGCTTGCGCTCTTCCTTCATTATATCCTAAAATCAGTCGAACTGATTAACCAAATCGACGTGATATTCCTTGATTTCAAGAAGGCATTTGACAAGGTTCCTCGCAAAAAAACTCACTTATAAATTGCAATCATGCGGAGTTAATAAATAATAGTGAATTGGATAAGGGACTTTCTATGAGATCGAAAATAAAAAGCAGTTATTGACGATTTTAGCTCTGATATGGATCGAGTCACATCCGATGTGCCTCAAGGAAACATGATCGGCCTTTTGTATTCATTATTTATATTAATGACCTAAGTTCTCGAGTTAGCAGTAAATTAAGATTATTTGCGGACGATACAGTAATCTACCGTGAAATAAGCGAAGACACGGACATTGTAGTTCTGTCATCAGACCTTAACAAAGTTCATTTGTGGTGCCAGAAGTGGGGGTTAGAATTAAATATCAGCCAATGCACCACAGTTCACTTCCTGCGAAAGTCAACACAAAAATACCATACCTATACTGTGGGTGGAGTAAGCATAAAATCTCCAGATGCTGTATATATCGTGGGGATTACACGTGCAAAACATATGTGGCACTGCATTAAAGAAACTAGGTTTTGTTAAACGTATAATAGGAAGGTCCTTGGATGAAAAAGTGAAAGAAATATGCTACTTCGCTCTAGTTAGGCCACACCTCGAATACATCGTGAGCATTTGGGACCCTGGTTAAGATTTAACCAAAGATTTAACCAAAAAAACTAAAAAAACACAAAGAAAAGCAGCGCGCTTCGTTAAAAGCTGCTACGAGCGTACATATAGCGTCTCACAACTTTTAAAGAGATTAAGGTGGGAGTCCCTAGAGACTCGGAGGCTACACGCTAGGCTTAGGTTGCTTGACAAATTCAGAAATTATGTTTCTCAGAGTGACATAGAGAATATTATCATGACGCCTCACTACATCTCTAGGTATGACAGTTGCAATAAAACAAGAGACATACACTGCCGAACAGATAGCTACTATAATTCGTTCATTCCGCGCACAAAAAACGATCACACTAAAAACTGAGCTCCTCCAAATACACTCCTATTATCCAAGTCACCATTTCACCTCCCAAAACTTATAACTTTACACGGCTAGTGACCTATCACCCCCTGCCACATGTCCATGCGGCGGCTCGCAGGGTATTCTGTAGATGCAGATGAAAAGCACATACGTCATTTTTATGGAAAAAGGTACAACAATAGTATATTTTCCCTACCTTGGAACGTAACCCTATGTTAACATAGGACTAATGGTTTCTCTATTATGACTAGGGAACTATCTCACTCGGACTACCTTAAGTAGTTCACACAAGTAAGATTTAGCTGTATTCCAAGCACAGTGGAAAAAGCCTTGCAAAAAAAACTGCGGAGAGAAAATCGATATTGAAGGGGGAAAATGTTGAGAGAGAGAGGAACGTGGAGTCGTTTGAGGAAGTAGGAAAGATGGGAAAAAAAGAAGAGAAACGGGCGAATGGGAGAGGAAAGGGGGAAGAATGAGGGAGAGGAGAATGGAAAAGTGGACAGCGTGAGGTGAATAACGAAAAGAGGCGAGAGTTGAAAATGCCTTAAAGAGGGAGAAGAAACGCGGGGATATGGGGCGTCCCATTGGTTCCCCTTTAACGGGCACGCCCATTGAAAAGCAACTCCATACATGGATCCGGATGATGCATACTCTGGGAGCTATAATTTCCTGTCATCAGTATCATTATCAGTGCCCAGGTTGCTACCTTCCGATCAATTTCGATTGAAAAGGTGATTCTGGGCTTATCTCTCCAGTCAAGGAAGGTAATTATTTTCCCTGCAAATCACTCAAATTTGTGCGATTTCAAGGGGAGACGTCGTTGAAGTTATTGCGCGGCCAGTTTCTTAGGTCTCTGAATTTATGACATTAAGACCGGTTTATAATATCTTGTTAACTTTAACTAGCCAAGAGAAGAGTTACAATGGAAAGGGAGAACCAGCATCTACATCTACATACTAACCCGCGAGTCGCCGTATGGGCGTGTGGCAGGGGGTGTTAGGTCACCAGCCGTGTAAAGATGCAAAAGTTTTGGAGATGAAATGGTGACATGTCCTATGAGAGTGTATTCAGAGGAGCTCAGTTTTTATTGTGGTCGCTTATTGTGCGCGGAAAGAACGAGTTTTTGTACCTATCTGTTCGGCTGAGTATCTCTCTTATTTTATCGCATCTGTCAGACCTATAAATGTAGTGAGGCGTCATGATAATATTCTCTGTGTCGCTCTGAAACACACCAGTCCTGAATATCTCAAGCAGCCTAAGCCCAGCGTGCAGCCTCCGAGTCTCTAGGGGCTCCCACCTTAGTCCCTCTACCACTTGTGTAACACTATATGTTCGTTCGTAGCAGTTTTTAACGAAGCGTGCTGCTTTCCTTTGTATTTTGTTAATTTTTTTGGTTAAATATTAATGACCAGGGTCCCAAATGCTCGCGGCGTATTCGAGGTGTGGCCTAAGCAGAGCGAAGTAGCATCTCTCTTTGACTTTTTCATCCGAGGACCTTCCTATCACACGCTTAACAAAACCTAGTTTCTTTAATGCTGTGCCACATATGTTTTGTATGAGTTCCCCACTATTTATCTGAAGTTAGGTAATGCCAAAATATTTTAGCATAAGATGGTGAGAAGTATGGAGAATTCCACAGAAAATCAATCCGAAGGCCATTTCGCACGAGGCTTCTTAATGCACACTCAGATGCATGCATAGACGCGCATTGAATAATACATGGTATAGTGTGGTAAATTACTAGAGAGCATTCGAGAGTATGTACATACACGACGGGTGAATGAAGGCCTCAGCTCTGATTACATGCCCACGTTCGAGCAACCTCTGCTCAATTAATTGCGCAATAAGGAAACTCGTTTAAAACTACTTACAGGACTAAAAAGCCCATGGGAAAGGCGCGTGCGAGATAAAAAAAGACACCAATTCAGCTCGAAGGAGACATAATTGCTAACGACGACACTGAGCCGGCAAACATCTGTGTTGCGGGACTCTCCATGGATCGAATACAGACCATTGAAAAGGTCAGATAAGATTGGGATCTTTTGAAATTAGCTGTTGATGCCTGAATCTGAAGATCATGTGGATACAAGAAATCAGAAATGAGGAAGTAGACGGAAGAGTAGAAGCGGAAAGGACCGTCTGGAAGGCTGGACGTAAACGGCGAACCAGGCGGATGAGTCACATCCAGTGGCGCAATAGGTTCGGAAAGAATATAAGGAAGGATATTGAAGGAAAAGTAGAGGGAAAATTCCCAACAGGAAGGCCAAAGGTAAATTGCAAGGGACAATTAAATTTAAAAGTACATGAGCAGAACAATCATGGAGAAAGAGAACCGGCATAGAATAGGAAACGATGGAAGACAATAGTTGACCAATCCCAGCATTAATGACCGATGATTATGGCTTCAACTAGAAGATGGCACACATCCTTTAAGTCAATGTTAAGTCGTTTCAGCTGGGAGTTTGACTTTATTTGGTTTGCCGCGAGCCGTCGGGTTTTTGACATGAATATGAAATATTTGAGGGGGCATTACATCTGCGAACTATACCGCGCTATCCGTGGAAATAGTCAGTCAGAAATGAGTAGAAATATTGACCGTTTGCATAGAGGCCTACTGTAGACCTACTTTGACAGTGTGTCAAGTTCCTAACCACACTAAAGGTACGTGGAGCACTGGAAGAGTGTCTTGAAACTTAATTCGCTATAACAATAGGAGTCACCGATTGATCCAATAATGCAATATCGGCACCAAAAGAACATAAAGATGCATATGCTAACAATCGTGTTTACCATTCATTATATATCCTGATGGTATGCTGTAAATGGTTATGCTGTGTTGATTAGCGTATGAGTGACGGCAGGAAATCCATGGACAAATAAAGAAAATGGCGGCAGAGATGCAAAGAAAAACTTCAGCTCACTGGTTTTGATAACCAAATAAAAAGTCTCTAATGGCCGTCAAAATTGGCACCACTCGTCAAATAAACACAACAATTGCCACGATGGTATGCGGGAATGGGAATTCCACAGTAGTTACCAACCACAACCTCTCAACCAGAATACCATCCTGTGATGGTTTGCGGGAATGTTACTTATTAAATTGAGTGTTTTGAATGAAGTTCAGTTTTCATTATGGCCACCGATTTTGCGGGTAAATAGCGAATTTTTTATCAATCTGTTCGGAAATGTATCCCTCTTATTTGAAGGCTACTTTTGGACCTAGATTAGCTGTGCGGCGTCAAAATGGTATTCGCTAGTGCCGCAAGGAACCGCACCCGCTCTGAATTTCTCACTCTATCTGAGCCTGGCGGATATTCCTTTTGGGTCACGTGACTTTTTAAATACAATTTTTCACAATTTTCAAATGCTATTATAAATTCCCGTATGATCGACGCAGATTCATTAAGGTAAACATATTTGCGTTAGTCGGAAAATCATTTGTGGCACTCAATTTGGAGGAAACAATAGACTGACGAATGATCTCAATCATTACAGAAAACTTTGTCTTGAAAAATACGGTTTGCGACGGACAGAGGAGTCCTCAACGGAATCCCTTAAACTGTACTTGCTTCCAGCACTTCCTCATTTCTTCATGAGATTGAGAGATCCTTCATAATGCACCTCAAGAAAAATTAGAGCGAAGATCAATCGCCAGATGTCTGTTGCCATTATGTGGCACCACCCGACCATTGTTTAAGGTAGTCCGAAAGCGAAATATCATTTTACTTAGAAATCAATGACCACATTACTTTCGGAGATATTTGACGAAGAATACAAAGAGCCCCTTTACAATGGAAATGGTACGTGTTCCGGTTGCGCAAAGGAAAGAGTGGACTGTGTGTAGGGTTTAGTCAAGGATACGCAATTCGATTCTTAGATGGTATATTTTACAAATTACAATGATACAGTGCTGGTCGAGCAGTCAACCCCCGTCTTCCAGTTCTAGCACTCGACTCCTGCTACTGACTGTCTCCCGTCACTCGCCTCCACTGTCCGACACACACGACTGATCTCTTCCACTGACGACTCACGACTCACACTCCAGCTGTCCCTCGCCTCCTCTCCTTGTCAATGTCTTAGGAGGGCAGCACTGGTCGGGGCCCATGGGCCATCTGCTGGCCTTTTAATGCACCGAGCCCAAACAGTACGTGTATGCACTAGAGAGATATTATTTACAAAATGAGGTATTTCTAACACTTAGATGTCGTAAAAAAATTAACAGCGTGTAATTTGTATGTTTCTCAACTATGTTTGAAAATTAATCATATTTTCACCACAGTAGGTTCTTGGGTATCACATAAAACCTTCCGTTTCGATGGAGTTTCAAACGAAGCGCGCGAAAAAAATGAGGCAAGTTAATGACATATTTAGACATTTTCATTTAATTACTTACCATTTATGTCATATTAAATTATATTATTGCACCATTAAAATTGATGTGTCCTACAGCTGGTGAAGTTTAAACGTATAATTCGAATATGTTCTATATTATATCAAGGGAACTATCTCGCTTGGAGTACCTTAAGATTGAAAGACACGCGGCTCTCATGTTGACGCGCGGAGCGAGTAAATAGCGAAAGCGAAAACGTCAAGGACACGCTGGCAGTGGTGAATTGTGCGAGAAAGGGAAGGGTTAAATAAAAAACCCTGAAGGCGAAAGCAATAGGGTTTCGCTCGCCAATCTTTTGTATGTTTCCCAAGGGAAGAAGACCCTTCAGTGGTTTACCAGTCTCGGCTAGCGAAGTAAAAACATCCGCAGTTTGAACGGTAGGGGAACGAGAGCGTTCGGATTGCAACAGAAATATAGGTTGGGGAACAAGAAACGTCTTAACGCTCACTGGAGTTGAAAAGCGCACTTCTCGTTCCTACCAAGACGTGCTTGGCCTCCCGAGTGACTCTTACATTTACGATGCGCACCTAACGGCGGTACAGTGGTGGCTGACTATAAGGTACTCATAAGCTTTCTAAAGGAGTGGTGGCATTAAAAGAACTTAACAACAGCTTACAGCTTATTTTCCCAAACAGTTCCAAAACAGAGCATTTCCGTGTAACCCCAAGTTAAGGACCAAAACCAGTGACACACTAAGCAACGGACGATCGATCGGCGGGATTCGATCATACCCGTTCATTCTGCATTCAATGAGGAGTCATTGAATGCAGAATTAACGGGTCGTAAAAATAGCAAATAATACTTAGCTTCTAATAGTAATACTTAGCTTCTTGTGGTTATCTGCTATTAACGTAGCATCATATACTCACTTATCTCGCCACTCCATTGCGGGTTACGTGAAAAGAAACTCAATTACCTCAGAGAGACTCGGGAAATTGACTGTTTCTCTTAAAATAATTTCGTTCCTATTGGAACATTCTTGCAGACCTTTTTTTGCGTCTCTAACGCTCAAGCATTGCTTCATACACGTTCTTTTATTCTAAAGACTCCCAATATTCTTTCTCTCGGGAGTCACCTCCTCCGATTCGAACAATGACTTTCTCGGTGGTCTACCCCAATCATCACAAACCATTCACTCTTCCATTTTTCGTAATTCGACTCCCATATATTCTCCGAACGTGGTCGTGGAAAACTACTTTCAAAAGTGTCCGTCACTGTAGCTTCCAACGCACATCGTCTCTCTTCCTTTTAATCATCTGCTCTCTTCTACAACTATCCATCCTATTTTTACTGCAAACACTTCTCAGTTAAATTGCGACATAAGATTCTCGCAACAATGTCACGTGCTGGATTTTGATTTCGATTAGTAGCGAAACATATGAGTTTTGACACTAGTATTTAACCATCTTTGCATTAGACAACATTATGGCCAATGTATTTGATAAAACATGCAGAAAGAGTTCTAGAATATAATGATTGGTCATTAACTTCTAAGGCTGGTTGGAATCTTTCCAATTTTCCCACCAGACGACCATTTCCTCAACTACTGCTAGTTTTATGTACTTTCCTTTGTATTTTGGCTTTGTATCGTCTGGAGATTTTTCCTATCAATTTTATTCCTCACTTCCTCTATTCCGCCATCAATTAAAAATGTCAGGTCTTTTCCTAAGTTACTCGATACGAGGTGAGAGCCGCCTTTAAGAAATTACTTTTTGCTTTGCAACGTGCGTTGGAGTTTGCATCGGTGTTGAACCCTGAGGGAGTAGCGGGGTGTGGCTGAAGGGAAGTAGTCGCGAGAGGAGGGAGGGTTTAGGGATATTGGTGCAAAGCGTGTAAGGGCCACCACCACACAGGAGAAGAGTTAATGGAGCGGAAGGTTGTGCGCTCTCTCGCACATACATGTTTCTTGGGAGGAAGGGTGAAAGGAGAAGAAAGAAGAGAGAGAAATGGAAGCAGGGATGAGGAAGGGAGAAACGAAAAGGTAGGGAGAGATGGGAGGGGGACGACCGGAATGCGGAGAGGACGAGATGAGTGAAAGAGGAAATGAGGAAAAGGAGAAAGAAGAAGAACCTCTCATTCCGTGGAGTCATTACATTGCGAACGAATTCCGCGCCGCTGCCGCTTTGTATTCGAACTCTTTTTCATCGTTTGTATTCGACGGTGAAAAGACGCGATGTCATTCTCCTTGGCGACGTTTTTTCATTCATCTTTAATTGTGGGTGTTTTTTTGTGGTATGGCATGCTTGAAATCCTTGTTCATGCGCGTGGAAGCCACAGATAAGATTCTTTAACAGGAGAGGCACCACTTTGTAAAAGCTGCATGCGCGCGAAGTTCGTATTAAAAATGCAGTTGATGAAACATTGTAGGCTAGGAAACTGTTATTGTATTGTTTCTTTGTAAGTATTTTAAGATGCGTGTCCTTTCATTGTCTTCTCTATAAGTTTGGGTAACTTAAGTAACATTCTTTCTTACAATTGCGCTCTTAAATCTTGTAATTTAGCGATCAATTGAGTGAAGATTTAAATAAGTAAAAAATCTAAATACTGTCCACAGGAGCTTTCATTGTACTACACGTTTGAATGTCTGTGTCACAATCTGATTTAATCAAGAATAATGACGCTAAAATTTAGAAATGGTGGGGTCATTGACCTCTGATGGGTCATTTACCTCTGATGGGTCATTGACCTCTGATGGGTCATTGACCTCTAGGGGTCATTGGCCTCGGGAAGTCATTACCCTCTTGGGGGTCATTGGCCTCGGGAAGTCATTACCCTCTTGGGGGTCATTGACCTCTGAGAGGGTCATTGACCTCTGGGAGGGCATTGAACCTCTAGGGCGGGGACATTGACCTCTAGTGGGTTTAAGGACCTCTGGTGGGGTCATTGGCCTCTCTGGTGGAGGCATTGACCTCTCTGCTGGGGTCTCCGAACTCAAGGGGGGTCATTGACCTCTGATGGGTCATTGAACTCTAGGGGCCATTTTACCTCCAGGGGCCATTGACCTCGGGAGGCCATTACCCTCTTGGGGGGGTTATTGACCTCTGAGAGAGTCATTGACCTCTGGGAGGGCATTGACCTCTGGGGCGGCATTGACCTCTAGAGCGGGGACATTGACCTCTAGTGGGGTCAAGGACCTCTGGTGGGGTCATTGACCTCTCTGGTGGGGTCATTGGCCTCTCTGGTGGAGTCATTGACCTCTCTGCTGGGGTCTCCGAACTCAAGGAGGGTCATTGACCTCTAGTGGGGTCATTGACCTCAGGTGGGTTCATTCACCTCAGGTGGGGTCATTGACCTCTGTTGGGGTCATTGGCCTCAGTTGGAGTCATTGACCTCTCTGGTTGGAACATTGACCTCCGGAGGGGTCCGGTGAGTAGGCATCTGGTCCCAGCAGGTAAAGTGTTGCATTAACCTGTCGCCGTGTGCGAGTGGGGGAACTGTAGTGAATGGTGCAAACGAACTTATACTGAACTGAATAAATAGTCTATTAGAGGAGGAGAAGTTGACATCTGTGTGAAATTTTCCAAAGTACTCAAATAGTGAGCGTGGGAAAAGTTGAGCTGCGCAGCCCAACCTCCACGAGGTCGAGGACCGCGTCACCCTGCCATAAGCCAAACCAGGGTCGGCTGAGAGGGCATTTGTGGTACATGGGGAACTGGGATCCTCTCGAGTGCGGCCGAACTACAGTGAAGTGTGAAATCAGTGTATAGAAGTAAAAAAATGGCAGGAGTTACAGACTACCCGTTCAGTAGGTCTTCCCTAACCCCTAAATCACCCCCAGGGACACTCGAAGCAAGTGAGGATTAGGAAGCAAGAGAAGAGAGAGAAGAAGAAGAAACAAAAAATACAGGGTAAGAAAATATCAAGAAAAGGAACTCCGAGCCCCATGAAAGAAGGAGAAGAGGAAAGAGAGGAGGAAGTAATTCGGTTAGACTTAGAGTTCGGCAGACTTAGAAAAGAACTTGAAAAACCAATGGAAAAGTAAAAAACTTCCATTAGTAATAGTACAGGAATACGTAAAACAATACAGGGCCATAGGGGGAATAGTTAGAAATATGAATCTCTAGATCGCGAAACTAGAAGGTGGAATCGAAGAAAGAAATGTGATTATAAAGGAAATTAAAGAACAAACAAGGGCCATTATACCCCAGACAGCACCTAGCTACATAGTGATGGTTAAGACACCTCAGGTTACAGAAACTACTAAAATGGTAAAACCGGCACCAAAACTACTAATCTTAGTACAAGAGATAAACTGAAAGAAAGTGAAGAAATTAGGAACCTAAAGAACGAAGCATCTAGACCAGGAGAAATGGGCCTAAAAGTAATACAAACAAATGATATCAGCCAAGGGATTGTGTTAGAAGTTAAGAAAGAGAAAGTGAGAGACCGAATGATTAATAATGAACAATTCAATAATAAAGGATTAGTAGTAGACAGAAAAGTATACGACGTCTCTAAAACCAAATCAGTAGAAGAAATAAAAGATGAAATGTACCACAAGATGTTCGAGGACGTCATGGAGAAAGAAGACTTCGGAGGAAACATTAGGAAGGATCACCAACTCAGGAACAACAAAACATGCAGCAAAGAAAACTGGATCTTTGAATGCAAAATGAATGTGAGAGACATCCTAAGGAAAAGAGGAAAAGTATTTTTTGATTGGTGTACTGCTGCAGAATTCAGAGCTGCAGAGCCACTGACTTTTCCGGTGGGGTCATCGACCTCTGGTGGTGTCATTGACCTCTGGTGCGGTCATTGATTTCTGGTTGGTTCACTGACCTCTGGGCGATGTCATTTTCTTCTGGTGGGGTCATCGACCTCTCTGGTGAGGTCATTGACCAAGTTGTCATATTGACCTCTCTGGTGGGGTCATTTCCATCTGATTCCTCTTGTGAGAGGTCATTGACCCCACTAAAGGTCGATGGCCTCTCTGGTGGGGTCAATGACCTCTGGTGGGGTTATTGACCCCTGGGGGGTCATTGATCTCTGGTGGGGTCACTGACCTCTCGGTGTTGTCATTTTTCTCTAGTGGGGTAATTGACTTTGGAGGGGTCATTGACCTCTGGTAGGGTGCTTGACCTCTAGTGGAGTCAATTACCTCTCTGGTAGGGTCATTGACCTCTCCGTTGGAGTCATTGGCCTCTGGTGGGGGCTTTGACTTCTGGGGGGTCATTGACCTCTGTAGGATCATTAACCTCTGGTGGTTTCATTGACCTCTGAGATTGTCATGGACCTCTGGGAGTCAATGAACTCTGAGTGTGGGTCCTTAACCTCAGGTGGGGTCTATTACCTCTGATGGGGTCATTGTTCCCTGGTGGAGTATTGACCTTTGGTAGAGATTTTTGGAGAAAATTCCAAAGGTACCGGTGGTATTGCTTTTCTCAAGTCTGGCGGTTGCGCCGTTTTGTACTGTCCCTGGATCAAACTCAGCCGTTTAATTAGTTGCTCTAAGTCTACGACAATGTGTCATGGTACTCCCCTTGTGCTTCATGGGTGTCTTTATTCAACGAGAATGGAAGTATTAGTGAGATGATTACGGTGGTATAGGGCGTCGTAAGGTTATTACCTCGCCTTCTTCTTCTGCACTTTTCATCACTGCTACGCGCAACAGCATTATCAAGTGCGTAAATTAGTGAGTGTGTGCATGAATATATTTGAGGGAACAATTTCATTTTTATATTCTTCGGGCCGTATTGCTGTTTATTTGTGGTTTTAAATGAATACTCTAAGAGCATACAGCCCATTTTAAAGACTGCATTGATGTGGAAGTCTCTCAATTTACAAATGCATGTTAGTTGCCGTGACTACCTCATGAAGTTAGGTTCCTTAGAGTTATTAACTCGAGTTTATTACTGTTAAAGTGTCGTAAATTTCTATTTTGTTTTTTTTGGTAGCAAAACGTTGTTAGTGTTCATTTAGTGAAAAGAAATATTCTTCCAGTGCTTCAGCAGTTTATCGCATCTTATTTTATACTTTGTCTTATAAGTGGATAAGTGAAATTAGTTTCATCTTATTTAATGCTCAGAAAGGATTCGTGAAGGGACAAATAAGTACTCAGATTAAATAGTGAAAATGTCTGCTGTACCGTATGCATGTTCTTTCTTTTGACAAAAGGATTGCTAGCGTGTTAATGTGAGCACTGTTACATTTTCTGTTTAATTAAAGTTTTTGCCATTAACTAAAAGAAAACATTTTCCCTTTTGAGTATCTTTATATTGACATTCATGACCCACTCATTCCTGACCCTATCCATCCTACTTTTGCCGCAAATACTTCTCAGATAACTCATACCCACGGCGTTTAGTCTACTCTTATGTCCAGCCTGACATACCCATGTTTCACTACCTTTTTTGTGTGATTGTTTCGTATCGAATATAAATACCGTGTTTTCTGGTTCAAGAATTGATGTAAAGTTAGTGATTTATTAAAAGCATGTTTTTTGCTTGCGTAATCATGCAAATACAACCATAATTTGAAGAATAATGTCCAGCGGTTATCAAAGTGAATGATCGACCATTCAATAAATATCTAGAGCTCATTAGCAATGGTGACCGTACTTAAGTATCAGTTGGTTATATTGATCTGCCAATCTGTTATCGGTACAGCAATGGTGTAACCACTGTTGTCCGCTCACTGTCGAAGTTCAGCGCCCGTGTTGCAGCCAGCAAAAATACGAAGTCGCCGGACACATCACTTTAAAAAATAACCGCCATTTCGTATATTATCTCCCTGAATCGTAAAAGGGGATGAAAGCAGTCATCGCATTGAAAATATGATCCGATATCTCTCCGAGGGTAAATGAATGCCATAGAAACTTCTCGGTTGTGCGTGGGCTTTAAGAAGTGCTGATACTTGAGACCGGTGAAGAACTTTTAAAAAATCAATACTCATAAGTCGTCAAAGAAAACAGATTTTCGTAATTTGTGTCTAAAATATAATCAACGCGCTATTTTTATAAATGGCATGAGAGAATTTCTTGTTTCCCGATGACATTTCATGATGTGTCCACATGAGCGTTCTCACTGATTATTATTTTTATCAATATACCAATGTATAAAAATGTAGAGCAGTCTGCCTTTTCGTTAAACTTCTCTAAAAAAACCTCTGTGACGATCGACCTGAAATTTTGCATTATGACAGCGAATATGTTAACGTGTGCTTAAGCTTTATAAAAAAGACCTCGACGCCTCATGGAATTAAATATGGCATGGAATCAGCGCAGAGGTTTTTTTGTAAAAATTAATTACTATTCAGACATAGACCTGAAATTTCCGCTATCAGGTGATAGAAAGAATGATTAATTAAATTCTTCAAATACATTTTGTTTTGCGCCACGTTTTCACTGAAAAATCCGTTTTCAATTCCAAAATTATCAATTTTTCTCTGATTTCAGCAATGTTATATTTCCTTGGCAACTTGAGCAATGGCTAAGGATGGGAAATTCCGCCAGTATTCCCATTTTGGATTACATTAAATAAAATTACAAATATTTTTAACTTTGAGCAATGCTCAGTCACCATTTGGGCTTTTAGTTTTTTTAAGGCTTTTCCATTGTATCTGCAATTAAAAGTCACACGTGAGAACGAAATTTTTTGCACTGCCAATTGAACTCATTGGAAGGGAACTATGGCGATATAAGGGTGGACCGGATGAGGAAATTTTAGCGACCATAGAGTACATTATTATTGTGCTGCTAAAATCATGTCGTAGACTGCTAGGAGACGGGATGGTCGTACCACAACATCCTGGGGAGAGAGAAAAGTAACATTAAGTCGAGAGATACTAAGCCTGGCTCAAGACGAACTCCCGATAAAGAGCTTTGTCCCTATGTAAGGTAGTTCGAGCGAGATAGTTCCCTAGTCATAATAGAACACATATTCGAAATATACGTTTTGACATCACCAGCTGTAGAACACAGCAATTAAATACTGCATTCCTTATGGTGCAATATTATAGTTTTATATGACAGAAATTGTTTGTAATTAAATGAAAATACCTAAATAAGTCTTCAATTTGACTCATTTTTTTCTCACAGTGCGTTTGAAACTCCTTATAAACGGAAGTTTTGCGATTCCCAAGAACCAACTGTAGTAACAATATGATTAATTCTCAATACAGCTGAGAAAACATACAAACTACCCGCTGTCAGTTTTTCTTACGACATATGTATTAAAAATTCCTCATTTTGTAAATAATGTCTCCCTGGAGTGCATACAGGTACCGTTTCCCATGTAAAAGGGATTTTATTTTATGGCAAATATCTCCGAAAGTAATGCGGTAATGGGCTGATTTTTTTGTGTCACTAGAAGCGTTAGATATTTTTCTTTAAAATGAGACCAAATTCATTGATTTCTAAGTAAAATTATATTTCGCCCGGACTACCTTAAGGATAACGACGGAGCGATTTCATATCATCTTAATTCTTACCCAGCAAGATTATGATAGATCAGACAATACGAACTAGAATTCATGGGAGCACTATCAGCCTACTTTTCCCGATGTGTGAAAATCATTCATCTGAATATATAAGCGGATTAGTTAAAAGCTTGATAAATTTGAATTGCTTTAATTTTTCCCATTACATGGTAGTTGTGACAGCAGAAATCAGTGTAGAAAAATGGCGAATGACTCGACAGTAAAAGGAGGATGACATTTCTAATTTTGCAGTGGAGTAAACTATGTAAAATGATTCTTTTTTACTGCCATGAATCACGAATAACACGAATATTCTGTAGCATTCAAAGCATCTACATACTACCCCGCGCGCCAAAGCTTGGGCGTGTGGCAGGGGGTGGTAGGTCACCAGCCGTGTAAAGATGTAAGAGCTTTGGAGATGAAATGGTGACATGTCCTGTGAGAGTGTATTTGGAGGAGCTCAGTTTTTATTGTGGTCGCTTATTGTGCGTGGAATGAACGAGTATTTGTACCTGTCAGGCAGTGTACCTCTCTTATTTCATCGCATCTGTCAGACCTATAAATGCAGTGAGGCGTCATGATAATATTCTCTGTGTCGCTCTGAAACATACCAGTTCTGAATTTATCAATTAGCCTAAGCCTATCGTGCAGCCTCCGAGTCTCTAGGGTCTCCTACCTTAACCCCTCTAACTGTTGTGTAACACTATATGTACGATCGTAGCAGTTTTTAACGAAGCGTGCTGCTTTTCTTTGATATTTGTTAATTATTTTAGTTAAATCTTTATGACCAGGGTCCCAAATGCTCGCGGCGTATTCGAGGTGTGGCCGAATCAGAGCGAAGTAGCATCTCTCTTTGACTTTTTCATCCGAGGACCATCCTATTATACGTTTAACAAAACCTAGTTTCTTTAATGCTGTTCCGCATATGTTTTGTATGTGTGTTCCCCACGATTCATCTGAAGTTAACGTAATTCCAAGATATTTTACTCAATTTGGAGATTTTATGTTTACTCCACCCAAGGTGCAGGTATGGCTTTTGTGTGATGATTCTCACATGAAGTGAACTGAGGTTCATTTGCTGATATTTAATTCCAACCCCCACTCCTGGCACCACGAATGAACGTTTTTAAGGTCAGATGACAGAACTTCAAATTCCGCGTCTTCGCTTATTTCACGGTAGATTAATGTATCGTCCTCAAATACTCTTAATTTACTGCTAATTCGAGAACTTGGGTCATTAATATAGATAATGAATAAAAGAGAGCCATTGGGAATAAAATGCTCTTTGCATATCTTAAGGCGTATCATTTGAAAGCGTCACCTCACGATGTGAATGGAAGAATTTCAACGAATGAGTGATCGGGTCAATGAATTTAATTGCAAAAATCGAATCGACCAAACTCCCCACATTTCATTCCAAAACATTCTCATTCCCATCGAATTTGGGTAATAGTTCGATTGGTCACGACAACCAAGATGGACGCCACACCACTCCTCTCATGGGAACATTCACGAGGTAATGTGATCCAAAACAGAGCTCTGTCCAATTTTACCCTAATGATCATCAAAGATCATTTTTTTCACAGTTTTTATTTCAGGTCGACCGGTTTCGTCACATAGGCGACATCATCAGGTACAAAGTTTTAAAATGCTGCAGAATATAAACAAAAATTTGGAAGGGGGAGGGGGGTGGGGGAAGAGGCAGGAAAAGGGTGACGGGAAGGGGAAGGTATGTGACAGGACGCAGGAACGACCATTATTTTGGGGGGGGGGGGGCGGCACAGGGGGGGGGAACGGTTGGACGATGAGTGCGGCGTCCACGGCGGGGGTTGGGGCGTCATCCTCAATACCTTCTTTCCCCCCCCCCCTTCCCGTCACCCTTTTCCTGCCTCTTCCCCACCCCCCTCCCCCTTCCAAATTTTTGTTTATATTCTGCAGCATTTTAAAACTTTGCACCTGATGATGTCGCCTATGTGACGAAACCGGTCGACCTGAAATAAAAACTGTGAAAAAGTACCATATCGCATTTGAATTCTTTAGAATGGATTTTCACAAAGTTAAGCCAGAATTAATCGAGTTTATAATGATCATTTGCCGACCTTAACGCCGAGGTCCTCTCCAACCTTTCTTCATTCCCATGTAATTGTGACCCTACAAAGCTTCCCACTTATACTCGTACGGCGCAAATGACCCACGATGTCGGCCCTTCAAGTAATCAACCAACTCGATTTAAATTGTAATAAATGTATTAGGGCACCAAGAAAGTCTTCCTCGTGTTGTCTTGTAAGTTGAAGGGAGCACTCGAGGCAGAAATGACAAATTTGAGCCCGCGTCACACCAAAAAGGATGGTAATCTACTCGGAACATAATTTGGCAATACATATTCCAGAGGTAACTTCTTCTGACTGGCACTTAAATATTGCTCTCTTCGCCTCACTCTTCCCTCCCAGCCACAGGCGATGGGACTCGCTGTCATCTCCTTACAGCTTACTGATAACGGAAGGGTTATGAATTAATCAAAAAGGGAGAAAGAAACAACTTGTCACATTCGCATGACATTCATCTAGCTCACTGGATTTTACGACGAAAACCTCTGCCGGAAGGAGATCATTGAATCTGTCATGAGGGAGAGAGGGTCGCACTAATTTCATTTCGATCGCTCCGAAGGGTTGCGAAAGGACTAAGTTGAGAAAAAATTTGCATCATGAAATTAAAGATACTAATATGCAGTTTTAGCCGACTTGCGACCCGTTAGGAATGAGATGAAAATAACTGCTTAAGATCAGAGAGCAGAATTTTCCATCAAAACAAAGGCAGACTGGGTGCAATAAATTGTAGCACGTTCCTTCGTGGGATTGGCCAATAACATAGGGTAAAAATTTTTTGCTATCATCCACATTGGTAGAGAGTCTGTATACTCAATCTCTTCCACTGTTCCCATTGTCCTTTCCTCAACTGCACACATTTGCGTCTCCTCTCTTTCCCTCGTCTCGTCT
Organism: Ceriagrion tenellum; assembly: GCA_963169105.1. NCBI lineage: Eukaryota > Metazoa > Arthropoda > Insecta > Odonata > Coenagrionidae > Ceriagrion > Ceriagrion tenellum. The sequence goes on from OY720644.1 coordinate 3,778,771, forward strand.
TTTAATTCTCAAGTGTCAGTTAGCACCTTTCCTTCCTCATTATCTTCCCTTCTGGGGATATATTATGTATATCCTCGGAATTTCCGAGTCTCGACAGTGACGAAATTTTGACGTCAGAGCCACGTGAAATTCAAAGGGGAGCATTCGAAAGTTGAAATTTGTCGGGGAATTTGACGTCACATCCACGGATATACCGAGGTTCGACCGCGTCGATTCCTTGCTGAATAAGGTCCCTGATGTGTCCCACATTCCCCAATACAATGGATCGATGAATATCTTCGTGGTTTTCAGAAGGATGGAAGGTTCCTTGAATCCCACGACGGAGAATTAGGCTGCGTCCCTTTTCCCTACCATCCCTCACTTCGTCAGTAGCCGGCAGCACTGGTCGCAGGACGGGAGGTAACGCAATTGCGGTGGCCGTGGGCGGAACAGCAGCGAGGGAATCTTTATGGTGGGGAAGCAGACGTATTCGGAGAAATTACAGAATTCTGATCGAAAAGCGTAATATGTTCACACTCCCGGCATGGTTACGAATGGCTTCGTATTCTGTGGTCGTCATGTCATGTAAATAATAAGACGTTTGGAGATGTAAAAAAAGAAGACGTAGAACATGCTGAGGGGAATTCGAAACGAAGCAAGGAGGACTAAGCGAAATGAAATGTAAAAGATATAAGCTCAAGCTGATAATTGTAGGTATGGACGTCTGCATACACACATACATCAGAACGATGAAAAATCACGCTAGGTGAACACATTATATAAAAGACTTCATCGGCGTGACATGCAAAAAACATAAAACACATAAAAAAGGAATCCAACAAGTTTATTTTTTAATATTTCGCCGGCACACAACCGCCTTCTTCAGCGCAATGACGATTAGTAATTATCATGGGATGGTTCTCTCGAGGTAAGGTCGTAAATATAATAAAAACACCAAATCTTCCATGCTGACCTGCTTTGTAAAGTATAAGGCTTCACAAAAAAATACATACATGCATCAGTGATATGACATCAGTGCAATGAACAGAATTAACAGAATGGTGCTTGATGGTGTTTATCGCGCCAAATAATCATGGGTGATCAGGAAAATGATACCAGAATTGCGGTGTGATGTGAATTTAAATGGTTTTAATGTGATTCTAAGCCCTGAAGATGGAATAATTGAAATTCCGAAACGTTGGTGAAGATTTGCTGTTTTTATTATATTTACGACCATATCTCAAGAGAACCATCCCATGATAATGGAGGTCGATAAAGTAAACAATGAGATTTATAATTATCATCGGACGCTCATCATAGAATGTCTGTGCCTGTGACGTCTTTTTACGCACATCAGTCGTATACGTGTAAACGGGGAGAATGGAAATGAGAGAGGCAAGACAAAAGAATCTACTTTCGGTGTGCGCGTGAGTGAACATAAGAGAAAGAGTGAGACAGAAAGAAAGAACGGGAGACGGAAAGAAAGAAAGAAAGAGAGAGAGAGGAGCCGGAGAATGGGGGAGGACGAGGAGACGCGAAATGAAGAAAGGAAACCTGGTTTTCGGATCGAGGAAGAGGAGGCGGATGGTGGGAGGAGGTGGAGGAGGAGGAGGAAGAAGGGAATAACGGCGCGCGTTTGGGGACAAAAGGAGCGGTAAGGGCCCGAAAGGACAATGGCCACTGGCCAATGGAGGAGGACGGTCCCTCCACTCCACTTGCGGTCTCTCCCTATAAGAGGGGGAGTGGGAGAGAAAGAGAGAGAAATGAAGGAAGGAAGAGGGAGGCTACGAGGAGTGAGTGAGTGAGTGAGTGGAAGACAACTGCACGCACGCAAAAGGAGTGCCGAGTATTACGTCTGCGAGTGAGAAAGGGGTGGGTTTTCTTGAGAGGAAGGCGCTGAGGGGAGGGGGGGAGGGGGAGAAAGGAAGGAATCGAGCAAGGGCGGAGAGACGACCGTTTCAACACAATGCTTGATTCAGCACAAGGCCAAGCAAGACACACAATCTATCTGAGACAGCGTTTCGCTGATTCCTTACGGAATGCACCGCGAATGATTTTCAGAGCCTCCGTCCACGGTATCTATGAAGAGGACAAATAACAATAATTAAACTACTGCTTCCATCCAGAGTGCTTTACTATTGTTTTCTTAATTAAGGTAGTCGGAGCGAGATAGTTGTCTAGTTATAATAGAGACCATATTCGAATCATACGTTTTAATTTCACCAGCTCTGGGACACACGAATTAAATATTGCATTATTAATGGTGACATAATATAGTTTTGTACGACAGAAATAGTAAGTAATGAAATAAAAAAATCTAAATAAGTCTTTAACTTGACTCATTTTTTCATGCGGTACGTGATCGATTACCAAAAATAGTTGAGAAAACTCACCAACTACGCACTGTTGATTTTTTGACGAGATATAAGTGTAGGGAATGCCTCATTTTTAATATAAGGTCTCTCTGGAGTGCATACACGTAACATGTTCCATGTAAAATGGCTGGTATATTTCTGGAAAATATCTCCGAAAGTAATGAGGTAAGGGGTTGATTTTTTGTTATCAATGGAAGGGTGATATGTTTTTCTTGAAAATGAGACAAAATTCATTGATTTCTAAGTAAATGATATTTCGCTCAAACTACCTTAACATACGTACCATATGATTTGCACTTCCTTATACGTAAATTGTGTAATAATCCTCAAGAAATTCGATAACATTTAACACCAGTTATGCCTTGGTGATCCACAAGAAACTTGGGTACCACGGCTGAAAAGGCTTGGGAACCGCTGCTTATGGCATGACAGCGTTCCTGAATACTTTTCATCATAATCAGCCACAGCAGCCGTTGTCAATTCAAAGATTGGTTTACTGTAAGTCACCTTTTTGCTCTCCCATCAGCCAACCGCTTCATTCCCACTTCACCTTGACGTGCTCCGTAAATGTTTGATATCTACCATTCTTGGCTTACGTCTGTAACTCTTCCCATCTCTTTCTCCTTACATAATTTTTTCATCACGATATTGTGTCGCAAAATGTGCCCGCTAATATTACCTCTCCACCTTCGCAGAGTTTTCATTCTTTTTTCTCGCACCTTCTTTCTCCAAATCTCAGAAAAATTACTTCTTAGAAGACTCTTACCGTCCATTTGATCTTCATGATTCTTTGGAAACACCACATCACCATTCTCCATTCTTTGGAAACTACAAAGTAGTCCTCGGAATCAGGTCACACCCACCATACTATGAATTGCAATGGATCAAGTATCGTACGCAATACGATCAGAAAGACTGATTGCCTATTAATTTGTAGTAGGAAAGTCGTTTGGGTTCCAGGACACGCTTACGGCTATGTTATTTTGCACCCCATGGTTCGTCTACCTCCGAGCGGTAACTCCTGCATGCCACCCACAGGGTTTTTTATACGGAGTGATAGCACAGCAGGATTGTATATACCAGCAGTGAAACGCACTTTCATGCTGTCATTAGATACACATATATGTTAATGCATATACATACCCTGCTAAAAATTTCATTAGAAGTTATTCTGTAGAACGTAAGGCATTCTACGGATATTGGAATTCTTTCGTAAAATAAATTTCTGGAACAAGAAGAGTCTGGCACATGTTCTTAGAGGGCAAAAATTACTTACGAGTTGATCTATAGAACTTAAGCAATTCTACGGAATATACGAGGTTTCCGTAGAACCAGTCCCTTTTCTATAGTTCTAAGATCCGCAAACATTCTTTCCGCTAGAGCTGCGCTCCAATCCGCAATATTTGTGAGTGCCGAGCTTGGGACACTAAATTCCGAGTCGTGGAAGGACTCCTCCGCCTCCTACTTTATGTAGAGCATGGTAAATAAGGTTTATTTTCAATATCGTCAAGTGTCTGTGTGGTTGTGGTTTCATTTCGGGGTTATTATGTTATGTTCGATAGAGCCGCGGTCGAAACAGTAATAGTGACAAAGGAGATATTTGGCTTAAGTGGTGAGCTTCACAAGTGTATGGAACTTTCAGTGTACGAAGGATATGAATACATTTAATGCCGTAGACGTGATCCCTTTTGTGTCCATTATTTCCTCTTTGAAATTGGTGCTTACTCTCTCCCTCGTTGCAAATGCTTCACGAAGAGTTTACATGATTCGTGTGTATAACTAACGAGAAATGATTACTGACGACAAGACAAACTACATAGAATGCCATAAAATCCCTGTGTTTGATGCGTCACTATGCTTCAACGTAGGTTGAAATAACTTGTACCACGTGGTATCCAATAAAATTCACTTAAAGCACGAGCCAAGAAAGAGTTGCGTCATTTTCAAATCATTTACTAATACCTTCTGATTGTAATCCACCATGGCATTTATTTGTATTGATTTGAGGTGAGAGAACAAACATTTCTCTTGTTTGATGTTCCTTGATCATGGTGTTTTCGATATGAAACCCTAATTAAAAGAACCCCTGAAGTTCAATGGCATAATAGGCAAGTAAGTATGAATTATATTAACAACATTTGGACCCCTCATGCGTAGGATTAAAATTCTAGAGTTACCATTAACCAGTCATTTAACAGCTAGCAGCAGACATGAAGGTACGAAGTGTAAACCATGTGATATCTGATATAAAAGCATGGCCGGGGAAGAAGGATATTAGGAGAAATAAAATATATATAAAAAATATTTTTAAAAAATCGCTTTTATTTCACAAAAAATGCACTATAAAGTAAAAAATAATTTAAAACAGTGCATGAAAGAGAAATTGAGCGATAAGCTCCTATATGAAAATTGTAATGGTCTGATATAGAGAAATTGCGTAAGGAGTTTCTGTATGAAAATTGTAATGTGCTGATATTGAGAAATTGTGTGAGGAACTTCTATAGGATAAGGACCAGATGCTATGATGGGTCATGCGACTAAAATTAAAAGCGAGGGGCGCAATTGGAATCAGTGTCAAAGTAACATATATTCAATACAGATATAATTGCATAAGGTAATTTTTATATAAAAATACTAATGTGATATTTAATTGTTATATGTTGAGTTCCTGAAGTCAAAATTTTCAAAGCAATAAAATTCTAAAAAGTCATTTGGGTTTCCCATGAGCTGTGTTCTCAATGTAGAAAAGTTTGCGCAAAACCTAAGGATAAAAACGCATTCTGATCAACAATTTTCATAGCTGTAAATGCTTAACAAGTACATTTTACAGGGGCAGACCAGTTCATCCCGTGAAAGCGAAATATTCACATTGTAACAAAAGCGCTCTTTTACGGAGAGCTAATTGGCCATCTCGATTATAAAAGGATAATGGAGTGCATAAATGACTGACCTACCTAAAAACACAAAAGTAGAGATCGCGGTTCCACGGTTCAAAAGTCAAGAGATTTCAGGGGAACCGGAAAAAAACAGAGAACAAAGCCATTGGTATTGTCCACCGCCAAACTAAATAACCGTGAACGACCCTCAGCCAATAAGGGTCGCGGCTCCGGACCACATACGATTGAGGGATTCCCATACGAAAGCATAAGTCGCCATATTCACCGAACAGGCATTAGAATTAAGTGCAAAAAATCTAGTTACACACGATTGAGAGATTCAAGAGAAGAGGATAAAGTAAATACGCCTTGCGCAAACAAACAGCGAATGTATGTAAGGGATGATATGCGAGAGAAAAACCAGCATTTCAAGAGAGATGGATGGTCAGGTGAGGAGAATGCACGAATGGTGTGGATGAGCGATATATATTGAACTGCTTCGGCTTCAAAGTGTAAAAGTAGCGAGAAAGAGAAGCCAGGGAATCCGATTAGACGTCATTTAAGATATGTCACGCACAATGGGGCGTTATACGCTACTCGAAAAAAAATTGCACGGATTTATGACGACAAATCAATGCGATTCGCAACTGGTATGAAATATGATCCCGGAAGCGATGAGAGCGCGATTTTAACTCGATAATTTTCAGATGATGGAAATTGAAAATAAATGTGAAGAAAATCAAAGCTATGACAGTATCTAGACACGAAAACCACCCAATGTAAATATAATGATAGGGGGAGCGATAATAAAACAGATTGAAGAGTTCAGCTACCTTGGGAGCAGAACTTCAAGAGATAACAGAAGCACCTCTGCAGAAAAAAGAAGGATAGCCTTGGCAAAGAAGGCATATGAAAATAAAAAACATATTCTAGGAAATAACCACACTGAAGTAGAAATAAGGAAATCTTTTGCGATAAACGTTTGTATGGAGCACACTGTTGTATGGCTGTGAAAGCTGGACATCGGGAAAGATGGGAAAGTCGCGGTTGGAATCCATGGGAATGTGGTAATGGAGGAGGATGACAAAAACAAAATGGACTGACAGAGAGAGCAATGAAGAGGTGCTGAGGGAAATAAAAGAAGAAAGAAGACTGATAAAAGAGATGGAACAAAGGAAGGTTAAATCCATAGGTCATGTTCTTCGACATAATAATGTTTTAGAAAATATAATGGAGGGAAAGGTGCTCGACAAGAGAAGCAGAGGAAGGACGAGAAAAAAGTTCCTAGATGATGTATGTACGAAGTACGTTAAATTATTAATGATTAAAAATTGCTGCTTTGAAGAGAGCTGCAGTACACACGGACACACGGCTGCAGAGACAAGGCTTAGACTTTAGAAGAATGATGATGAATTTTCAGACAAAATGAGATGACGATATCATTGGAAAAACGTGTAACCTTTAAACATCGCCGATTCATGTAAATATCGAATGTAAAAAATGAATACTGGAGATGAAAAAGAGCGAGCAATAGGAAGGAGGAGCACTATAAAAAAGGAGGCCTAGAAAAAAGACGGAAGACACGACGAAGAATAGAAGTCTTAGAATCACAATATAGGACTATGTCAGACACCGCCTCTGGTTCTGCTTTTTGAAATTGCTTTATCATTCACCATTGAAAAACAAAGGTTAAACAAGATATCCCTGAAGGTCTAACACACGAAACGCCATGCTTAATAGACGACCACAAAGTGCCTAAGTTTTTATTGACTTCATCAACTAAATACACCAAAAAAATCAGTGAAAAAGTTTACGAAATATTGAATGAAAACAGACAATAGAGTGAAAGAAAATGCATGCATGACAACATAGTTGATAAGAACGAAAAGAAGTGGATGTAAACAGAACAAAACACATCGGAAAACAAATCAAGCAATCAATATATTCATGAAAATTCAGAACGAAGACTGGCGTTGGCGAAAACATTTCTACGCATGTCACATTTTAAAATAATTTCCAGAACATCGAAATAAACTGCGTCCAAACAAGTCTTAACACAAGCAATAACACGAAACAAGGAAAGAGGCGAAATCGAAAACTCACGACGCCTACAGGGTGATTGAAGAGGAAGTAGCACAGCAATTTTGGGCTGGGTAGACTGCTTTCTTAAAGTTGCACGCTTCCCTCAAAAGGAACAAAGGATTCTGGTTAAAAGCCAGCTGTAAAGTTTGGTCCCCAGATTTAAAAGGATATGTTTCAACTCAGTTTCTGTGTAAGGATGGAGGAAAAAGGAATTACCACATGGCGGACTGTCCATTTCTTCCAAGCTCTCATTATGTTGAGCCACAGAATTTTGGCTAAAAAGATCATTAAAGATGGTAGCTAAATTATGCCCCTCATGAGTAGGCCCACAAAGCTTGCCTACAAGCTTTGGCAACTGAGAATGCCGAGTATTATCACAAGCCCGGCGATTCTTAATTATTTTCCAGACCTCTTTAGATTTACATTTCCATTGCATTAATTTTCTATCATTGTAAGTGCTTTCGGCATGGGTAATCAGGTGCGCATAAAATCTTTTTATTGCACTGTATTCCAGCTTCAGATCTAATGAATTACTTTCTTTGCAAGTTTTATGCAGGTCTTTAAGTTTAACAGATGGCATGCGATTTTCGTCTGTAATCCATGGTTTTTCTTATCTGATTATGCATCACCTTCTTTGTGGCGACAGGAAATGCTACGCTACAAAATACATTAATTTCTCATATAAGGCACCAAAACTAGCATTAACATCGACCGATGCAAACACCCCCGCGATATATGGTTTCGATCTCCCTAAGGAGCGTCAGTTAAGGCTGTGCGACAACGCGATGCATCGATTTTTTTACATGCAAAAACCCGGCGATATCGTAAGGCAGCATTATACATGGAAGTTACTTCCTCAACAGTAGCATAACAATTCTCTAGCGAGTGAAAGCTTGATATGTAAGCACAGACATCTGCGGCAAAAATAAGGGTCGAAAGTTGTAGTCATCGGCCGACGTATGCACTTGCTAGGAAAATAGAATGGCTTATGCCTTGCTTATTTCGATACTGCGATAGTACAGCATCGCATCCGATGAAATATTGGTCCCATGACAGCAAGCGGAGACAGTGGTAGACAACGATTAAATTAGTGGGAGGAGGACTCATTGCAGCTTGTACATGCACTTGAAAACGTTTAAAATGCAAAAAAAAAGTTTTAAAAGCTAAAGGACGCAAGAGTAAGCGTCACGACTGTCCTATTGTTGAATAAATAAATTAAATACAATCTCATACTTGATAAGCCTTAAAAATGTGTATTAAATATGCAATTTATTCAATTAATTAAATCCACGAATGCCATTTAGACTCAAACAGCGATGTAAGAACGCAATTCTTGCCTTATTGGGATGATTTTCTACATTACCATTTTCACTCTTTACCTCCACCATTAATGACTTAGGGAAAAACCGAAAGTAATGTTTAGAGCAGAACGATGCCCTTCAAGCAGTTTTACGATTAAATATATCGCTACACTCGATAATTCCGCAGAAGTCAACTACCATTTTTATAGCCGCATTTGTTAAGATACTGATCGATGATACACCTTTTGATTGAGGAGTCATTTGACGCGATGCGATATGGATTCTAATGCGTTAACGCAATAGACCTTAAAATCTGACACCTTGTGGGGATTACACATACATAACATATGTGGTGCAGCATTAAAGAAACTAGGATTTGTTAAACGTATAATAGGAAGGTCCTCGGATGAAAAAATCAAAGAGAGATGTTACTTGGCTCTGGTTAAGCCACACCTCGAATACGCCGGGAGCATTTGGGACCCTGGTCATGAAGATTTAACCAAAAAAATTAACAAAATACAAAGAAAAGCAGCGCGCTTCGTTAAAAACTGCTACGAGCATACATATAGTGTCTCACAGCTTTAAGAGGGATTAAGGTGGGAGCCCCTAGAGACTCGGAGGCCACACGCTAGGCTTAGTTTGCTTGATAAATTCAGAACTGATATTTTTCAGAGCGACAAAGAGAATATTATCATGAAGCCTCACAACATCTCTAGGTCTGACATATGCGATAAAATAAGAGAGATACACTGTCGAACAGATAGGTAGAAGAACTGGTTCTTTCCGCGAACAATAAGCGACCACAATAAAAATTGAGCTCCACTAAATACACTCCTATAATACATGTCACAATTTCATCTCCAAAAAATGTACACCTTTACACGGCTGGTGAACTAACACGCCCTGCCGCACGCCCAAGTGGCGGCTCACGGGGTATTATGTAGAAGTAAAAGACAGATGACAGCATTTAAAAAGTGAACATTTGCATGAGGAAATGCCTTTTCTGATTAGCGTAAGATGAGCGGGATAACTAAAAATAGGGACATTTCATTACAGATTTTTGTGATGAGATAAGCGAATCATTTCCTCTTCACATTTTCCATGCATATTCACAAGCTTTACTAGACAGGAATAATGTGGAGGAATATTTCACTCTTTAAAGTAAAAAGCATAGAATGGCATTATATGCGAAACCCATCCCTCTTTTGCAAAGGCTATTCTATATTTAGGATGAAGAAAAATGAATGTCTCGGTTCGGATTGGACTGTAAAATAAGCCTCATTTCGAATTCAATTGAGATATGTAGTTGCTAGAACAATGGTTTTCCATCCCGAGGGCCTCGTTCGAATTCCGGCAGAGGCAGAGGTTTTTCAGCGCACTTCATATACTCAACCTGAAGTGAGTAGTTAGTAAGTTTCCTCCTCTATTTTTTAAAAATAAATCAATCGCTAATTCACCGATGCAATTCATACGGAATCGCAACAAAAACATCGGTTGTGAAGATATCTTCTGATAACGGTGAAAAAATCTAGTCAATTTAAAGGCTAACAAAGATAAATTTATTTAATTTTAGAAGCGTAAAACTATAACTTTGCGCCATTAATATTACAAGATTAACTTCATGCTTCCCACAACCGCTGGGATATAATAATTAAATTCTTTCGAAATGCTCTCAAAAAATGAATAGAGAAGGATTTCAAGCAAATTACTTGTAATCACTAGTTATAATTTATAGAATGATTTGAAGGTGCGTTGTACACCCTGCTAAAAATTCCTTAGAAGCTGTCCTGTAGAACCTAATGAATTCTACAGAAATTGACTCTTTTTTTTTAAAGTGTTTTTTAAATTCTCCCACGTGACTCTTTTTTCTTCAGAAAAAATTCCTTTTCTAAGGACCTGTACGGAACATGAGAGCCTGACTCTACAGAACATATGTTCTGTGGAGTTATTTTCTGCAGAGCAAAATAGCTCCTTACAAGCCGTTCTGTAGAACTTCAGCAACTCCACGGAAATATACGGAAATACGGAAACTCTGCAGAATGTCGTGGGGAATTCCACACTAAACGTCCTAAGGAATTCTGCAGACGTCCTAAGGTATTCTGCAGAATATCCTAAGGTATTCTGCAGAATGTCGTAGGGAATTCCGTAAAATGGCGTTTCAATACTCAAAGGAATATCTACAGAACTTTTTAAGAAATTCTGTACAAGTATTTTTAAGGAAACTGTAAATAGGTATTTAGCAGGGCATCCAAATGATGTCCGTTAGCAGCGGTTTTGGATTTCGGATAATGATAACGTCAACGCGAAAGAAAGAATCGAGATACTACCACTGAATTGATAAAATTTCGAGCGCGCCACCTCCAAAGTGAAAATATTAGCATCAAGGCAACGGGCGGCGCACGGAGGAGAGGCTGAGACATCGCCAGCGGAGAGTTGAAAGAAGCGGGAAGGAGCAGGGCCTGTCCCTCCACCACGCCGCACCACTTAACCCTATCCTACAGTATTGAAGTCCCCACCCTTCTCATTCTTTTGTTCGCAGACAATCGAAGTCTCCTTCGGGTTCCATGAATGAGGGGCGGAGGAACGCTTTGGAAAGAAGTCTGGAGGGCCGAGGATTAAGGTTTGAAGGACAGTGGGAGGTTGGAGATCAGAGCGGGTTCCGTGGACGAGTGGTCCACGTCGTCAAGGGAGCACCCAGCGTGCCGTCGAAAGGCAATGAACACATACTTGGAGGTTAAGGACAGTGACAAATATGAAATAGTGACAAAATCAGAAAAGAGACGGAGAATTTTACGGCCATTTTACAATGAAGGTCACCCTCTGTTTTCGTTGAAGTCGGCCATTTCAGTTGATGAGACAACTTTAGCAATCAGCACGACTAGCGTGGTTCTCGCAAAAATTCCTGGCACAACGGTGTGTACGGCGCTAGGACATTAGGTGTAGAACTTTTAACACTGCGAATCGGGGGAGGAATGTTGTTTAGCGAGGAGAGTCGGTCAGATAACCTTTCCAAATAGCAGAGGAGAAGGGGATAATGGCTCATCCTTTCCTGCCAACCCGTTTCGACTCACACGACGACGATATCTCAGGATAGAGTTCCAGGCGAAGTTATGGCGAGGAATGAATTAACGCGCTTCAGTTGCGTGAGTGCGTCTGGGTCCACTTCTTCTGTTAGACCTTGCATAAGCATCTATTGCGAAATGGTACCCTGAATCTCACGTGATGTGAATTCTTCCAGTATTACAAGTCGACCATGGTTAATATCCTACTCAGTGTCACCGTAAGTAAATGTTTGAACAAATTTTTAGACGATGAAATGTATCGGTCAACAAAACATGTAACCCCTTGCGAGTTGACCTCTCCCCCAACCCTCCCTTTCAAAATAATTCCTAGGCTATAATAAACCTGCGACAGCAAATCACTAAACACTGGACAACAACAGCAACAGATATTGGAAGCAATAGAGGTGCACTGCAATCGGGGATCGGGTTGGTGTGGTGGCTAGAGTACTTGCATCCCACACGGACGGCCAGGGTTCAAATCCCTGAAGAGGCGGATGTTTTTCAGGGGGAACCCGATCCCTACTTGAGTGTCTCGTGGAGGGCACTTCAAGTAGAGTACTCCGTCTGTTGGATGAGATGTTAAACGTGGTCCCCTTGGTGCCTTTCGTTAAGAACAGGCTAATGCCGACGCCAGGTTTCTATCCACCCTTCCTCGTTTACCTATCCCCTATGACGCAAGTGACCTTAGCCTTTCGGTCGCCTCCCCATTCCTGCACTACAATCGTACATGATAAAGACCAATTGAACGGAGAAAATCCTCAACGAACAAATTCTTCGAAGACTTGGAGAGGAACGAAGTATAATGAAAACTCTGGTAAGAAATAAAGACAGGGTTATTGAACGTATTTTGCGACACAGTAGCCTTAAAAAAACAATAAAGGAAGGAAAAACAATGGCAAGAATTGCAGAGGAAAGCCTACAATATAATACATCAGATTGATTCTGAAGTATGTTAAAGTGTACAATTACGAATGAATTAGGCGTCTGATAGAGAGGACGGTTAGAGGGGAAGGTTGCTGGGAACCAATCCTCGGATTGATGATAAATTTTCCTCACGGAAACTTTTACAAAACATAGGATATCACAAACTAAACACTCCTGGTTTCAATTCGTAAGCATCATTTTCAAGTTACCATCCTGGCATGCTATGAAACCCGGATCGTGTCTCCTCTAACATTCTGCGGTTAGTAAAAGTTTCCAACAAAAAATAAATTAAATGGTGGAATAGCACACATATTCAGAACACCGTGCTATACTATTAGAGATGCAACAACACAGAATTGTTTCGTCTTATTACGTGTCTACTTTTGCTGATGACGATAACTCGTAACGTACAAACCACATGTGAATAGTGGACCAGAAATTCACGGTCGGTAGGGCGCACTGGGCGTAACTCATCCCAGCCCATCCAATGCGTACATGTCTGCACTCCCTATTCGCTCGCATCAGTTTTTAAGTGAATGTTTGAAAAATCTCTTGGACGATGAATTGGATCGGTCAACTAAACTTGCGAATCACTTGCAAATTTACTTATTAATTCCTTTATATTTTTAGCCACAATTATAATAATATGTAACTTATGATTTCGTGTTTGGGAGAAAATCAGGGAATGTCTAATCGAAATATTTTTAAGTACATGTCAAGTACCGCAAGGCTAAGCATTAAAATAGCATCGAACTTCCACGGAACCAAACTAAAACAAAATTGGTGACAATGTGCGATTCCTTTCACTTTTATCACTTATAGATATTACAAACAATTATGCATGTGCAAAGTTCCACGCAAATGTGAGCGTAAACAGAAATCGTGCAATCCACCATAAGCTAAGCTCGCGGCTTTTCCCGTTCGTTTGGCAGCACGGTCGTGCGCGAGTCGCAGACGGGGAGAGGAGACAACAAGGGGGGGTGCCAAGAAAGGGAGAAGGATCGAGTATACAAGAACGGGGGTTGGGGAACACGATGGTCGCAGGAGGGAGGGAGAGCACTGCCGGGGGAGGAACACTCAGGGGGAGGAAAGAACGGGACGAGGGCGGGTGGGGAACAGAACAGAAGGGGTAGTCGAGCTGCCCCTTAAGAGGTGAGAGGGCTACGAGAGGAGGAAGGGTGGAGTGGGGTGGTGGTGTAAGGGCCAGGGCCGGTGCTCTGGCAAATATGAAACGGGCACAATGAGATTCCGCTGAAGCCCAACTAACAGGGTCAGATTCGTGACTAAGGTAAGGAGGCTGTAATCGTGACAATGAAATTGATGGGAACTCGACTTTTGTCGAATAGTTTCACAAGTCTACTACGAGAACGAATTAGGACTGAAATGGAATCGAGGCCTTTGAGTGGATTGTTGACTATCGAAGAATGAGCCGAAGACATTTTCATTAAATACAAGTCACTTTCCGCCACATTTTTTAATATGCACAACACAAACCCCCTGCATGTTTCTGCGCAGGGAATGACCATTTGTAAGCTAGCATCAGTTAGTTATTGACGGTTTTAGCTCTGATATGGTTGAAGTCACAACCAGTGTTCCTCAAGGAAGCGTGATTGGCCCTCTTTTATAAATTATTTATATTAATGACCTAAGTTCTCGAATTAACAGTAAATTAAGGATATTTACAGACGATACAGTAATCTACCGTAGAATAAGCGAAGAAAAGAAGACTTTGAAGTACTGTCATCTGATCTTAACAACGTTCATTCGTGGTGCCAGGAGTGGGGGTTAGAACTAGATATCAGCAAATGTACCACAGTCCACTTCGGTGAAAGTCCTCACACAAATGCCATGCCTATACTGTGGGTGGAGTAAACATAAAACCTTCAGATACAGTAAACTATCTTTGAATTACCTTAACTTCTGATTTATCGTGGGGAACACACATGCAAGACATATGTGGTACAGCATTAAAGAAACTAAGTTTCGTTGAACGTATAATAGGAAGATCCCCGGAAGAAAAAGTCAAAGAGAGATGCTACTTCCCTCTGGTTTGGCCACATCTCGAATACGCCGCGGGCATTTGGGACCCTGGTCTTAAAGATTTAACCAAAAAAATTAACAAAATACAAAGAAAAGCAGCACGCTTCGTTAAAAACTGCTACGAACGAACATATAGTGTTACACAGCTGTTAGTGGGATTTAGGTGGGAGCCCCTAGAGACTCGGAGGCTGCACGCTAGGCTTAGGCTGCTTGATAAATTCAGAACTGATATTTTTCAGAGCGGCACAAAGAATATTATCATGACTCCTCACTACATTTTTAGGTCTGACAGATGCGATAAAATAAAGGAGATACTCTGTCGAACAGATAGGAACAAAAACTCGTTCATTCCGCGCACATTAAGCGACCACAATAAAAACTGAGCTCCTCTAAATACACTCTCATACGACATGTCACCATTTCACCCCCAAAAATTTTACATCTTCCCACGGCTGGTGACCTACCACCCCCTGCCATATGCCCATGCGGCGGCTCGCGGGGTAGTATGTAGATGTTGATGTAATCTTCACTCAAAAGCAACACTAGAGATATAATTGTTTTATTTGCTTTATATTAATTATCCTCATCCAAAAAGTGACTTATTTCTTCCACATGTCCTTATATAAAGGGCACACATTTACCTAATTTACAAGTGTCTGTCCCAACGTTTGTCATTCCCATCTATTTAAGTTACGAATTCAGTCATTAACTCAAAACCGATGGATAAAATAGTAAAACCTAAGGGAATCAATTCGAGCAAAAGTCGTTGCCACCCCATATATGTCAACTTTTACCTTCATGATAGAAGTATCGCATTCGGCGCAAGAGTTTCTGTTTTTGCTACTTACGATTATTTTTACCCAAGAATTAGGATTATTACTCTCACAAACCATTAGAAAAAAATGGTCATTGATGTTTCGCACAATGTCTACATGCACTCCGTTTTTGCTAAAAATTGAAAGTTAGTTCCAAAACCGTCCTTTATTTTACTATTCCAGCAGGAAAAAATCTAAATTTCCATGGCAACCGTGGATACGTATTTGAAGTGTTTCCGCCACAAGATCACATACATGTCATTTAATTCATGTACCTACTGGTTTCTCAAAGACACAAGTCTCTATTTAAGCAACAAAATACAACGTGTCCGCACCATTTTTATCGCAAAATAAACTCGCAATTTCCTGGAGTTATAAAATGTGGCAGCTGTAAATACAAACACCACAAGAAATAATATTATTCTATTCAATGAACTATCATTTTCACCGAAAACTGTTTCTAGGTTGCAAAACATTCGCAAAAATCGTTTGAAAATAAAACAGATGCATCTCAACGACTTATTTATTAACGAGTTATTAGTATTAATTATTATCTACGAGAACTGAAAATAAAATTGACGTATTAAGGGGATATTTTATTACCCACTTCTCCACGCATGGTTTTCAGCTGTCTCATGACATTTTTGATCCCTTGTGGGAAGAACTCTTTACATCCAATGGAGATATATTTGAACTGTTTATCCTTGTCAGGAATATCTATGGATTTTTCGTGTATTTTAAATTCAAAGCCAATTTTTGGGTGAAAACGATAAAAACATTTTGTGAACTTCTACACATAACGGTGTTATGATAAGAATTCAAAACAACAGAGCATGAGACTTCCAAACGTAAGGGTTTTAGTTGTCAATTTACCGCGAGTAATTAGTGATTACAATGGTAACCATTCACGTTAATCTAGTTCAGATTTCGAGTTCTCCTTCTTAAAATCACTGTCGTAGTAAATCGTGAAACTTGCATATTCCTGAAAAGCAATGACTAACTTTAAGACTCGGCTAACATTAAAAATAAATTAATCGTTAGCTGCTTATTTCATTGAATTAATTTTTAAATATTTATTTCTTTTCCCTATCTGTTCTGATCCACAGCCACTGTTTAAATTAAGAAGCAGGCCTCAGCACAAAACTTGAAAGCGAAATAATGGAAGTGTTTACCAGAGGAAAAATACAATTCAAAATAAGGAGAAAGTCATAAATTGAAATCATTGCAAATGGTGTTCCAAATCGTCTTTTAAAAATAATACAAAATATGAATTTCGAGGGAAATGATAAAAAGGCAGGGGCAACTTAATGCCTCTTTTTTAATGTTTCAGATGCCCATGGTTTTTAAAAATGAAATAATTAGTAAAATTATAAAAATCAAGAGACGGAAAGGAGGACAGACGAGGAAGTGCTTGGCAAGGTGATGTCGCAGAAGAAGCCGCGAGGGGAGATCATGAGAAGGCAGAGAGTGTTTTCTTATTTGGATTACTGCGCTTCGTATATCCACTGACCTTGTCTTGTCAAATGAGACGATCATTTAAAATGCAATAAATGACTCAACAGTTCAGTTAATTTGGTTGCAATATTTTCGCTTCAATTATTGTATCAGAATATGTGCTCCGCGCTGTACGATTGTATATTCTATTCTAATTAAACGATGACAAAAATTGACACCGTAATTAACTTGATAAATATTTTATATTGTAAAAATGTAGTAGCGTACAATGAAATTGAGCTAGAACAGCTGTTATTGACGATTTTACTGTCATGTTGTGAGCACAAGTGTAAGTTAAATAAGAATAGAATATTACATCGTACAACGCGGAGGACATGTTTTGATATTCTGATGCTCAAAACGCACAAACTACGCGCTGTTGATTTTCTGACGAGATTTAAGTGTAGGAAATGCCTCATTTTTTCCATAAGCTCTCTATGGAGTGCATACACGCACCATTTCCCATGTGAAAGGGCTGGTAAATTTTGGCAAATATCTCGGAAAGTAATGTGGTAAGGGGTTGAATTTTTGGTGCCATTAGAAGGGCGAAATATTTTTCTTTAAAATGAGACAAAATTCATTGATTTCTAAGTAAAATGATATTTCACTCAAACTACCATAAAAGATACCCCAATACATAGGGATTCAGAGATAAATTCGTGAGACTGTCATTTTTAACAATCATTAATCACGAACAGCAAAGAAACTCACTCATCACACGCCAGGGGGGTTTACTTGGAAAAACACGCTTCCGCCAGGAATGCGGTTTTCGTTTCTCTTAAAAGGATAATTTACAGACGAAACAGCCAACACGAGGAGGAACAGAAATTAAAAAAAAATGCAACAGAACATAAATTCTCAAATTCCGAAACGATTTGCTTCAATTAATAACTTTGGTCCCGGCCCTAAGCAGCCATATTCCACTTTTAATAAAACTAACCCTCGACCTACAAAACCGCGGAATCCGTCCCTCCCACCCCTATCCTATACCTCCCTCCCCTCCATCCACACCCTCCTTTAGCAGGGCTCTCGGCCAAGGGGCATTGGGTCGAATGCGATTTGCCTTACGTCGGAAATATTGCATTTTGACAAAAATTATGCGGGAAATGTGAAGTTTCACAATGCTTTGAAATAAAGCGAAAATATGTCGTACGAATTATTATAGAATTCACGTGTGATATGCGATTTGACATACAGGGTAAGATTGATTTACAGTAGCATATAAGATGCATTGCGACAAAGAATATAAGACAGAGCGATATAATGTTCAATACAAAGCGATAGGATGGAAAAAATACGATGTGATTCGATGTAATGCGTTACACTGTGCCATGGGTCGCAAAAAATGCATGAAATTAATGTTTTCGTAATACGTTATCCTACGCTAGGTCATTCGATGAAAAGCGATATGCGATATAACACGTAACGATTCGATATTAAATTCAGTGCGATAGATACATCACATAAAATGCAATTCTACGTAATGCTGTTTAATGTTAACTCCAATGCTGTTTAATTTCCAATGCACTTCGATTCAATGCGTTAATTCGATACAATCAGTTAAGCAATATTTTTATGATCAATTCGGCAAAATATTTTCAAATCAATATGTAATCCATTGAGATAAACAATCTCACGCGGCATGCAACGCATACAACCCCATGGGATTCCCATGAAGACATCGGTGTTCCGCAGCCAAGCAAGGGCGGTCAGACGCAAATGTTCTCTATCACTGAAATGGTTGGATATAATCTCGACAGTCTTTATATTTACGTTTCTCTCTTTTTTTTGTTACATATACATACATCTTACAAAGCATGCTTAGTGCTAGTGCTGAATGCACTAGTGCCGAAGTGATATATTAAAGACATTGTATGTGTTAAAAGTATAAATATAATTTTTGTGCAATCAGCATACGTTTGTTCATTTTATTTACCATTCACCGGAGCCACAACAGGTTATGGGCCCAGAATTTCGCGTTTTCGCTCTGATCGCCGTACGTACGTGTAATAATAATCATAAAGTTCCGCGAACGTTTTTTAGTCAAATTAGTCATGATGTCGGACGCTCACGTGGCATCAAACTCTGGTGCGTCGCAGTCCTCCATCAAGATTCTTTCCGGTCGAGAAGGATATAGTACGTGGAATTTTAAAATGAAAATGTATCTGATGCACGAAGATTTGTGGCAGACGATCTCCGGGTATCCCGTTGGTGACAAGACATCGGAAGCCGTCAAGAGTAATAAGGACATGCGTGCGCTGGCGAAAATTTGTCTTACATTAGACGATGCAGCAATAATACACGTTCTCAATTGTGAAACAGCCAAGGATGCGTGGTATGCACTTTCGATGGCGTATGAAGATGACGGACTTGGTCAGCTGAGCGACCAAATTTAAGTCACCTTGAAGTGTATGGATGTCTTGCATATGTTCATGTCAACAAACATGAAAGGCAAAAGTGGGATTCAAAGGGTAAACAGCACATATTTTTCGGTTATTGTGACGATTCTAAGGGATATAAATTCAGGGATCCTTTGAATCCAAGGAAAATTATTGAGTCACGAGATTGAGTCACGGTTATTTTTCTTGAAAATAGTTTTTACAGTGGTAGCAGCAGAAATCAGGAAGAGTATGAGTCTTCCATGACTCAGCGTATGCTGTCACCACATCAGACCAGCATCACTCAATCTCCTGAACCAACTTCACTAACCAAGACTTCGCGTCAAAAGAAGAAATGCTTCGTTTTCACCCTTCTTAACCGCTAACCCGGGCATTCCATTAGGTACTGATCCCAACGGAACAGTATCGATCCGACCAAAGGCGGCTTCGTATTGACAGAGCGCCAGCCATTTTCAAACCTAAGCACGAAAGATGGCGAGGAGAAAAACAAATGAAAGGGCATTTCTAATACTCTATTTTTGACTGAAGAAAATTCGCGGCAGAAGGAAACGCTTTGAAAATGGCACGCATCATAACTGTCAAAAGGATATAAATTCCTTCTCCCCATTCATTATGAACTTCTACGACGAAAAGGTTTCATTACATTTTGCTTTTACAATACTAACTGATTATTCCTGTAAACCCTGTTAATCAGATTTTGGCGAATATTAGTTTAAAACTGAGCAACCTTTGTCGCCATCCTTTTGGTTCATATATAACTTTCGTCAGTGCATTGTCATAATATCACAATTTTGATTTACAATAGTATTTTATTTCAATATATTTAACAACAAAACCCACAATCAATGACGGATTACAACGTTTTGATCTTGATTTTATATTTTTTCAGTTTTTGAGCTTAAAAAAATCGATTTTGTTAAAAAAATGAATGATATTGCTAATCAAAATTTGAACATAATACAAGTAGGAAGGGAGGGAGTAACACTGCCTTAAATACCAAATACCACCCTGTGTATAAGAGATCTTTTGTGTATTTTGGTCCTAAAATATTCAACTCTATACCGGAACAGATAAGAAATGTAGATAATGTAAACAAATTTTTTAATGTTGTTAAAAGCATGGATATTGTCACATTCTACAATTGAAAACCTATTAGGCCTGTAATGATTACCTTATTCCAAACCCCACGTATCGTTTATTATTAAATAAATCGTAACAAATTTTTGTTTTACATGAATGCAATTTGTGCTTAATGTATTAATATTTATACGATTTCCTGTGCATTACATTGTCATATTTGGGTGTAAATTGATACACGTAAACAAATTTCTAAATTTGTACGAAACCGTACATGTTGTCCTCCATGCAATAATTTGTAAGTATTATTTGTTTTATATGAATGTACAATATATATATTCGATGTATTATTATTGTTGTACATTGCATTCCATTTTTAATACTATGGGCAAAACTGATATATTCCATTTAATGGTTTTCTATGCTTTGGAAAATCGCGAGATTATTTAATGCCAGCGATGCTATTTATTTAAGGAAGGCAGTCTCCATACAGGTGACACCTTCGAGTCTGTCTAAAGATCCTATTACTTATAAAAAAAGTATGTATGAAACTGTGGAGTAAAATATATTATATTATTATTGTTAAAAAGTATGGCCAGGTATGGAATCACCACGCACTGTGTTAGCCTCGTGCAGCACACGCTGATGTGAGGCTTGCACGGTACAGTGTAGCCGTCGATTTGTCATCCATTCCAAACACACAATAATCAGCAATATAAGACTCAAGGCACTGGTACACAACGGTGGAAGTATTCTAAATCGGAAATGGAGCGAATTGCAAAACTACTACTCCGTCCTCAATCTCCTTCACGATTCGCGTGATTTATTGCATTTTCGCAACGTCAGCCTTTTTTATAATATTATAAGGTTTTTTTATTCGCGCACCAGCGGAAAATACGGGGAACGGAAGGTTCATGGGACACCGAGAAGAGAGAACAAAGGGAGGGATATCATAAAACGTCGAAGGCGTAAATTTATAGGCGCCAGCCTCCCTCCCTCTCTCCGAATCAACGCACGCGGCTGCGATCTTTGCTTGTTTCCCCATTCTTCTCCCGCGTCTCCAATCAGTTGGAACCCACTCCCCACCACTCTTCCCCCTCTAGTCTTCACGAACACGACCGTCTTTTTTTTTCGTTCAGGTTCCTGAGGCTGCAACTATTCATACAAAACTCAGAGTCTCATTCATTACCAGTCCACAGCCATCGTTGGAGCCCTTTTTTTTATATGGAAAGGAAGATTCCAAAAACGTCCTCCATGGGCTGTTCTTTCCTCGCCCGCCTCCCCGCCGCAAGAAATTCCTTCCCATTCGCTTGTTCCAATCCTTGCCTTAGGGAGAAAAAACAAAAAAAAAAGAAAAACGAAAGACGGAGGAAAAAATATTCATCCCTCTTCCCCTTAACACCAACGACGACCTACGTCTCGAAAAGCAGAAAAAAAGAAGAGGATGCTGGGAAATGATGACGCAAAGAATAATGGGAATCCATTCATGAGCAAGACTGATGAAGACTCTCCCCTTTCACTTCCACCGAAAAACCCCCTTCGAATGAAAAAAAAAGCTTTTTCTCGACCAAAAAAATAAAGAAACTCACCGATCCGAATCTTACGTTTCCTCCTCCTCCTCCACAAGTACGCACAGTGCCCGCCGCCGACTGCAGCGCCCTGCGTAGTCTGAGTGTAAGTTTGGCACAGAAGAAGTGGAGGAGGGGGAACAGACCCCCCCCCCCTCCAATGAAGACTTGGGAGTCCTCCCTTCCATCCTCCTCGAAGAAGTCACGGACTGAGATGTTAAGGTAGTTTGAGCGACATATCATTTTACTTAGAAATCAATGAATTTGGTCTCCTTTTAACGAAAAATATCTCACCCATGTAATGACACCAAAAATTCAATCCCTTACCACATTAATTTCCTAGATATTTGCCAAAAAATACCAACCCTTATACATGGGACATTATTTACAAAAGGAGGTATTTTTAACATCTCTTCTTCTTCTTTTAACAATCTTCTTCCCGTTTATTTAAGCGTTCCCTCAAGCTGGACGGGCTCCGCTTTTCAGTCAGCCTCCATCAGCAACTCAAGGGATCCTCCGTCACATTATAAATAGTTTTTTGATGGTTTTGATCCAAGCAGTGACAGGATCGAAGGAAGGCATGGTTAGGGGAAAGTATGGACCTGGAAGAGGGGAAGGAAAAAGGCAAATTTAAGGAAAAATATAGGAAGACGTAAAGGTGAGGGAAGGATAGGATAATGAAAAAAAGACAGCAACGATTTACAGCACGGAAACCACATGAACGCAGAAACGGAACCGAAGAGGCAGCCCGTGGACAGAAGAACACGAAGGACGATTGCACGACGCAACAATGTATAATTTGACAGAGGATCACTTGAGTTATAAGCGTGCCCACACGCAAAGTCGCCGAAGTATCTCCTGGTCCATCCCACTTTGCCCACTCTCTAAGTAGTCTCGCATATCTATTTCAAAAGGATATGGCCTCAAAGGACCCGTGCGCCGAGTAGGACGCTCCCGCGAAGACCCTCGTCCTCGAAGCAATCGGACGCCTCTCTAAGGAAATGATATCATTGCCTTATGTACACGTCATTCCGAAAAAGACTTTGTTTAAGAAATAAAATGATTACAATTTTTTACAAGATGTTTTAACTTTAGGTTGGTCGAATGATGTCGTTTTTTCTGCTAAATGTCGCAGGGATACTTTAAAGTGCATTCTGCTGCACAAAAAACAGAAATGTAATTTACGGCAAAGGAATGAATGACAAACGGAAAAGTATTTATTGTAATCATGATGGTTCAACTCTGGTTCGAATAACTTTTAAGATCAACTGAGGCTTTCCTTAAGTTTATGTTGTTATTTTTTATGTATTCATTGGACATAATGTGTGAGAAAAACATTCATTACTTAGTAATCACTTTTTCTCTTGATGCACTGATTCAATACACATAAGAGAACCAGTCGTAAGTATCGTAATGCCCCCATATATCGGCCTAATATGAACCATAGATTGTAGTAGAAGTAATTATTTCAGTTTGTATTCTTTAGCATTTATTCTTTTGTCGCAAGCCATATCTTTTTGAGATGGATCAAATTTTCTCGCGGAGTGGGCAGTCAATCTGTGACACAACGAGAACGATAAAGTACCCCCAACACTTTTTCATCCGAGGGCCATTCGCACTATGTGCTTCACACAACCTGGTCTTTTCCTCCCGCATTTTTCTCCTTTTACACCATAAATGCGATGCAGCGAATTTATCCTGTGTCAAGGACATTAAACCCACAATAATTTCATTTATACAGCGACTGATTATGAGGATAATTTCTTCCCAATCCTCAGTTACCGCTTAAAATCCCGCAAGCTGCCGCTAGGGCTCGTGGCGAGACGCATACTGCGCCATCTGTGGATAAAAGAATGCAGAGAGATAGAAAGAGAGAGAGAGAGTGGTCAAATGGCGATATTGGAAGAGATAATTGATGATTAAATTACAAATTGCAGTTACACATCGCGAGCAATCAATAATTAACGCAGCCCCGCTGGAATAATTCCATAGTTTTCCTCGAACACCAAATAGCTAGGAAATAGAAGATGGGCAATTGAGACCGTGAAATATCTTTTTCATTAAGGATCTAACAAAAATACAAATCTTAATTTACTTCTCTATATCCCTTTGGTTAACACCGTCGTTTACACTTAGGATATTAGCAGGACGATAATCTTATATTCCTCATAAATAATCGAGCAGTAACATTACATTAATCGCAACTTTTTAGTAAACATCCCCCCTATAACTGAGCAAATTCAATAAGTAGAATTACCATGCATTATTCAGTATATATTACATTGCCTTAGTACATCGATGGTATGTGTTCAATTGTCAATTTTCCTCTCATAACTCCATGATATTAATTTTGCTTCATTCCTTGGTTAGCCTCGTTCCCCAGAAAAATAAAACAAAACTAAGGATGAGTCGAATCCAAATGTCGATTTTCGATTCCACCGATTCTCAGGATTAGAATCGATATCGAGAATCGATCGCCTAAAGTCGATTCCGATTCTATCGATTCCAGGTAGATAAATATTCAAATCCAATATCATTTATCCCATCATATTTGTCTCAGTAATTTTGGGTGTAGGCTATCAATTTGTACTTTTTATCTACCTCAATAAGCTGAGGATATAATTGCTATTTGTAAATAAATATACTTTTTGAGAGACTTAGTCGTCTTTATTATTATATTTCAGCCCATACTTGCCTTTGAGTAATAGTCGTACGCTACTGGTATATCAATATCCAACCTGTTATTAGGAATAAGAATCGATGGAGTGGGAATCGAGAAGCGGGAATCGATATGAAAGAATCGGAATCGAAGAAAAGTGGAATCGACTCATTCCTTAACAAAATATTACTCAGATAAATGCTCACTTTCTTCCTGCCTAAGGAATGTCGAAATCATAAGTAAATTGGCCAAGAACAGGAAAAAAGGTCGTTAGAAATACACTGATCAAAGTATGCGACCTGTTCCCCATTCCCTCGACCATTCATTACACGACACATAAGAACGAATTCTTGTCGTGCATTCCGCTGGAGTGTAACGACCCCCGCATGTTTCGGAGGAAAAGATCTTAAATACTTTTGCAAAAGATGCATAAACATCCCTCTAGAAATACTTAAAAAGACAGCGGACGAATAAAGGATGATAAATCTGTTATCTCGCTGCCCAAATGCCGAGACAATACCATGAAAATAGAAGGGTTAAATCAAAATTGGTGAAAATTAACATAAAATGCAACAAAAATCATAATAATTACAAGATTGAGAACCACTGGAGACATTAAGGCTCCCCTTAAGGTAACCTTAAGTTGCTAGAAATATTAATATCACGAGGTTAAGGTCGGCACGATGAATAATAAGTTACCCCCCACACCACAACTGGAAGACAAGAAAAAAGTACAGGCAGTGACCGTCGACTAATTTATATTACGGTATCTCATCAGTTAAGGAAAGGTTTTGTTGGATGTAAGCGAACCGCCACCCGATTTTATACATTTCCCGAGTCCTATCTACCTCTACTATTTCGTTCTTCGTCTCAGTATACAATCTATCCTTCTTCATTCCGTCCATAAAACCTATTCTATTTCTTACCCTTCCCCGCGTGCTCAACCTCCTTCCCTCCACAACGGCCTTGAGCAACCCCTATGAGTGCGGCATGACGTGATATCACGTCATGGTTATCTTCACGCTGGAGCTGATGACGTTATGTCATGTCAAGGGTACTGTGAGTGTTCCAGCGTTCACTTTAGGGAACTTTCAATAGGCCCCCCACTAGAAAGCTGGAACACTCACGGTACCAATTACGTGATATTATGTCATCAGCTCCAGCGCAAAGGCAACCATGACGTGATATCACGTCATCTGGATCTGATACCACGTAATCACGGAGCTGATGCTGTGGTATTACGTCATCAGCTCCAGCGTAAAGACAACCATGACGCTGTAATATTTTATTCCCAGCATCACAGACACTCTCCGAATAGAGTTGATCGAGATACTAATTCATCCTAAACACTCATCACTGTTTCCTTTGGCCAATTCAGTTCGCCAACATCCTCCCATGGCCAAGGTTCATCTCTCGCAGTAATTCGCCCTTCAGGCGGCAAGCGAGGCAGTGCTTTACACTTATTAACGCAGATGTCCCTCTGATGCTTTTAACAGTGCTGCCACCTTTATCATTTCATCGTTAAAGAGAAAAATACATGTATGCAATTATGTCTTTTTACGAACAAAATTTACTGTAAACGGCGGATTTCAGTTTTTTAGTCTCTTGAGATTTCTAAATGAAGACAGCTCGTAAAAAAAGACAATATTTGCGTGAATTGTGGGATTCCATGGATAGAAAACATGTACCATTAGAACAGAAGCGTATAAAATATAAGGATCCTTCTAAACCTTGATTAGGAGGAGAATTTCGAAGATCAATTGAAAGGGGAAAATAAGAAATGATGAATTTTACACAGGAGTAGAAGATGACGGGTCCATATGGAACAACAAACAAAAAAAAGAAGAAGCGGCTGGACTGGACACAAGCAGGGGAGACAAAGGATTTGTGAAGAATATAACTGAAGGTAAAAGAGAGAGAGAGATGTCCACCTAGAGGAAGAATCGGGAATAAGTCCATGGACCAAATAAAAGAGGAAAGTACATAAGAAAATCAGGTATTTCAGAGAACTAGTGTCAGATAGGAGAGGATGGGTCAACCAATATTTAGATTGAACGTCAAATAAATGACGATGAGCTTTAAATGCCAACGAAGAAAAATAGATAGGAAGAAAACTTAGGGTAGCTAGAGCGAATATCATTTTACTTAGACTCAATGAATTTGGTCTCACTTTAAAGAAAAATATCTCACCCTTCTTATGACACCAAAAATTCAACTCTTTACCACATTACTTTTCGATATATTTGCCAAAAATTACTAGCTAGTTTATATGGGAAATGGTACGTGTTTGCACTCCAGAGAGAGCTGATATTAAAAATGAGGAATTTCTAACACTTAGATGTCGTAAAAAAACTAATAGCGTGTAGTTTATACGTTTTCTCAACTATATTTGAAAATTAATCATATTGTCACCGCAGTAAATTCTTTAGGATCACAAAAAATCTTCCGTTTTGAAGGAGTTTCAAACGCACCGCGCGAAAAAAAAGAGTCAAATTAAAGACTTATTTAGATATTTTCATTTAATTGCTTACAATTTCTGTCATGTAAAACTATATTGTTGCACGATTAATAATGCAATATTCAATCCATGTGTCCTACAGCTGGTGAAATTAAAACGTATAATTCAAATATGGTCTCTATTATGACTAGGGAACTTCGGACGATCTTCAAATTAGCAAACCACACTAATTAAACCTTTCAGATTCATTAGCTTCAGATTACATCCATACGTAAAAAATATAACTGTACAAGGAAACATACCATCCATATCTAGCTTAAAGCTGCCCTTTGATGATAATCGCTCCCGAAAATTGGCAGCCAGACACCCTTAGCGATAGAAGAGGAAACCAGATTGCCGTGCCGCTCGATTCAGTTGTTTTTCCGATTATTATTGAGGCACAGTTAGCCTCACCATCAGAGTGGCTAACGCCCTCCCTCACGAAACATAATCCCCTCCCCCTCTCCTCTTACTACGTTTGAATAATTCCCCCGCTCCACAATTCCCACAAATGAACCCCTTTTGAGCCCGGAGAGGTAAGGAGGGGAAAATGTAGGGCAGGGAGAATCTCCCGCTCCAAAAATACGCCACAGAAGAACACAACACAGCAACGACAAGCAAAGGGCGACCAAATGAGTTTCTGATGACTGTTTCCCTAAGACGAGAAATAAAAAGAAGGAGAAAGTCGGACGGTGAATATGGCGGCGCCCCGCAAGAAGCGATCCAGCCCGATTTGGGAACAGGGGAGAAAGCGGAGGACTCTTGAGAGGAGGAGATAGGCTAATGCGAGAGGCCAGTAGTATAGTGTGTCAGCAGCAGTATCAGCTTGGAGCTCCCATTCCACCCCATTTTATTCCCACTTCGCCAACCTAAAAAAAAGTCAACCCTTTGATTAAACGTCCCTCTGTCAGATTCTCCGGATGCGGAGCTCTCCAACCCCTCTTCCCCCAACCCCTCTGCAAACCGTCGAGTTTCCAGTTTACGCCCCCAGGCCACAGTTAAAAAGCGCCATATCGCGCGCTTCCTTCCCCTCAATTGTTTCCTTTGGGGTGCATTTCGCTGCCCTTTTTTTCAATGAACCTCCCTCGCGATTGCGTGAAAAAAAGCGAATAAGAGTTTCCACCATCTCCATTTGTATGGTCCAAAACTGTCACTATTTTCGCTGATGACACACTGGAGATAATCAACCAAGATACTAAAAATGTTAGATCAGAAGACGAATGCCTAAAAATTTTGAACTTATAAAGATGCAACACAATACTACAAACAACACTAAATAGTTTGAATTTGTATGAGCCTAGTACTTCGGAAATAACCAATATTGTTAGACATTTAAAAAATAAGGCTTGTGGTAAGATACAATTCGAATAAAGGATATTACGGGTCATCTTGCGTTAATATCCGTTCTAATTACTCTTGCTAAAAATAGCGTTAATGAAGGAGTAGTTCCACAAGGTATGAAGGTAGCACACATCAGACCAATATATGAAGGTGGTTCATATACTGACTTGAATTATTATAGACCCATATCACTATTACCAAATCTTAGTTTAGTACTTGAAAAATATCTAGCCTCTCACTAAATAAATTTTTGCCCATATATATAATATAAAATAGGTATTAATTTGCTTTCCAAAAAAACAAAGTAACAAGACATGCATCCGAAAAGTTTGCGTACATAGTGAACTCCAGTCTTGACAAGAACAATTATGCAATTGTTTCTTTTATAGATCATAAAAAACATTCAATACAGTTAATCATGAGATATTATTTGTTGATCTTTAGAATATTGGAATTAGAGGAACTAAATTGCAGTGGTTTTAAATTAACTGGTTGTTTCATTCATGTTAAAGTTATTTAATAGGAAGATAGCAGTTAAGTTAAATAATGAGCCGATAATTTCAAGATCACTCAATATGGTATACCTCAGGGTTCTATATTGGGACCTTTATTGTACACCATATACGTAAATGGAATCTTCAAATCCATTGAGCATGGGAATATTTTGCTACATGCAGACGATGTGCTATTAATAGAAACACACAAACATATAACTGAGACAGTAAAGTATAAGCAAGAAGTCTTAAATAATATAGCAATTTGGTCAACTGATCATGGCCTAATAATTAACGCCAAGAAATGAAAAGTAATGTATATTTTTAATAGAGGCATTAAGAGAACTCCCATGAAATCAAATCTGCATGAATATAAATGCCTACACAGTAAGTGTTTTACTTTCACTAGCAACTTTATGCCTCTGGAACAAGTTTCACATTGTTAATGAAACGTATAACTTAGTTATTCCACATAGATTTATTAACCGGAAACATTTACATAGACTTATTAAAAGGATTATTGAAGGGTCCCGTTAATAAATCTGTGTGGAATAACTAAGTTATACTTTTCATTTACAATGTTAAGCAAATTCCACTAAGTCATGCCCGAGACAACGGAAAGTTTCACATAACAAATATCTAGGAATAACCATTGATCAGTTCTTTAAATTTGATAAACATAGAGTTAAAGTTAACAGTAAGTTAAGGAAAGTAGGTTACTAGTTATATAAAATAATTACACTAGCCCTAATTGATTTTACGGTCGTGATTAATTATGCATTGGTGGAATCAGTATTGCATTATGGGATAACAATCTGGGGAATGCTGCAAACTGTTATAAGGAAGCTCTACAGTAAATACAAAATAAAATACCGACTGAAAATAATCAACACTTATTATGACTAAAAAACTAAACGATAAGAACTCAGGGATGTTACTCATGGGAATAAAGGATTGTATTGATCTGAAAAGATCAAGGTATGAAACAGGAATATTAAATGAAACTGACCTTCACAAATGTGTGTTGGTGTTAAATAACTATTTCAACAAGAATCTTAAGATCCATAAGGATTGTAAACACTCAATGGAAAAGAGAAATTAGACAAATTACTGCATACCTGATATTTTAATAACTATGGAAAAAACAAAATGAGTGTTTATAACTGTTGAGATGTTTTCGTTTGCAGTGTTCATTGACTAAATGCGCAGCGTTACCAACCTTCAACAACCAAAACAAGATATAATAATAATTGTTTGCCTAATGATGATGGAGTAAAACCCTAATTTCACACTCCTAAACCACATTCGCTTTTAATTCTAAACGTATTCAAGGCCATTGCGAACCCTCGGTAAGTGAGACGGGGAGTTGTCGTCACACGGACTACGACCGAGCAAAGATACGGCATAGAGTAAGTACATACATAGAGTGGCAAAGAGATAAGAGAGATTCGGATATGAGTTTTTAAATAATACTTTGGCCGATAGATGGAACAGTTGTATCAAAGTTGCACGACAAGCTATAAAAATGAGCTTTGGCACACGGCCACATCATTTAGTGTCGCATAACTCACATGATGTTCTTACGATGATTTCGGTGCCTGGATGTATACTGATCGACCCATAGCAACGGACACAAATTTTATTGAGTCTAGAAACCAAATTAAACATGTATTTTAAGGTGCCTTCAATGAGCATCGCTAATAATGAATGGAATTTACGTCAATATGATAAGACACGCGATTACCAACTGTTTACCGATGTATCATAGCAACGACAAAACAATTGATACTCGATTAAAAGCACACAACAGCCATGGCAAATCCACTCTTCTGCATGTTGATGCCAAATCACCGAGTACCACTAGGGCCTCCTAGTGGTCTTCTCCCTAAGCCAAAATTCTTCCTTTCCTAAGGTGGTGTGGCACCTGAGAAATTCTTCCCAAAGCTCTCAAAAATAATTGTCCACTTTTTAGCATTGCTTTGCCACTCCAAATATACTTACTCTATGGAGACGGCCATTATCCCACTTCTTCCTCCTAGAGAAGGAGAGAGAGAGACTTTTATCACCCTCCCCCTGCCGTTTTGAAACAATTCATGAGAGCATCCCTCCCCTCCTCCCCCTCCTCCTCCCTTCCCCCCTCTCTCCGCTGACATTTAGGGTCTCACGAGAACATCCAACCGCTGACGCTCATTCCCCCCCTAGACACCATTCTCACCCCTCCCATGACTCTCCTACGCCGACGCCGCAGTCAAGCGCCCCCCCCCCACTCTCCTCCTCCCTCTTTTCCGCTCACTCCGCGACAAACGCACACCATCTCTCCTTCTCTTCCTCCTCCGCGGGGTTAACGTCTGAAACCTAGACGTCATTAACTACGGCAGTTCATTGTCTAATGGCCGGTTGCATGAACATTCAGCTGTGGAATCAATAGTTATGAGAACCATGAAGTTATGGACCTCGTATAAATATACTCGGGTTGCAAGGGAGATGTCTACAAGTTGCGTAACTTCTTTTCCAGTTGTAAACAGCCTCGAACATTTGATCTAACTGTCTACCACCGGATAAAATTCATGAAAGTTTAGCCTGTAAATAGTCGATAATGCACATAATAATTAGTCAATAAGAGTAAATTAACTACTCATTTCCATCAAAAATCCTCTATTATCTAGTAATAAAGTCTCCAAGCGGTTCATTGCGCATCCGCCATCTTGCCTACTTATGGAACTCATAACTCCATGCCATAAGTTATGAAACCAATAAATTTATCGAATGATTCTGCAACGCTTATTGAATGGTTGCAATGGTTTCTGGGTCCCATAACTTTATAGAATACAAGGAATACGTATGTATCGTTCTTGCAACTGGCCATAAGACGGAGGAGGGAGGGATGGGATGATATCGCCTCCCATTGCGCCACAAACTTAAGATTTTCCGAGAGAAGTAGTTCCCTAGTCATAATAGAGACCATATTCGAATTATATGTTTTAATTTCACCAGCTGTAGGACACATTAATTAAATTTTGCATTATTAATGGTGCAATTATATAGTTTTATATGACAGAAATTGTAAGTAATTAAATGAAAATATCTAAATAAGTCCTTAATTTGACTCTTTTTTTTCGCGCGGTGCGTTTGTAACTCCTTCAAAACGGAATTTTTTTGTGATACCCAAGAACCTACAGTGGTGACAATATGATTAATTTTCAAAAATAGTTGAGAAAACATATAAACTACACACTTAGTTTTTTGATGATATCTAAGTGTAAGAAATGCCTCATTTTGTAAATAATGTCTCTCTGGAGTGCATACACGTACCATTTCTCATGTAAAAGGGCATTTCCCTTGGTATTTTTTGACAAATATCTCGAAAAGTAATGCGGTTAGGGGTTGAATTTTTGGTGTTAATGGAAGGGTGAGGTATATTTCTTTAAAATGATAACAAATTCATTGATTTCTAAGTAAAATGATGTTTCGCTCAAACTACCTTAAAACTCCCCAGATACCTCCATCACCAGCCACTCGCCCCAGAGGCGTGTCTCATACATTTCCATCGCAAAGAATCGAACGAGCAAAGAAATAATATTGACGCCTAATTCATTTCTATACACACTTGGGTGCACACTCTTGGGTTTAAGAATATTAACATTTTCACAATTATTTTACTATACACTATAATTATTTGCAAAACGTTTCATTTGGAGCAGCAATGTGCTTTAAGGAGCAGACACATCGACAGTC
Organism: Ceriagrion tenellum; assembly: GCA_963169105.1. Taxonomy (NCBI): domain Eukaryota; kingdom Metazoa; phylum Arthropoda; class Insecta; order Odonata; family Coenagrionidae; genus Ceriagrion; species Ceriagrion tenellum. Next base: position 3,811,489 of record OY720644.1, read on the forward strand.
AAGAGGAAATAGGAGAGCCGACAAGAGTGACATGAAAAGTTGCTATGGATAGGAATGAAAAAGGTCAAAAGAGAGTGATTTTGTGAGAAATGAAGGAGGTGCTGAAAAGAATAAATGATAAAAGAAGAAACATTATGAGAACAGGAAGAAAGAGGGGAGTGCACACTGGATGGGACACAGACTGAGAAATGAACGCTTTCTGAAAACAACATATGGAATGAAGGATTGAGGGAAAGAAAAGCAGAGTGGAATGAGGAGACAAAACATGGATGCGGACATAATGATGGGCAGAAGTAATGAAGTGCTGTAGGAGGCAGCGTGGAGTAGAGTTCAGGTGAATCCTGTCGAAAGACAGATCCACCAAAGAAGAGGAAGGTATTGACAAAAAGAAGGGGAATAAATTAACAGGATAAAGAAGGGGACAAAATTTATCTCAAATAAAGATCTCTCCAAAACATAGTTAAGAAAAATGTAATAATAATTTTCAGTCTTATTTAATATACCAAAATTTTAATGATAGTATGATGAAGAAGATAATATTATGTGGAACGATATAAGATAAAAGGGTGAAAAACTTACAAAGGTATTTTTCACAATAAAAGTTTTACAATTTCACTAAGTTAGCCATCAAGTTACTTTTAAAGAGCGAATAACATTCAATATCTTGCCTAAACGTCGTCAAAATAATACCTAAAATAATTATGCCTTCCTTTTCAATACTATCCACCGAATAATTCGAAAGATAAAAACATATGCTCACCATAATTCATTCTCAATCAGTATATGAATAACTTCGAATACTCAGTCCGTTATCGTCAACCTCAAGGTCTCGTTGGAATGCCGCAGAATAAGTGAATTTCACACAACACACACGAGTGGCGCTCGTCTCTCATTATTCGAGGGACAGTAGAGATTGCATGTTGCGCGTAAGTGTCGCAGGTGCGCGACTCTGTACATAAAATGTTTTCAAAAGTTCTCTAAATCTGCGTCTATCTTCGACATCAAACCTGTCAACCGACGAAAATAGAGGACCTATTTCACGAACCGCCTGAAGGCAAAGACAACCAATGTGATTGTTGGTCTATTATTTATTACATCCGATGATACAAATGTACAATTTTGAGCGAGTGCGACATTTGCTGCTGTTTGCAAAGCAAAGAAGTGTCGATCCAACTTGATAAATAACTAATCACAAATTTGGACCGTCGAGTTATGTCATCTGTTTGACAATAAATTCTCCATTGATCGAGAAGGAATATCTTTGGTCAATAATTTCACCAGGGCATCACTAATTTGGGCCCTGATAATGTGTTTTCATGAATTTAACGAATGGGTTCGTTCTTCTATTGGGACATCTTGTCTTGATTTGAAAATATTTATGTTTCCTACAGCAGACCTCTTGACGGATGTGAAATATACCGCGTTTTTTTCGCAGATCAGGCTCTTACATATAGTCCAGTAAATGACCAAATTCCCGTATAACTTTGCCAAACAGCACCGATTTGCATGAAAATTTGGTTGTAGGTTCTACTTACCCACTACTTCAAAGTTGACCCTGTGCCGGGGGTTGCTTTTACCCTGGGGGTGGATGCCACCCTTTCTCGGGGGTGGAAAACGTTTTTTTAGAAATAAGGAAACCGATAGATTGACTAATTTTAAGCAACTTTTGTTCTTTGAAGTTTTTTTCGTAAATTCAATACTTTTTGAGTTATTTGTGACTCAAAGTCACCCAAAAAACCATGTTTTCAGATGACTTTTCGCGAATAACTCAAAAACTAAGCATTTTATCGAAAACATCATTCCCAGAAAAAAATGTAGCTTATAAAAAAACAAAAAAAATGGTGGGTTTATGATTTTCATAGACCCAATACAAACGGAGTTATGGCTAATTAAATGTTGGTTCTTATTCGACAAACTCAAAGTTACAAGTTTCAAAGTGACATAATCAAAAAAACAATGCATTTTTCGGGGAAAACTTATAAAACCTTTTTTAAAGTGCTTGAAAAAAACCTTTATTTTCGTTTTTTATAAAAGTCTTTAGCATCGAAACGAGCGAGTTATGACGAAAACAAAGTTAGTCGCTACTTTTTTCGGCTCAAAAAAATGTGAAAATCACTCACTTATTACCACCCTAATTGAAAATAATCGATGCCACTTAACAATTCCCTTTATTTAGGTACTTAAAATATGCCCAATAAGTTTGAGCGGATTAGATATCTTAGTCTTGAAAAATATTAAGCTCAAAGTTAAAAGAATATTTTTGTAATTTTGCAAAAAATTGCTTCTTTTTAAAATAACTTAAAAACTACTAATGATACGCAAAATTTTGTAGAGTACAAAATTGTAGGTTTTTCTTTTCTAAAAATTTTCGTTTTTTTTTGTTTTCCTGTAGGATAAAAATTAAGTGAGATATCATAGTCACTTTTTCAACCCCTTTCAGCTCTAACCCTTTCAAAATTAAGGGTTGAAAAAAAATTAAATGAATAGGATCTTATAGGTCTTGAAAAAACCTAAAATATGGCGTATTGTAGGACTTTATAGCTTAAAAATTGAGCGAGTTATGGTCAAAAACCCAATCAAATATTTAGCATAAATCAGAACGCGTATATTAAGCATTGATGAATATACATTATAGGTATATTTTAGGCACAGCATACTTTCACCTATTCACTCATTTAAAAATATATGTGTATACGTTTACACGTCACACGTATATTAGGGGTTGTTTTTTAAAGGTTCATAAAATAAATACATTACATTTTAAATAATAAAAAAGATTGTATTATATTTTGAAATAAAAAAAATGTTTTTTTAATTTTTTTTGTAAGGGGTGGTTTTCATAAGGGTTGAAACTTATACATAAATGATGAAAAATTAAAACAGAAAAGAAACCTTATTTTAACATCAATTTTGATTGAATTATTAAAAATTTCTCAATTAAATTTTTTAACATTATTTTTTATTGATTACTGTATTAGGGGCTGATTTTTAGGGGTTGAAATTTCGAAAATCATCATTATTCATCCCTCAGAATGTCAATTGATATTTATTTAATTTATTGAAAAAAGATTTCGATTGCAAGCTTGAATTCTATAATTATTTCGAAATTGGGGTAGTTTTCACCCTTACAAATAGTGAGCAACCAACACCGCAGGGTCAACTTTGTAATAGAGGGTAAGTATAACCTACATCCAAATTTTCATGCAAATCGGTGATATTTAATTTATTCCAAGTCGCTGAAGATGATTTATAGGGTATTTTTTAATATTACAAGTATTTCAGGGTGTGGCTTTTAGGGGGTGAAACATTTTAATAATCATAAATTATGTCCCTTAATGAAACTGAGATTCATTCAACTTATTTTAAGACAATTTCAATCGATTACATGCTCGAATCTACAATTTTACAATTATTTTCGAATAGGGGTAGTTTTCACCCCTAAGAAATATAAATCAACCCTCGGCACCGGGTCAACTTTGAAGTAGAGGGTAAGTAGAACCTAAAACCAAATTTTTATGCAAATTGGTGCTGTTTGGCAAAATTATACAGTTTTGCCGTTTTTTGCCTTCATTGACTGGACTAATATTCTAAAGCAGGCAGACGAGGAAGTAGTGGAATCAACTTAATAACATGTCAAAACCGGATACGTCAAAAGAGGCTGAATACACTATCTTTGAAGAGATCTCTGGAACTATAGGAGAAAATTCTATTTTTTTTTAACTCAGGTTAAGAATTCCGAAAAAAATAAACTACCATTAACAAATATGGAAACAAAACCTTTCATCCCGGTTTTACGTCTGTTTAGCGTTAAGAGAAAGATGAAGTAGCAACAATTTTGACTACGTGTTCATTATTAGACAGAGTTTTGTTTCTTACATCAGACTGTAGGGTAGATGAAGCACGTGAGCGATGTCGACGACGAGAGGGAGTATGATCTTCGGGTAGCATACCGACATAGCGTATGCAACCACAAATAATTGAATCGGGCCGAGAGGAATTTTAATCTCATTGTTCACTACATCGATCTCCATTAACATGGGATGGTTCTCTCGAAGTAAGGTCGTAAATATAATAAAAACAGCAATTCTTCACCAACGTTTCGGAATTTTAATTATTCCATCTTCAGGGCTATAAATATATATGTAAACTAAGGTCAACTCTTACACATTTCAGCACAACTCAATATAAAAAATAATGTTTATAGAATGGTATATAAAAACAAATCAACACTTAAATTACCTTAAAATCACATAAAAATCATTAAATTCACATCACACCGCAATTCTGATATCAATTTCCTGATTATCCATGATTACTTGGCACCATAAACACCATCAAGCACCATTCTGTTATTTCTGTTCATTGCACTGATGTCCATGTGACCTGCTATGTAAAGTATATGGCTTCACAAATATCCACATGCTTTTGTTTAAAAACAACTGAACGTCATAATGTAACACCACAGTATACTTTTTTATTTATTAGAAAAAAAATTCTATATACTGAGTTGTGTTGACGTGTGTTGGCGTTGACCTTTAGTTTGCATATATTTATAGCCCTGAAGATGGAATAATTTAAATTCCGAAACGTTGGTGAAGAATTGCTGTTTTTATAATATTTACGACCTTGCCTCGAGAGAACCATCCCAAGAGGAATTTGACAAGTAAGATATTGCTGATTGAATTATTTCATAAATTAGAGGCATTTTTTTGGGCACTCCTCTTTTTTGCAACTAATTCCTCTCCAACGGCAATTCCCCCCTGTGGACTGTTTACCCTCCGGACTTAGCCGAAGGACTAGCCCCGGGCGCGCAAATGACAGTTGAGCCAGCGACACCTAGAATGCCTACAACTCCTTAATTCAGCGACTTCCACGACAAACTCCGGAAACACTTCCCTTAAAAAAGCTTAAGAAAAACTCACCACAAAATCGTCTACGAAGGACTGGTAGCAGAAGGCTAGCTGACACTTACCTGAAAAAAAGAAAAAATTACATTAGCAAAGCCATAGCTTAGAATGGTTACTAACTTTAGCACGCTAATTGCTAGCGTATTTTCGACAAAAGAACAATCATTTAACATTTCAATCAAAAATTCCGTTTCTTTCTCCAGCCAATATTTTCATGTCCCACAGCGGTTAGCTTCTTATGTTCTTGATATTCTTGTATCGAAGGTGGATATGGCTGTGAAGAACATAACTGAAGGTGAATAGAAGGGGAAACTCCCCAGAGGAAGACGCAGGAATAAGTTCGAGGGTCAAATGAGAGAAAAGTAAACAGGAAGAGGTGCCAGGAAGCAGGGTAACAAGCATTGGATAGGGAATGAATGAATGAAACTTTATTTATGCTCTGGGGGTACCCAATAGAGCAAGTTAATTTTCATGTTCTGCTCAAAGAACATGATACATACATTTGGAAAGGAAAAGTTAATTTACATAACAATGAATACAACAGTAATATTTATAGTTAGACATAAAGTAAGTTTTTACAAATTGATTTATGAGTATTTAAATAACAAAATAATTTGACTTCCTTCTGGGTGTCCCCTCCTCACTCTTCGTATGGCTGTATCCTCTTCTCTTCTTCTGACATGACCAAGCCATCTTATTCTCCTGCTTCTAACCACGGCCACAATATCAGGTCTTCTGTATAAATCTCCGAGTTCTTTGTTTTTCTTTATTCTCCACGTTGCTGCTTCAAGAGTTGGCTTCAAGAGTTCAAGATATTCATCTTAATATCTTGTTTTCAAAAGTTATCAACTATTTCTTTGTGCACTTTGTAAGTGTCCACACTTCTGACCCATACAAGAGAACAGGTTGGATAATCACTAGGTATATCCTAATTTTTGTATTTCTTGACAGAAGCCTGACAAACTCCAGGAACACCTATTGGTTACATTTAATCTTACTTGTATTTCTTGGTCCATCCTATTTTGACTGGTGATAGTAACTCTCAGATACTTGAATTCTTTAATTACTGCAACTTTGTGACCCATGACTTCCAGCGTTGAGTTGATTGGCTCTGCCTCTCTTGCTATTTTGCTACTCCTAGGATTGCTAATGAGGGCGCTAGTAGAAAGAAACCAGGAATATGATATTAGTATTTTTGCTTGCTTTGTAATGATGAATTCGTTAAGAGGTGCAGTGTGAGAGATATGTCTCATCATTCGTCCTTCACTCCTAAGATCGATTGACTAAAGCCCTCCACCCTTCCCTTGTCTTGGAACCATGTCTTGGACATTTGTGATAAAGGAAATAAGATTCTTCATCTTCTAAAGCTGCAAAGGAACAATCTTCCTGTTTCCTCTAGAGTTATGCTTGTTAATTGTCTTATCTTTCCAGTTTTGGATTATTGTGTATTGGTTTACAGCGATTTAAATAATTATCTTGATAAGACCCCGGTGACTTATAAACTGTTCCTGTTACATTTATATTTCACTTACGCAGAGATGAACATGTGTCAAACATGTGTCTCTCATGTGTCAACATGTGTCAACATGTGTCTCTCGGTTCCCGAAGGAAATACTTTTTGGGGTCTTTTCTTTTCACCCTCTTCCATAATCGGAATCTTACCTACCTCTACGATCTATTTACCCCCAGAATAAGTCTTTCTCAAATATGAACCCGATCTGACCCTACCTTTCTTCACATACCCCAAGCCCGTAATAATATTTACTTCAATTTTATTCTACTTAAGAAAGCTTAGTGCATCATAAACTTTTCGTTGTTGTCAGGATAAAATACCCGAGGTTCAGACTTCGCAATCGTTCTGAATAAGTTCTAAGTAAGATAAGTTCTACCTACAACGTGTACTAAAATGGTCAAATTGGGATAATCCAAAGAAAAAAGACATAACGCCCATTCAATCATGAAAAAAACCCTATCTGATAGTACAAACATTATATAGTCTAAATAACGTAGCAGTAACATGAAATGCGAAATTTATACGTTCATAACCATTTGCAAATGCAAATAAAGTGTTTTCTAACACTTTATTTACACCCATTATAGGGTGGCTACTGATATCCAATTTTCAAATCCCCTGACCTTTCCCTGACTTTTCCCTGATGGATTCACCAATTTCCCTGACCGATCGCCAAAAGGTCACCCATTATTGGAATATTTTTTTTCTGCTGAATTAAATTTTCGACGGCAGCTTTAAATTTTCTAATCATCGCCTCGTATTTTTAGAACTGCAAGCATTGTATTCACTATAAGCCAGAGTGTGCTCCAGCAGCTACATCTCGACCTGAGTTTCGGAAGTTAAATTAAACGCGAGGTAAAATTTTCCGAACAACATAGCCTCGGATTCCTTGTGATGAGCGTAATACATTTTGATCATCACTTTTTATACAACTAGGCAAATATCGCAATAAGGATGTGCAAAAAGGGATACATTGTACGTCTGATTCACAACTAAATAACTAAGATTCACAACTAATAACATTCACAACTAAATACTCCACAAATTAATGGGGCTTATTCCAAGCACGTCAGCGACGGAGGTTAGTTTTAGTTGGTGAAATGAAGGGCGGAAAAGACCGGCTGATAAACGTAATGGTAGAAAAATAACGAGGATTTCTATTCCAGTTTCTCCCTGACTGTTACGAGAAATACCTGACTTTTCCATAAAGTCAAAATTCCCTGACAAGTCCAGGTTTTCACGGTTTTCCCTGACGATCGCCACACTGCATTACCATATTAGTGGATGAAAAATTATACAATCATGGAAATTTACCGTTGTATTTCAGTCATTACTCACATTATGCCTCCTCCTCCTCCCGTATCCCGCAATGGCATATTGATCTTTATCTTGCAGTAGGTACTCCTTAAATTGTCATTAAATTGAGAATTGAAAAAGAATTTACATATCCTACAAAAAACTTATCCATAAGACCACTGCTTCCTAGCAGTATGCTGCTGATTTCATTCTGACGTTCTCTTGGTTTATTTACGTACATTGTCTTACCACCGTTGAGTAATTCCGTTTATTTCTAGCGAAACATTTGACTGCATTCGACGTTTAATTACCCTAATGGCTCCCCTTTTTACCTCCCCCACCGATCCTCTACCACTGTGTGTCACCCCTTTTCCTCGTATTCACTTCTTCGCTTCCCAGCTTTACGCATAAGGGTGCAAATGTGGCCGAAGATCGATACCTTGTACGTGTTCATTTCATTTCATTTCCCAGTGACGCGGCAATCGGAGGCATGACGAGCGATCGCTTTTTATTTCTTTTTTTAAAGGAAAAAGGCAAGGAACGGTGGAGTAGTAAGGTGTCTACTCTATCGTGGTCTTTTTTACATTCTTTTCTGGGTACAGCGTCGTAAAAAACCCAAGTGGTGACGAATCGCTCTAGATCGGAAGGCTGGCTTAAAAGCAGAGGCTTGAAAAAATCGAAAAGGAAACCTGTGGTTCTCTTGATATTGCTTACGCGTGATATTTGTTTCTGCAGTACGATTAGGCTATGGACATCGGAAATTTCATAATTATACAAAACAAAGGAGGAAGGTTGTTTAGAATTTTGTTTGCCTGAGGGCCAGTTAGGCCCGGAGGTACAACCTCCCGAATCGCTGACAGTACAATGCCATGTTTCACCCAAATTTGTACGTGAAATGGCTCCAATCCGAATCACATAATTGGAAGAAGATGTTTCCCTAGTCAGTCAAGATACAATATTCGACTCTTTCTATTTAAAATTGAGCCGATATTTTTAAGAGCACGAAGTGATTACTGAATCATTACATGTGATGCATAACAAATATTTTGTATGGCAGAAAATCTCATGAATTTAGTTGACTGATTTGTTTCACTCCGAACGCAATAAAATCGCTTTTCCGTTTGGAGAATTTACGAAAATAACTATTGGGAAGTTCGAAGTCTATATTTTGGAAAAATGAATTTTTTTAGAATGCAGACGATCTTTAAATAATTATATTTCTGATGCAAACTATGCTTCAGAACATTCAACTTATTTTTCATGTCTATTTGGATTACATAGCTGTAATATATCCACATGGATGCAGCTCGTAATATCAGCCAAATATCTCGTTAAGCAGCCTAAGGCCGAAGACTAATAAAGAAAATACTGACTGGTTTCATTTGAAAAATAAGATTTGTTTCGTTATCTTTGGGCAAAATTTATTGAATTATATTTTAGAGATATCGTGATCCAACTACCTAACACATTATTCTAAACTAGCTTCAAGCATTCCATTCTAAGTGTTTAATGCCAAAATACTCGCATCAGGCGTTATTTTTTTCCCCATAAGCGGCTTTACCGTGTTGACTTGAGATTTACTACAGAAATTTTTTCCTCTGCTAAAGAAGAGCCATTTGTTGCTATCGATGAAATTTGCTTCACATAATGACGTTGAATTAGAAGAAAAACGAAATTTTGGCTGATTCAGGCAAACTTAACTTATTTATTTAAAAAAAAAACTTATTTAAAGATATCAATTGTTTTAATTTTTCCAATGACATGGTAGTTGCGATAAGAAACAACCGTTTAGTCCAAATGCAAATTACGTTAAAGGAGAGGAGCAATTATAATTTATTAAAGATATTAACACAAACAGATTATCACTTATTTGCGGTGAATGATGTGTAGAATATACTTTCTTCGGTTGCTTTCAACATATTCCGAATAAAATATCTTTTGCATTTAAGTCGGCGTAACATCATGCGCCTCAACAAAACCATGCGCTTCTTCATTCGTCTGATTATACATACGATCATTTTCCGTAAATGAGACCATTGGCGATGTTTGTGCATGCAGAGAAACAAATGCCGCCAAAATATTATAAGCTTTCCTTCCATCTGAGGCAACACAGGTGAATAAAATGAATTTTTACTGATTACTAGATGGTCAAATGGCTTTGCACTAACAACATAGATTCAGCGAAGTGCGAAACAAAACTAAGATCATACTAGAACGTAGATTACGACGGTTTAGGACCCTAGGTAATAAATCGAGCCCAGGTCGTACTTGATGATTCTGTTCTCCAGTTAGAGCTCAAGGACTTTGTCTCAAAACAATCTAACAAATTACAAAATATACATAGACAAGAAGCAACATAGTGAGTAAATGTAGGTTTTGAGGAAAAGACGTTTGGTGTTTTCAAAATAAGAATTTATACAAAAAAATACCAAACTTTGAATTAATGACGTCACCGTTGTAGTGTGCTGTTGCTGTTTCCTTCACCGGTGGATATGTGGTTTGACATTAGACTTTTATGTCCGGTGATATCGAAATAAAATCTAAAAAAGCTAAAAACAAAGCTCAATTTTTCAATCTCGCAAAGCTAGATAACGGGTGCATATGTTGCAGACAATGGATATCATCAACAAATTAGTAAAACAGATCATGTCCTAGAAATTTGGAGGAAATTGGAGGGGTGAATAAAGCGACTAGTCGTCCCAATCGACGTGGTATGACACAGATGCAGACGACGCTGGACCCGAAATTTTGACAGAAAAAACTCGGTCGACACATAAGCGATAAAATTCCGTGAATTCGGAATCGGAAGCCACCAACACTGATGCCCGGTTTCACCAAGCTCTCGATAATCGACGATCAGTTGATCGGCGTCAACTCACTGATTGGGGATCAAATCTCGCATCCGTTTCACCAACAGTTGATCGTTGATCAAGATCGGCGATCTTATGATCGGCAATCATGTAACGTAAATGTTCTCATAGATTCGTAAGATGCTTGCCTATTGGTGGTCATCGTCACGTGACCTCTGTTTAATATATTTCCAGAGAGCCGCGATATTATTTAAATGTCTTTTGCATGCAATGTTTCATTTCGGTATTGGAAAATTATCTGTCGCTTTACTTAGAGGGATATTATATAAATATGTTGGAAAATAAAATAACGCTCGATATGAAACATATTAGGAATAGCGGAAGGATTGGGATGAATTAGTACGATCATTTAGTGCCACGCAAAAAGCTCATCAAGAACATACAAGCAGTTGAAAAACTATTATGAACAAAGGACTGCGAAGGGATAAGAAAAGTGTCAATCGTAAATATATGTTCTCAAAAACTGTTCTTCCGATAACGGATGAACAGTAATTAATAAAAATTGAAATATTAAATAAAAACTTACAAAGAGATGTACTGCAATGGATTCAAGAACAAAAAACTTGAAATTAAATTGAAAAAGTTAATCTGGCAAAACTCGGGGAATTTGTGCCTTGTAATTAAACTATTTTTTAATAATCCCAACCTTACTTAACAAGACCATTGAAAAATGGTCATGTTTGTAGATCATGTCCAATCTAGTATGGAAAAATACAACTATGTATCTCTACCTAATAACTGTAGGGTCATGAATCCAAGGTAGATTCTCTGCTGAGTATTACTTAGCTTTTCTTTTTATTTTAAAATAAGTGGTTACCGAAAGTATAACACTGACCATTTATAATTATGAAAAAGTGGAAATAGCTCTTAATAATGACCTATGCTTTTTTACAAATTGTATTGCATTAATTTTCTTTACAGTCATGCATATAAGCTGTTGTAAATGAACCATTAAATAAGGTATTCTCCTCTGAAGCCCTGACGGCTCTTCCATTCCAATTAGCCAATTGACAATTAACTTCATGAAAGTGTCAAGCATTCACAAAAAAACTCTAGACATTCATCATCTTTAAATTTTTACTATACTACTTAAAATTCTATAGGCTAACATGAAAACCAGAACGTTATCTATTTTGACCCGTGGTCGTTAGCATGGTCATGAACACCTCTTAACTACCCCAATACAGCACTCCATTATATAAGTAATTTAGACGTGAGAAATGTTGTAATGACTTTCCCTTCCCGTAGCAAGGTTCAACCAGGGAGTGGGCAACGATAACTTAGGGCACCCAAAAAAATTCATCGCTAGTCTCCCTGTTTTCAAAATCTGTTTGCTAAAAGCGTTTAATTTAATCAAGCACTGTCACATATAGAGTCTGGTCATCTGACCACCAAATTGTTCAGCCTCAGGCTAAAATCGTTATAAAAACAGTATTTTCTATTACTAGTCAATTCTGCCACTTGTACCATCCTGTAGAGATGATTAGTGTGTCAGCATAGTCTACAGTTCCAACTACCCCAGAAAATCCAGCGATTAGTCCCCTTTTTCCCGAAAACTCTCTCTATCTCTCTCTCAAACGCCACTCCGAGGTCTTCCCCATCACAGCGGCGTTTTTACGCTCTTCGACGACTGAAAAGGGGCGCGTAATGTTGAGTCGCGTCATTTGACGCAAACGCCCATCGGCGAAATTCTGGGATTTTATGCGTCAAATTTGATGGAAGATGAGGGAAAAGGTTGACTGAAATTAGTTTTCGGACTTGATTTAGGTCCCGATACATATTGACCTTTATGACCCCACTTTAGGCGTGGCACTAACAGCTGAAGTTGAGAAATTGAGTCGGGGAAAAAAGAACGTTAACCGTTCGTCTGAAGAACACTACCATGAAGATAACTCTCTCATTCGTCTCCAATCAGTAAAGGCTCTAAGTTGAGCAATACTTGGGTCAGTCAATTTGGAGAAGACGAAGACCGATTTTTTTCTTGTAGCAATTTCAACGAATTTCACCGCCGCATTGGCGACAACTTTGAAAACCGTCACACTCAATAGGTACGTTACCACGTTGCACATAGCCACCTAGTAACATTTTTTTAATATTAACCGTCATGGAGAGGATACAGATGTCTTGATGTTGTTTTAAAGATGACCAATCCGAAGCATCCTAGTGGATAAGCATTTGTCTCCAGCGACAAAAAAGGGCAATAAAATTGTACGCTCCTGATGAAATGGTCTCTTATTGTATACGGTGGAGAGCGGTGAAATTTGTTCAACTCTATGGATCTCACATTTTAAAATTGCAGAAATTCTTGGACATGAAACACTATGACATGACATAAACCTTGGACATGAAACTATAGAAAAAATTCCAGTGACATTAGGCTCAAGGTTCGGTGCTCCTCACATCTCTCAGTCTTTGTCTTCTTCGGTATCGCAATCATTACACTCCTTTGAAAGTCCTCTGGAAGTGTTCCGCTTTGGTAGCTATTTCTGGTAATCTCGTAAAGATTATCCTTGGCTTAACTTCCGAGCGCTTTGATAATTTCTCCATTGATGTCGTCCTCTCCACGCACTTTTAGCCGAGGGCTAAACCGAAGGTTTAGCCCTCGGCTAAACCTTCGGTTTAGCGGCGAAACTAAATATTCGGCGAAACTAAATATTTCAACATGTGCCTATGAATATACGGGCTATAGCAGCTGAAGATTCTGCTGCGTGGTGCTCTGTAGTTGTGCCCTATTGTTCTACGTGAACTAGCCCAAAGGGCTAATGTTTGATTTATCCGCGTAGGCCTAATAGTGTGAGTGAACAGCGCTTACTGGTATTGCTTTTGAAAGCCAGTTTAATCCCTTTGATACGGCAACTAGTCATCAACGGTGGGAAAATTGGCCTAATATTAAAGAATTTCTTAAAAATCAATCCGAAAATCAAAATTTCCGAAGCGGTCCCTTTGTCAATATTTCAAAAACGCAAAATAAAAGCCACGAGGAATATATTGGGAAATAATTTTTATCCACTATTGCTAAATTGACCGAAATTCAAAAATGCTAGCATATTGATCGATTGAATTTTCTTTAGCAATGGGTAGTTATACGGAAAGATAGACATTCACTCGCTAGTTTCTTGTGCAAGTGACTTGCACGTATAAACGATTCCGCATGTCTGCTGGCGGAAACTTAAAAAGTTTCGGAAAATCGTTTGCAGAAGCGTATTTTTACCGTGTGGACGGCAACTAAACCGACTCTGCACAAACTTATGAAAACGTTTTCGTCCAGTGAAATCCCACTCAAGCTCGTGCAGAAGTAACTTGCCAATGTAAACTCACACTAATACCGCCATGCAGTCCATCAAAGACTAGGATAAAAATTCAAGGATTCTGGTAAATATTCTAATTATATAATATCTCAAAGGTGTTTTTTGTCGCAACGCCATAACTCCCATAATTCTTCATCAAAATTAATGATTCAAACATCGTTTAAAAGATTATGTTCCCCGCTATTGACGAAAATAGACAAATGATTTAAAATTAAAGTTTTTGTTAAAAAATGACATAGTGTCTTGAGACACTGCCGACTCTTAAATCGTTCGTCAAACTATCAATTTGTGACAGGGAATTTCCAAAAAAGCCTGAGACAAGAATGATTAAATGAAGCACTAGGAATGTAGAAAATACTTCCACCTTGAAAGCTAGGCCACAAATATTATGAGCTCTTGACTTTGTAGAAAGAATCGTTAAAAATGGGAATGTTATGAGAGAAATTTTACAAAATCACGTTAGATTATCGCATTTGTTTATTATGTAAATACCAAGGTATATGTTATTTTTTCACGGAATATTCACTAGCTCATCCCCAATAACAATTATGCACTGTTCAAATATCGAAAAAACCAAGATTTCCCAGTTTGAGTAACGATGTAATTGCGTGTCACTGAAATTGGTTCATTTTATATCCTTAAGCTTCAATTAACGTCGTTTCAGGCATTAAAACGTAGATTCACATAATACTGAGAGGGTTCTCGAACAATCTGTTTTTACTATGAGAAAATTCCAAGGTCCACCAATTTTCCTGCATTCACTAGATAACAATTTCTGTACGTCTGGGCTCTCTTCCTCCTCGTATCGGTAATTTTTTTTTCCTCCCTCAATTGCTGCCAAAAGCGATCTATGAACTGACAATTGTTTACAAGTTTTATTGTTTTTACCACGCTTATAATTTATTTATGATTCGTAAATGCGTCGAAATTGTACTTCTTCGATAAGCTGCAACATGCCTAACGAGTAATTGCATAAGTACGCAACTTTCAGAAGACATGAAAATGCTCGCGTTTACCTTCATCACATTCTTATGGCATTCGAATTTACTACCCCGGACTAAGTTCAACTCCTTACTTCTGGCAGAACAGTAACAGTATCAGTTTCTTCATTTTTTCGCGCGTTCACATCTTTCCAAGATAATATCACCATAAAATAGGCCTTCCTATCTCTATAACAAACGGTCATTTGCATGAACTCCATTGTTTACAAATAGGATCTCCCGCCACTTTCGCACGTATGTTAATCGCGTAACCACGGCGATTCGGTGATGTCATCGGGGGTAAACGCTTTAAGCGTAAATAAACTGAGGTCGAAGGCTCCCTCACACTTAAAAATCCATCCTTCATCTCTTGATAATAAATCTCTCCTCACATTTCGCCTCAACCTCAGCGAAGGCTCCCTCGTGAGGTCAGACTCTCGTTAAGGGCCTTAGTCTCCTTTGAAAACTGTCCACTAGGTTTCTCCTGTTCGATTCACCTCAGCACTCCGTCGTGGTTTAATTCGCCTGCAGTACCAAGTTTCGAAAGTAATCCACTCCAAAAAGAACCATGCTAAATTCGTTCGATCAAAGATTTTTGTCACCGTAAATGTGAATCGAGTGATAAAAAATACTAAAAACTTTTGTCGCAAAATTTCAATATTTTCGTGAAAGGAATTCGCCGACAACAGATGAAATAAAAAACAAAAAACTGATACAAATCATGGCCTGTATGTATAAGGGCAAAATTAGTCCGGAATCGGTACAGCTGACTGAAGCAGACGATGCGACAATCATGACGAACCACTATTTCACGGAGGGAAAAATCAACCGCCTAGTACGGGACGATAACCACCTCCCTCCCTCGATATGAAACAAACATTTTTAGAAAGTTAATACTTGAATATTTGTGAGTTTTGAAGGAACTGGATGATCAAGACACCTCGAATACGCCGCGAGCATTTGGGACCCTGGTCATAAAGATTAATCCAAAAACATTAACAAAATACAAAGGAGAGCAGCGCGCTTCGTTAAAAACTGCTACGAGTGTACATATAGTGTATCACAACTGTTTGAGGGATTAGGGTGGGAGCCCCTAGAGACTCGGAGGCTGCACGCTAGGCTTAGGCTGCTTGAGATATTCAGAACTGATATTTTTCAGAGTGACACAGGGAATATTATTATGACTCCTCACCACATATCTAGGTCTGGTACATGCGATAAAATGAGAGATACACTGCTGAACAGATAGGTACAGAAACTCGTTCTTTCCGCGCACAATAAGCGACCACAATAAAAACTGAGCTCCTCCAAATACACTCTCATAGGACATGTCACCATTTCATCTCCCAAAACTTTTCATCTTTACACGGCTGGTGACCTACCACCCCCTGCCACACGACTATGCGGCGGCTCGCGGGATAGTATGCAGATGTAGATGAAGAAGACTGCTGGACATAACTGTAACAACGCAGTCGATTCGAGCGGCAAATTGTCCTCTGTGCTGCCAGAAATGTTCAAACTGAAACCAGTTAGCCATAATAAATATATTTTACTATAACTGGTCTTCATGTTTAATGGTGTCTACAAAAATCATTAAAATTACGTACCCGACGATTAGTCATTAATTTAAAACCGTCTATTTCGTTGATTCATTCAGGCTGAGGATTGTTTTACCTGCATCCAGCGGTCACATTCTTATGCTGCCATAATTTCATGGTGACCGCTAAACACAGGATTCACTCATTTCATTTCTCTTCATCCAAAATTTTGCATATTATTCACCCTTCTCTAATCTTCAGCACTAGAGTTTTAATAATTGTCATATTATAGATTTTTTCCAGCGCAGCAAGTCAAGCAATTCAGGTTTAAATGTGATTTTATGAAGTTGGACACGTAAGCAAGAAGTATACGTGCAAAAGTATACACAATTTTTTATCACAATATGTCAGTTGGGAGTTTTCATAGAATTATATCGCATGATGTAGACTTCGTTTCCATTTATTGTTTGTTTATGTACGATAAATAAATTGCCAATCATACATCAATTAATAAACAAACAGTACTCGTCGGAAATCGTACATGAAATAATTCATCTTCGATCTAACGATCCAGCGAAAGAAATTAGAGTAAAATATAATCATCGCAGTGAAGATAGAATGAGGTACAGCTCTGAGTTATAAATAACAACTAGCTCGTTCACAGCCATACGGCGTAAGACAAACGGCGATGATCTTCAATTTATCTTACTTCTGCTCACTAAGGGGAGACTACGTGGCGGTAATACCTGGGCTAATTCGCGGCATCCTCTAAACTAACTCCGATGCACACTGAGTTAAGTTGGTGTAACTTGACATACCGAGACGAGTCGAACACACTCAGGGAAGCACAAGTAGAGGGCATTATCAAAATTGCTCCCACTCCCTCGGCCGGCCGCTGCACGGAACTGTCTCGCCCGACATCGTGCATGCGATCACGGAATGCATGAAATCACGCCACCACCCGCTATCGATGACCGCCTCCAATCCACTCACTCGAGTATAGCGCCAATTCAAACCCCTTCAAAGCACACCTCAGCTCCACTCCGACAGAGGATTCGATGCATTTCTTACCTTTTTGACCGCGTCATAAATCGCCTTCGAATAACACCACCGATATACATACATCGGAAGCGAGGCAATCAATACACCAGAGAGGAGTACTCGTAAAACCGCAATCCGGGAGAGCAGCACCGCTAGTTTATCAATCTAATGATCTCGCGAAATCTGTTGGCAGACGGAAGCGGAGAACGCTATGTCACGCAGTTGGCCTCACCATTTGTCACAAGTAGTCGTAACGGTTGGCGGGTCATGACTCCCAAAGGGTATTTCTCCATAAACTCCCAATTATTTCTATTTCCCAAAATACAAAACTCCCAATACTACATTATATCCCCTTCAATACGAAACTGCCAAACTATATAAAATGTTTTTTACTTCCTTATGTATTTTCCGTTGCTACGTTCGATTGACTATATTTTGTCGGCCCCGGTGGCGGCGGGGTTAAGTCCTCGCCTGATAACCCGAGGGTCGCGGGTTCGAATACCGCCTGGGTAGGTTAGCCACTGCCCAGGACATGTATGTTTGTGCATATTAAAGAAATGAGTTCATGGTAAGAGAGGGCTGTACAGTCCAAAATTTCCTCAAAATAAAGACAAATTATTATTATTTATTTATACCATAACCATGGCCGAATTTATCGTTAAAGATAATCGCGTATATTTACACATTGAAGGGTTTTGTGCATTTACGGCAAAATAAGGGCATGAGGCATTGTTTATTGGAGGTTTCGAGAGTATTTCGCATGCAACGCTCGAGTAAACACAAGTACAGCAGGTGGTCCTGGAGTTGAATCCGGAGGAGGTCCGTTGAATCATAACTTTTGGTACGCGGGAAAATTTTAGGCGACTCATGAGAGCTCGTCCATGTTTCCTGGACGGCACTTTTAAAACTGCTCCCGATATATTTTTTCAACTATTTGCAATATTACGATCTGTTCAATTAAGCTATTGATTCAAATTTCACTTTCTGAATTACTTAACACAA
The DNA here is from genome assembly GCA_963169105.1 of Ceriagrion tenellum. Lineage (NCBI taxonomy): Eukaryota > Metazoa > Arthropoda > Insecta > Odonata > Coenagrionidae > Ceriagrion > Ceriagrion tenellum. The sequence continues at coordinate 3,829,944 of OY720644.1, forward strand.
TAAATACTTTTTTAAAATTTTTCAATTTTGGGATTGTAGTATTTTGGGATTTTAGTATTTTGGGAAATTTTGTTCCTTGGGAATTTTATGAGTTAGGAGTAAGTGACTGGGAATTTTGTATTGGGAGAAATGTTTTGGGAGTTAAGACCCCCAATCGTCGTAACAATCTACTGTGATTGTCATTTGAAGATCAATTGAAAGAACTGACTCAGTGATTTGGATGGCGTATAAAGTTTTCAACCTCCGGCAGGTACGACCTCCATTCTCTCATTTACATCTTCATGTGTACTAACCAGCGAGCCTCCCATGGGCACGAGGCAGGGGTTGATAGGATTTCGGACGTGTAAAAGTTTTAAGTAGACAGGTGATAGGGTAGGGGAAATGGTGAAGTGTACTTTGGGAGTGCACTTTTGCATGGGAGCTCACTTTTTATTTTGTTCACTTACTGCGAGTAAAAATAAAACGAATTTTCGTGCCTTTTTGATCGGAAATGTAGCTCTGTTATTTAATCGCTTCTATGGGGCCTAAAGGCTAGGATGGGAATAGAGAGTACATACCTAGTACAGAGAGGAAATCGTCTCTTACCCGCTACCCGTGTTACTCTATGGGAATCGATTATATTCCTCATTGAATGGAAAGAGGGGACTGAATCGAATTCCACACTTAATTTCACCAACTGACTCGGGTTTCGCAATATTGTGCCATTTTTTCCAAGGTCTTCTTCCTCGATCGTTTGACCAAATAAAGTTTAGAATCTGAATTAGTAAACTCTTTCAGTAAAGGACATTTACATAAGAAGGAGCCATTAGTATTTATTCTTTCTCTTCCAGAAAGTTTTCTTAGCCTTCAAAAACTTAAGCGACTAATAATCGACACTTATTTACAACGGATTTTGATGATCTGTTTCCATTTCATCCAGTGAATTCAATAGGCGACAATTTTCAGATGTTGAGGGCATCTGACGCAAATCATGCACAATTCCTTTGGATAAAACAATGGTGATTTTCACAACCGTCTGAAAACGGCAACCGTCCCATGAAGGTGAATTTTTGAAGGTTATAAGGTAGTAATGTCCATAATTAGGAGGAGAAAATTTCTGGAGATTGTAGGTCACTAATTCACGTATAATCTTTCACTCTTTCGCCAACGTTTCGCATCTTCATTTATGCATCATCAGGACAACAATGAAAATTAATAATTGTATTGTACATCAAATGAATCCAGTTTACAATTAAGGTATTTAGTTTTTTTTAAAATATGTATGCATGTGATTTTTGTTATTACCTCAGAGAGAGTTCCTTTTGAATGACTTTTTGTTGATGCATTCGTTGCTATTTATTATTTTCTTGCCAATTGTTATAAATTTAGGAGTTAAAAAATAAGAATACAATTAAATGTTGGAAAAGAATATCAAATTATAATAAATTTTACTTAATTTGGCGATGTCAGTTTTTTATTGCAGGATTTTGTTTTTTGTGATGTATATCATATCTTTAAATAATCTTTAGCATAGGTTGGTTTCTATATCTATTACTTTGGTTTCATGGAAATTAAATGTGTGGTTATTTTTGATTGCATGATCTGCTAGTGCACAATACAGCTATTAATTTTCATTGTAGCCCTGATGAAGCATAAATGAAGAAGCGATCGTTCGTGAAAGATTACAAGTTTATACATGAATTATGACCTACAATATCCAGAAAAATAATTTCATATAAAAAAGAGGTCAGGAAGAAGAATCATCTAGAGGAGAAAATTGACATTTGTGACGACTTTGATGTTCCTCAATACAACGCATACCCAAATGTCCCAATCACGGACTTAAAATATATGTCACAATTAAGCGGTTGAAATCTCCATGAACATTGTAATATATACAATACAAGAAAAAAGTTTTTTTACTTTAGGCTTGATTAAATTATTTTTATGACTTGAGTTTACGGCGCGGGATTCGAAATTTAAGTGAACATATTTTAAGAGAAAAAATACGTGTTTTTTTCTCAGCAATATACCTTGATATTTGTTACCCACCATTACACTAGCATGAAAGTAATTATTCTGGGTTTATGAGGAAATCTGTGCATATCCAAATTAATTATTTCGTGGTATACATATCGAGAGCTACAAGGCTATATGTCAAAATAGAATTTAATTGCCAAGAAACCACATCGATAAAATGCAATGTATTCGCTCCTATACATGCATGTGGTAAAATTTTAGGGGCGTCTTAGGGCCGTATTCATAGTCGTTACCTGGGTGTCCCCCAGGTGTGGGGGAACCCCTTGGCTCAGAAATGGTATTCATAGTCGTTACCCAGTCGGACTGTTGTCCCCTAACCCTCCCCCAGGCCGTCGATTTCCTGGGTAAGGCATGAAGCTTACCCAAAGCTCCCCTAACGCAGTACTAGTTTCCTCGCGTGGGACGAATGGATACTACTGTACTTATGGAAGTACACGATAATATCAACAACTTTCCATAGTAACGTCTTCTATTAAAAAACACGGGTACTTATTGAACCACCCCAAATTCCTCACCATTCATAATGCATAAATATTTTAGTAATACTTTAAACATTCTCTCATATTCCTTCAATCATTTTTCTTCTACATCGTGTAATAGTATAGTATATTATTTGTGAATTTCTCTCGGGATTCACACCGGGTTAAATTTTTGGCTGCTGCCAACGTTTCGATGGATTTACACTTCCATCGTCATCAGGGTAATGATGCCCCTGAGGGCCGCCTGCGTTCTCCCTTATATGAGGTCTTGGACGGTTACATCTGACTGACCATTGTTGTTTCTTCTTTCCGTTCTTATTTTTTAAATTAACGGTTTCCACCCTTGATTTATCGAGTGCCCCGAGTCCCCATTTAAGTTATTGGGCTGAAATTGTATTTCAATGGCTTCCTTAAATAGCCTTTCCCAAATAATAACCATTGGCCTTGCATATGACTTTTGCATCACTAAGGGAGATGAGATAGTCCTCCTTTAGGCTACGCTCCGCCACGGCGGATTTATCAGGATGATACAACCTAATGCATCTCCTGTGTTCTATTAAGCGTGTTTCAATTGTGCGGCCTGCTTCACCAGTACATATTTTCCCACATTGGCATGGAATTTGGTAAACTCCCGGTGTCTTGAGTCCAAAATCGTCTTTTACTCGGCAGGGATGAGCTCGTAACTTTTTTGGCGGTTAATGAATAACCTGGATGTTATGTTTATTCAAGATTCTTGATATTTTCCCCGCGACCGTAGAAATGCACGGAACAGAAGCTCTGGGTTTTTCTTTAGTAGAGAGAATTTCACACATAATATTCGCCGGGAAAGTACAAAATCATTTATTTAATATATTATTATTTATAGCGTGCTTGGTTACGGTGAAAAATGAGCATCGAAAAAATACAGAACCATTCAGCGGAACCGATCATATGTATTTTTCCGCGGGATTGTTGCCAAATCTCTTACCCAGGCGACCCCTGGCTGGGTGTTGGGACCCCAAGGTGTTACCTGGCTAGGGGATACCCAGGTAACCCCTAGGAATACGATTATGAATACGGGCATTAGAACGTCACCCAATCGGGTGGCCATGTAACTTACAATGGTATCGCAGGTACGCATTAGGCGTAGGAACATAGTTTGAACACAATTGAAAAACAAAGGAATAGCTTGATACCACAATTCACCCCAACCCACACGACTCCCTGTCTCCCCCCCATTCCCACTATATACACCTACTCCAACCCGTCAAACCGTTCTGCGCATGCGCTCAACGATTTTTAAGATATCGGGAGCAAGGGCCTCTCTGGCTGCGGCGCACGGAAAGGAAATCGCGGTCATACGATACATATATAGTTTAGAAGATGGAGGGAGGGAACGAAGGGTTATAGATAGGGATTGAGAAAGGGGTTGGAGTGGGGAATGGGTTCGCACGCAGGGAGCGCTCAGTTCTTCCGTGAAACAGAAAAGAAGAAAAAGGATTCGATTCGAAAGTCTTCAGCGCGCAATGCGAGCGGCGCAAAAAACACTCGACAAAAGATGACTATCGAAAGGAAGGGAGTATCCCTTCAAACGGTAAATACTGAGATTGTCTTTCAAGCACACAAGTATGAATCAAAGATGCCACCGCCTTAAACAGCATACTTTTACAACAATCAAGGAACAAAACTGTGGTTTCCATTATTAAGGTCTGATTTTAAATCTGAATAACAACCAAAATCACAAAAATGAACGAATCTGACCAATATGCTGCGGATTATTAAATTTCAAAACTTCATTGAAGTTTAAGCCCAGTCGACCATTTAAGGTAGTGCGAGCGAGATAGTTTCCTAGTCAAAATAGAGACCATATTCGAATTATACCTTTTAATTTCACCAGCTGTAGGACACGCGAATTAAATATTATAATATTAATGGTGCAATAATACAGTTTTACATGACAGAAAGTGTAAGTAATCAAATGCAAATATCTAAATAAGTCTTAAACTTGAATCATTTTTTTCGCGCGGTGCGTTTTGAAATTCCTTCTAAACGGAAGGTTTTTTGCGATACCCAAGAACCTACTGCGGTGACAATATGATTAATTATCAAATATAGTTGAGAAAAGATACACACTACGCACTGTTATTTTATTACAATATCTTTCTGTTAGAAATACCTCTTTTTGTAAATAATAATAACAATAATAATTTCTTAATACCTAACAGCTGAAGCATATTACTAGGTATGTAATATATGGACGAACACACAACCACGCCCAGGGAGGTGTAAATGTCCTACCCAGTCGGGAATCGAACCCGCGACCTTCGGTTTGGTAGGCGAGGACTATACCCCGCCGCCACCGAGGCCGGAGAGATGTCTCTCTGGAGCGCATACACGTACCATTTCCCATGTAAAAGGGCTGGTATTTTTTGGTAAATATCTCCGATAGTAATGTGGTAAGGGGTTGGATTTTCGGTGTCGTTGGATAGGTAAGATATTTTTCTTTAAAATGAGACCAAATTCATTGATTTCTTGGTAAAATGATTTTTCCCTCGGACTACCTTAAGGACGAAAATAAAAGAAAACTATGAATCATCCTGCCAAAGAAATTTCTTCACCCATAAAAATATTAGGTCCTCCAATTTATATCGGTTAATAATCTAAAACATTATTTTAGAAGAACAAATTAATTACTAAAATTTGTTAATGACGTCAATTAACAGGATTTGCAGCTAGAGTGACATACAAAATGCTAAGTTTTTTATTGAAAAAATGAACAGATAAGGCATTTTTTCTAATCTAAATAATTTTCACAACGTTACTTTATGCTTATCACCCACAAGATAAAATATAATACATAGCTCTGGTGCACAGGGCACCAAAGAGTCCTTGGCGCACGTTCAGATCTCCGACTTTTTGATGCGCCACTATTCCAGGACTTAAGTCGAAGAAGGCGGAGAGAAACTATCAAAAAATTGTTCACTAACAGAAAAAATAGAGAAAAACTAAGGATGAGTCGAATCCAAACGTCGATTCTCGATTCCACCAATTCTAAGGATTAGAACCGGTATCGAGAATCGTTCAGCTAAAGTCGATTCAGATTCCATCGATTCCAGATAGATAAATATTCAAATCAAATTTCACTTATCACATCATATTTGTCTCAGTAATTTATGGTGCAGGCTATCAATTTGTACTTTTTTATCCATCTCAATTGCTGAGGATAAGTATATTTGCTATATGTTATTAAATATACTCTTTGAGCGACTTTATTGTCTTTGTTATTTTATTTCAGCCAATACTTGAATTTAAATAATATTCGTACGCTACTGGTATATCAATATCCCACCTGTTATTAGGAATGAGTATCGATGGAATCGGAATCGAGAATCGGGAATCGATTTGAAAGAATCGGAAAGGGAATAAAAAAAAGTGGAATCGACTCATCCCTAAGAAAAACTAAAAACGAGGAAAGACTGTCCACCATTCGTAAGCGCTTATCGAATGTCCCAGGACCGCAATAAGAGCACTATAAGGACTGCACTGAGGGAAATGAGCAATGTAAATATCGTACCCAAAGTTCCATCCGCCCTCTAATTAGTACGGATGCATGTCATTTGATTTTCTTGATTCAAGGCTTTATATTTCAACCCATTAATTCAATTTATTAAAAATCATCACTTAGTAAATTTAGAAACAATTATCCATGCACGGATAATTCAAATACCCACTTAATTTCCAAGCGAGCCATGGCATCGAATTGAACGCATATGCAAAAAAAACATCACTCCATTAAATTTTAGATAAAAACCACAGTCATGAAACTCATTACAGTATTTCCGGTGACTCTTAGTAGTTCCTATCTCTTCGCACTTTCATTAAAGGCTAAGTCTGTAGGAAAACAGTTCAAAACGGCGGCATTTCAAATAGAGGGTTCTATTTCATTGCAGAAAAACGCTTATGATTTTCGCAGACACATATCTGAGATAAATTTTCAGGTATTACCGGTGGCCACGGTATCAATGATTTATTTTTTCCGCATATTGTATACGATGACCCCAGCAGGCAACTTCTTCCGAACCTCGAAATGTTTGGCCAATTTTTATTTCTCCATCATTACCAAAAGAGAAGTACTTAGCTTATCAACCACTGATCTTTCATCTCCGACGGCGATATCACTTAGAGAATAATATTGTGCATGTCTTAATGTCAACACGAAGCCAACTACTGCCATATAATTAAGGTTTCTAGTGACTCTTGGGTAACAGGTTCCTAATTGATCAAATATTCGATCCGCAGCCAGTTCGTTCCCAAACATGTATGCCTGAAATTATTATAAATTGTCGCGGCATAGAACAGCAGCTAAAAAATATTAACCCCAACAAATCCCCCGGTCCAGATCAAATACCTGCTCGCGTATATAAAACAATGGCATCAGACATAGCGCCTTACTTAGAATTAATATTTACCAAATCTTTAGTAGATCATGTAGTGCCTAAGGACTGGAGAGTAGCAAATGTCACACCTATATTCAAAAGCGGTGACAGGGAAGACCCTAGTAACTATAGGCCTATTTCTCTCACATCCATTTCCTGTAAGGTATTTGAACACATAATCGTAAGCTCCATTATGAGTCATTTAGATAGGGAGGAATTGTTAATAAATAACCAACACGGATTTCGAAAGGGTAGATCTTGCGAAACCCAATTGGCCCTCTTCGTTCATGACATCTTGCTCTCGGGTGAAAATAATGTCCAAGTTGACGCGATATTCCTCGATTTTAGGAAAGCTTTTGATAAGGTACCTCACGTTAAGTTGCTCTCAAAACTAGAAGCATATGGAATAGATAAAAACATTATTAGTTGGATTAATCAATTCTTACATGGGCGGGAACAAAGGGTTGTCATAGACGGTATCATGTCAAACACAGTTAGCGTTACATCGGGTGTTCCTCAGGGAAGTGTAATTGGTCCACTTTTATTTCTCTTGTACATTAATGATATTAGTAACGTCGTTAAAAGTAAGCTTAGACTCTTCGCAGACGACGCGGTTGTGTATAGGGATATTAACAATTCCGAAGATAGCGACTCGTTAACAAACGACCTACTTGCTATTCATGCTTGGTGCGAAAAGTGGCAGATGGAACTAAACATAAAAAAGTGCGTAGCAGTCAGCTTTTGGAAAAAGAAAAATTGGCCATTTAGGGCATACAGAATTAAAAATACAGAAATTATTCACGCCGAGTCTGTTAAGTACTTAGGAGTCACAATTAGTCACGACCTATCTTGGGGAAAACATATTAGGGAAATATGCGGTCAAGCATATAGGAAGCTAGGCTTTATCAAGAGAGTACTCGGAAAATGTGATGAGAAAGTGAAAGAACGTTGTTATTTTTCAATCGTTAGGCCTCATCTGGAATATGCTGTTAGTGTATGGGATCCATACGAAACGGGGTTGGTATCAGAGTTAGATCGCGTCCAGCGAAGAGGAGCTAGGTTTGTGAAACGATGCTACGATAAGTTGGCTAGAGTGTCTGGACTGTTAGAAGAATTAGGATGGGAATCGCTATCACAGCGTAGATTAAATTATAGGCTTAACCTCCTAAATAAATTTCAGGAAAATCATTTTACTGACGACGTAAAAAACATACTATTAATCCTTCGTACTACGGCAGATTAGATCGCGCCAATAAAATTAGAGAGCTAGATTGTAGAACCGATAGGTATAAAATGTCATTTTTTCCGCGTACCATTCGGGACCATAACAGCTGTGATCGTCGTCATGAATAGTTCGAGTATTGACAATAGGCAGGCAGTTAATCTTTCTCATTATATTCTCCTCTTTCTTATTTATGCATGATGTAAATAATGATGTTCTTATTTATGCATGATATTTTGAATCTGTAGTAGTAGTCTTTGTATCCCTTGCATGTTAGAACGATTGGAGATACAATGTTTCTTGGGTATTAGATTTGTAATTGGCGCTTTGCATGTGTGGTACGCGGGTTTTTAATGTAATGTCGGTGTTCTACCATATCATTCATGCATGCCTGGTGCGAAAGCACCCCCTGCCACACACCCTTTGGGTGGCTTGCAGGGTATGACGTAGATGTAGATGTAGATGAATACGAGGGAAGTATGACAACTCAGTGGCTTAATTCAGCAATGGGGCAAAATGAAACAAAAATGTACCATTAGTCTCTCTTTGGAACACGCCCATGCCACATTTTTCCCGTGGAATACGATTTCTATTTTTTTGCTATTATCTCGTAAAGGAATTCTATACGAGTCTAATAGATATGTATCTCCGGAATGGAGGGATAAGTTTCTTTGAAATAAGGCCAAGGTCATTGAATGCCATGTGAATCAATATCTCGCTCAAGACTATCCTATGGTAGATAAAGTATAAACAATAACTGCTGTTTATTGTTGGAGGCATGCTCAGAGTTAATTGAAGGTTGAATCGATAAAAAATGGACCCAAATAGGCAAGTTTTAAAGTCGGTACGAAGGCTTCCGCGGTGATTTTTTGAGGTCAGTTTATTCGGGTCTTTCCCGCGTTGAACCATATTAACGGACAAAAGTTTCGCTATCGTTGCAGCTAGCATCATAAGGACCTGACGATGCTAGCTGTAACGTTAGCGAAACTGCTGTCCGTTAATATGAATCAACGCGGGAAAAACCTGAACAAACTGACCTCAAGTTTCAAAGTTCTTTTACGCCCCCAAAAATCGTCGGTCTATAAACTCAACAGCTGGATAGGCAGATCCATTGATTGCACCCTTCGTCACCCGCACCCTCTCCCGAAACATCAGAAGCCCCTCAGAAGACAGTCTCATCCCTTTAACAACTAGAGAAACTGGCGGGGACTCTATATACTTGAAAGAAAGTCATGTGTGTTTAATGAGGTCATCATCGCTGAAAAAAGCCTAATTGGCTAATTCAATATTTTGGTAGGCTTAGGGTAGTCCGAGCGGGCTGGCATTTTTTTGGCAAATATCTCGGAAAGTAATGTGGTAAGGGGTAGAATTTTTGATGTGATTGTATGGTGAGATATTTCTCTTTAAAATGAGACCAAATTCATAGATTTTTAAGTAAAATAATTTTTTGCTCAAACTACCTTAAGGATGAATAAAAAATTCTCGGGCTTCTAGCCGAGTAAGATTTTTTGTTGCTAACGTTTCGACGGATAACACTTCCATCGTCCTCAGAGCAGTAATGAGATGCAGGCCTTCCTTCCTGCGTTTATATAGCCGCTTAATCTGGGGGGCATTGTTGTCTCCTTCTTTCCGTTATTTTTTGAAATAACGGTCTCCATTCCCTGCTTAGTATGTACCCAGAGTCGCGATTTAAGTTGTTCTTCTCCAGTCTGATCTCAATGGCTTCTTTAAGGAGACGATCCCAATACATATGGGTCTTAGAGACCACTTGAGCTTCATCAAAGGAGATGATATGATATCAGAGTATGATATCCGGGGTTGATATCAGAGTTAGATCGCGTCCAGCGAAGAGGAGCTAGGTTTGTGAAACGATGCTACGATAAGTTGGCTAGTGTGTCTGGACTGTTAGAAGAATTAGGATGGGAATCGCTATCACAGCGTAGATTAAATTATAGGCTTAACCTCCTAAATAAATTTCAGGAAAATCATTTTACTGATGACGTAAAAAACATACTATTAACCCCTTCGTACTACGGCAGATTAGATCGCGCCAATAAAATTAGAGAGCTAGATTGTAGAACCGATAGGTATAAAATGTCATTTTTTCCGCGTACCATTCGGGACCATAACAGCTGTGATCGTCGTCATGAATAGTTCGAGTATTGACAATAGGCAGGCAGTTAATCTTTCTCATTATATTCTCCTCTTTCTTATTTATGCATGATGTAAATAATGATGTTCTTATTTATGCATGATATTTTGAATCTGTAGTAGTAGTCTTTGTATCCCTTGCATGTTAGAACGATTGGAGATAGAATGTTTCTTGGGTATTAGATTTGTAATTGGCGCTTTGCATGTGTGGTACGCAGGTTTTAATGTAATGTCGGTGTTCTACCATATCATTAATGCATGCCTGGTGCGAAAGCACCCCCTGCCACACACCCTTTGGGTGGCTTGCAGGGTATGACGTAGATGTAGATGTAGATGATCTTCTGATAAGCTATGCTCAGCCAGGGCAGATTTCTCTGGGTGGAAAAGTCTAATGCACCTCCTGTGCTCTTTTATTCGGGTCTCTATCGTGCGTCCGGTCTCTCCAATATATACTTTCCTACTGTTTTTCCAATATATACTTTCCTACTATATATAGTTCTACATGTAACTACATGGAAGCCTTCGAGGAAAAAGCCCTTGCATCAGCCACGCTTAAACCGAAGCGCTATTTCCGCTACGTAGATGATACCTTTATTGTCTGGTCACATGAACCCAAGGCTCTACAGAACTTCCTTAAACACATGAATGAACAACATCCAAACATTCAATTCACGATGGAGATAGAGAAAAACAACAGTTTACCCTTCCTTGATATTTTAATCCAACGAAAGGAGGACGGTACGTTAGGTCACCGAGTTTATCGGAAGCCAACGCACACAGACCTGTACCTTAATGGCCTAAGTCACCACCATCCATCTCAAAAAAGAGCTGTTATCTCTACCCTCCTGCACCGTGCAAACATTATAGCAGACAAGGAAAGCCTCCCACAAGAAATAGAACACCTACGGGAAACATTCCGCAGAAATGGGTATACGGAGAGAGAGATTTCGCTGGCCCTGAATAGAGCTAGTGCCGAGCGCAAGGAGAGCCGCGTTGAAAGTTTTCTCGATCCTGATGTGTCTCCAAGGGAGAAGAAACCCGTTGCAAGAGCTTGTCTTCCTTATGTTTCAACTGTCGCCGGGAAAATCTCTAGGATTCTCGCCAAACGGAATATACTAACCATCCACAAACCACCGAAAAAACTGCGTGGGGATTTAGTGCATGTGAAGGACGAATTGGGACTCAGAACACCTGGAGTTTACCGTATCCCATGTCAATGCGGGAAAGTATATATTGGAGAGACCGGACGCACGATAGAGACCCGAATAAAAGAGCACAGGAGGTGCATTAGACTTTTCCACCCAGAGAAATCTGCCCTGGCTGAGCATAGCTTATCAGAAGATCATATCATCTCCTTTGATGAAGCTCAAGTGGTCTCTAAGACACATATGAATTGGGATCGTCTCCTTAAAGAGGCCATTGAGATCAGACTGGAGAAGAACAACTTAAATCGCGACTCTGGGTACTTACTAAGCAGGGAATGGAGACCGTTAATTCAAAAAATAACGGAAAGAAGGAGACAACAATGCCCCCCAGATTAAGCGGCTATATATACGCAGGAAGGAAGGCCTGCATCTCATTACTGCTCTGAGGACGATGGAAGTGTTATCCGTCGAAACGTTAGCAACAAAAAATCTTACTCGGCTAGAAGCCCGAGAATTTTTTATTCATATTATTCGCCGAGAAAGGACAAGATCTTACATTACCTTAAGGATGCTGGAGAATCGTTGAAAAAAGTTCATAAAACAATGATAAATATAATGCTGAAAAATAATAAGAGACTCCTGTCAAATAAATATTTGTCTTTCATTCAAAAGTAACAGAGTCATCAGACCGCACTTGTGTACTGTGGCCAATTTCATCGTGTCTGGTTAACATGGACTCCTGTCTTATCGTTCACACGATGTTAGCAAAGAATTCGGCTTTTGTATATTTCGTCAGTCAATTTGCTGGCTAACGGGAGTGCTATTGACGGGAAAACTTAGATCGTTTTCATACTGAGAAAATATAAAATCAGAGATAATGAGACGACCTATATATTGCGGCAGCGACTACATTCACGTGATGCGTGGAACGATTATCAATATTTATCAAAGATATCAAAAGCTGTTTTTTAAATAGCATCGAACGGAAGCACTTATTCCTACAAACGTTAGGTGTCACGTTCATGATGCGTCTTCGTCAAAAACCAACGCCAAAATGAAAACACTCAAAAGCTCTTGATACGGATCTGAAGAGCGCTTCTGACGCAAATATTCATGCCGAGAGATGGTGCTGAAAAGCGAGGGGCACGGAGAAAAATCCGAACTAAAAACGTCAAATTCATCGACAGCCCTATTAAAAAGTGAAGGGTAAAAAAATCGTGCCTCCTTGTGACAGCCGCAGGCGCCAATAGGGTTGCGTTGATTTACGACCCGAGAACGGGCGGCGAGGTGTGCCACACTCCGCCCCCCATGCCATGCGCCCCATACATTTACGTGGTACCATTTAAAACTACCTCAGGGGTGTTTGGCACGGAGTGATTTCACAATAAGTATGCACCAACCATCAAACACTATATAACACTGTTACTAGCATACCAGTAAGGTCGTTTTCAACCTAAGTCTGGTATCATTTCCATTACTGCAAGAATGATGAGGTCTACCTCATAAAAAGATGTGGACACACGAAATGTGGTCCCAGGATATTTTTTGGCTCATTAGTAACGGTGAACTCAATGACCCACGATTACGGCTCCAGCCACCTTAAGGTAGTCTGAGCGAGATAGTTCTCTAGTCATAATGGAGACGATATTCGAATTATACATTTTAATTTCACCAGCTGTTGGATAATTGAACTAATTATTGCATTATTTATGGTGCAATAATATAGTTTTATATGACAGAAATTGTAAGTAATTAAATGAAAATATCTAAATAAGTCTTTAACTTGACTCATTTTTTTCGCGCGGTGCGTTTGAAACCCCTTCAATACGGAAGGTTTTTTTGCGATACCCAAGAATCTATTGCGGTGACAATATGATTAATTTTCAAAAGCTTCGTGGCACTAAAAGGTAGAGGATTTTAACATTCAGTCCCAGAAGGAGGAGGTAAATGCTGGTGCAAATTTCAATAGTGTCAGTGCGTATATACAAGATAGTTGAAGAGTTGACTTGGTGGAATTTCGACTTGATATAATGATAATAACTTTGTAATATTCTACACTGTTTTATTACAAGTAAACAAGTCTGACCGGTTTCAATGTATACACATCATCATCAGAGGCAAAATACAGCGTACAGAGGTGGTGGCTTGATATACATACAAGGTACCACACGGGGAAGGTCCTTCTCCTCCTTACTACCTTTCCCGTGTGGTACCCTGTTTTTATATATATATATCAAGCCACCACCTCTGTGCGCTGTATTTTGCCTCTGATTATGATGTGTATACATTGAAACCGGTCAGACTTGTTTACTTGTAATAAAACAGTGTAGAATATTACAAAGTTATAATCATTATAACAGTCAGGGTGGTTCTCACATCAGAAGAGTAAAAGCATGTCGTGAGAACACGACAAAAAGAAACCGAAACCGGACGAAACGCAGGGAGGGATGGGAGTAGGGGCCCGTGTTACGCTACGCGGGCTTAAGGCCTGAACGCAGCCACAGCAGCGGAGAGAGAGGAAAGCAGGGAATTCTGCTGCCATTCCAAAAATCGATGATTTCCCAACCCAACTTCGCCAAGTCTACCCCCCCCCCCCATTCCATATTCCCCGGTAACAAGCGGGCACCCTCCCCGCCCACGGTTCCTCCCTCGCCACGTATCAACTCCCCCTATACGTATATATATTCACGTATTCACGGCTTCACGGTTCGTGATTGCCCCTGGAAATGGGAACAGTGTATTGGGGGGGGGGGGACATACCCCCCCCTTTGGGGGTTATGGTGACGGAGGAAGGAGCGAGCAGGGGAAGAGTAGGGAGCTGCAGAAGCGGAGAGAGAGGGAGAACGTGGCAATGAGTTAATCATTCAGTTAATGGAGAGGCCTTCGGTGAGCGAGGAATTTTCGATCTCGTCCCCAAAGGTGAGTGAGATGGATCGCAGGGACGAATTGCTGACAAAATATCTTCTTTTGCTTTAATTCACCAATTACAATTTGACACCTTTCAAAAAATAATGAGCTCCTCCAAAGAAAAAAAGTAAAATTTTTCAACGGAAGGTTTTTATGAACACTAGATTTTTCTTAAGCCATTATTATTATCACCAGACTAAATTGATGGTGTTAAGCAGGCACGGGACGAGAGTAGAGCTGGTTCTAGGAGGAGAAACACTAGAGACGGTGGACGAGTTTGTTTATTTGGGAAGCAGAATAACATCAGATGGGCGGAGCAAGAAGGAAATAGTAAGCCTCATTAACCAGGCCAAGTTAAGACTTCAACAAGAAAAACAAACGAAAGGTTAGAGAGGCACGATCCACCAGGAAGTAAACCATGCTGATGAGGGGAGATGTGGGGGAGGGTAAAGTGAAGAAGATGACTATGTATAATACGCTCAAAAATTATGGATAGAACAGGTAAAATGGATATTGGGCGATAATTCTCAATGACACCTTTGGGGCCATGTTTTAAAACTGGGGTGACATTAGCGTTTTTCCAGTGTGCAGGAAAAGAACCAATGGAGAAGAACCTATTCAAGAGGATGGAGATGGGGACGCAAAGAGAGGTAGCGGTGCGAGAGAGAGAAAGAGAGAACCAATATTGTCGGATCCTGTGGCCTTTGACGTGGGTAGTGCGGTTAGATAGGTCAAAACTTCGTGGGGGTTGGTAGAGCAAAGGGACTGATGGCATACGGGTTGAAGCTTAGGGAAGGGGAGGGTTGGAGAGGCGGTGTCGAAGTTGGCACAAAAATACTCGTTGAATACTTCGGGACGATGTTCACCTTGAAAACATAGCCCATTAAAGGAAACAGAGGTAGGGATTTTGTGCGACTTTCTCCTAGCACTGATAAGGGTCAAAAATCTTTTGGGATTGACACAAATTCCCTCCGTTATTTCACGGATGTGGTTCTTGTAGTCCCGGCGAATGAGAAAGCATGAATGACGCCGTTGAGTTACAAACAAGGCGCGGGACAGAGGGTTGGGGTGACGTTTCCAATGCTTCAAGGCCTTGAGTTTATTTCTCAGGGCAAGCGTCGTTTCCGGGGAATGCAAGAGGGGCCGCTTTTTAGACAATCGTCGGACGGGTACAAAGTCCTCGATGGTGACGTGGAGAAGTTCGTAGATGATGTCCATGCCCTCCTCGGGAGACCCGCCCTCCAGGAGGGCCCAGGGAAGGAGTGAAAGTGCACGGTTAAGCTCCGGCCATGCGGCTTTGTTCCACGCTCTCAGGATCCTGGGGGGGTGTGAGGAATGCGGCAGCGGGGGAAGGGGGAGTGAGTACAAGGGAGCACTCGAGCGACTCGTGGTCGGACGCGAATATGTTTCTCCCGCCGGAAACAGAGGGAAGTTGGAATGAGGAAAGAACAAAGTCGAGTGTTGCCATATTTCTGGTGGGATAGGGGTTGCACTGGTTGAGCCCAAGCCCGTTAATAAAATGGTGGATGAAAAAATCATCAGTGGGGGTGGCGGCGTGGCCCTCGGTGCGGGATGTCCACTGGATTAAAAGATTAAAGTCCCCAAATAAAATCACATCACCTAGCGAGCGGACATGGAGAACCGAGTTGAAACAAGCCTCGAGGACGGATAGGGTGCTGTTGGGTGGGCGATAAAAGCAACCGATAAATAGTTTCCGACCACAGTTGTTGTTACTTTTAGTTTGAATCTCCATCCAAAGTATCTCACAGCTGGATTCAAGATCTGTCCGCCGAATAGCAGGGATGCTTGCGTCAATGGCCAAAAGTACGCCCCCACCGCGAGAGATCCGGTCCCGACGGAAAATTTGGTGAGATGAGGCAAAATCCAATTCACAGTCTAGGACTTTGTCGCTACGCCATGTCTCGGTAAGCGCAATCACATGGAAGGTGAGTTTATCGATATGCGCGGCGAGGTTCGAGAGTTTGTTAAGAATGATCCTCGTATTCTGGTAGTAAAAATTGCACAGCGGACCAGGGTTAACACTTACATCGCCGGCAAGAAGTAGTAGGAGAGCGAGGCGTTTCCACATTGAAGATGTCCGCACAGATCTTCGGCGAAGAAGAGAAATGGAATGAAGAGGTCGTCCACGAGGCCAGCACTCGTCATCGGTGACAGCACACGAGTCGCCCGGGCAGGGCGCCAGGGATCGCCGAAAGATAGAGTGGGCAAGGGGGAGGCCACATGGAGGTGAACAGGGAAACACAAATCTTCTAGTAGAGAACAGGAAAGACATGGAAAGATGAGGATTGATAATAGTAGAGGGGGAAGGGACTCACACGTACACAAGAGAAAAAAACTTGCTGAAAAACGAAGTTGCACCAGCAAAAAGCACAAAAGAAGCGGGATAGCAAACACACGCGTGACTGTAGCTGCGGCCATCTTGGGACGGACTGGTGATTAATTTAAGGATTAGGAAATTGCTATTGAGGACTTTCGTACGGAGCGTTCCGCTCTATGGTAGTGAGACCTGGACAATTGGAAAGAGAGAGAAGGAAAGAATGGAAGCATTTGAAGTGTGGTGCTATAGGAAAATGCTGAAAATACCCTGGGTGGCAAGAGTCACGAACGAGGATGTGTTTAAGAGGATAGGAGAAAGACGGTGTCTACTCAAAATGCTAAATAAGAGAAGGAACACCTGGATTGGCCATATTCTCCGACAAGAAAGCTTGGCTAATACCATACCAGAAGGTATAGTAGAGGGGAAAAACCAGAGAGGCTGACCTAGACTGGACTATATTGGACAGTTGATGAAGGAACTAGGTTGCCAATCGTACAGTGGAGTGAAAAGATTGGCCCAAGATCGGATAAAGTGTAAGACTGTTGCAGACCAATCCTAGAATTGTAACCAGAGAAGTAGATTATTATTATTTATAGTTCACTTACGAAAGCAGCAAAGTTTTCCCATAACCCTCTCTTCTTCTACTATCCAGTTAGTCTCAAACTCTGTCGGTATTTTCTAGGAACATTATACACGATGACCAGCAGAAATAACGAAGGGCAAGAAAACTTTATCAAACCTTCTATATTCCCTCTCTCTCTCTCCCTCTGCTGTTACTTAATAGAGGCGCACGTTCCTCATGGAAAACCAATGATGAATTCCTTTGTTTTGAAGAACCTTTGCCTTTAACTCATAAAATATGAATTTTATTCGGCCAGCATGCCATTTCAAAACATCGCAATACGGTGACGATTTATCAAACCAATAAAATTCCAGGAAGTTTTGATTTTTACGCTCCGAAAATATCTTATGTTGAAAGTCCAATGCCTTATTACACGATGCTTTAAAATAAAAAAGACGATGTTTCTCTTTTTATTTAAACAGTGCACAATGATGCACATCTCCGTCACATTCTAGCATTTTGTAACCACAGACAGCAAATTCTAGCGTGACCTTTCGTGCACCCCTCTCACAGATTTTTAGGGCAAAAATGATCAATTTCACCTTATGAACAACATATTATATGAAAAGATACATTTGGCGGGTACGACAATAGATACCGCCAGTCGATACCACTATTATTTCGTCAAAAGTTTCCATTCGTACGTAAGTTAGTACCCATCGTTCATCTTAAGAAACAGAGTTGTTCACAGATGACATTAGATATATATTGAGAACCCCTGCGTATTATGCTAGGTCTGATCATATTAACAAGATTAGAGAGATAGATTGTCGTACCGATAGATTTAAAATATCATTTTTCCCTCGTACTATAAGAGAGAACAATAGGCAGCGTAGCAAAGGGATAGGTAGGTGAAATATAGTTAGAGTAGTCTGTAGTCCATGATGCATGTAATAACAACCAATAGTCCCTTCCTTATTGTGTAGATACTAACCATCTATCTCCATGTGACCCTGTTATCTAGCATATCTCCCTTAAATATCCTACTTGCATGTCAATAGTGCATCCTTGGTGATCTTCACCCCCTGCCACACACCCTCGTGGTGGCTCGCAGGGTATGACGTAGATGTAGATGTTAAGATTATCAGGTCTTTTAAATATGTTTATCGCTCCACAAATTAATTCGTTTTAATATCTCATTTCTCTTAAATTACTTTTATTTTTTTGTGTTTCTTTATTTTTATGTGTTCCTATCCACTTTCTTACTACCTTTCTGTTAGAACATTTATTAATACACACATACACGCACACAAACATACACATATATTTTTTCCGATCCTATTAAATTTTGGTCCAAGTATTTGGTACAAATTACGAAACTTACGAATCCAGCACACCATAAAATACGGATAAGGAATGACAGGTATCTTAATTTATTTATTTACATTTACAACAATTTTATATTTATTTACACTAATGCAAAGTTTCAGAAAGACGTGCTCGTGAGTAAATCTATCAAATCAACCACACACCTTAAGGAGAGGATTGAGACAACGACGAGGCCACACTCTGTCTCTCTCGATCGGCAACTTAATGCGATCGACGCACGTCGCCTCACACACCCACATAAGCGGAACCGCTTCACGCCGCTTCACACCGCTTTTTATCGCGAAAAAGAATCGCCAGGAATGAACGTGGGGGTTTATTTCGAGAGGGCGATGGAGGACGGATAAAGGGTGTTTGTCACGATGGAAACGGGAAGCGAGAGAGAGGTTGGACACAGCAGGCAAAGTAGCGGCGGTCGAAATCACAGCAGCGGTCACTCACGACGAAGGGCCGAGGTTCGGGAAATGAAATCAATTTTATAAGTTTTCGGATTGGATGTCGAAGACTGGTATCTATATTACAACAGTATGTTTACACGCCGATTATTCCCGGGTTTATTGAAAGCAACTCATTTGAATTTTTACGCGTTTCGTATCATACATTGGGATTTTGAGCGAGAATTTTCCTTACTCATGATGTAGACCCAAGTCAAAATGTTCCCGAACTTTTTGAATAGCGCGCCTCCAGTTGATTATTTTTTAATCCGCTTGGAAGAATTGTGTCCCCGAAAACTTCCTGAATTACAGCCTTCAACCGCTTGGTTGACATCTTGTTTTGTTGCTTAGTTACGGCAGTTCATGTGAAGGAGTGTTCGTGGAGTGCGGCAAAAAATCGGATTCACTGAAATGAACTCCTTGATGGAGCAGCGTTGTCCTGTGCAATTCTGCGTAAAACTCTGCAAATCCTTCACAGAAACTTTTGAGTTGATTACCAAGGCTTACGTTTAGGATGATATGAAACGTACCGCGGGTTATGAGTGGTTTACCCGGTTTAAAAAGAGGCGGCAATCAGTGGAAGACGACGAGCGTTCCGGAAGACCATCAACGTCGATTGATGACCCCCACATCGAGAAAGTGAACGATATCGTTCGTGCAAATCGACGTTTGACTGTCAGGAAACTCGCAGAAGAATGTGGCAGCTCGATTAGTTCGGGCTATCCTAGCTGAAAAGTTGAGGATGCATCGAGCCGCCGCCAAATTCGTGCCTCGCCAGATGACAGCAAACCAGAAGCAACATTGAGTTCAAGTCTGTCTGGAACTGTTTGATCGAGCTGAAGAGGATGAAAATTTCTTGTCCAGGATCATAACAGGTGATGAGTTATGGGTTTATGGATATGACATCGAAACAAAAGTGCAATCTTCACAATGGATAGGTGAAACATCACCCCGCCCCAAAAAAGCTCGACAAGTTCGCTCGAATGTCAAGGTGATGTTTTTTTCGATGCAAAGGGGGTTGTGCATCACGAATACCGATCTAATGGCCATGTAGTCAACACGGAGTACTAACTGGGGGATATATAACGCCTAAGAGTGAAAGTCAGGCGAAAACGGCCCGAACTTAAAGAGGAGCGGCGAGTGTTTTTTTCAGCAAGACAACGCGCCGGCTCATGCGTCTCTCAACTGTTCAAAAAAGTGGAAACACCGTTGAGATAAGTGTATACGTTGGCGAGGAGACTACTTTGATGGGGATGCTGACCAATATTGTTTTAGTGAAGTATTTGTTTTGTAATAAATAAAGTTCGGGAACTTTTAAACAGACCTCGTATATGCACGTCGATCGAAAAACGATAAGCCCATTGTAAATTGGTAGTCAATTTATATTCCATAAGTAAACCACTGAAGTTATCGATGCAGCTTGCACTAGGAGGATTTTCCAACAAAATGGGAATCGGATATTATTTTCCAAAAATGTCAAACAATAGGCTGAAGCTAAGTTTTAACGAGCGATTCCAATGGAAAATGACATGACATAATACAAGCAGCAATAAGGTTTAAAACTACCACGCAAAGTGTCAACTACCAAACTGTTTTTGTAGTTTTCCCAAATTTGTTTCATGTTCAGCTCAATTTGCTCTACGCTACACATAATTCTATTAGTACGAAGAGTTGTACGTTCCATTACGTCCGTTGCTTCAAACAGAGTACTAGTGCCGATCAAATCTTCAATCACAGCTAGGATTACAAATAAAAAGATTCACTGCCAAAAGTTTACGAAATCGGGTCAAAACCATAGATAGCCCGAACACACCGATCCGACCTCCGGGAACATTCCGTTTTCTACCAGAAGTTATATACAGGTCATTCGCTGAATACTGTTTCATCTGGACCTAAAAAATACAGACACCCAACTCCAATCATAAACGGCCCCGCAAATACGTGTTTAAGTTCTGGTAAGGCAGCTCGTCTAAGTCCACAGTCGGCTAGGATATCTTAAGGTAGTTTGAGCGAAATAACCTTTTACTTAGAAATAAATGAATTTGGTCTCATTTTAAAGAAAAATATCTCATCTATCTAATGACACCAAGAATTCAACCCCTTACCACATTACTTTCGGATTTATTTGCCAAAAAATACCAGCCCTTTTACATGGGAAATGGAACGTGTATGCACTCCAGAGAGACATAATTTACAAAATGAGGAATTTCTAACACTTAGATGTCGTAACAAAACTAACACCGTGTAGTTTGTATGTTTTCTCAACTAAATTTGAAAATCAATCATCCTGTCACCGCAGTAGATTCTTGGGTATCACAAAAATACCTTCCGTTTTGCAGGAGTTTCAAACGCACCGCGCGAAAAAAAAGAGTCAAGTTAAAGACTCATTTAGATATTTTCACGTAATTACTTACAATTTCTGTCATAAAACACTACATAAATGCACCATTAATAATGCAATATTTAATTGATGTGTCCCAAAGCTGTTGAAATTAAAACGTATAATTCGAATATGGTCTCTATTATGACTACGGAACTATCTCGCTCGGGCTACCTTAAGCATCATCAACCAATAATAAGGATGTTTGCTGATATCTCTCGTTCATTCAAATGTGGAATAAGAATTTATTTAAACATTTCTTTCTTCCATTAAACTCCATGCCTTCCATACATTATAATTTTTTTAACTACGGAAGGAATTGTCTTTTTTTTGGAGACTATTGTTTAAATTTCCCTCCGAATTATAAAAACCTTTAACGAACCGACTATTGTTTGAAATGGGTGTGCCTGGTAATTTTGTGACAAGTGCCCATATTTATCTTGGAGACACAAAGGTAGGCTTAGGCTTCCAACAATACATTGTAATTGGAAACGAAATCAATGAAACTATCGTTGCGATGAGCATTATTAAAGAGGGATATTTTTATAAGTTGTAGCTATGATATATATTTTCAATTTACAGGGAATGAAAGAGCTGATGGAAATAAAATATCGTTAGGACAAAAAATAATGCATTCACCGCCGATTTTAGTCATTTCTTCAAATTTTGAGTTTCATCACGAATTGGCACAAAATAAATGACAATAAAAAAAGATAGCAAATTTGGCAAATATTAAGCGAAAAGTTTCATTTCTCAGTGGCAGCGATAAGTCCCAAGACTAAAGGAAAGTAAGATGTCGAACTTAATTTTATCAAATGCTGAAAAAATGGCTATTTAATACTGAGGATGTTTCTCATTTATTATTGAAAAAAGTGTGAATATGTAAAAATGATACTTATACCTTTTGAGCATATAATCGCCAATGTTTTTGTCAAAATATAAGTTTTCTTTTACTGTAAAACATAAAACATGATAAAATAAAAGTTAATTCGTGGTGCCAGGAGTGCCATTTACAACTAAATATTAGTAAATGCCACACAGTACACTTCCTGCCAAAGTCATCACACAAATGCCCTACCTATACTGTGGGTGGAGTAAACATAAAATCATCAAATACAGTATAATATCTTGGAATTACCTTAACTTTGGAAATATCGTGGGGATTACACATACAAAACATATGCGGCACAGCATTAAAGAAACTAGGTTTTGTTAAACGTATAATAGGAGGGTCCTCGGATGAAAAAGTCAAAGAGAGATGCTATTTTGAGATGAATGGTCAATTTTTGACGATGAAAGGGCCCACTTGAGGGCCTTCTAGGGCCCCAACGCCCTTGTTCTATAGTCTATGCGTAAACCAGATATATCAAGTATCTTCCTGCCAAATTTTGTTTCAATCGATTCAGTGGTTTATGAGTGATTGAGTAACAGACAGACAGACAGACCGACAGACAGACACCACTAGATTTTTATATATTAGTAAGATTACCAGCTGCGGAGTCAAAATGCAAACATTTTTTTCTTTTCTTCTATTTAATGAGTCAACACGCCATAGAAGAGATGACAACTGTTAATTGATGATCGAGTCGGTAACCCCAAAGCGGGAATTCCCAATGGGGTACATATATTTCAGGCAATTTTGTTGCTGTTTATTTATGTAATAACCCATGTATAACTTGTTGACGTGAAATAATTTCTTATTATAACTTTGGAAAAAATGGCACGAATTCCATTTTTACTAAATTAGTAACCTCTACTTCAGACAATGCCTATCACAAGCCTTTGTGAGGTACTTACGTCAAATCATCTTCGTGTCAAGTACTGTTTCAGTTTCCGAAAATTGGAAATAACAGTGTATTATAAAATATTTTAATGAAAGACCTCTGAGATCCGTATGAATCTCAACAACGAAAAAATAAGATATTTCATTCTTGGGTCTCTGGACCAAACTATGTCCTTTCCAATAAGAGTTCACAGAATTCTGAAATAATGACGATCATTCTCGAAGCACTGAGTTACACCAAGGCTGACTTATCTACTCCTTAGTCGCTAATGAGGATTTTCTTTCTTAAATTAACACAAATAAACGTTATGAAGAAGGCTGCTGATACCAAAGGAAAGACGGTTGAACGGAAACTTCGAACTAAAAAACCAGTCATTATCCAAATTATCTTGGAATTACCTTAACTTCTGTTATATCGTGGGGATTACACATACAAAATATATGCGGCACAGCATTAAAGAAACTAGGTTTTGTTAAGCGTATAATAGGAAGGTCCTCGGATGAAAAAGTCAAAGAGAGATGCTACTCTGCTCTGGTTAGGCCACACCTCGAATACGCCGCGAGCATTTGGGACCCTGGTCATAAAGATTCAACCAAAAAAATTAACAAAATACAAAGAAAAGCTCCGTTAAAAACTGCAACGAACGAACATATAGGGTTACACAACTGTTAGGCCAAACCTCGAATACGCCGCGAGAATTTGGGGCCCTGGTCAAATAGATTTAACGAAAAAAATTCATAAAATACAAAGGGAAGAAAGAAGTTTCGTTAAAAACTGCTACGAGCGTACATATAGTGTCTCACAACTGTTAGAGGGAAAAAGCCCCGAGAAACTCGGAGGCTACCCGTTAGGCTTAGTTTGCTTGATAAATTCACAACTGATATTTGTTAGAGCGACATAGAATATTATCATGGCGCCTCACTACATCTCTAGGTCTGACAGATGCCATAAAATAAGAGAGATACTCTGCCGAACAGATAAGTACAAAAACTCGTTCTTTCCGCGAACAATAGGCGACCACAATAAAAATTGAGCTCCACTAAATACACTCCACTATAATGACATGTCACCATTTCACGTCCCAAAAACGTACACCTTTGCACGGCTGGTGACCTAACACCCCCTGCCACACGCCCAATCGGCGGGTCGCGGGGTATTATGAAGATGTAGATGTTGATGTAGATACAGTTTCAAATTCAAATCTATACATGTTTGCTTAAACATTTTACCGATTTATTCAGATAAATTATTAATACATAAATTATTAATATATAAATTATTAATATATATCTTACAACGGTATATTTGCTTGATATAATTTTTCTCGCCGTCACCATCCTAATCATGATTAGCTTTCGCTTTAGTTTGAGTTTTAGCAAAATATATTGATTTAGGGGAAGTATTGTGTAATGTTTTTGATTAGGCCGCGTGGGAAACCATTGCTTCATAGAATTTTTGTGATGATAGTCATATTCTTCTCATGGAACGTTTGATCACTGTGCATTAATTCCCCGTGGTTTATCGCCAAAACTGGGTTTAGTTTTCCCAAGAGAGGGTAGTGTGTAATTTTAAATTATAAACCTGCCAGTTTTTTTCGGTTTCCTCCAGCAATCCACTGATATGGAGCCGTCGGAGCCTCTTATTGTGGGAGTATGCAGAAGGGAGATGGCGATATTGTTTTCTTTTTCAATGATGCAGGATAATTTGGGATGGAAACTGTGGTACATCCGTTGAGTTATTTCATTGTTATTATCTGGTATGGGTAGAGATAAATCGTTAACAAACTTATAAACGAAGGAAATCTGAAATAGTAGTCTCGGAAGAACGGCGTCCAATAATGTAATCAGTAACACTATGTCAGCAGTAACTAGAGCACATGGGCAACCCATTGCAATGCCATCATATGTTCGGTACATAAGTTTAAATATTGGAAATATTCCTCTTCTGTACGCAATGTAATCAGGTCGATAAAATATGCTCTGTTCAATTCGTAAATATTTACATATCATTTCATTTTTCTGCAACAATTTTTTAAGAAGTGTATCGGGAATTTTGGTGAATAAACAACGGAGTCATTTTTTGGATCCGTCGGTACTTGATAGCATGTGACCTTTTTAAAAAGATGAAAGGTCAGGCTATTGTATTCGCTAGCATCTTGCAAAATATCAGGTAAATTAGTGCAATAGTTTCAGGAGAAAACAATTGCGTACACACGGGAACCACCTAATTTTTATGCACGGGAGTCCATGAGCCATATATGGCTTGGTCGAAATATCCCACACGAAGGTATTCCTAAGGTTGCCAAGGAATCACACTATTGCAATAATTGGGAGAAAAATGGATATTTTCGAGTAAAAAGCGTGATTTATGAGCAGATATGAAAGGGTTGTCAATTGCAAGAATTAAATTTTAAACATTTTCAGCCATAGAATACTGAAATTTTCAACTTTACATCTTGAGTAGAAAAAATTAAAAAAGCAAAAAATTCATCCGATGCTATAATTATGGGATGAACACACCCATTGGGCACAAGAGTCGCCGAGACATTTTTATACTGTCTGTATAGTGTGTGTCTATAAGGTAGCATATGCACAAGAATCTTACGAAATTTTAATGTCAATCGGGTCAATAATCTAGGAGGAGATGAGTAACGCACATGAGGTAACCACCCCATTTGTTTGCACACGTGGTAAAGAAGCCATCAAAGACCCCAGGTGAAACATAATCGATAATTTGGGAATTTTCGTCCAAAAACGTCACTTTAAACAAACACAAGGCGCACAAAAATCGATGGCATAAATTTAATTTCACGTTCATTTATCCATCTCTTCGTGAAAATTTCAAGCTGATTTAAGTAATCTTAAAAAAGCAAATAAAGAAACCTCTGCACTATTTCAGGAACCTTTCGACTCCTGGGTCTCGCAGATCTTCTTTATTTAGTCAAAAGATCCTTCCGGAAATAATCTATAATCGTTAGGCTTGAAGAAAAAGTAAATACATGAGGACTCGAGGTCTTTGAGTTGGAGGGGAGATGAGGAAGGGGGAAGGGAGGCGAGAATACCTGAAACCTTAAATGTATTGTTACAAATGGAATGGGGATGAGACGTGGGTTGGGGACTGGGGGGGGGGGGGAGGAAGGATAAGGAGAGGGAAGGGCGGATCGTAGCAGCCGGAGCGATGGCCATTCATTGAGTCTGCTGCGTCCTGAATAATTGTTGGTGGGATTTCTTGACTGGGATTATGAAAATCCGAGTGTTATTAATACAATATTACACGGGAAAGGTTATATTACTGCCATCACTCCATCGACTAGATACTCTTTAAAAAAACCCATTCTCGCCCACACGGCGAGGACGGCAGTTCCCATCCCTTTCGCCCCAATCCAAAAAAATCCCTCCCTTCCACCCACTAATAAACCCTCGGCTCTCCCTCACTTTTCACCCTTCCCCACCCCTCAACCCCATACCTACAACAAGCACACTTTCTCCCTCCCTTCCCCAATCCATTGTTGTTTCTTTCCCCGTAAGGGAATAAATGCAAGGGCTAAGGGCAAAAATATTTCTCTGACGACGTAAAAAACGTACCATTAACCCCCTCGTACTACGGCAGATTAGATCGCGTCAATAAAATTTGAGAGATAATTCGTAGAACCGATAGGTATAAAATGTCATTTTTTCCGCGTACCATTCGGGACCATAACAGCTGTGATCTTCGTCATGAATTGTGCGAATTGTGACATTAGCTAGACTGTAGATCTATTTCTTTATATTCTCTATGTTCTAATTTATGCATGATATTTTTAATCTGTAGTAGTAGTCCTTGTACCCCTTGCATGTTGGAACGATTGACGAAAGAATGTTTCTTGGTTAGTAGATTTTTAATTGGCGCGTTGCATGTGTGGTACGCTGGTTTCAACGTAGTCTCGGTGTTCTGTCGTATAATTCATGCATGCCTGGTGTGGAAGCACCCCCTGCCACACACCCTATGGGTGGCTTGCAGGGTATGACGTGGATGTAGATGAAGGGCGAGCCACCCGTCGCCTCCGAGAGAGGCGCTCGGGTGGCGACAATCGAAGTACGACCTCGTTGATCGCCCTAGACGTGGTCGAGGGAGTATGTTATAGTGGGGAGCACGGAGTAGGATAAGGAGTACGATCGGGATAGGGGTAAAGGGGAGGAAAAGAGCCCGGATGGTAAGCAAGGGAAGAGGTTTTCAACTTTCCGATAGAGGCGCTGTAAGTGCACGGAAGTCTCTCTTGGTCTCTCTTTCCTGAAGTTAGCGTGGTGGAGAAAGGAGGTGAATTCGGAACTGTGTCGATTTTGACTGCCAAGAGTTTATTTCTTTGATTTAAACATTGAAGATTTAAACATTGAAATCGCCCTCTACACCACGGAGTAGGATATAGGAGGGCGATCGCCCTCCTATATCCTACTCCGTGGTGAGGAGGATGGCGAAGGGAGCGGAGCTACGAAACATTTGAAGGTGGGGCGGCGAAGCGAGGGTGACTGGAGGGTAAAGCCCGGGTGTTTGATTGGGGTGAGAGGAGTGAGAGGGGTTTCTGGACGTGCAGTCCGCCGCCCCTGGCCGTATCGCCAAAGGCGATCGCGATAGCATCTAGATGCATATGGATGCTTGGTCAAATAAACAAGGGAGGCCGGAAAAACTTCCCCCTGCACACACGGAAGGCCGAAAACGCGAGTGTTTTATTCTCACGCACGAGTCACGCGGTGCGTACGCGCGAAAAGTTTTAAAAACGGACACTTCTATTTGAGGTTCAACTTTCTTTGAAAAAATCAATGAGAAAAGTGGGAAACGGTATGGAAGCGGTATTAGCGTGTAACGCTTGTAGGGTGACATTATATTATTATTTAGAGATGTACACCGCTACCGAATTAAATGTCATATGGTACTACTGAGAGTACAATTATGAGCCGCATGAACGACGTACCGCGCCAGCCACCACTAGGACGTGTGGCAAGGGGTGTTTCCACACCAAATGTAAGCCACACATCCCATTCCAAATATCAGAGCCTCGCGCGTTCTCCGGTCGCTAAGCGCAAACTGAGAAGCAGACGGGAGATCTATGCGCGGTCAAAGCAGAAACTACGAGAGTACTACGCCAAAGGATAAGCTAACATCCTTTACACTCGTAAAAGATCAGGGTGTGCAGCAGCTGGGCATTTGAAAATTCCCGGAGATTTCCAGGGTTTTCCAGAAATAATTTTATTTTTCCGGAGGAAATATTGATGTTTTCTCGTTAATTATAAGAGAATGTTCGGTATGTTTTTTGGGTGATTAAACGTAAGGATTATTTTTAAATTTGCACAATTGGAGGAAAATTAACACAAAACTTTCAAATAGTTTGAGAGAAAATCACTTCAACACCCTTTCTTAGATGTAAACATTGTTATGCTGGTGCTCAAGGAACAAGGTTATGTTACAGCCAGACTTTGCTATGATTAGCATTGATATAAAATGATCAACCACTTAAAAAACTGAAGGAATTGACTTTTTTCCTTATTTTGCTAAATGCGACAACGCAAGGGAAATTTGACGTCGCAACTTGCCGATCAAGGCACATTGCTTCCGTTGCTGTTTAATATATTGACACCACAGAAAATTCCAGAGTCAATTGCATTTTCCCTGAGATTTCCCCGATATTTCCAGTGAAAATAAAGTTCCCTGAAATTCCCCGCTCTTCCCGGTTTTCCAGTGCTGGAAACCCTGAAGATACAACTACTACTTAGAAGTCCTGTCTTGAGAGAGTAATTTAGGTCATGCTTGGATGATGGTTTTTGATGTAACCGAGCCGCGGTTTCTATTTCTTCAGAAAGTAATCTATTCTGACTTTAAAAAAAGCTCTCATTACTACCATTATTTCCGGTGACAGATCCCCATAATTTATATCCCAATTAATTTAATATCCCAATTGCTTAATATTGATTTAATATCCCATTATGCATTAACAACTCCCTTGCCCTACTCTCTTCTCTAGGACAGACATATATGGTTCAAATATCCTGTCAGCTACACTTGCGTTGACCGAGATTTGGCGAGGCGCAGATGACGTGGGGCCGAGGCGAGAGGAGAAACTGTGCGTATCATATTTCGAAATGTGACCACCAGAGTGATTTGACAGAAAATGCGTCGCCTTGTGACAAGGACCAGAGAGAAATCGATGTTTTAGTTCGGTTCGAAATTTTAGAAATAAAACGAATACCCGGAGCGGATTTTCCTAATCAAACGTTTTCCTTCCCGTCCTCATCCCGTCATCAGACGATTCAGTAATCTACCGTGAAATAAGCGAAGACTTGGACTTTGAAGGTCTGTCATCTGACCTTAACAACGTTCATTCGTCGTGCCAGGAGTGGGGGTTAGAACTAAATATTAGTAAATGCACCACAGTTCACATCCTGCGAAAGTCATCACAAATATGCCATAACTTCACCGTGGGTTGAGTAAATATAAAATCTTCAAATACAGTAAAATATCTTGCAATTACTTTAACTTCAGACATATCGTGGGGATTACACATACAAAACATATGCGGCACAGCATTAAAGAAACTAGGTTTTCTTAAGCGTATAATTATGAAGGTCCTCGAATGAAAACGTCAAAGAGAGATGCTACTTCGCTCTGTTTAGGCCACACCTCGAATACGCCGCGAGCATTTGGGAATCTAGTCATAAAGATTTAACCAAAATGATTAATAATATACAAAGAAAAGCAGAAATAAACACTTCGTTAAAAACTGCTACAAACATACATATAGTGTCTCACAACTTTGAGAGGGATTAAGGTGGGAGCCCCTAGAGACTCGGAGGCTACACGCTAGGCTTAGGCTGCTAGAGATATTCACAACTGGTGTGTTTCAGAGCGGCGCAGAGAATATTATCATGGCGCCTCACTACATCTTTAGGTCCGACAGATGCGATATAATAAGAGAGATACCCTGCCGAGCAGATAGGTACAAGAACTCGTTCATTCCGCGCACAATAAGCGGCCACAATAGAAACTGAGCTTCCCCATATGCACTCTCATAGGACATGTCACCATTTCACCTCCAACACTTTTACATCTTTACACGGCTGGTGACCTACCACCCCCTGCTACACGCCCATGAAGCGGATCGCGGGGTAGTATATAGATCCCCCCAGCTTCCCGGAAGTCGTAAATTACATTTCCGCCATCCCTTCTCATTAATATGCATCCGCAAAAAATTCATTCGGCCTCCAAACGACTGAGTGCACAGCTTGAAACGATTTAGTCATTTTGAAGACCCGTAAATATTAGTATTTATTTATAATTAATAAATAATACGAGAGCAGAGTGAATATTAAGCGGTAACTTGTGCGTCCGATGGTGAAAATTTCAATCCGTCATGATGAACAATTGTAAATTTGTTCTCTTTTCAGACTAATTTTTCACCGGCAAAGGTTTTGTTCGCATTCGTGTCATTACCATCTTAATGGTTGTAAGTTCGGCCAGCAAGTTCAATAAATATTAAAATAGTAAAAATTATATCTGTTGGTCAAGAAAGTACAGTAAATGGTGTGATAAGAAGAGGAAAACCGCAAACAAAATCAATGGTGAACAGTGCGGACGATTCTCTCTCGAGAGAAAGAATATTTGGAGTCATAAGTAGAGTAGGGGGCTTTCATAAAAATCAACAAGAATGTAAAACATAAGAGAGGCATATATATTCAAGGAATGGACATCATGAAAGAAACAATAGAAATCGAGCCATTTCCCGAGACTCATGAACAATAGCTGGGTTCTTCGAATTATTATACTTCAAAAGGGATTGGCAAGTGGGTGCGTCGTATGTACACCGATAAGTCTTATAAAATGAAGTATTTTTAATATTATCGATACAATACTTCATTCTTCTAGTAGCATTTTAAAAAGAAAATCAAAATATTATCTCCATAATTAAGGGGAGAAAAAAAGGATGCGCCAATTGCCATTGTATTTGGATAAAGTGGGAACCTCGAGAACGTATTACAATAGAGTACGTGTATATAGAGTGGCAAAGCAATGCTAAAAAGTGGACAATTATTTTTTAGAGCTTTGGGAAGAATTTCTCAGGTGCCACCACCTTAGGGAAGGAAGAATTTTGGCTTACGGAGAAGGCCACTTGGAGGCGCTAGTGGTACTCGGTGATTTTGCATCAACATGCAGAAGAGTGGATTTGCCATGGCTGTTGTGTGCTTTAAATCGAGTATCAATTGTTTTGTCGTTGCTATGATACATCGGTAAACAGTTGACTCCGTGTTTGGTAATCGCGTGTCTTATCATATTGACGTAAATTCCATTCATTATTAGCGATGCTTATTGGAGGCACCTTAAAATACATGTTTAATTTTGTTTCTTGGATTTGGTTTAAGATTTGTGTCCGTTGCTATGGGTCGATTAGTATAAATCCAGGCACCGAAATCATCATAAGAACATCATGTGAGTTATGCGACACTAAATGAAGATGCCGTGTGCTCAAAGCTCATTTACTATGGCTTGTCGTTCAACTTCGATACACCTGTTCCATCTATCGGCCAAAGTATTATTTAAAAACTCATATCCGAATCTCCCTATCTCTTTGCCACTCTATACATATGTACTTACTCTATGATATTATTAGGCATTATTAGCGAGACATGAACGTGTTCAAAATCCCATCCCCCGCAGTGAGGGAGCGGGTGGGCGGGCGGTGGTTTCCAGCCGCTGGAAATAAATGTTTCGGGCTCCGAGAGATCATCCTCATGGGCCACCCCTCCCCTAATGACCACTCAGAGCTGCAGTTTCGCATTCAAAATGTTCGCCTCTCCAAAGGTTCTACCACCCATTCGGAAGCATTATGGCGTTCATTAATCATTCCTCCCTCCGTTCTAAGTCGTGAGCCTTCATGAAACGGCCTTAAGTCTTTCAACCCAAATGTCTCTTCACACCTTCTCGCTATTTCATTTCCGAAACCCCTCTCTCTCTCTCTCTCTCTCTCTCTCTCTCTCTCTCTCTCTCTCTCTCTATCTCTCCATTCCTAAAATGCTGTCTCGAAAAGCAAAATTCGATCATGGTCTTCCGTCCGGCTTTTCTTATCCAATAGATGACAGCTCCAACAGAATACCATTCACTTCGGTTTGCCCTCGATGCGAGTTTTTCGACACAGTCCGATGTCGATACTCCACTTTACGCAAACAAAACTCTAATCTAGAATTATAAGTTTCTACCAGCAAGATTTAAGACAACAAATAGGTGTCACTTTGGATTGGCCGTCAAACCAGTTTGGCTGCACGAGGCAATGGAAGGAAACATTTCCATCGTTTAGTTTTTAAAGAACCATTTTCAATGCGTCACATGCGGAGAGTTTAAAGTTTGAATTACCATGCGGAAAAGCATTTACCTCTCAAGATCATAGCTTTCTCCCTCTGAAAAACATTCCTCCGTTACTATTACAGAATCATAAGGTCATTGTCTAATGTGCTATCGTGCTGACAGGTCCTCCATTCAAGTGTATACCTAAAAAACTATCCATAGTGCTTGTAACCTACATTGGTTGTCTAACTTAAGAAAAGAAAACTAAAACTCAGGCGGTTTGCAATTGTTTGGAAGATTTTACGCCAAAGCAGAGAAAAGTGAGTCACTCAGAGAGCGGTCGTGTCCTCTCTGCTGCAGAACAACACCACTCAACATCGTCAGACACGACACAAGATGCGTCCATCCTCGAAACCATGGTGCACAATAAACTAAAACAACTCACCATCAAGAGTCTCCGAAGAAATGAAAGCAGAGGATTATTTGGCACTTACCTGCAAAAAATGAAAACGAATCGTATTACTAAGGGCATTGAATTGTCTCTTTGAGAACTATCGCCTTAAAGAGCGGCATGTAAGCCAAGCACAGAGAAAACAGAGGAAAATTTCACATCAACATTTTACTAAGGCCTTTCCAAAGTCATAAACCAAAAAGAAGGGTACACTATACTCGCACACAGTACTAATGGATAAACTTAGGGGAGTATGATTCCTTTTAGTAATCCCATGACTGCACGTTTGTTCAAGTTATAAAGGTTTCTATTGTTTTGTTATTAATCGCTGCCACTCATCGAAGATGATAAGAGAGCGCTCGTAGCGCTCGCCACCCATGGTCATGGTGCAGGTAGTCCAAGATACATGTAATAACGACCAATAATCCCATTCTTATTATGTAGATACTAACCATCTAGCTGCATAAGACCCTGTTATCTAGCATGTCTCCATTAAATATCCTAGTTGCATGGCAATAGTGCATGTTTGGTGATCTTTACACCCTGCCACACACCCTCGTGGTGGCTCGCAGGGTATTACGTAGATGTAGATGGACGATGGGCGAATCTAGGTTTAACATCGACGGTAATAACCTCCTTCCGCAATAACATTCTGGTATTTATTAATTTATACAGCATCAAATTTCAGTAATACTTGTATAATACTGAACTGTAACAAATGAAAAAACGACTTCGTTTTCTTCCACTGATTTATTTCTTTGGTACAACATGTTTCGACACATAGAGGTCATTTTCAAGTACGTACGTACGTGAAAATGTACGTACGTACGTACTTGAAAATGACCTCTATGTGTCGAAACATGTTGTACCAAAGAAATAAATCAGTGGAAGAAAACGAAGTCGTTTTTTCATTTGTGAATATCAACTTCCACATAGTTGAGCCTGATACCATTGAACCTGAACTGTAACATTAATATATATAACCGCATTTTCCGAAAAAGCTATCCATTTGCAAGTATTAATTTCAACTGTAAGATGTAGACTTCCTAGAGTCAAAGGGCGCAATAAAAAGGGACATTACTCACTGATAACTACATGAGAAAATAAAAAACAACAAACAACTCTTCCCTAAAAAGTGATGATTCATGATGGCACACTTGTCAGCCAGTGAATCTAAACGAAGTTGAATTACAGCTAGTTACCACAATTGCATCGGAAAACCTGTAATATTTAGACTCATCCCTTATATTTAGTATACCCAGCTTTGTTAGTAATAATAGGAAAATTTAATATTAACTTTTGTGAGCCACCATCTATTGTAGCATTATAATTATAGATCATAATAGACTTGTTTGAATATTCATTTACTACATCTTGTACCTATAAACCCATACCTGGATTACAAAAAAACTGGTTCTAATTATCCGGTGACATTTCTTGTAGAATTTCATTACATTTAAATGATGTTTTGGCGATGGAATTCCTAATAACGGCAACATTTTTATTCGGCTCAAGTGACTGAACTCTCGAAGAATTTGATCAAATGTATATGAAGTTGATACTGGGTTAACTGCATCTTCTATCACATCATAAACAATATTTGTAATTTTGACTTTTTTACTTCAAAAACAACTCAGGAACTGGTCGTAATATAGTCTTACAACAGATAGCTCGAATTCTCCAATCTATGGAATAGTACTCATAAAGCTCTCAAAAATACCTGAAAATGAAAGGTAAACAACGGTAACTACGTAGAGCTGATTGAGAATTTTGATTTACTCCACTCACTCATCGCGTTGTTTTACCTCAGAGGATGGAAAATTTAAGTCACAAGAGCTATAAATGAGTATAAAATCCTCATTCCTTAGGTGGCTCCCATCACACGGCGTGCTATCACCGTGTAACAATATGCCACCATAAAGTAAGTACCATATCTTTCAAAAGTCATGTCACGAATCGAGCGGCGCCACTTTCGCTACGATAGTTACTCTGTTGTCAAATGTATAGCATATTTCTCACTTGTTACTCTTGAACGCATGCGCAATGAGCCTATTTTTGAATGGTCGCGCTTGTTTTGAATATTTTTGAATAACCATTTAGAAGAATTTTAAAATTTTCATTGCATACGAACTCGAATTATACTTTCTCACGAGTCTTATAAATCTCCCTCAATGCCTTCATTTGACAATTTCAATCCTTATGCCTTGTCATCCCAAGTATCTATCGGATAAAACTATTTCGCCGGTTCCAATTGCCTGTTTCTTTAAAACTATAATCTTTTTACAAAATTTAAAAGCAGAAAAATATGATCCATCAGAGTTTTGCTGTACCTTAATCTTCATTAGCAAATAATGATGGAATTAATTTATCAAACCGGCGAACATAATTTACGAAGATTTCACCAGTAACAGTCAATGAATAGTATGTATTCGAAGAGCGTTATATTCTCATTCTCGTTCATATCACAACGTATTAAACTCCAAAACCATCTTTTTTCCCGAATACAGTATTCTGCGCATATAGAGATCTATAAAATTCTTCTGAATAAAGAAAATTGTCACTGCAAATGACCAATGGAACTATACTCGTTGAAAGAGCAAATTTTATTCTCATAATTATCCGATATCCCTTTATCCTTCCCGTTATATTTCATTATCTAATTACAGCTAAAGCTCGACGGTTCTCTTAAAATGACTGTGTCCAAACCTCACGCTCGATAGAGCCCATTTAAATTATCTTGGACATGATGTGAAATGTGATACCCGACATCAATTGATTAGGACATTCATTGGTACTCAACGACTATCCTCCGAAAATTCCTGACCCCAAAAAATTAATATAATAATCAACCTACCAGGCTATATTCAAGGATGACCAGCTTATGATCAAGTGAACTTGAAAAGAGCCGAGTAAATCACTTTCAAAAGTCTATTTCTTGCAGCTAATATCATATCTTCCGCTAGATTTTTAGAGCATCTTTTCCATCATAATTGCTAAAAATACAACAAGCTGAAACAACAACGCTAAATTGAGTATTATTCATAAAATGGAACAATCTATGCTAATGATAATGAGGCAAATAAATACAAAAAAACTCTCAGTTGAGGAGGCACAATTTAATTTATGCTAAAATATGAAACATCATACATCGCATTCAGACACATTATCAAGCTTTCACTTTGGCGAAAATCACCTAACTTCCAACGAAAACAAATTTAATAATGTCATTAACTTTCTGCCATGAATTTTTCATTGCATAACCAAGCTCCATTTTGTAGTGAGCAATCACAGCCATCCACGATATTTTTCTAATTTCTAACAACACTTCAAACACACTGACTAACGTACACAACGCATTTTAAGCCCAAATTGCCAATAACTATACACATATTGCAGAAATATCACAATAGATATGCGTGTAGCCTATCACAGAAAATGTATAATAATTTATATCATTGAAATCAGCTTGAACACCATTCAACATTCGTCTCGACCAATTCAGGATATGATTGTATAAAGCAATATTTCAAACCAGAACAAACCAACAAACTTCATTTGACAAAATTATAATCACCATTTCACTTGGCCGAAAACAATCGCACAATTTACCCTCAAACTTAAGAATAAGCCTTGACATGGCCAAAAATTCAAATAACTACTTCTATTTCAACTAGTTATCACTTGCATTAAACGTAGATGGGTTTATTAATGTCGCAAAGTGACTCTTGGTATGGCAAGTTACTGCATTAAAATTTAAAAAAACACTTCAATATTTATCCTTTATTGAGGACGTAAAAAAACCACACTTAATACTCAGAAGCAAACCTAAATCACCAACAACATTTCAATTGACATAGAATCCAAATCTCAAGTTAGACATTTGATGGAAGGACGTAATAGTTGCTGCTATCAGTCATCTCCGACATTTGTTACGCAATTGTAAGTCTTTAAGCACAGTACCTGTCACAACACACAATCTCAATAGATGAAGCATACCTCTTATTAACCTTAATATGTTAACACATCACCACGAGGACACACATCACCACGAGGACACACAAAATCCATCACAGCGCATAAGTAACATTTGTAAGCACAGGTATGCCACAATAAACACTGCCGCTTAATCACACGATAAACCTTTCCACTATCCTCAGCAATTATGACATCCACGTCCTTGCACAAATGAGATTTAAAACTTCCAACTGCAATTAAAAGTGAAAACAAATCGCTACAATAGGATAGGTTGCGACAATTGGATACTATAATTAATCAAAAGAATACGCGTTATTGAAATACTATTCCAATACATTACTGAACAGCAATCTAGGCCACCAATTGCAATTAAAGTCAAGAATGGTGTGTTACATTTAATTTATAGTATGTAAAACATTCCAAACGACGATAGCTATTCAAATAACAATCAATTAAGAAACGAAAACAAACCCACCTTCGAACGCTAATGGCCGCTTCGAAAGATATTTTGTTGTGCATTGTAAGCCGAGGATGCGAGCGTGAGGCAAAATACGTTCGAACTTTGGTTACAAAATAGGCACCGGCAATTGTTTTCGAAGTATTACCCACAATTCAGCGGGAATGATTCTAACACTCGAAGGCTAAGTTATAAAATCGGCCCCCTGATTTCATGTCATACCTACGTTCAATGTCGTTATTCTCGTTGACAACCGATATTGCTTCAATTTAACACATAAATAGCAACGCAAGGGAAGGAATATGAGAGGAAATTTCGTCCACGGGATTGAAAAAGACTGTGATATCGCGTGAGGAGTCGAATGCACCTTAATACTTTTCATAGCCCGAGCATCGAGTGTTAGAACATAGACTGGCGGAGCTGGCGGGCTTATCGCGAAGGTGATGAACTATCGTAGCGAAAGTGCTCGAGTAGCTCGTGACACGACTTTTGAAAGATATAGTACAAATAGAGCGGCAAAGAGATAGGGAGATTCGGATATGAGTTTTTGAATAATATTTTGGCTGATAGATGAATCAGGTGTATCCAAGTTGCAGGACAAGCCATAATAAATGAGCTTTGGCACACTGCCACTTCATGTAGTGTCGCATAACTCACATGATGTTCTTATGATGATTTCGGTGCCTGGATGTATACTAATAGACTCATAGCAACGGACACAAACCTTAAACCAAATCCAAGAAACAAAATTAAACATGTATTTTAATGTGCCTTCAATGAGCATCGTCTATAATGAATGGAATCCACGTCAATATGATAAGACACATGATTACCAAACACGGAGTCAACTGTTTACCGATGTATCATAGCAACGATAAAAAATTGATACTCGATTTAAAGCACACAACAGCCATGGCAAATCCACTCTTCTGCATGTTGATGCAAAATCACCGAGTACCACTAGCGCCTCCAAGTAGCCTTCTCCGTAAGCCAAAATTCTTCCTTCCCTAAGGTGGTGGCACCTGAGAAATTCTTCCCAAAGCTCTCAAAAATGTATGCCCATTTTTTAGCATTGCTTTGCCACTCTATGTATACTTACTCTGTGGTGCCAATTAAGCTACCAGTATTATAATGGACTATTTTTTCCAACGATTCGAAATATCGATATATCAGTAAATAAATTCTTAAAGCAACGATTCGGATGAGGGAATAAAGTTACAGCAGTATCGGATTTCCCTGTAATGTTTCGGACCCACTAAGGTTTTAGCAATGTGTTCACATTGAGCGAGTGGGGAAAGCGTTTCGATCACAGCGCCGCGGAGGCAGCATGCTCGAACTAAAACGATCGAGGGACACCGAGCAAAAATACGAAAATTGAGTCGATGGAGGCGAATTTAAAATAACATGTTTTGTTTGCCGGCTTCATTTCTAATATCGAATGGAGAATGATTGATGGTCCGCTTCCGTTCAAAAGGGCCGAATCTCCCTTTTTGGAAAACACTCTTGTTTCCCTCAATGGTATCCGACGCTAATGGAAAATGTCGGATTTTATAAATATTCCCGGAGCCATTCTGGAAGCATTCGTCGTCACTTCCTTCCTTTGTTCGCGAAGGGTTAGGGCAATGCGTCATTTTACACGAAGGAGAAATCGAGGGAAAGTTTATGCCTGTGTGCTCTTTCCTCTCGTTCGTTTTCCTGCCAAAGAAATGCACGCAAAAACATATCGCATTCAGGAGAAAAGTATAAGCAACTCTTTCAGCGAATGACACGCAGTGACACAGTTCTACGAATTATACTCCCGTGCGTCAGTAAATTTGTCCGGTCCCGGTGAAGTATTCCTAGCATACATTTTCTCAGCCCTCACAGCCATCTACATCTACATAATACCCCGCGAGCCGCCGCATGGGCGTGTGGCAGGGGGTGCTAGGTCACCATCCGAGCAAAGGTGTAAGTTTTTTGGAGATGAAATGGAGACATGAATTATAGGTGTGTATTACAGTGGAGCTCAATTTTTATTGTGATCGCTTACTATTCGCGGAAAGAACGAGTTCTTGTATCTATCTGTTCGGCAGTGTATCTCACTTATTTTATCGTGTCTTATGTAAATGTAGACCTAGAAATGTAGTGAGGCGTCATAATAATATTCTCTATGTCACTCTGAAAAATATCAGTTCTGGATTTATCAAGCAGCCTAAGCCTAGCATGTAGCCTTCGAGCCTCTAGGGGCTCCCACCTTAATTCTTCTAACAGTTGTGTAACCCTATATGTTCGTTCGTAGCGGTTTTTAACGAAGCGTGCTGCTTTCCTTTGTATTTTGTTAATTTTTTTGGTTAAATCTTTATGACCAGGGTCCCAAATGCTCGCGGCGTATTCGAGGTATGGCCTAAGCAGAGCGAAGTAGCATCTCTCTTTGACTTTTTCATTCGAGGACCTTCCTATTATACGTTTAACAAAACCAAGTTACTTTACTGCTAAGTGCCGCACAAGTTTTGTATGTGTGTTCCCCACGATATGTCTGAAGTTAATGTGAATTCAAGATATTTTACTGTATTTGAAGATTTTATGTTTATTCCACCCACGGTGTAGGTATGGCTCTTGTGTGATGACTTTCGCAGGGAGTGAACTGTGGTGCATTTGCTAATATTTAGTTCCAAACCCCATTCCTGGCACCAAGAATGAACGTTCTTAAGGTCAGATGACAGAAATTCAAAGTCCGCGTCTTCGCTTATTTCACGGTAGATAACTGCATCGTCTGCAAATCATGTTAACTTACTGCTAATTCGAGAACTTAGGTCATTAATATAAATTAAGAATAAAAGCCCTCATAGTCATCGGTGCATTCAGTAGGAAAGCAGGTGAACAATCACGCCAGAAATCTTCCGTCACAATGACATAGAAATTTAAAATGAAGCGTTCAAGCTGTGTCGCTATCAAAAGACTATGATAAATTATATCCTTTAAAGTATGCTTTCAAAACGTTTTTCAAGCGCAGGGCTTTGATATAGCACATTTCCTTTAGCCATGTGGATTTTTCACATTAAATTCTAGCTCAACTCAAATTACGCAAACACAGGACAGTTTCAAATACACAACGAAAAAACGTCAATTTCGATTACCCATTCGACGATGCATAATGTCTCACAAAGTGTTCAAACTTCATCGCGGGAAGCACTCGTGCACGTTACGTAGACGTCGAAGTGTTCTTTAGACAGTTCTTACAACATCAGCCATTAATCCATGATTAATGTCATTTTTCATAGATTGTATTTGAGGCCATAGATATGCCAAGCATCTATGAAGTTTAATTTGAGAAGTTGGCTTGAAGCTTCATAACACGTGGAACAATTTCCCACGAAGACTAATCAACCACAAGCTATCCGGTCCTTTTCCCACCCTACTGGAGAAGGACCAAAATCGGGCATTGTCATTCCGACGGTAAGGGGAGTACTAAAACGTCATCCTAACTGCAGTCAATAATTGAAACTCACGTTCCGTAAAGTAAACCGCGAGTAAACGTAGCCAAAGCGTTCCACCAGCCGCGGTAGCCATGTTACTACCTGAATGGAAGGTCTTCATCACAAGCAGAATACTTATTTTTTTCAGTGAAAGGTGAGTGACAGCCATGAGGGTCCATTTTAGAATCACCAAAAATCCCTGGCGCAGAACTGCGTGGCAAGAAGGGAAGTGGAAGAGGAAGAGAATAGAGGGGGGAGAAGGGGAAAGAGGAGAAAAAAACGGAGGGGAAGAGAGGGAAGCAACGGAGAGAGAGGAGAGGGAGAAAGAGAGAGAGGGAAAACCACACTAATCCATGAAATAATGGATAGAACGCAAGGCTATTATGCACGTGTTTGAAATCAGTGTATGGGCAAATGATTTAAGATTTTCCGGGTGTATTATGTGTAAATATCTTTCTCGGGCTTCGCTCAGGTTAATGTTTTCAAAATCCGCCGACGTTTCGGAAAACGACTTGTTTTCCATTTTCAAGGCACGTGTTTTTTCCGCCGTGACCACTATAACACTAAAATTAAACAAGCTGTTGATGCCCCAACAATGAAGGTTGCGATCCCTATGATTGGCTGACGTGTTCCGCTGGCCGTTGAATCATTTTCTCGTCTTTTTAATACATTTGACCATTGGCCACCAGGTATTACTAAGTTGTAATCCAGTGTGTCTATTATAATTATGCGGATGCAATCGTATCTCGATGGCCTCTTTGATAATGCGGTCCCAGCAACGGTGTGCGCGGCAAAGGATTTTTGCATCGGTCCATTTAGTGGCATGGTCTTCGTTGATGCTGTGTTCCGCCACTGCCGACTTCTCTGGTTGCGCCAATCTGAAGTGCCTACGATGTTCTTTAAGCCTGGTTTCAATTGTTCGACCAGTCTCCCCCACATATATTTTGCCACATTCACACGGAATCTGATACACCCCTGGTGTCTTC
This sequence comes from Ceriagrion tenellum, assembly GCA_963169105.1. Classification (NCBI taxonomy): domain Eukaryota; kingdom Metazoa; phylum Arthropoda; class Insecta; order Odonata; family Coenagrionidae; genus Ceriagrion; species Ceriagrion tenellum. The sequence goes on from OY720644.1 coordinate 3,871,796, forward strand.
AAGCCGGTGGGATCTTTTGCCTTAACCAACTGATCCCTTAATTTTGATGGTGGCAGATGGATCGTTTTGATGTTAAAACGATGCAGAATGCGGTGAATCTTTCTCGATATAGTGGAAACATAAGAGTTCAAAGCTGTGGCCACAGGCTTTTTAGGTAGCTCTCCTGCGCCACTCTCCTGAGTTTCACTGAATCTTCTTAAGGCTTTAAATTACTGTTGTCTCCCATAGCCATTCTGCAGAAACATCCTTTATAGGAGCTGCAATTCAGCTGAAATACTTCCTTTATCAGATATTGTTTTGGTTCTAAGTATAAGCGTAGATAAAACTGCGCCTTTTTGTGATGTATGATGATGGCTCCGTCCGTTGAGGTAAAGGTCAGTATGGGTAGGCTTCCGGTAAACGCTGTGGCCTAGGCTCCCATCTTCTTTCCTGCGGATTAAGATGTCGGTAACGGAAGTTGACCATTATCTTCTTTCTACATGATAAATTTGATGTTTGGGTGTTGGTTGTTCATGTGATTTAGAAAATCTTCTAATGCAACCGTACCATGTGGCCAGACTAAGAAGGAGTCATCTACATATCTGAAAAAGCACTTTGGACGTAGGGGAGCTGAATTGAGGGCTTTTTCCTCAAAGTCTTCCATGTAAAAGTTAGCTATCGCTGGTGAAAGCGGTGATCCCATAGCGACACCATCAACCTGCTCATAGTAAATTCCCTAGAAAGAAAAGTACGCAGAGGTCAGTACATGATGGAATAGCTTGACTGTTTTGGCGTCGAATTTTCTCTCCAATAGTCTTAAGGTGTCAGCAAGAGGTACACGAGTGAAGAGGGACACCACATCAAGACTAACCATTATGTCATTCGTATCCAAACGAATGTCTTTTAGGGTTTTCACAAATTCTAGCGAGTTCTTCACATGGTGTTCACTTAGTCCCAGGAATGGCGTTAAAATACCTGTTAGGTATTTTGCTACATTATACGTGGGAGAGTTAATTGCACTGACAATCGGTCTGAGTGGTGTACCTTCCTTGTGTATCTTCGGCAACCCATATATCCTAGGAGGCACTGGTGCATGAGAAAACAGATTCTTGACTGTCTCTTGTGGAAGATTAATTTTTAATTTAGCGTATGCGAGGTGCGGCCTAACCAGAGCGAAGTAGCATTTCTCTTTTCTATTTCATCCGCGGACCTTCCTATTATACGCTATTTTACGCTATACGGTAATTGTGTGAGTCTTCTCAATTTTCGAAGTGGTTATGCATCTACCAATTTGAAAATCTCCACACTGAACAAACTTACTCCCCCGTTTCACAAGACTCTAGAAAGTTCAGTAGCCCATGTCTCAAAATCGTTCCCTGCGCAGCGCCAGGAACTTTTGCGAGAACTATACGAACACACGCATTCCAAGCACGTTCGTTACATTTGTTCCCAGGGCAACCGTACACCAGGCCACTGAGTGACAAATCGAAAACGTCCTCACGATCTCTATTAACACGAAAGTGTTTATACCCTCCTCATTGCAAAGGCACAGAGTTTTCAATGGAAAGATAACAACAACAACCAACATAATTTCTCACTCAAGAGCACCATGCAGCGTTCGACAACCGGTAAATATCACCGTACAAAATCATTATCTGGGTCGCTGCGCCCGACGCTCTCCTATGGCGGGCCTTTCCAAAATACGAGAGAATAAGTTCGTCAGGAGACTGGAATATGCATGAGTCCCGCGATGAAAAAAAAACCTGCAAACAAGTGTCGCTGTGGCTCACATTTGTCACATCTCACGGAAAAGGCTTGACGAGGTTTTTTCATTCCAGAGTTATAATTATCAGCAATAAGCTTCTAACGTCAAGAACAGTTCCCGCAAAAACTGGTGGCATATGGATTGAAACTCAATTAACAACGCAAAAAAATAACCTAAGCATCTGTACCATCTACAGAACGAGAAAAATTAAACCAGTAGTCAGTAACAGAAATCATAAATGTTTTCCGCACAAAAAGAGTGCAAAAACCCACATTAAAAATACTTGAGCCAAAATTTTGCTAAATTTTAATTTGCAAATTTCTTTCCTAAACGTAAGGACCGCGCGTCCTCTATTTTTCGAATGCCCGATTCAATTAGCCCGAAGTGCCGGATGCACTGCTTTTCAACACAGTACAGCCTACAGAACTACAGCCACAGCTGGTTGTTCACCATGGACAATAAGTTTGCAATTTCTAGCTCGGGCCGGAATTTCTAGCCGGAGTCGGAAAGAAATGTCCTTCAGTGGTTCAATAGCTATCTATCTACGCGCTCACAGGGTGTTTGAGTGAAAAACTGTTATAGTCGTTATAAAGAAATAAAGGCTGGCGTTCCACAAGACTCAGTACTGGGACCTATACTTTTTCTGATCTATATGAACGATCTTTGTAATCAGAATTTTAATTTTTACATTTCGCGCAGTAACTACAAGTATGTAATAACAATCCATTACTTCATGCGAAATTTGAAAAATATAAACCTAACATCACACGTTCCTACGTGCATGGTGATTTCCACAAAGGTAATGGATGTACTTAGTGAAGTTTGGTCTGAGAATTTTTTTCGATTTACTCGAGAGGTTATTAAAATGTGCAGTGAAGGACGGACAATTGCCGATCCGCAGCCTCCTTTAAAATGCAACTCGTCCAACGACGCGTGTCAATCCATGGACTTCTCTCGAACGCCGACCTTCAGTAAACACTGTATCGTATGACATAGGAATAAAACGATTTCTCGAACCCAATTGTCGGCGACTCCGATGGTTGGATCAATTTATTTTCGTGACGGATATTATCACGCTGTCGATCAGCTGCATTGCGATAGATGGAATCGAACTCAGAACAATGACACAATTAATTAGTTGGCATATAATAACAATCGCTACTTTCATCCATTTAGCAGATATTGGATGTTACTCAGTTCTCGAGCAGATAATTTCACTATACGCGTTCCCATCAGCCCACCATGGCAGTGGTTTTGTCTCCGGAGGCTATATCAACTCCTGAAAACGATATGGGAATATTTTAAGTTCAGTAAAAATTTTACAATAAACGTTCACCTGATAATGGCAGAAGTGATTTGCAAGTAGTAGTGACGGTTTAGTTCCCAAGTGGAAAACTTGCATTTCATTTTCATAAACACTCACTATAGCAATTATGACAAGTTAGCGGCTAACAATTTGTTGGTCTTTTTCTTTACAAACTCGGTGAGATCAGATATCAATTCGAGAAATTTCATAGTTAATTATGAAAAAAAACAGTGGAAACCATATAAAATAATTTTTTCTTCTGATTTTATAAAAATGCGTTGGCCATAAGCAAATGCCATTTGTGAGGCTCCACATGATGCTGAAAAGGATTTTAGTCAAATATTAAAAACTCATAAAGCCTTTGCCATCTTTTCGTCCTTTTTTGTCAATATCATCAGAGTTAATGTTGTTCAACAAAAACAGGGAGCAACATTTACATCTACATGCAACCCCGCGAGCCGCCGCATGGGCGCTTGGCAGGGTTGTGGTAGGTCACCAGCCGTGTAAAGGTGTAAAAGTTTTGGAGGTGAAATGGTGACATGTCCTATGGGAGTGCATTTGGAGGAGCTCAGTTTGTATTGTGGTCGTTTATTGTGCGCGGAATGAACGAGTTATTGTACATATCCGTTCGGCAGAGTATCTCTCTTATTTTATCGCATCTGTCAGACCTAGAAATGTAGTGTGCAGTCATGATAATATTCTCTGTGTCGCTCTGAAAACTATCAGTTCTGAATATCTCCAGCAGCCTAAGCTTTGCGTGCAGCCTCCGAGTCTCTAGGGGCTCCCACCTTAATCCCACTGACAGTTGTGTAACACTATAGACTACATCAACCCGGAGGATTTTAATATACATTGACGAAACTATGGTAAAGGTTGCTTTATTTTTTTTAAATTTGATCAAAATTCTGAAAGCAATACTCTCAATTCTATATGTTGAAGCAAAGAATTTCTCCGTGAAGTGAATGCCATGGATTTTGGAGGGTATTATATACTGGAGTCCCCTTTGGGAACTCGTCTCAATGTCTGAGTCAATTTTTCTGCTCCTCGTTTCCTCGAAATATCCGATAATTTAACCTGCGCTTGCCCGGGGTAAGAATTCCCTCCCACTTGTCCGCATTATGCAAAGCACGCCATCAAGCGTAGGGACGGCGGGAAGCGAAATGATTTGTTACAGTCTCGGGTGCGCGTTCGCTGTTTGACAGGGGTTCGCGTGTTTTCCGACTGAGCGTGGCCCCCGAGTGAGCGGAGGCCTTCGTCGTGCCCTCCACGCCCCCCCTCCCTCGGCCTCACTCCCCCTCCCTCATCACGTGACCCAGGGCCAGCCGAAAGCCCCCTTCTCTCCTCTCGCTCGGCTTCGAGAACGGTGAAATCACTTTTTCTCGGCTCAAAGCGCGTGGCTCCTCGCACGTCTCATATTCATATGCATGTGTGGTCGCGTATACTGAAAAACAAATACTATATATCTGATATAATTCATTTGGAAAAAAATTAATCTATATATATATATATATATATATACACACGATGTGGATAGGATGGAGGAGATAGACACAAAAAAAGAGACGATCACACTTACATCGCTAGCTTTCGGAACTAGTCCGTCTTCAAGGCGTATCACGGAACAAAAAAAATTTTTTTGTCCTTTTTTATTTGAACATTTTTTTGTTCCGTGATACGCCTTGAAGACGGACTAGTTCCGAAAGCTAGCGATGTAAGTGTGATCGTCTCTTTTTTTGTGTGTCTATCTCCTCCATCCTATCCACATCGTGTGTTCATCGCCGCATGGCTGACTCCAATCCATCAACGTATCTATCTATATATATATATATATATATATATATATATATATATATATATATATATATATATATATATATATATATATATATATATATATATATATAGTTCTTGCGAAGATTCCACGAACGTGGCAAACAATATAAAGCTTCGTCACAGGGTGACACTAAACATAAAACATGTAAAATGGAAACTCACGAGTTTAAAATTTTCGGTGGGTCGCCCGCACCTTCATCAGTGATAGAATGAGGATTGAGGAGGAATCACCATATAGGAGGGGCGGTGAGGGGAAGGAGCAGGTAGGAAGGGTGGGGAAGGGTGGGGAGGGAAGGAGCCAAAGACCTATTCGGGAGAAAGAAACAATGTAGCGAAAGGGGGGAAAAATTAATTAATGGGAACGGTTGAGGCCAGGTGGACAGAGGGCGTTAAAATATCGGATGCAACATTGTTCTAAAGTCTTCAGACTAATTATAGTGGCTGTGGGCGGGAGGGAAGCCAGAATGGCTACATTGTAGCAGTCATCAAATCTTACATTGTGGGAGGCAGCATGTGTGGGGACAGAGAAAGAGAAGTTGGTTGAAGAGGGATTGCAAGAAGCACGGTGATTATTAATTCTGATATTGAGGGGGGTACTACAGAGCCCAATGTAAAAAGCTGTACATAATTTACAAATAAGGATATATACTATATTAGTTGTGGCACAGGAAGGGGAGGTAACAGAAGGAAGATAACGATTAACGAATTTTTTGGGTAATCGGTCTGTAATTAGAATTAAACAAGTTTTGCACCTTGGCCGGTTACAACGGGTGGCTGGAGCTTTGGAAATATTAAAAGATTTATGGAGGGGGTTAGTGGCTCTAAATATAGCAGACAAGTTCGGGGGACGTTTGTATACAACAGAGGGACATTTAGGGAATAAATTAGTAGTGGCAGGATTGCTAGAAAGTATTGGGAATAATTCTTTGAGGAGATGTTTTAGGGACTGTACGCCTGGGAAGAAAGTGGTGCAAATAGAAATATTGTTGTACTTAGGACAAGAAGTGGATTTAGGTTGGTACGGTTTTCTAAGTATTTTTTTATTTAAAAGGGATTCAGGGTAGCCCCTGCGAAGAAGAGACTGGTGTAGCTTGGAAAGAAAGCAAACAAGGGACTCCGGGTTGTTACAAATTCGATGACCTCTGATAGAAAGTGAGTATGGGAGGGAACGTTTGGTATGTGCGGGATGACAACTGCTGAAGTGAAGGTATTGCTGTTTATTAGTGGGCTTTATATGAACAGAAGTACTGAATTTACGGTTGGATAAAGCTACGTCGACATCTAGAAAGGTTATATGGGTGGAAGATATAGTAGAGGTAAATGATACAGAAGAGGAGTCATTGAGAGAGGAAATGAAGGAGTTTAGGGAGTCGATGTCATGTGTCCAAAGTAGAAAAATGTCATCTATGTAACGGAGCCACAGAAGGGGTTTAAAAGGGGCTTGGGAGAGGTAATTCTCTTCCAGAAGACCTAGAAAAAGATTGGCATAAGAAGGGCTAAAACGACTTCCCATGGCACAGCCCTTTGTTTGTAGGTAGTGAAGATCGTTGAAGGAGAAAGCATTGTGGGTTAGAATAAATTCAGAAAGTTGTAAGAGGAAGTCGGTACTGGGTATATGAGGAGTGGGGCGTTGGCTGAGAAAATGACGGATGGAACGGAGACCTTCTGAGTGGGGAATGGAAGTGTACAAGGAAGTGACATCTATAGTGGCCATCAAAAGTGGTGTATTATGTGGAAGTTTGACAGTTTTCAAATAATTTAGAAAGTGGTGTGTATCTTTAATAAATGAGGGCAGGGCATGAACGTGAGGCTGCAGATAGTGATCAACAAATGCCGAGATGCGTTCAGTAGGGGAACTGCAGGAGGAAACAATTGGACGGCCGGGGATGTTAGGTTTATGAATTTTAGGAAGGATGTAGAAATGAGGGGTTTTGGGGTGAGGAGCAGAGAGAAGGGAAAGGTCACACTTAGCCAAACCTCCTGTTGGACCTTTTTGGAGGAGGAGCGATGTTAACTTATTAGCAAAATCAAGAGTGGGACTCCAACTCAATTCACCCCGCTCTCACCAAATTCAAACCTCCTTCTTCTTTTGAACCCAAACCCCTTCCTTCTAATCACCCAGTTGAAATTTTTGCCAACCAGCTTCTTTCTAAAATTTCCAACCCTTCCTTCATTGAGTCCCTTAACCCCAAACACAACCTCTCTCCAGAAGAAACGGCGGCCCTCAAGCAACTCACCCACAATCCCAAAATAGTAATTACCCAAGCTGACAAAGGTTCCACGGTTGTTATCCTTAACACCAATGACTATGTAAACGAAGCCCTAAGGCAACTTTCAGATACTTCCTCCTACAGGCCTGTTCCCTCAGATCCCACTCTTGATTTTGCTAATAAGTTAACATCGCTCCTCCTCCAAAAAGGTCCAACAGGAGGTTTGGCTAAGTGTGACCTTTCCCTTCTCTCTGCTCCTCACCCCAAAACCCCTCATTTCTACATCCTTCCTAAAATTCATAAACCTAACATCCCCGGCCGTCCAATTGTTTCCTCCTGCAGTTCCCCTACTGAACGCATCTCGGCATTTGTTGATCACTATCTGCAGCCTCACGTTCATGCCCTGCCCTCATTTATTAAAGATACACACCACTTTCTAAATTATTTGAAAACTGTCAAACTTCCACATAATACACCACTTTTGATGGCCACTATAGATGTCACTTCCTTGTACACTTCCATTCCCCACTCAGAAGGTCTCCGTTCCATCCGTCATTTTCTCAGCCAACGCCCCACTCCTCATATACCCAGTACCGACTTCCTCTTACAACTTTCTGAATTTATTCTAACCCACAATGCTTTCTCCTTCAACGATCTTCACTACCTACAAACAAAGGGCTGTGCCATGGGAAGTCGTTTTAGCCCTTCTTATGCCAATCTTTTTCTAGGTCTTCTGGAAGAGAATTACCTCTCCCAAGCCCCTTTTAAACCCCTTCTGTGGCTCCGTTACATAGATGACATTTTTCTACTTTGGACACATGACATCGACTCCCTAAACTCCTTCATTTCCTCTCTCAATGACTCCTCTTCTGTATCATTTACCTCTACTATATCTTCCACCCATATAACCTTTCTAGATGTCGACGTAGCTTTATCCAACCGTAAATTCAGTACTTCTGTTCATATAAAGCCCACTAATAAACAGCAATACCTTCACTTCAGCAGTTGTCATCCCGCACATACCAAACGTTCCCTCCCATACTCACTTTCTATCAGAGGTCATCGAATTTGTAACAACCCGGAGTCCCTTGTTTGCTTTCTTTCCAAGCTACACCAGTCTCTTCTTCGCAGGGGCTACCCTGAATCCCTTTTAAATAAAAAAATACTTAGAAAACCGTACCAACCTAAATCCACTTCTTGTCCTAAGTACAACAATATTTCTATTTGCACCACTTTCTTCCCAGGCGTACAGTCCCTAAAACATCTCCTCAAAGAATTATTCCCAATACTTTCTAGCAATCCTGCCACTACTAATTTATTCCCTAAATGTCCCTCTGTTGTATACAAACGTCCCCCGAACTTGTCTGCTATATTTAGAGCCACTAACCCCCTCCATAAATCTTTTAATATTTCCAAAGCTCCAGCCACCCGTTGTAACCGGCCAAGGTGCAAAACTTGTTTAATTCTAATTACAGACCGATTACCCAAAAAATTCGTTAATCGTTATCTTCCTTCTGTTACCTCCCCTTCCTGTGCCACAACTAATATAGTATATATCCTTATTTGTAAATTATGTACAGCTTTTTACATTGGGCTCTGTAGTACCCCCCTCAATATCAGAATTAATAATCACCGTGCTACTTGCAATCCCTCTTCAACCAACTTCTCTTTCTCTGTCCCCACACATGCTGCCTCCCACAATGTAAGATTTGATGACTGCTACAATGTAGCCATTCTGGCTTCCCTCCCGCCCACAGCCACTATAATTAGTCTGAAGACTTTAGAACAATGTTGCATCCGATATTTTAACGCCCTCTGTCCACCTGGCCTCAACCGTTCCCATTAATTAATTTTTCCCCCCTTTCGCTACATTGTTTCTTTCTCCCGAATAGGTCTTTGGCTCCTTCCCTCCCCACCCTTCCCCACCCTTCCTACCTGCTCCTTCCCCTCACCGCCCCTCCTATATGGTGATTCCTCCTCAATCCTCATTCTATCACTGATGAAGGTGCGGGCGACCCACCGAAAATTTTAAACTCGTGAGTTTCCATTTTACATGTTTTATGTTTAGTGTCACCCTGTGACGAAGCTTTATATATATATATATATATATATATATATATATATATATATATATATATATATATATATATATATATATATATATATATAAATACGTTGATGGATTGGAGTCAGCCATGCGGCGATGAACACACGATGTGGATAGGATGGAGGAGATAGACACACAAAAAAAGAGACGATCACACTTACATAGCTAGCTTTCGGAACTAGTCCGTCTTCAAGGCGTATCACGGAACAAAATGTTTTGTTCCGTGATACGCCTCCACCAATCCCTCCTTCGCAGAGGCTACCCTGAGCGTCTTCTTCAGAAAAAAATCCTACATCGACCCTCTTCTTCTAAATCTCTCTCTCTTAATAAGTTTCCTCATGATCAAATCTCCCTCTGTACCACCTATTTCCCTGGAGCTCACTCCATCCGTCGCTTAATCAAAAACCTTTACCCCATCCTCTCTGACAACCTAACCACTTCCAAAATTTTCCCCCGCTGTCCTTCTCTCACCTTTAGACGCCCTCCCAACCTCTCCACCCTCTTTAAAATCACTAAACCTCTTTACTAAGTCCCTTCCGACGCCGTGCAATCGCCCACGTTGCAAAACTTGTGGCATCCTTCTCACCCAGCCTCTGCCTGATAAATTCCTTTCCGCTCATCTTCCTTCCGTCCCCTCACTCTCCTGCGTTTCCCATAATGTTGTCTATATCCTTCTTTGCCAATTATGCCCTAGTTTTTACATCGGTTTGACGACCACTCCCCTTAACATCCGCATGAATGGCCACCGCTCCAGTTGTAATGAACCACCTTCTATTTCTGTTTCCCTCCCTGTTGCCACCCATGTTTCTTCCCACAACTCCACCTTTAATAATATTTTTAAGGTTGGCATTCTCGCCTCCCTTCCCCCTTCCTCCTCCCCACTCCAAATCAAAGATCTTGAGTCCTCTTGCATTTACTTATTCCAGGCTTTCTCTCCGCCAGGACTCAATAAATCCCACTAACTTCTTCTATCACCTCTGCCCATACTACTTCTTCCTTTCGAATTTCTTCCACTTCCCGCCTCCCGCCCCCACCTTTCCTCTCCCTCCCCCTCCTCCCCTTCCCCTGTCCCTCCCCTCCCTCCCTTCCTTCCGCCTCAGTCCTCCCTTCCTACCACCTCAGTCCTCCCTTCCTTCTCAGTCTTCGCTCTTGCGACCAAGGTGCTAGTGGCACCGAAATATCAAGAAACTTTGTAAGTGTGTTCATCATTTTTTTGTTTTCTGTGTTTGTCTTCTGCCTTCCTCTGGCAAACTTATATATATATATAGCCTATATATATATATATATATATATATATATATATATATATATATATATATATATATATAGGCTCAAATTGCACAGGAAGGCAGACAAAAAACACTGCAACACGAAAAAGAAAAACACTTACAGGAAGCTCCTTAATATATCGGGTCTTGTTCGCAAAGGACATAGAAGAATGAGAAGGAAGGGAGGACCTTTTTCTCTCTAATCTCGACCAATCCATCCTTCGTAGAGGCTATCCTGAGAATTCCCTTTTAGAAAATAATCCTACAACGACCCTCTTCTTCTAAATCTCTCTCATAATAAGCGTCCTCGTGATCAAATCTCCCTCTGTACACCTACTTCCCTGGAGTTCACTCCATTCGTCGTATCATCCAAAATCTCTACTCACCCTCTGTGACAACCTCACTACCTCCAAAATTTCCCCCCGCTGTCCTTCTCTCGCCTTTAGACGTCCCCTTAACCTCTGCGCCGTATTTTAACGTATTTTATTATTAACGTATTTTAAGGAGGATATTATCTAATCAACGCAGGCGACATTAGACTATCAATCAGAGAAATATGCCATTCTTAAGGCTGGGACACAATCAACGTGTACGTGTAACGTGAGCCGTTAACGGGAATACGCGAAAAGATGGCTAACGGGAAAGTATAGCGAACAGACACAATCAACGCGTACGAGAGAGATGGGCGACTTTCATCTCTTCCCGTGTCCCGCACACGGAAAACTAATGAGAATAGTCCTGAGAATCCGGGAATGGGAGCCATCTGTCGGCAGATAGGTACATCCAACTGTACTTTGCTTGATTGCTCTGGGCGAAGAAAACTTATTTACTTCCACACTTGTTTACACCCGATCTCTTAGCTGCGCCTGCGTTAGTCAATTGTTACTCCGGGCCGCGTTAACGTCCCGGGCCGCGTTAACGTCGATTGTGTCCGCTGACTTGCGTTCCCCGTCTCCCGTTGTCCCGTTAACGTCTCGCGTCACACGTACACGTTGATTGTGTCCCAGCCTTTAGATCTATTAGGGAATCCATTGAGATGTTAAAGGAAGCATAAAATTCTGATCGAGGGCACAAAAACCAAGTAGGAACCACAATGAGAGGTTAAGATCGAAAAAAAACTGATTGGCGCCAAAAAAAGCGAAAAGTGAAGACGAAATTGAGCACGATAAAGTTTGGGCGGGCCTGGTCGACCGAGTCACTTAGGAGTCGATCTGATCAGAATGCTGCAATGCATGAGAAACGCCGTAAGCTACAATCTGACCTAACGCAATCTTGAAAGACCCTGAACTAAGGAAACTACATTTTGTAAAAGGCATTTTCAAATATTAGCACAGGTCAGAGCCTTTGCCGAGCAATTGCGATCAATTCCAAGCATGAATTGAATTCAAAACGAATGAGAAAGGCAAGCGTAACAATGAAAAATTGATAAAAGAAAGTTTTGAAGGTCGCAATAAGCGCAATTCTTTCGCAATGCCAACGGTAATCCAGCGTTGAAATTCCCTAAACGGCACAACAGATAAAACATTCTGAAGCTTCGAACCGTTACTAAATATATCCTGCCCTTGGCTCATAGGAGTTCGCAGCCATAGAAAACAGTATCCTAACTTATGACAGTGAAAATAACTATGACTTAACCAGCGAAAGGTAGCCGTTGAAACTCAACGGGTGTAAAAAACACTGAATTCATTACATACGAAAGCCACAAAACCTGAAGAATACTGAGCGGTCTTCTTTGAATCGTCTTCTGAGTGAATGAACTTAATCGCTTCCCTCGTGTACAAAACATATATTTGCATTCAATGACTTAATTGAGTTACGCAATTCAACGTTGATATGTGCTTTGAGTATCTTAATCATGTTCGGTAAGTATGGTACAATTCAGCGGTTGACAATATCGAAAAGAGCATTTGCACCAGCAGCCATGTCTATTTGACCAATTAATCCTCCCTTACCTGCGGGACACTTCTATAAATGGGAAAGCGATGACGGCGGGTGATAGCTATCACGGCCTCCTATGACGGTCGGCGTCATCGAGGGATCATGTAAAGCACCATCATAGCACCATCATAGCACGTATGACGATCATGGGCTTCCTTTAGATTGGTAGAAATAGAAAATCTGAACAGCCAATGAAAATCATCGACACATTCCAAGCAAACAATTGCGACGGACGGCGGCGTTCTGAACAGCTTAAACGATGTCGGAGGCACAAGAGTTTAAGTACTCCACATTATTCATTTTTGTATGTTTAGGAATTGAATATTGTGTCAAATATGTTATCGTCGGCCCCGGTGGTGGCGGGGTAAAGGTCCTCGCCTGCAAACCCGAGGGTCGCGAGTTCGAGTCCCGCCTGGGTAGAATATTATCTGCCCAGGACATGGGTGTTTGTGTCTCGTCCGTTGTTAATGTTATCCACCCGGCGTTAATTGGCACATAGTGCTGTATTCGGGATAGTGAAGATGAATAAGTAAAAAATAAAAATAAATAAAATAAAATAACTTACCTAACACATCATACTAATTGTAGTGGAAGTGAAAATCATGTTGTTATCGTTATGATTTCGTTTGTAATACAATATTACCTTTGTCTTGCAAATGCAATGCAGATATTTTATGAATTCAAACTTCTCCATGTCGCATTATTAATTTCATTGAAAATTACTTCGATGCACAATAAACGGTATTAGTTCCGTTTACATAATAGTTATGAGATGACGTGCTGGTTATTCGTTACTACGAAGGTACCTATGTATTAACATAATGCAAAATTGTACAATTTTTTAAGTTCCTTTCAGTATTGGAACTCTCAAAATTGTCATATATATGACCCATCCAATAATTCGCGGAGTAATTCAAGTGTGCCTTTGAAATTATTCTCTAATTCCTAAATACCGAGGAAAATATTTGTAGGGAGCAGATGCAAAATATACTGCAATAAATAGAAAGATATTTTGTGGTTTGAGTTCGGGGAAAAATTTGTCAGCAATGTAGATATGTTCAAATGTACCAATTTACCTTATGGTGTTTAATATATTCTCAAGAATGCTATACTATAGTTTATATGCTTCTTCATCATGAGGTTTTTGTTTTAAGTCAACGTATGATATTTGCAGGAAGAAAAGTAGTAGAGTGAGCCGTGCAACTGAACGGCAGCTGAAGTTGCACGGGTGGATTATATATATGTCCACCCACAGTTCACTGCCACAGTAGACTGCATAAATTGCATACGATTATAACAGCAAATCCTAAAACGATTCGAACAATTTTATCGTCGCAACTCTTACCGCCAGTCACGGTTGTCTTAGCAAACAAATGTATGAAGAGCGAAACTAACACACACCAATTAACATACCGTCTATTATATGAAGCACGGAGTAGGATAGAATCCATCGTATCTACTCTCATAAGCCATCATATCACGGAGTGGGAGAGCGTCCTAATCCGTGATATGAAGGCGTACATTCATGGCTATCATACTATCTAGGTAAATTAAGTTACAATAATAACAGTTGTGAATTGTTAACAATCATTTTTTCAATAAGTCATCAACAACAAGTCATTTTTTAGAATTAATATTAAATTCGAGTGCGAGAAAAAATTCTTTATTGCTTTCAACAGTGAAAATATAATTAAATATTTATATTAAAAATTTATTCTCCTGTAATAATTAATCGCAGTGCTTTATGAAAGTCATTCATAAACTTAAGTTAGTTAATTGGGCATGGATTACTGTAATTAAAATTTTATTCAACGTATTCACACGTATATCCGATACCTTATGACACCTATCACCCTCAATTTCGAGCGTGATACGCTATGACGGCGTGAAGGTGATAAAAAGTGCTATCATGGATACATAATCGCTGCTATCACCCTCCGTCATTCGTATGACGTTGCCCTAGGCAACGACGTTGCTCTCACCCAGACACATAATCTGCTGCTGCCATGGGACTCTAGGACCTTCTTACACAGATATTCTCTCAACATGATATCATCGGCCTGCAGGAAAACATGTTATTTAATGAAGCGTCAGTAGCTTTGGTTGCCTAAGAAATATGATACCTATTGTTGATTTCAGAGAAAATGTGAGATTTTACAGCTAAAAACATGACTTTCACACGAATACGAAACGCAATAAAAAATCGATTGAAATAATTATAAGTTTCATTTATTCAGCCATCCGACAAAAAAAATTTCAGCCCTCTATCTTGAGTGAAAGTACTTTTAAAAAGCAAAAAATGAAACCACTGCACCGAACCCAATGATTAGCATGGACCACCAGAGGGGCCTTTGGGGGGCCTTAGAGGACCCTGAGGGCTTTTTAATATAGTCTATATTACCCACAGATATATTTTCTATCTACATACCAAATTTCAGCTCAATCGGTTCAGTAGTTTTTGCGTGATTGAGTAACAAACATCCAAACATACAAACTTTCACATTTATGATATTAGTAGGATTACCAAATCGTAAAAAGATTGTGAATCCTCAAAGTGGCTAACCCTCATCACTAAACGAGAATGACGGAGGAGATGAAAAGAGCGTCTAATGAAAATGGCCAAACGGTGAGTCATAGCGGTGTAATTGAAGAGCAGAACCTCGGATCCGTAATACCCAGAGCACAGTCACGTGGGCGTAATGGGAAACTACAATATTCAGAGCCAGGAAAATACTATTGCGAACACGAGGAAATTGAACATTTTCAGCGAGAAAAACGGCTTTCACACAGAGAACGGTGCTAACTGAAGAATCATGTGCAAGTTGCCGCGGGAAATTCTGCCTTCGTATTCTCCGAGCGTCGGTTGAGTGTTACATAAATTCCATCCACGTCTGCGCAATACACCGAGGGTAGCAGGGCATTACAACAGTCCCTTT
Source organism: Ceriagrion tenellum (assembly GCA_963169105.1). Taxonomy (NCBI): domain Eukaryota; kingdom Metazoa; phylum Arthropoda; class Insecta; order Odonata; family Coenagrionidae; genus Ceriagrion; species Ceriagrion tenellum. The sequence goes on from OY720644.1 coordinate 3,887,138, forward strand.
CTGATATTCCATGGATCCGCATACATTCGGAATATTTAATAGAGCTCCGGATAGCGTGATAAGGCAGTGAATTCTTCGCGTCGTCATTTTCCAATGGCCTCCTATTCCTATCCAACTTCATCGAGCATGAAACGGATTTAACTTTCGCAATTCATGCTCTGAAACTCAAATGAAGACATGGAGCAAACTGCACAAGCTTTCTTTTTTATCAAGACCAGAAATAAATAACATCTCTGAGACGCCAATTAACCATTTTTAAAACGAAATACTAAACAAAATTCGTAGACATCCTTAATTTGAGCTGTGGATGATTTCCTCGCCGGTAAATAACTATCTAGTCGTTCACGTCAATCTATTTTATTCCATGACCGTCTAACAACGCTTGCCAATGAAATCAATCTTCAGATTAATCGACTTTTGACTAAAATAACCCCAGCCATCTGGATCATCCACCACGCCGAAGTTAAATATAATTTTGGTTGAAACTTTTTACGGAGCATTTGAATGCTTTAGGAAGTGAACGGCTACATAGCATAAAATCCGTGCTTTTATTATAAATTAAGCGAAGAAACAGACATTAAAACAATTTTAAGAAGAAAAAGTCTAAAATGAATTTACCCTCGCAACGCTCCTGCTACCGCATAAATCGAAAGCTTGGATGTATTTTGGAGCTGCACTCGCCACTTGGGAACCATTTAATAAAAAGGATGAAGAAAAGCAAGAAAACGCATCATCTGAGTGCGAGCGGAAAATGGAGATTTTTAAAAAAGCGCCAAAACCGCGAAGACAAACGCTTGAAGAGAGAGGTTCTTCCGATCATCCCGACATGAAGGAGAGGCGATCGAATATTAAACCGCGACCCGCCACGCGCGGAAAATTTCCAATAGCTCCAATCTTGGACGCTCCAACCTCGCTTCGGCACATAATCACGTGTTTGCCGACTCGGCTCACCATCCAACGTAATGTGACGACGTCAATGGTAGGCAACGCACTTGACATTCGTCTACAATTTCAACTAAGGTTGGAATTCGCCATCAAAAAATCATTTGACTTGACCAGGATTCGAACCAGGATCTCCCAAATGCCGGTCAGGTGTGTTGTTCCAATGATTTTATTTTATAAAAATATCATATTACAATATCATATTCATTTGCATATAATTTATAACAATATCATATTCATTAGCATACAGGGCAAAAAAAAGGAGCCGCTCCAAAGACACATACATTTATAATACATTTTTGTTCAAAGTATTTTTTAGACACATACATGAATATATTTTACACATTTTAGTTTTTTATCTCTTTTTTACTTAAAATACTATTAAAAGACGTTGAGCACCCATGCTTTTTCATACTCTGAGGAGGGTAACTGTTTATTTACTATTTTAAATTTATCGATTAAAGCCGATCTTATATTTTTCTGACCTGTTTCACTTTCCACGAAAGTTGCTATAATTCTGTTAAGAATTTTTCTTTTCTTGGCAGGAAATAATTTAAAATTTAGTGTTAACAGATTCCTTTCTCCAATATCTCCATCTCCGAATGTGTCGAAGTCTCTAAAAATGTTTTTAATTATTTCCCATTCCCAGTTTGGTTCTTAACAACCTAGTATTTTGTGAACTACACTGTCTATCCTTCTGCATTTAGGACATACTGGGCTATCGCAAAGTCCAAGTCTGTATTTCATTTCTCCCGTTACCATACAATCACTGCAAATTTCGTACATTATACTTTTTTCCTTGATAGAGTGTTTCAACTTTGCATAATTTGTCCAAATGGTTTTTTCTCGGGTTTTTAAGTTGTTTTTTACTGTTTTTTTCATTTCCTCCTCATAGCTTTTTTTGTCGAGTGAAGTTTTTCACCGGTCGCATATTTATTTTTCCAATCGATTGCCTCAGTCAGTACATTCCAAAAATACCTCATTATTTTCGCTTTTCCCAGAGCGCTCACCATTAGTGTTTTCCTATTGTAATGTCCTTCTTGCAAAAGTTCCGCTACTTTCTTTCTGCTTATAATGTTCGCTTTCATTTTTGAATTGATTAGGCTGAGGCCACCCAGTTTAGGAGGAGCATACAACTTATTTGTCTCCACTTTCTTTATAAATGCATTCCAGATGCTATTTGTTATTTTAATTATCTGAGCATTTTTCTTCTCCGGGAGTGGCCACACATGGGCCACATAGCACAGTAGGGGGAATAACATTTGATTTATAAAGGCTATTTTAGCTATTAATGGCATTCGGTGATCAGCCAGTGACGCCACCAAGCCATCTTCCTTCTAGGCGCATGTCGAGGGGGGTTTATGCGAACTAGATGTTCAGGCCTCAAGTCTACATTGTAGCACATGAGACGAAGTCGTGGTAACAAATTTTTCAATTTCGTCGTTTTAATAACGACAATGTTGGGTTTATCCACCGCGACAGTGGCTTTGTAAGCACGACTTCGTCTCATATGCTACAGTGTAGACTTGAGGCCTGAACATCTACTTCGCATAAACCCCCCTCGAAATTCGACTTGAAGGAAGATGGATTGGTGGTGAAACTGGCTAACACACCCGACCGGCAATTGGGAGATCCGGGTTCGAAACCCGGTCAAGTCAAATGCTTTTTTCATGGCGAATTTCAACCCTGGTATATATGCACCCGGACGAGTGACTTCGTACCACATCATTTGTTAAATGCAATGATTGGAAATTTCAACTAATCACCGTTTGTGACGCTGCACAGATGCATCCACCTCAAGAAGTACGTCAAGTGCACAGGAAAGCTGGACGCTGTGTAAAAACTGTCAAAATAAGGAAATAGGATGTGTTGCCCAGCGGACGAAAGGAAGGGTTTTGGAGCCATTACAGCCACATGCGCACGACTTAGACGACTTCCTGGAGAATCCACATCAGGAATTTCAGAGCGACTTGTAGAAGATTACTTTAAGCCCGGGTCATATCTCCCGAACTGATACAATCGACAAAATAAAGAGATATATCCAACCGAAATGTTAGGCACAGAGACATTTTCTTTCCCTGGGTAACAGGAGATCGAAACCAAAACAGCGTGGCAGTAGCGTAAGAGACCTCGTTAACATCCATCTCTGTATTCCATCTCATCCCCACATAGCTGGACGTATCTACTATCGCAGGACACCCACCCTGCTCACGGACCCCTGTCTCTCTCTCTCTCTCTCCCCCTCTCTCTCTCCCCCCCCTCTCTCTCTCTCTCCCTCTCTCTCTCGCCCTCTCTCTCTCCTGTCCCGTGAACGGGTGGCGCGCAGATTTGAACGTGTAGACGAGCGGACGAGAGGCATCGAAGGAGGTAACAAGAGGACTGGAATTTCGGATATCACGAAGATATATGCACAGGGCATGCGAGACTTAAAGCAGAGAGCTCACGACGATATGTCATTGCGCTGGAAAGTGACAAGACGTCACAAAAATGAGGAGAAGGTAGGGTCAAGGACCATCCAAAATCACACCAATCAGTGGACAGAATACACATCAACATCACGAACAAGAGAAATTCCCGGTTTTTAAAAAAGATATCACATTCAAGAAAGTTTTTCGGTAACTAAGCATATTATACTTAGCGTAATTTTCCCTAAAAATTCATTCGCTTATAACTTAATGATGATGAAACGATAATAACGCCTTACGAACTCCGAAGGCCTACGGTAGATTAGGTAATGGGAATAAAATTATGTAAATAGACTGCGGAGTACGGATTGGTTTAAACTTTCGTTTTTCCCGATAACGATCAGAGATCAGAACGGCTTCCAATTTTTATTGATTTACTCCTTATTGCTTTTGTATCCTTATCGGCAGAGTAGAACTTGCAGCCCGATGTACATGTTTGCGTTGCAACTCTAGTACCATTGTGTAATTGTGTAGTGGTAAAAAAACATACATATAAAATAAGTATGAGTCGATTCCACTTTTTTTCGATTCCTATTCTGATTCTTCTAAATCGATTCCGTATTCTCGATTCCGATTCCATCGATTTTCATTCCTGATAACAGGTGGGATATTGATATACCAGTAGCGTACGAATATTATTTAAATTCAAGTATTGGCTGAAATAAAATAACAAAGACAATTAAGTCGCTCAAAAAGCATATTTATTTTGAAAGAATAGAGTAACTTTGTATTTCCACAATAAATTTAATAACTTTCGACCATGGTTTCGACGATTAACGTCCCCAGTAAACACACATAGCTGCAACAGCGCTTCACAAGGATGTCAGCGCTGCAAGTGCAGCACATGTCAACTGAAGCGCGTCAGCAGCGGCTCAGCAGCGCTCTCATAGAGCGAATTGTCGAGAAACGCATCTAATGCGCATTCGCAGCTCGTGTTTGAAGCGCAGCAGCCGCAAGTTACGGACGCGCTGCCACAGCGCTGCAGGTAGTCTTTTGTTTGAAGCGCAGCAGCCGCAAGTTGCGGACGCGCTGCCACAGCGCTGCAGGTAGTCTTTTGTTTGAAGCGCAGCAGCAGCAAGTTGCGGACGCGCTGAATCGGCCATTATTGCTTGTAAGTTTTGTAGACGTGAGCGTGGCAGTGTAGATCGCTTAGCGAAGTTCAAAAAGTGAAGACAGCGTGGTGAATTCCTGGATAACTAGAAGTCTGCAATTAAGGCAAGAAGTGGAAAACGTGGTTTAGGAAAAGGAAGAGAACTGAAAGGTGGGTGACTATATGATTCCATAGTGCTGTTTTATTCCAGTGATGAAGTACAATATGACCATTTACTAGATTTTCCCCTCCGTGAGTTTCCAATTAATTTTAAAGGATAATTGTGATTTTTTGCAGTTTCCAGTTGCAGATGCCATGCAGTATGTTTCAGACAAACACTTTCACGATGCGACGGCGTCAAGGTTTTTCACAACATGCACTTTTCTGCGATCGATAACGTTTTGTACTGATGCCTCAGTCCTCTGATATTACCACAACTATATACATTAGACAAAATTTAGGAGAAACGTAAGCAGATAACAAATAATGTAATCAAAATACGTCTTTGTTTACGTTTTTGTAGCTATATGCTTGCTATTTGATTCGAAGGCGATTCCAGATATCATATGTACATTTTAATGCTCATTAACGAAAATTTGTTCGTTATTACTGATTAATAAAGTCATTTATTGCAACCCTGTGTTATCAATTCATTGTTAATGCCTCTGACATACTTTTGTAGCGCTTTTGACGTTCACTAGTGGCGCATCAGGCATGCATTTGCAGCGATTCTGACATGCGTTTGAAGCAATCGTGACACGCTTGTGCAGCGCCCCTGACGCGCTTGTGCAGCGCGGCTGACACCCGTTTGCAGCGCATCCGACATTCAAAAAAGGGAAGCTTAGGAGTGCTAGGCGCGCTGCAGCAGCGCCTTCGCGGCAGCTGCAGCGCTGCCGCGCAGATGCGCATCTGCAGCATTTTGTGTTTACTGGGTCACGTTAATTGTCGAAACCATGGTCGAAAGTTATTAAAGTTACTGTGGAAAAACAAAGTTACTCTATTCTTTCAAAATGTTCAGTAAATTCCATACTGTATCGCCGGAAACCACCAATTTTATTAAAGCATATTTATTTACAAATAGCAAATATAGCCTCAGCTCATTGAGGTAAATAAAAAGTACAAATTGATAGCCTACATCCAAAATTACTGAGACAAATATGATGTGATAAATGCAATTTGATTTGAATATTTATCCATCTGGAATCGATGGAATCGGAATCGACTTTGGGAGATCGATTCTCGATACCGATTCTAATCCTGAGAATCGGTGGAATCGAGAATCGACATTTGGATTCGACTCATCCTAAATATAAAATGTACATTACATGGGCATTTGCAATTTGCATGTAATCGGCTTACGTCGGTAGCAAGCTTATGGTGCGGTACCATAATTGTGAATCGTCGCCTCTTGATAAGTTTCGGTAGGTTTTTGCTTACATATCAGTACTGGTAGTTACATTAACTATACTGGCGCGAATTGTAATGCATGTTGACGCCAGCTTACTCCCTTACATACAACCTTATAGGGATTCGCAAGGTATTATGTGGACGAACACGTAAGTGAAGATACGAATCCGAAGGAAGAACGACGTCAGGGGTTCTCCGAAGGGAACGCAATCGCGGCTCGCTTGTTTTATGTATTGTTCTGCGTGCGATGCAAGAAGGCGCGCTTGAGTAATTTTCTTAGTTTAAGTGTGTCAGAGTGATCGTACGCGTGGGACTGTTATGTAGAACCGCAGCGAGGAAGAGAGGACATCTGGTGAGAAGAAAAAAAAGGGTGAATGGTGGCTTTGTCAGCGTTGCGGTGGGGCACCCTTTGCACCAAGGGTCGAATAACTAATGGACCCGTCACGTTAAGGTGGTTTCATCTAGATTGTTCCCGAATCACAAAGGAGACCGAGTAATCGGATGCCTTTTTTTAATTTCAGCATCTGTGAGAACCATTAAATAAATATTGTTATACTAAAAATACAAAAATATAATGTTATTAGACGGAAATTCTAAGTAAGTGAAGAAATATATGAGCATTTAACCGATTTTTAAACGCCTTCACAACGGAAGGCTGCTTTTGTGACTCTATAAACAAAACTGCGGCGAGTGACTGATAAGTTTTAATTTAAAGTTGGGAAAACATACGAACTACCCTCTGCTTTATTTCCGACGTCTCATCATGGAGTATGAAATTCCTCAGTTTTTAAGTTAACTCCATGAATATATATTATGGATTCGGATGTTTGGAATTGTTTCTTAGGCTACGTAATGCCAAAATTTCCACTTTTAGTTCACCCAGTCCATGGCGCCACTTTGATCAGAGTCTTTTCAGTTGTTATTGTAAATAGATGTAGTTAATTGTTGCTAACGCGAGACTGTGGTGAATATTCAATAACGATCGAGGAGATATGAATTACTTGATGCTTTGAATAATATCTTGCTATGCTTGTGATCAAAAAGTTACTTTGTAAATACTAGGGAGGAAATATCTAACAAAGAAAATGTGTAAGAGGTTTATGAAGCATCCATCTTGTGCCGATGACGATGTTTGCCAGACTCTGATTCTAATTTGAATGCATTTAGCCAGTTTGGCTTAAATAAAGAATTAAGATTGCCTTGTTTAAACAGAACTTGCATCGTACCAGGCTGCAAAACAGGGTATGCATCTACGAGAACCCAAAATAGGAGACTAGGATTGAAAAATAAGTTATTGTAAGTAAAACCCATGTATATTCATGGTAAAACGAGTACAACGTGTTTATTCACAATCTGTCGACTGTATTTACATTTGAACTTCCATCCGTCTTCCATCACTAGGCATCACATCACTTCCCAAAAAGTTGTTTACGGAATTCTAGACAATAGTTTTTAGCGACGAGATCACAATCCATAATGTATATTCATGGTTAACTCTCTCTGAAGCGCGTATGCATACGTCAATCCATGGAAATGGATTCATTTTTTATTGCTTATATCTCGAAAATAAAGGCAGCAGATCAAAAAATAAATTATTGATATTTTTGTATCATTAGAAAAGTGGGATACTTGTCTTTGAACTGCGTCTAAAATCACTGAATGATACGTTAAATGATATCAGGCCTTAACTACCTTCAGTTCAATGCACCTTCTGTATAGTGTCGCAAGGAAAATATGTGTTAAGACATCGTGGTGTGCGAATCTGGGTTTTTCATTTCGAACCGAATCGAATCTCTCACATAAACATCATGGTTGAAATTCCCCATGAAAAAAATCATTTGACTCGACCGGGATTCTAACAAGGATCTCCCAATTGCCGGTCAGGTGTGTTAGTCATTTTGAATTGAATCGTAACGAATTTTAAAAAATATTCGTTAGCGAATCAAATCACCCTAAAAAATTCGCTTGGGAATCGAATTCGAATTCTAAATAACATGCAAAAGTTTCTGCAGAGTTAAAGTAATATAGATTTTTCATTGTATCTGAGGGCCTTACATTAGCTTATACATCTGTATAGTGGCACAAAGAATAGCACACAATAACGTGTGGTCGTTTAAATTTTCGTTTCGCGAGAGAAAAAACTTTCCAAACGGAAGGCTCGCAATTCGGGGACGAGTGCTATGTTTGTTTGAATGCATGGCAACGATTCGAAGACGAATCTATGAGATTCGAATATTACGAATCATTCGCTTTCGAAGCATGCCGATTCGCAGGCGAACCGAATCGAATTAAGCCTTATTCGAGTCGATTCGATTCGATTTCGAAGCATTCGCACAGCTCTCATTAGACATGAACTTCCCATATGTTCAGGCCGTGCTCACAGATGACTTTCTGGTATTACACAGAGGGTGGCAACCCTGCATTTGCCAGGTACTGCAGTGTTGGCACACCTGAATCGAAACGCGGCCAATAGCCGTCATAAGAAGAGGAAAGGAAGGAAAGGCAGCGGAAAGGCGAGAGAAAGATAGAGAGCAGTGGTACGAGAGAGGACGAAACTTTTCTCCACGGAAAAAAAAAATAAATGTCTACTTTTCCTGCGGCGGTGAAAATATGGCGTGTTTTTTCCTATTTCCAGTTCCACCTTGTTTCTTTTTTCGCCGGCATGCAAAAGTTTCCGAATCAATCGTGAGATCCCATACTGCCTGCCTGCCTCTGGAGAACCAAGGAGGAGGGGGTGAAGGGATGGAGGGGGTGGAGGGATGGAGGGGGTGAAGGGATGGAGGGGGTGAAGGGATGGAGGGGGTGAAGGGAAGTGTAGGGGAAGGAGGAAGTTCCAACCTCGAGTCTCGAACACACACACACAACTCGAACCGCGTCGCCAAGAAGGATGAGGAAACTTTATCTCGGTCGAGAGGGAGCGGGGGGAGGGGGGAGCGGGGAAGGGGGAAAGGGGGGGAAAGGGGGAGGGGAAAGGGGGAGGGGAAAGGAAGGAGCGGGATGGTTGGGTGCTTGACAGCCGCACTGCGCGATTATTGCAATCGCAGAGACAGCCTCGGGGAAGTTTCATTATTTTTCACATTTGCCGATTACCCTTTCAGGCCCATTGGTGAGCCTAAGCGATATTGCATCTGCAAGTACATACTACCCCGCGAGCCGCAGCATGGGCGTGTGGCAGGGGGTGGTAGGTCACCATCCGTGTAAAGATGTAAAAGTTTTGGGAGATGAAATGGTGACATGTCCTATGAGAGTGCATTTTGAGGAGGTCAGTTTTTATTGTGGTCGCTTATTGTCCGCGGAAAGAACGAGTTTTTGTACCTATCTGTTCGGCAGAGTATCTCTCTTATTTTATCGCATCTGTCAGACCTAGAAATGTAGTGAGGCGTCATGATAATATTCTTTGTGTCGCTCTGAAATACACCTGTTGTGAATTTACGAGATCAAGCAGCCTAAGCCTTGCGTGCAGCCTCCGAGTCTCTAGGGTCTTCCACCTTAATCTCTCTAAAAGTCATGAGACACTATATGTATGCTCGTAGCAGGTTTTAACGAAGCGTGCTGCTTTTCTTTGTATTTTATTAATTTGTTTGGTTAAATCTATTTGACCAGGGTCCCAAATGCTCGCGGCGTATTCGAGGTGTGGCCTAACCAGAGCGAAGTAGCATCTCTCTTTGACTTTTTCACCGGAGGACCTTCCTATTTTACGCAGATTACGATGTATCGAATGCAATATATATCATATCAGATATACAGTATCATAGCAGCCAGTGTAAAAGGCCTTGGTGCTCTTTTTGAAGTCATAATAGAAAAATAAATATCAAATTTCGCAACAATTCACGAGGGAAAATGGGACTTCCACGCATGCACGTCACGCACGCATGACGATTTGCCGAGCAAGTCGCTCGCGAGCGGCGCCTCGCTCTATGCGTGAAAACGGACTTTCACTGCAGAAGTGGTCGATATTTATAGTAATCGTCCGACTTCAGACCAACATCCTTCCCTCATAATCTACCGATCAAGGTAGATTAAAATGGATGTAAATAAGTAAAAATGCCCTAAATGCTTTACATTTGCAGGCCCATATCAACCGATATTTCTGTTTTCTTCTCCGAGTACTTCATCCAGTCCATGTAACTGATTCCCTTTCTGGCCAACATCCTTCCCTCCATCACGGACTCAAGCGACCCATCGTCCCAGCCCTACCCTTCCACCCGCCTACCCCGCCTCGTCCTCATCAAAAGCGTCCTTTCCTTACCAAACTTTCTCGTTTGTCCTCCTTTCCTCTCTCGCTTGTCCTCTCCGTCCTCTCGTAGTAGTAGGGGACCAGTTTATTAATACTCTTGATTCCTTTTTAAGGAGAGCTTTCAAGATCGGGTTACTAGAGGGCGAAACGATAAACTACAAATCTCCATCCACCGAACATGTGCCGTTAATAGGTCTTTTGTAGTAAGCGGCAGCAAATTATGGAATGCCTTATTTAGTGAAATACGTAGATCCAAAAGTAACCGAATATTTAGGCAAAAACTTTTCAATTACCTGTTTCAAATACAAAGAGATGCAATCTAATGATGGCCTTACCATTTTTTCATTGTAATTACGTCCAAAATAAATGAAATAGTGTAATTGTAAGATCTGTCACATATAGATATGTTTAATATTGATTATCCATTACGTGTCTGAAATTGAGTGGAACTATTTGTAAATATCATACGAAGTATTTAGGTTTTCACCCTTGTAATAATAAAAATCCTATGAACTGTAAAAATACACTAAGAAGTTGTCACGTGGTATATTTGTACATATTTTCGTTTTGTATCAGTACATATGCATCGTCCTGTTTTCATAACGTGTTGCCTATTTAATATTTTTTAAATATTTTGAAATGTTTTCATTACCATTAAAAAAACTATTATTTACTAAAATATTTTTTTGAAAATTTTTTTACCAGCTTTTTTTGAAAATGTATGCACTACGCGGGCGATTATGCTTATGTTAATTTATTGAATGCTCATATGAGGCTGTGTAGCCTCAGAGTATATTTTCAATTTTGTTGAAAAATTGTATTGTAAATATGACATAAAATATTATCTCCCTCTCTCTCTCTCTCCTCCACATCTCAAACCCCGGCAGTCGATTCACGTCCTCCCGTCCAAGAGTCCACGTTTCAGCACCATGCAATGCTACACTCCATATCAAATGGTTACGAGCCTCATCCTTATCTCCTTACCCAAGGTGCCTGTCATCAGCTATCTTCTTTTACTATGCAATTGTTTAACGATACGATATTAGTATCGAAATTCGATTCCGATATTCGAATACCGCACAGCAGTATCGCTTAAACCCTTCCTCTCTGTTGGTTCGCTTCGAATCGCCACCGAATAGCGGAAGAGACACTTCGCGTCTGAGAGATTTGTAACACGGGCTTATACGGGCGACACGGGTCAGCCATTGTGTGACGAGCCGAAGGGTTCAATCCTTTGAAGAGGGATTTTATTTTTCCTTCGACTGCTACGGAATGGAAGCCATTCGCGGAAAAGGGTACGCCCAAACTGCGTCCGAGAATCCTTTAGCGGTCAAACATCGTCTCATTGTATCAAACACGATCAGTCGCTTGCCGCGACATAAAAAGGTACATACCTAAAGGAAACGCAAAGCACACTTGAATTTGAAACCAGAAAATCTTTACTGTTCAATTTAGCGGTTCTTAACAAAAGGGTCGCCTAACCCATCCTGCGGAGTGCGAGTTTAAGGCGACGCGACAAATACGTTGACTTATGGAAAAAGTAACAGTGCAATACCAATACGAATATTCTTGTTAATATCCTGTTTAGGTTATTGGCTAACCTTATTTTCAACTAAAAATCCTCGCTGCCAACGTTACGGTTTATTTGAAAATCATCTTCAGAGGATTTGTTTAGCATGAAAATGATAAGATAAGATAGCATAAAAACTTTTTTGCAATAAAATCCTGGAAAACACGAAACAGCAACAGGAACCACCGTACTGAACTCAATAAACTCACAAAAACAAATCAAATAAAACCGCCACCGGCAAAAATTGTTTAAACATTACACCAACAGGCGTCACTTTGCGGAAATATTATATTCTATATTGAAAACATGTTTCGTACTTTTAAGAAACAATTATTCAATAAGGATTCTAAAGATTTTATAGTTGAAAATTAATGTTGACCGATAACATCAATAATATAGCAACAAGAATAATCTGTTAAAGGTCAAGAACCTAAACGGAATAACAATGAAAGCAATGAAGGTGTTCTAAGATGTAGATTGTACAATTTCGGAAAAATATGGGTGATTAAATTATTAAGAACTTCAAAAATGTTTAGAAGCCGATAATCCAAGCCGAGATCTATTATCAGATATAAAACCTATTTTGTATACGGAGTGAGAAGTAAACAAACAAAATTTACAGGCGAGCATGTTTATATATTACCTGTGTACGGCTATAAAGCTTCATTATTCTCCAAATCTATCGAGTAAATTACCTTGTGTAATGAATTTTTTAAAGACTATTATACCAAATTATAGATATAAACACCACCATTATGCTAATGAATTCATAAAGTAACAAACCTCATTCGATGAAAAAGAATCATGAATATATATATATATATATATATATATATATATATATATATATATATATATATATATATATATATATATATATATATATATATATATATATATATATATATATAGGGCCAATTTATACATATGTCATAATTGATTATTTCCCAAACATTTATTAAAATACCAGTACATAGATGATTATAGCGTGAAGCATTATATATTATACGAAGAGTCGAAACACACAAATTTTGAAACGGTGGATTTTGAGTCTCATATGTCGTAATATGGGGTCAATTTCCTATTATGCCAATGCCCATGGCACAATTAATGTTGTCTCAACATATGACGATTCGAATTCCGGATCATGCGCAAATTTATTTCACTTTTTTGCCATCTGACAAGCAAACATGTATTCCAATGCATGTGATTTATTAGGTCTTCTAAGACGATAGTAAGCAATGAATACTTAAAATAACGCTGACCTGCGATTACAGGCACATGATCTTAGGATCTTAAGATCCTAGATGATTAAAAAAGTTTTATCCAAGAGAAATGCCCACTGAAAAAAGCGATTATATTTGAAGAAATAATGCCGCAGATGTGCACAGATTCACTCCTTCCAGCGCATGCACTCTCGTATCTATGCACCGTGTAAACATATGAAAGTTTTGGAGGTGACATTTCCTATGGGAGTGTATTTGGAGGAGCTCAGTTTCTATTGTGGTCGCTTATTGTGCGCGGAAAGAAAGAGGTTTTGTACCTATATGTTCGGCAGAGTATCTCTCTTATTTTATCGCATCTGTCAGACCTCGAGGTGTAGTGAGGCGTCATGATAATATTCACTGTGTCGCTCTGAAACACGCCAGTTCTGAATATCTCAAGCAGCCTAAGCCTAGCGTGCAGCCTCCGAGTCTCTAGGGGCTCCCACTTTAATCCCTCCAACAGTTGTGTAACACTATATGTTCGTTTGTAGTAGTTTTTAACGAATCGTGCCGCTTTCCGTTGTATTTTATTAATTTTTTTGGTTAAATCTTTATGGCCAGGGTCCCAAATGCTCGCGGCGTATTCGAAGTGTGGCCTAACCAGAGCGAAGCATAGCACCTCTCTTTGACCTTTTCCTCCGAGGACCTTCTTACTATACGCTCTTAACAAAACCTAGTTTCTTTAATGCTGTGCCGCATAAGTTTTGTACGTGTGTTCCCCACGATATATCGAAGTTAAGGAAATTCTAAGATATTTTACTGCTTCTGAAGATTTTATGCTTATGTGACATAAATTAATTAACAAAATTGTAATTTTCCCGACCGGTTTTTAATTGTAAAAGCGGCTTCACCCATTAGAACATCATAAGGTACCACGAATTGGTGGCCCCCGATGGGGCACATGATTATGCCCTCATGACTGCAACCGATCGCAAAGTAATGATAAACCGCCGCCGGATTTTACGAAATCGTAACCACTTTTTCCAACATGATAGGACTCAACCAGCACACGCTGAATAACGTGCGTGTATTCACAAGTCTTCTAATATCTGCATACACACGTACGAGAGGATGAAATAAACTTTATAGCACTGCGTGACTTAAATTCGCACTTAAGTCACGATTTGCCATAGCATTGGCAGCCCTTTAATTAAACAGTGCTGACGACAATTTCATTATTACAATAGACTTTACTCAAGTCACGCCCGAGTGGCTGACAACTATTGATTACCAGAAGCATATTTTATTGAAATCACAATTAGTGGCATAGTGAATGTTATATTTATGTATATGAATATAAACTGAATCTTATTGAACTCATAGATCTCATATGAAAGGAGAGGATATATAGGAAACATTATTGGTTATCTATATGATGCATGTAGCTAAAACAGCTGTAAAGAAACCTTGCAAGTTCTCCATTATAGCTAGTTGCTAAAATGTAAACTGTTAACTCCTTATGCTTTGACTTGTTCCTTACATTCAGTCTACACCGCTTCATTAGAAATATTAGAATAATTAAATTTGTGAACCACCATCTATTGTAGCATTATAATTATAGATCATAATAGACTTGTTTGAATATTCATTTACTACATCTTGTACCTATAAACCCATATCTGGATAACAGAAAAACTGGTTCTATTTGATCCGGTGACATTTCTTGTTGAATTTCATTACATTTAAATGATGTTTTGGCGATGGAATTCCTAATAACGGCAACATTTTTATTCGGCTCAAGTGACTGAACTCTCGAAGAATTTGATCAAATGTATATGAAGTTGATACTGGGTTAACTGCATCTTCTATCACATCATAAACAATATTTGTAATTTTGACTTTTTTACTTCAAAAACAACTCAGGAACTGGTCGTAATATAGTCTTACAACAGATAGCTCGAATTCTCCAATCTATGGAATAGTACTCATAAAGCTCTCAAAAATACCTGAAAATGAAAGGTAAACAACGGTAACTACGTAGAGCTGATTGAGAATTTTGATTTACTCCACTCACCCATTGCGTTGTTTTACCCATGCATATATATTATGGATTTAAGTGTTTGGAATTGTTGCCTAGGCTACGTGTTGCCTAAATTTCCACTTTTAGTTCACCCAGTCCATGGCGCCACTTTGATCAGAGTCTTTTCAGTTGTTATTGTAAATAGATGTAGTTAATTGTTGCTAACGTGAGACTGTGGTGAATATTCAATAACGATCGAGGAGATATGAATTACTTGATGCTTTGAATAATATCTTACTATTTTTGTGATCAAAAAGTTATTTTGTAAATGCTAGAGAGGAAATGTCTATCAAAGAAAATGTGTAAGAGGTTTATGAAAGATCCATCGTGTGCCGACGACGATATCTGCCACACTCTGATTCTAATTTGAATGCATTAAGCCCGTTTGGCTTAAATAAAGAATTTAGAATGCCTTGTTTAAACAGAACTTGCTTCGTACCAGGCTGCAAAACAGGGTATGCGTCTACGAGGACCCAAAATAGGAGACTAGGATTGAAAAATAAGAATCTGTTCAAGGCGGCGGTAAGTGCATTCCTTTTTTACCTACACTGCAATGATGGCCATTGGGAATAGTCATGAAGTCACCTCGCATTATTATTAAATTTCCGTATAGTGATATTCACGAATTGCTGAGATGTTAGTTGTACATTTGTGTAGTTAAATTCGTATAGGAATTAAATATACCTGTAGACCGGACGATATTTAAAAAAGTGTATAATTACGTCCCGCGTGTAGTACTGCATTTTTTATCCACTGCATTATGGTTAATTGTAAGTACAACCCATGTATATTCATGGTAAAACGAGTACAACGTGTTTATTTACAAACTATCGATTGTATTTACGTTGAACTTCCGTCTCCCATCACTAGGCATATAATCACTTCCCAAAAAGTCGTTTGTTTACGGAATTCTAGACAATAGTTATTAGCGAAGAGATAATAAACCATAATATATACTCGTGGTTTTACCTCAGAGGATGGCATATTTGAGTCACAACAGCTATAAATGAGTATAGAATGCTCATGACTTAAGTGGCTCACATCTCACGGCGTGTTATCTTCTTCTAGCAGCTAACTTGACCACGTGAAATTATGAGAGCCACCTAAGTCACTTGTATCCAAATGAACTCATATAAATATGAAATCACTCTGTGCCGTGTCAGAATTATATCAAAGGTACCTTCAAATGCACAAGCAGTCAATAGAAAGGGGGAAGAATTTATACGGGAATATATATATGTTTTGCCACATATTTTTTAAATTATCAATCACTGACTGCAAGAACTGAAGTCAAAATCATCAATTTGATACTAAATTTATCCCTAGAGAACTCTCTTGGTTGAGAAAAGCGAATGTTAATGATTATATGCTCGTAGAACGATCTGCACATATTCTATCTTGTTTTTGAACAGCTGAGTCCTGCCATCAGAGAATAATTTATCATTTTTAAAGAGTACAAGTGTTCGCTGAAATTTAACACTTGTTTCGTCTCAGGCGGTCACAATAGACACTCATGATTCGTGACCTTTTAATCGCGACAACGACAATATTGAAAGATACGTCTCCACACTCACGTTATTCAAGCGAGCTTTTAAACTTCGTCAAAAAGAGGAAGACTGGGCGACACTTATGATCTGATAAATTTCTAATTCGAGGGGATCAGACCTGTCGCTCAACCAGCAGATAAAAATCAATTTTTCGGAAAAAAATACTCGGCGGACAGGGTGAGAAGCACGACACCGACCGAAGTGCGATAACATAAACTGCGAGGGAAGGGGAATAAGAGGCTGGCGGGAGGGGATGGTGGGGGGGGGTGTCGAGACAAAGGGGAGGGGGGGCGGGGAGAGTTAAAAAGGATTCCATCCCCAAGCAAAGAAGTTCTAAAAATCACTCCGACGAATAATAAACGTAAAAGTCCTGTGTCAATGGAGTGTATGGAATCACCGGAACATTTTCACGAATTATGCTTACAAAGTGAAATATTAAAAGAAAGTTGTTCTTTAAAGTTACAGAGGTTTAGAGGACGCAAAGAGTACCAGAATATATTTTCATTCGAACAATACAATTTACAAATGCATTTATTTCATTATCAACCAGATATTCCAGTAAAATAGGTAAAGTTCTCTATCTCCAAAACTTTCGGCATGAGAGCGATATTAAATATAATTGTAAAACCCTTTATCTATTATAAAAAGTTTTACTTGCTTATTAACAGTCCTCTTTGTAATCTTCATCTCCAAAACTTTCGGCATGAGAGCGATATTAAATATAATTGTAAAACCCTTTATCTATTATAAAAAGTTTTACTTGCTTATTAACAGTCCTCTTTGTAATCTTCAGCATCAGCTTCCAGAACTAAGTTTCCAAAACATCAATGACATTCTGCCATCCATTCGCATGTAAACCCTAATATCTGTCCATAATCCCCCAAGGTAACATACAAAATTTCCTTCTGAAATGTACTACGTAGGGTGAAGAGTTACGATTATTTTGGGGGAAATAACGACATAATATCCACCGACATCAGCAGCCTGACACAGAGAGAGAGGAACGAATTA
This sequence comes from Ceriagrion tenellum, assembly GCA_963169105.1. Classification (NCBI taxonomy): domain Eukaryota; kingdom Metazoa; phylum Arthropoda; class Insecta; order Odonata; family Coenagrionidae; genus Ceriagrion; species Ceriagrion tenellum. Next base: position 3,904,692 of record OY720644.1, read on the forward strand.
CGGTGCGGGGGAAGGAAGTGAAGGAAAGGGACGACTGCTACAATATAATCCTGCATCGGCCACATATCGATTCATAGGACGGTATTTCTCGTCAAACCCATCCTCCACTTCCACTGCCCACCAAATCGAAGAGAGCAACAGTCAACCATTGATTCCATTAAAATGAAATTGAACGGAGGACAAGAGGTAAGTGGACAGTAAAGCCAGGTTCACACAGTACCTCATCTCTCCGACTGTCTCTCCTCCATTTCTCCCAGAGCGATGACTTCATCGGCCCATAAACACTAGCCGGAGAGACACCTTAACCCATTGCGTGCGGTATGACGTGATATCATGTCATCGGCAGCGTCAGTGTACTAGCTTTCACACGGGAACTTTCACTAGGACATCTAGTGAAAGATGGAACACCCACGGTACCCATGACGTAATATCACCAGCACCAGCGTAAAAACATCGTGACGTGTTTTCACGTCATGCCGCACTCAAAAGGTTAAGAGACGTGTGGCAGGGATATGAAGGACACAAACCACGATATGGGTTGGAATAGGAAAAAAGATGGGGGAGAAGGCAGAGATGAACAGAATGCCAACGGTGGGTTCGATGTTCGTGGCACACTGACGTACGGTGCGGGGGAAGAAGGAATTTTTGTACACATAAGGCAGCGCCACGGGGCGTTCAGGATGGGAAACTCGTCGGAGAATCTTAAATAGCCCGTCGAAAAAAAGGAAGAGGAGACGAGAATGGAAAACCGAAACAAATGCAACTCGTGACACGCATTGCCCTCTTACGTATTCCGCACCGAACATCCTCTTCGCTCCTCCCGCCAACCGAATCCATCTCCTCCGACGAAATATTCAACCTTAATTTAAACACATCTTATCCCTGAAATTCTTCTCATAGAGGCGACGAGGGTCGAATTCATTTCCTCACACCGCACCACTTCTAGTTCATAGACATTCAATAGACGAATTGAAGGCCCATTTAAGGTAGTCAGAGCGAGATAGTTCCATAGTCATAATAGAGACCATATTCGAATTATACGTTTTAATTTTATCAACTGCAGTATACATGAATTAAACATTGCATTATTAATTGTGCAATAATATAGTTTTATATGACAGAAATCGTAAGTAATTAAATTAAAATATCTAAATAAGTCTTTAACTTGACTCATTTTTTCGCGCGGTGCGTTTGAAATTCCTTCGAAACGGAAGGTTTTTTGCGATACCCAAGAACCTACTGCGGTAATAATTGATTAATTATCAAATACAGTTGAGGAAACATACAAAATACGCGTTGTTAGTTTTTTTTACGACATCTAAGTGTTAGAAATTCCTCATTTTGAATATAATGTCTCTCTGGAGTGCATACACGTACCATTTCCCATGTAAAAGGGCTGGTATATTTTTGGCAAATATCTCGGAAAGTAATGTGGTAAGGGGTTAAATTTTTTGTGTCATTAGAAGGGTGATATATTTTTCTTTAAAATGAGAACAAAATTTATTGATTTCTAAGCAAAATGATATGTCGCTCGGACTACCCTAAATGACAGAACTTGGAAATGTTTATTCCGAACGTTCACTGGGAACGTTCGTCACATGGATTTCAAGGATTTTAGGCTATCTGGGAATTATTTTTCGAGGAGAATGGTTTTAGTGATAAGGACATAAGATATGGAACTACATTGGCCCAAGAAGCGTTTTCAAAGAGGAGAGAATTGACGAGGGAAAGACCGAGTGGAGACAAAGATAAGCCTGGTGAAGGCTCTAACATAAAGCGTATAAGCTGCTCAAGTCGGAGAATCGACCATCGCGAAAGGAGGATGTGCACGTACGTGGAGACTTAGAGGTGTTTGACATGTGTGAAGAATAATGGAGCGAGGGCGAGCTGGGCGGCGAGAAGGAGAAACGAGGAGGAATTGGATATGACAGGAGAATAGCCCAAGCTAAAGCCTGAATCACACGATACTTGACATTGTACAAGTCCGAGGATGCTAGCGAGTACTGGATTTCTAATACGAAACCTAGAATGCTTGAAACCTTCCTAGAAGCTATCACACGATAATTGAACTTGCACAAGGTCTGCTTAGTAGATCTTTGATCTAGTACAGTCGCGGAAGGAGTTTGACGAGCAAAATGGATGATTTCGAACGAAGACGACGGCTTTAAGCCGCTGCAACTGCCGTAATAGCAGGAGTAGGGGCAAGAATGCTTCAAATATGTTAATTATCGATTAAAACCTCAATTGCCTCAGGTACCCAAGCCATTGCGTATTGTTGTGAGGTTTGAGTTGTTTATTTGATCGCGGGAAATTCTAATTGTCACGAGGGACTATGGAGGTGCTGACATCAATAATTGACGACCGCATTGCAAAGAGCAAAGGTGATTGGCCGGCGGCTACTAGGTCCTACCAGGAGCAAGTATCAAACTAGTACCACGCCAATCACGAAAATAAGGATACCAGCTAGTATGCTAGCGATCGTGCAGGGTTTCCAGTATGCTTGGTCTGTATCACACGATACTTGACCTTTCACAAGTTCTAGTATGCTAGCTAGCATCCTCGGATTTGTATAATGTCAAGTATCGTGTGATTCAGGCTTAAGACACCCTTTTATGCCTTGACAAATGATTATTGATACTTATACTGCAGAATTCTTGAAGCATTCTTGCCCCTACTCCTGCTATTACGGCAGTTGCAGCGGCTAAAAGCCGTCGTCTTCGTTCGAAATCATCCATTTCGCTCGTCAAACTCCTTCCGCGAATGTACTAGATCAAAGATCTACCAAACAGACCTTGTGCAAGTTCAAGTATCGTGTGATAGCTCCTAGGAAGGTTTCAAGCATTTTAGGTTTCGTACTAGAAATCCAGTACTCGCTAGCATCCTCGGACTTGTACAATGTCAAGTAGCGTGTGATTCAGGCTTAATAGAGGAAGTTCGGAGGAGGCAGATGAGATGGATGGAGGACGTAGTGAAAAGAAGAGGGAATGGTGAAGAGGGCATAATAGAGGGGAGAACACTTGGGGAAGTGCGGAAGAGGATAGGTATTCTGGAATAAATATGGAGAGGGAGACGCTGGATCAAATTCCCACATTAATAAATAGTTAGGAGGGAGAATTACATCACCGAAAGAAACATTCGGCAATAGTAGAGGAGTGATGACTGGGATTTCCGGATATCGCGCAAGGAAGTCAGGAAAAGGCTGACGAGGAGTTTATCATCAAACGTCTTGGCGTGCTGCCGCAGAGGCGTGTGGCAGTGGACACCCGCCGTGTATGGGAAGAGACAGAGTGATTTTCGAACCAATTAGTTCTGCAGCCAATTAGTGTACGGCATTTTTCAGGGGAGAAATGCTCCGTGTGGCGCAGAAACGTTAACGCTCATGGAAGATGATGATAATAGACAGCAGACTCTGAAAATCCTCAGGCTACATATATCATGCTTTTTGGACCTTCGTCAGCCAGTGGTGACATATGGATCAGAAACCTGGACAGTGACTCTGGCAGACGAGAGAACACTCAGTACCTTTGAAAGACAGATCCTCCGTAGAATATAAGGGCCAATATGCGACCAAGGAGAATGCAGGATAAGGAGTAATGAAGAAATAGATCAGTTGATTGCAGGAAAAAAATATATTAAGATTCATTAAGTCCCAGAGGATACGCTGGTTGGGTTGCATAGAATGAGAATGCCAGGGGAGGAAATCCCAAAGCGCATGCTCAAAGGGAAGGCCGTACAAAAGAAGAAGACAGGGACGTCCTGAAAACAGATGGATGGATCAAGTGCAGTGTGCGATCTTGATAAGATGGGAATTCGTGGATGGCAGAGACAGAACCTCCGACCGGAATGACAGGAGGGCAACAGTGCAGCAGCAGGGCCAAGGCCCACACAGGGCTGTGGAGCCACTAAGAAGAAGAAGGCCATTCGTCGGCTTCGAGGGAAAGAGAAAAGTTAATAGGCTCTGGTGATACCACACCTCGAATACGCCAAAAGCATTTGAGACCACGCACAGAAACATTTTACCAAAAAAATAAACAAAATACTAGTTAAGGATGCGCGCTTCGGTAAAAACCTCTACGAGCGTGTATGAAGTGTTCCACCGCTCTTTGAGAGATTAGGAAGGGTGCAGCGAGAAATACACAATAAACCCAAAGTAACTGTAGAAGATATTCAATCACACCAACTCTACTTACAGCTTATAGCACACCCATGGAAGTTCGAAAGCATTTTATTTAGGCATACACTTGGAGCATACTCTTTAAATGGCAGTGAAGCTTGCATTACAAGAGCTACTGAGAGCATTGGATTATGAGAGATTGGAAGAAATGGAAATTTGGCGCCGTAGAAAAGTACTAAACCTCAGAAGGACAGATTGAATCACCAACGAAAAACTTGTTGGAAGAGTCTCCGACTCTTCCAACAAGTTTTTAAGATAAATAATAGAAACTCTGAGATAACAGAGAGACAAACGTATTCAGAAGGTTTTATATGTATTACCTTGCGGGCCAACTCATAGCCCGGAGTCAAGATAATATCCTCCGAGTCTTGGTGAAACTCGCCTGATCTGAAGTAGAATAACCGTGTAGTCTCCGACTTACTAAAGGGTCCAAAACTACACGTATTTCAGCAAACACATTTGAGCGTAGAGCAACAGCTGAAGGAAAGACAGGAAGAGAATTCACTGGGAGTAAGAAAGTTATACGAAAATTCTACGAAACCCATCGAGTACAAATACAGAGGGTACATTTTCGCTCGATGAATTAAAAGTTTTACAATGAGAAGAAGAAATAAATGTATGTATAATGTAAACACATGATATAAAATCATTCATATACTATTGGTTCTTTCGATTTAGGCAAGGCATTAGCGAACGATAGTCGACTATCAAACGCAGCAGTTAACGACGATCGCCGGGTTGACAAATGAAATAAAACGCAGCCCAAAGCGGATTTCGACGCATGCACAGTCAGCATATGGAGGTTGGTGGAAATAGAATACATGACGAAATTAAAAAAAAAAAACAAATTCCACACTTAAAACTTTACTTTCGACCTAGGTTTCGACTGCAGAGCAATCGTTTGGAAGGTTCATTTTACCTCGAAAATGATTGCTGTGCAGTCGAAACCAAGGTCGGAAATAAACATTAAAGTGTGGAATTTATTTTTAAAAATTTCGTCATGTCTTCGAAAATCTTCCACAAAGTTACGCCTTCGACCATTAATTTCATTGCTAAATACAAAGGTAAAACCACTGCTCCTGTTTTCATGACGCCGCGTCGTCGAGTCAAACGACGTGTATCGTGAGTCCTTTGTTCGGCTAGCCTCGAAGAGGACAGCCACTGCGACTGTCCAACAAAGAGGACGGTCGCAGAGGCTGTTCCCCCGAATCATGTGCACCCAAGGCATCATTTAGAGGAGAAAGAGTTCTCCATGGTAACTATGCATAGCTACGAGACCATTCAGGCAGATGGAGAGGACAATGTGTAATCAAACGAAATAACAAACCATATAGTTTGACCCGGCTCGATTCGCGACGAAGCTTAGTTCCCCTGCCTCTCACTCCCTCTATCGCTGTCGCTGCCTCCCTCTCTCTTCCTCTCCATCCCCTTCCTCTCCCACTCCACTTCTATCTCCACCACTTGCCACGCATTTCTGCTACAGGAAATTTTGTGGGAACTGTACAATTGTTAAGAAACGGCTGGCGAAGATTAATTTGGAGTGTAACGCAGAATGGAAAAGGATACTTTTGGGTAAAAAAGTATCCCAAGCAACGAAGTGACGCCAAATTCGCTCTGTAGAAAAATCACCTTCTTTATTAAGTTTACTTGAGTAACCAAATTGATGTGTAAACCTGCCCCTAAGTTTGAAAGTTGATTCGCCCGTTTCAAGCATAGGGGCGGATTTACACATCAATTTGGTTACTCAAGTAAATGGTTTTGTTACACAATGCCCTCTCCATCTGCCTGGATGGTCTTGTAGCAATGCATGCTATAGTTAACAACTCTTTCTCTCTAAAGGTAGAATGTAGGGTGGAAATGATTCGGTGGAACTCTCCTCTGCGATTGTAGAATGTATGCGAACGCCTCTGCGATTGAGCATGCGTTTGTATTGACGATTAAAAGAAGAAACCCACTTGAATGGCAGCGGAACAAGATAAATCCCTGGGCAATGTCAGAATGCGAAAGCGGAATCGAAGCCCGGGAGAGGAAAGAGAAAAAATACGGAGGAAACTACGGCGAGAATGAGAGATATATAATCAAACGTTTCGAATGCATACAAGGTGGTATCTAATGAGTCTCTATTCTCGTGGCCGGCGCGAATGACTCTCGGGGCAAGCCAGCGGCCAGCACTCCGTCACCGACTTCGAGGATGAGTCCATCTCCTAACTGCGTTTGAATTTCCCTCGTCGAGGCCGAGACCCTAGAATAGCATCCCATCAGAAAGGAAGGTGATTTTTCAACAGAGTGACTCGTCGTCGAGCGGCGTCACTCCGTTTGTTGGGAAACTTTTTTGCCGAATGGTACATGGACCAGAGGGAAGAGGATGGGGAAAGGCAGTGGGTGTACTACAAGTGGGCAAATAGGAGACATCGCGCCGGACCGAAAGGAAAGAAATCAAGGTATTGCTCTTGATGGCTTGAAAAGAGAGGAATCTTCGGAAAGAGAAGAAAGGATTGATAGATGAGTAGGTGCGTGGTGGGAGAATGGAATGGAAGGCACTCGGGAGGGGAAGGTAAATGGGGAAGGTGAAGGAGGACATTAGGTCTTAAGGAAGGGACAAAAGGATGCAAGACAAATTCAAAAGTTAAGAAAGAAATACGACTTCTCTTCAGTCCTCGCAATTTTTCACTATCAACCATGCGTTGTTAGTGTCTTTTCCCTTCAGTTCGCTGAAGAGGGCCACTTTGTGGCCGAAATACGCGTATACGACGATCACCCTCGTCTTTCCCTGTTTCATTCCTTTGACCAAGCTCATCACGAACCTGATTCTCCCAGATGCTGGGCCCTGTTGAATGTGTGAGTGAGTGATTTTGTGAGTGCTTGTGAGAGTGATTGCTCTGTGTGTTTGTGACCATAACTTAGGCATCCTTAACGGGGTCTATAAAGCCCTGTGAAGGATCCCAATTGGGTTGAGTGTGTGTGTCTGTGAATGGTCACTGGCGAGGAATCAACGTTCCCGTAAACCTTCACAAGGGTATTCTGGTTGAGAGGCTGTGGTTGGTCACTGACGCTACCGTCAATCCAACACAGTAAATATTTTCGGTTCTATCTTTTGACAAGTGGTGCCTATAGTTACGGCCATTGGAGAAATATTCTCACCCGATTTTGTCAAGAAAGAAATTGTGCGAGAGTCCCAGAGAAGAAGCATAAGACAAAGACACTCATGTGTTGGCAATTACACATTTCGATGATATGTTTACATTTCCTAAGGCTATTATAAGGGCGCATCGCAAGAGGAAGGAAAGGATGATTTTAGGAAGAAGGGGTCGAAAGCAAGAAATAAATGTATGCGTGGGAATGAGAGAGGGGGAAGAGAGAAAGGACAAACCCCGGAATGTATATCTCTTCTCCTAAAACGTCTTACACGTCCAAAGTGTTCTGAAAGGGATTCCGAGAGCAAATTACCTCCACAAATCTTCTTCCTCCCGTCCTACCCTCCTTTCCCTCCTCCTGTCCCTCCCTCCACCCCCTTGCACCCACTCCCTCCACCCCCCTTTGCACCCACCACCCCCTCCCCCCCCTCTCTCGATTCCACGCGTTTTATTTTTCAATCTCACGGATTGATGAGATTTCAAAAAGGGTTTCCTCGGATGGGTTTCCTCGCCTCAACATAATCCCTCCCCTCCTCTCCAAGGGTGGCATTATCTAGAGGGTGCCACTCCAAATTTAAGAGGCCTTTTAAAGCGGTAGGAGGGAGGCGGTAGTTTACATACAGATATTTCAGACAATTTGCACTCGTCTGCTTATTATAAATACATAGGCATAAGGGGGAAAAATTGCAATTTACGGGTTCTGGTTTCTACAAAAAGATATCAATGCTATTTTAACTCTTTGCCTCGTATGACACTTGAGAATAGATACATACACACCAGTCACACCGCTCCCTTCCGGGGTAGGCACAGTCAATAAGTTTCACCCACGAATACATATTTGTATACCTAACTCTGCTTCAGTAATTTCCTCCATACCGACCTATCCTTGCAAACCTCTTTTGCCCCATTTACCCCATACACTGCTTCATACACGCCCTTCTGTTTTTAAGACTCCTCATATTCCTCCTCCTAAGAATTTCCTCAAACACATTCAACCACAACTTTCTCGGCCTACCTCTGCCTCTCGCACCATTCATTTCACTCTTATATATCTGTTACGTTATTCGTCTCTCATCCATTCTCTCAACATGGCCAAACCAATGAAGCACACTCCTTTCATACACGTCCATTACTGGAGCATCTAACCCACATTCATTTATTACCCACTCAATCCTCACCCTATCCATCCTACTTTTGCTTTCATAATAATTCGATTACATGAGAACAGATTTTCCCATATACGCGCAGTAGAGCGTTCCATATTATCATAACGGTTGCTAAGAAAAAAAAGATATCATGCCAAGAAAAAAAACGTATTTACAAATACTTCTCCGTTAAAATTAGAATTTTGAGTCGTACACTCAAGTCATAATAATGACTTGACTAAAATAAAACTTTTAAAGTACTACTTTAAAATCATTTACATTACTACACGAGTAATGATGTACTTAAGTAAAGAGTGGTCGAATTCTATTTTTTCTACTTTACTCGACAGTTTTTTGAAATGTGCACGCGATGACTCGCGATTATCGCTCCAGCCTCCTAAATTCCTTCCGAAGGAAACCAATGTAGCGTCTAGTACAGATGGACCCTTCTTTCCGCCGCCCATATTCATATCCCCATGGCTATTAGAAAATTATCTAAAGAGTAAGTCTAATAAGACATTATTACGCGACGGTAATTTCATTCTACTGAAAATCTAAGTCGATCCAGTGTTTTCACCTACGAGGCATATCCAGAGAGTAAGTGTACTAGGGTTCTTACGGGCAGAGGAAATTTGTTTTTGCTATGTTGGTCATACTGCCGTGTAGGTTAGCTCCTCACCTTTCCAACGAAACCACGCGGGCGTCAGTACGTTACGAACTGTCAACGTGGCATCATCTTGCGTAAACAATGTCATTGCTTCCTACCGCCAGTTGCGAAATTCGAAGCGTCATCCGCTATCTCGTTGTGAAGGGAAAATTGCCGTCCGAAGTTTTTAATGAGATTAAAACGGTTTATAGTGAAGGAGTTATGAATCGTACGAGTGTTTTTAAATGGAGTCGTGAATTTAGAAACGGCCGTACTGACGTTTAGCACCTCACCACCCTCAGCGAAAACATTAAAAGCCACAATTCAAAACCTCCTCAAATACAATACCAGGCGGAGATAAACGCACGGAGGGTTCGCTTTAATTTGTGTTCTGGCACGTCGTCCCCTGCCTTACTCCCTTATCACCCCTCTCGCGCCCCCTCCCAACCACCTGCCTTTCATTTAAGGGCCCAACCATCGACTCCCGAAATCAAGGACCGATTATATTACATCCCCATCCTCCCAGGCCGACCCACCGAGGCCCACATCGACCGCATTCCAAAGTTCCATTACTTACCCTTTCTCATTTCCCCCTCCACGACTGTTTAAACCAATGCCATCTATCTGAGGAAAGAAGACATCAAACGTACGTCACATTTCTCAGGCACAGCACCTTTTCGAGCTAGACTTGATGTGACCTCTTCCTTTTTTTCCTCGTGGCGCATGCGTCATGTTCGGATAAAAACATTTCACCAAAGATGACAGCGTGGACGAAGGGTTGTGTCTAAGACGCGTACTAATTTGAACAGTCGTACAGAGGACAATATGATTGACAAAGATAATAAACCACCAAGCACTCCGAGAGTAATTCGAACTATTGACGCCAAAATTCAAGAGTGCTTAAAACCTTTTAACGATGAGGAAAAAATAAATCTCTTGTCTAGCGGCAGCTCAAGGCTGATCCCAGTCTAAAAATAAAGCACGCTTATGAAAACCGCAGTGGAATCCTTCAAATTCTTATTATTAATGTACATGTAAAGGGAGGAGAGAAGAGGCAAATAAGAAGGAACGAATAAACCTTCTCGATCTCTTTGCAGGCACAGGCGCCTCTCCTTCTTATTCTATTCAATTTGATCATTTCATCCCACCTCCCCACTTCATCCACATCCACACACTCTTCTGTCCCTTCCCCAATCGCAACTGCCCATATTCAGTATTCCTCCGCCCATTCAGGGTGTCCAGCAGCCGGGCATTTGAATATTCCCTGAGATTTCCAGGTTTTCCAGACATTATTTTTATTTTCCAGAGGAAATATTGATTTTATCTCGTTAATTATAAGAGAATGTTCGCTTTGTTTTTTGGGTGATTAAACGTAAGGATTATTTTTAAACTTGCACAATCGGAGGAAAATTAACACAAAACTTTCAAATGGTTTGAGAGAAAATCACATCACCACCCTTTCTTAGATTTAAACATTGCCATGCTGGTGCTCAAGGAACAAGGTAATATTACAGCCAGACTTTGCTATGAATAGCATTGATATAAAATGATCAACCACTTAAAAAACTGAAGGAATTGACTTTTTTCCTTATTTTGCTAAATGCGACAACGCAAGGGAAATTTGACTTCGCAACTTGCCGATCAAGGCACATTGCTTCCGTTGCTGTTTTATGTATTGACACCACAGAAAATGCCAGTCAATTCGATATTTCCCTGAGATTTCCCTGATATTTCGAGTGAAAATAAAACTCCCTGAGATTTCCCAGTCTTCCCGGTTTTCCAGAGTGCTGGACACCCTGTTCATTCCCACCTTCCGATCTTCCCATTCCCCTCATTCCCTCTCGTCGTCCATCCCATCAGCGAGCGACCAACTGCCCTCAACCCCGATCGCGCTTTTGCCTCACTCGCTATCGCCCTTCTCCACACGCCCAATTTCCCAGCCGGTAAGTATGCCCACTTTCCTCGAACGTAGTACCATAGAGTAATTATACATAGAGCGGCGAAGCAATGCTAAAAACTGGACGTAAATTTTTGAAAGCTTGGGAAGAATTTCTCAGGTGCCACCACCTTAGGGAAGGAAGAATTTTGGCTTACGGAGAAGGTCACTTGGAGGCGCTAGTGGTACTCGGTGTTTTTGCATCAACATACAGAGGTGCATATGCCATGGCTGTTGTGCGCTTTTAATCGAGTATCAATTGTTTTGTCGTTCCTATGATACATCGGTAAACATTTTACTCCGTGTTTGGTTATCGAGTGTCTTATCATATTGACGTGAATTCGATTCATTATAGACGATGCTCATTGAAGGCACATTAAAGTACATGTTTAATTTGAGCTCGACGACTCAATAACATTTGCGTCCGTTGCTATGGGTCGATTAGTAAACATCCAGGCACCGAAATCATCATAAGAACATCATGTGAGTTATGCGACACTAAATGAAGTGGCTGTGTGCCAAAGCTCATTTGTTATGGCTTGTCGTGCAACTTCGATACACCTCTGCCATCTATTGGCCAAAGTATTATTTAATAACTAATATCCAAATCTCCCTATCTCTTTGCCACTCCATATGTACTTACTCTATGGTAGTACGAAATTCATTAAATTGCTTAAATTAAATTAAAAACTCTTCCCGATTAGCGCGCTATCACAACGTTGAAATTGTACCTTGTTTAAAATTCTATGGACTGACGTTGTTTACGACTAATAAATAATAAATCTTACTCATCACTTCAACCATCGCATCTCTCGGTTCCTCCGCATCAAATTTCTCGCCCTGAGCGAAATGTGTGTTAAACTTAATTTTCTCTTGCCCTCTTTAAGCACTTACTCATAACAAATGGCGAAGGCAATGAGGGCATACAGTACGGCCTGTATTAGGCGTCACAACTTGACCCATGAGATAATGGCAGTATAAGAAGATGATCGCTGAAAGGAGGGAAAATGTACATTGCTTTCACAATTGGGAAATTCATTTCGTTCCCGAAAAAAAAGCCGCTTAGAGAGGTTACCGATTAGGGGAAGGGGGTGGCTGTAGAGGTATGTTTCACTGTACTGATATCCATACACAGCACTGTTAAGGGATGGTTTGTATCAAATCAAAAATTCCCTCCTAGATCCTTAAATCTATATAAAGATCTAGCAAGTGAAATTCCTTACGACAGACAAGGAATTTCACCTGCTAGAGAGTGATATGTTACAATATATGCTTCATCTACGTACTATCCTAACGTAGAATATATAAACTACTTAGGCGTCACCATCACTGAAGACATGTCATGGGGGAAACACATCAGGGAAATAACTAGTGTAGCAAACCGTAGATTAGGATTCGTAAAAAGGGTTCTAGGCAAATGCGATGAGAGAGTACGAGAAAGAAGCTATTTTACACTTGTCAGGCCTCATTTAGAATATGCCGCTAGTATATGGGATCCGTACGAGGAAGGTATGATTAAAGAATTAGAGCGTGTGCAAAGGAGATTTGCTAGGTTTGTTAAAGGCCGTTATGATAATTGTATAAGTGTTACGAGCTTAATAGAAGAACTAGGATGGGAATTACTATCAGAACGCAGGTTAAAATTTAGGTTAAACCTTGTAAGTAAATTCGAAACCGATTTGTTCAGAGATGACGTTAGATATATATTGAGAACCCCTGCGTATTATGCTAGGTTTGACCATATTAACAAGATTAGAGAGTGATTGTCGTTCCGATAGATTTAAAATGTCATTTTTCCCGCGTACTATAAGAGAGAACAATAGGCAATGTAGCAAAGGGATAGGTAGGTGAAATATAGTTAGAGTAGTCTGCAGTGCATGATGCATGTAATGACAACCAATAATCTCTTTCTTATTATGTAGATACTAACCATCTAGCTGCATCTGACCCTGTTATCTGGCATGCCTCCATTAAATATCCTAGTTACATGTCAATAGTGTATGTTTGGTGATCTTCACCCCCTGCCACACACCCTCTTGGTGGCTCGCAGGGTATTACGTAGATGTAGATGTATCCTATGAGCCGCCGCATGGGCTCGCGGCCGGGAGTGCTACGACACCAGCCGTGTGAAGGATGATGTATTAGGAAGTAAAGTGGCGAATTTTATTATTGGTGTTTTTAAGTACACCTTCAGATTAATTATGGTCACTTATTGTGCGTGTTTATTTTATTTTAACAATTTTACGTACAATCAGTCAGGAAATGTATGATTTTATTATTTCAACGCTTCTGTCAAACCTAGAAATGTAGTGAGGGGTCAATTTGTTATTCCCTGCATCACTCTGAAACACCACTGTTCCGAATTTCTCAAGCCAACCAAGTCTAACGCGACTCCGAGTCACTAGCGGCTCCCAAATTTATCCCTCTAAAAGCTGAGAAACACTGTATATTCGCTCGTAACAGTTTTTAACGATGCGTGCAGCATTCCCTTGTATTTAATTAATTGCTTTGGTTAAATATTTCGAGGTGTGGCCTAACCACAGCTAAGTACCACCTTTCAGTTAATTTTTCATCCGAGGACCTTCCTATTATACGCTTAACAAAACCTAGTTTCTTTAATAATGTGCAGCATATGTTGCATATTCTGTATACATGTATGTGTGTTCTCCACGATATATCAGAAGTTAAGGTATTTGAATTTTTTAAGGATTTTATCTCTATTCTACCCTCAGCGTAGACATGGCGTTTGTGTGATGAATTTTACAAGAAGTGTACTGAGGTGCATTTACTAAGATTTAGCTCTAGCCCCAACTCCTGGCACCAAAAAAGAACAGTGTTTCCGATGATAGAACTTAAGAGTCCGCGTCTTTGCTTATTTCACGGTAGATGACAGTACTGTCTGCAAATAGTCTAAAGTTACTCATAACTCGAGAACTTAGGCCATTTATGTAAATAATGAATAAGAGAGGGCCGATCACGCTTCCTTTTGGAACACCGGATGTGACTAGAACCATATCTCAGCTTATACCATCAATAACTACTTTTTGTTTTCGAATACTGAGAAAGTCCCTTATCAAGTTCACTATTTTTTGAATTTACTCAACATGATTGCAATTTCTATTCGAGTTTTTTGCGAGGAACCTTGTCGAATGCTTTCCTGAAATCAATGACTATCGCATCAACTTGTTTTTTCGATTTACCTGATTTTAGCATGTCATGAAGGAAAACGCAAGCTGTGTTTCCCATGGTCTACCCTTCCGGAATCAAAGCTGACTGCCACATAAGATAGCGGAAACTGTACCTATGTAATAAGATTCTAACTACCGTCCAGAAGATCAAATCCTTTTAATCATGTAGTGAAAAAAGGTAGACATTTTGAGTGCGCTGGAAGCTATCTTTGTCCCGTCACATTATGTGTACCATTATTTCATAATTGTGAATGAAAAATTGTCCCACCCTACGTCAATGGACATTATGCAGCATAGCGAAATTTAGTTTTAACAATGGCGATATTTTAATAAAAAAACAAGGTAAACTATGTTTTGATAATAGTTTAACATTGCATAGCGGATACATTTATCGCAAACATTATAGCCCTAGCTTCTATTTTCTTCAGAACGAAATGAAAAGTGATAATATGTCCCAATGATCTAAGAAGTAGGTTTGGCAATATCTCCTCTTCTATTCACTCCTCCATTTCTCATCATGACTATGGAACTACCCTAATGTACAAGATAATTCATTGCTCATTCCTTGGGTCGCACGCTGTAAGATAGTTTGGAATACTACGTTGAAGGCATTACGAATACATACAGGCACGGAGTGCTCTGTGCTCTTGATACTCGTGTGCCATGTGGATGCAAGAGCAATGCGAGGATAAATATTGAGGACAGAGAATACTTTTTAGATATCCCCATCGTTACATGTCTACACGGGAGAGGCAGGTCCAGGTCTTTCGGAGACAACACTACTATCAAGTTGCAAATAGTAAACGCTTCTACTTCCATTTGAAAATACAATGTTGCTAGGGGTTTCACCATCAGAGGAGATCTTAGAAACGATGTAAAAAGAGGTTTAATCTAATTTAGACCTTGGCATTGTATGGGTCGGAGACTTGCTCATTGCGAAGGGAGGATTTACGTAGACTTGAGGCGTTTGAGACGTGGGTGTGGAGAAGGTTGAAGAGGGTGAGCTGGGTGGCGAGAAGGACGAGCGAGGTGGAATATGGTTGGTTAGGAGGGGAAACCAGTGGTGGCGAAGGCGGAAGAGATGGATGGGGGATGTTTTCAAAAGAGAGGGAATGTCGAAGAAGGTAAGAGAGGAGAAAACACTTGGGAAGCGTGGAAGAAAGAAAGAAGAGGAAAGAAATTCTGGACGAAATGAGAAGAAGGAGACGACATAAGAAATTCAAGAGGGATCTGACGGTGGGTCACCTGTCGGAGGGAAAACGGGGAACGATGTCCTACAAATTGGGACGTTACGAAACGAACTGTTCTAAAACCTCCCAATCAGCAGGTAGAATACTTAAACGAATTCAAAAGGGATATTTCCGTAGCAAACAGAATCATGTTCTCAAACTACCGGCTTACTCATTATTATCGATCAATTTTACCAGTGGGCACTCAGGGATAAATATTTCTACTTTGACTCAAATGCGTTGCAGTTGAAAACTGAACCATCGGAGCTCTCATTCGCTATTCCCAACTGACGATTCTCGACTCGTCCACCGCAAGTCATCCGGATGACGTAATACGCAGAAGGGACTCCTATTGGTCAAGGAAACATCCAACCTTGTATCAGTAGCGCCACTGTGATGACCATGTCTCCGAGTGCTTCCCAATCTGCGCTAAAATGTTTGAATCTGCTTAACTCAGAGCGTGTTGCTATGACATTTGTGGCGTCATCTGCGCAGAGCAGGGTGAATCACCACTGCATCGTAGTTCACCCACTTTACCAAGAGCGCTAACAGAGGATCATTGAGATGGCGGAAAATTAAGTTCTAATGAAAACAAGAATGTCTGAATATCTAAACTAACTGGGTACGTTACTGGAACCTAACAGACTTTATTTCGGAGTTCGATACATCAAGAGATGAGTTTTTTTTAACTTCTTTAAAGAGGTAAAATATCGTTCCGCCATTTTGTTAACGCTAAAAAGCAGATTCATTTATCGACTTTATTCTACATCTATAAAGATCCGTGCAAGCCACTCATGTAGGGTGTGGCTACCTGAACAACAGCAGGATCTGGCTACCTAAAACAGAACCTAGAACCAACCACTGCCGTTAAGCGTAGACCGAAAAGCAGTCAGGAGAACAACGCCCGACCAATCCTGAAACAAGGAGAATTCTATCCAGACGAATATACCACAATTCAGTGGTCTCATTTAGATGAAATATCTGTTTAGTATAATTAATGTTATTAATAAATAGTACTGCAATATACTTAAGGTAGTCCGAGCGAAATATCATTTTACTTAGAAATCAATGAATTTGGTCTCATTTTAAAGAGAAATATCTCACCTACCCAATAACAGCCAAAATTGTACTCCTTACCACATTACTTTTCGAGATATTTGCCAAAAAATACCAGCCCTTTTACATGGTAAATGGTACGTGTATGCACTCCAGAGAGACATTATATTAAAAATGAGGAATTTCTAACACTTAGATGTCGTAAAAAAACTAAAAACGCGTAGTTTGTATGTTTCCTCAACTATATTTGATAATTAATCATATTATTACCGCAGTAGGTTCTTGGGTATCGCAAAAAACCTTCCGTTTCGAAGGAATTTCAAAACGCACCGCGCGAAAAAAATGATTCAGGTTAAAGACTTATTTAGATATTTCCATTTTGTTACTTACCATTTCTATCATATAAAACTATATTGTTGCACCATTAATAATGCAATGTTTAATTGATGTGCCCTACAGCTGGTGAAATTAAAACGTATAATTCGAATACGTTCTCTATTATGACAAAGGGGGGAACTATCTCGCTCGGACTACCTTAATTGTGCAGAAAGCTAAATCATGCCGGACATGTCAAACAGTGTGAGATGTCAAGAAATTTGCATCTACATCCACGAAATACCGTGCAAGTCACCACTAGGGTGCGTGGCACGCGGTGATTCCACACCAGGCATATAGCATTCATCCCAGTTCAGACTTTCATGTGCGCTTAATGTGTTCCCATTTCTGCCATCTATTTGCGCTTATCTCCGCAGATATGATTGGAAAACATCATTTATTCCACAAAAACATTTTTAGGCATTATTATAGCTTCCTAAACATTTATCTTAAAGGTTAATTTATTTTTTAAAAAATTTCCACGCAGTTCAGCATTTATGCCATACATAAGAGGAGTATGAAATACATAAAATTATGGCCGGTTCCAACGTTTATTGAAGAACCCCCATAGAGGACGTCAGGCAGATATAGTACGCCATCGGCGAGCTTTCTTTTTTTGTACCGACATAAAACCCCGATCCGACGTCGGATCGAATCCCAGGCCTTCCATAAACACGTGGGAAAATGGCGTCGCGAGTTTACCCAGGGCAAACCCAGAGTCACCCGAGACTTGTTTACAGGGAGCAAAGGGATAGGCTTGCTTGCCAGCCGTAGAGCTTTTTAGTGCGAATTTTCCCGCTCCGATACCCACACTCCCTCTTGAATGATAAACAAAAGAAGAAGCGATGTGCGTGGTATTATACGTGGGCAAGACGTGCCCTGGATGGATTGCTATACGTTACATCACACTAGGGATGGGGAAGAAAATTCTATGGGTTTAAAAATCCGCTGAATCAGGCAGCGATATTACTTAGAAACTATGTGTGCAAATGGCGATCAGCTGTTCACTTCCAAAGTTCAATTAAAAAATTAAGAACAGACATTTTCGGGAAATTACTGGTCAAGATAATCGTAAATTGGGATTTGTGAAGACAGTACTTGGAAAGTGCGACGATAAAGTCATACATCTACACATCTACGTCATACCCTGCAAGCCACCCAAAGGGTGTGTGGCAGGGGGTTCTTTCACACCAGGCATGCATGAATTATACGGCAGAACACCGAAACTACATTGAAACCAGTGTACCACACATGCAACGCGCCAATTAAAAATCTACTAACCAAGAAACATTCAATCGTCAGTCGTTCCAACATGCAAATGATGCAAAGACTACTACTACAGTTTCAAAGTATCATGTATAAATAAGAACATCAATATTTACATCATGCATAAATAAGAACGTAGAAAATATAAAGAAAAAGTTCTACAGTCTAGCTAATGTCACTATTGGCACTATTCATGACGACGATCACAGCTTTAATCGTCCCGAATGGTACGTGGAAAAAATGACATTTTATACCTATCGGTTCTATAATCTAGCTCTCTAATTTTATTGGCCCGATCTAATCTGCCGTAGTACGAGGGGGTTAATAGTATGTTTTTCACGTCGTCAGAGAAATGATTTTCTGGAAATTTAGTTTGGTGGTTAAGCCTATAATTTAATCTACGCTGTGATAGCGATTCCCATCCCAATTCTTCTAACAACCCAGACACACTAGTAAACTTATGACAACCTCGTTTAACAAACCTAGTTCCTCCTCGCTGCACGCGATCTAATTCCGATATCAACCCCGTTTCGTATGGATCCCATACACTGGCAGCATATTCCAGATGAGGCCTAACGATTGAAAATTAACAACGTTCTTGCATAGAAACCCTTACCTCATCAGTAACGACGGTATTCAGCGCCATGATATTACTTTGTTTTGAACCACTCGAAAAAAAACTCCTGAGCAGACCTCGCAAACTTTATGGACAAATGGCGTGCGATATCAGTTTGCAGGAGAATATTTTTCACGCAAAAAACAAGGCTTCACTTTCGAGTGTGAAGACGCCCTTTGCTCTCTTATTTTATCCACTAGTGGACCACAAGCAGGCAGGCACTGTCCGCCGCGACTCGCCAAGTTCCACTTCGCCAAGAATGCGGTCCCTCCCTTCCCGAACCGCGTCCCACTTCCCTTTTTCCTTCACTCCATTCCTTGCCGCACCGCAATAGGGTATGTTCCACAAGTTGGGATATTAATATCAACTATTTCTTTTTGTGCAAAATAATGTTAATTGGACAAATGGTAAATTTTCAGGGCGTAATATCATGTCATTTATTAATAAATAATTACCAAAGTTTAAAGGAAAATTTTAATTTCTCTAAGAATGAAAACGTACTTACACTTATTGGCTGAAGCTATCGTGACGTCACGTGTCAGCTGCCGAAAAAAAGACGCTCCATCTCTCTGCTTGATGAAGCGTATTTTTACGGAAGCAAGAAGAAGACGTTTCATTCAGGCGATTATAAGACACCAGAAAATAACTATGACGGCTACTGGATTTTCCAAAACTAACTCCGGGAATCTTCCCATAGTTGATTCGCTGATGGTGGCAAATTTATTTTGCAGCAACGAAAACTTCGCCGGAGCAGAATTGAAGGGAGTGAAAATGGCAAGGTAAGTCTTATACCTACCCCCAACTATATGAAAATAAATTAATTATAACTTTATACAATCAAGGTGCTGCTTCATCACTTATTTTAAGATGACTTGGAGTAATATTATACCGAGTCGGACTCACCTCATACTAGTTAAGACCTCAGAACTTCTTGCATAACTTTGTAAACATACCATACATATCACTTTATTACCGTCCACCGTGACAGATATTGTGTTAATAATTTTAAATTGTCGTGTTACGTCTCGAACAACATTTTTAGACATGATTTTATGATATTCATTGAGTTTTGAAAGGTCCTTTACGTACAGCCTCATGAATCAAACTGTTCATACAAGGACTAATTTCATATCAGCCGTAAGCACATTATTCCGCGAAACCGCCGTTTCAACAGCATTTGCCACCCACCCATTCATTCGCTCGCACTCCAAACTACATAATCAAGCCCGACTCCATTCGGTGCCTCAGAATTCCTCTCGCATTGAGTGACTCGTGAAGGGAGCATGCTGGCGGTTATTGTGGGATTACGACTGACGTCACCTGACGTGACGGTGGCGGCCGATGACGTTCGCGAAGCCTGTTGATTGCCATGCACTCGGAGGCTTTGACGTTATATGAAAATACATTTTTTTTAGCAGCCAATTTTGAAGGTGAATACTAATAATAAATGATTGTGATGAATAGAATGACGTCAATGATACATTGACTGTTCAATACATCAATAATGCACCGGTAAAACGATTCAAAACCATGTAAGGAAATTGAAAAAGGTTCAGAGCTTATTGGATGAGAAAATGATGATTATAGTTATATGTAAGATTAAGTCAACGTTAACCAGACATCATACGAGGCTTTAGTTTCTATTGTATAACAGGGCTCAAATATTTAAAACTTCGAATCCTAATCAGATTCAGCATCGAATTTACATTATATGAGGTTCAATTCGGGCATTGCATAGCTTCATGAAGGTGTTCACTCAGTATAACCATCTCCTTATCCATAAGTTCGACCTATATTCACTACGCAATCATACGATTCATCAATTCTTTGGCCTGAGATGATCACTGTAACTAAAAATAACGGCTCGTTTGAAATTCAAATACCAGGGTCGAGGAAGAATGAAAGGGCGATACTCAAGCGAAGAGTTGGCTTTGTGATTTGCTAATGTGATTTCGGCTTGAAAGCGAGCGATCTCCGGTGACCTTATCGGTCGACTCCGACTCCACGAAATCCACTCCCAATGTTTCCAAAACGGAAGCCGAACAGCCACTCCGCCACTGTCGTCCTCTCGACTGTTTCCTCCCGTTCTACTCTCTCGCTGCCGAGTCTTTTGATGATTTGCCTCGGGATGGAAAATTTCCTCCTCGTGTGGCCCTAACACTCCTTTCCGTTCGACTCATTCACATCATTCCTGTGCAGAGGCTAAGAGAGGACGTGGGACGATTGGGATAGGTACAGTCATCATTGGTCGTTCAATCCTAAGATTATTCGACTGCAGCCCTCCTCAATCTTTCCCCATCTAAAGCTAGTTCCCTTACTTCCTGGTAGCTCTTCTGATCGACTTTCCGCTCATCTGCTCAATATAATTATCCCTTGGTCTTCGTTTTGGAATTTTCCCCACATTTTTCCTTCAATTACATTCCTCATAAACCTATGGTGCCTCACAGAGTGTGGTCAATCTATTTGGTTTTCCTATCAAGTTAAGTGTTCCAAATTGTTCATTTCGTGACTCTCCTCGATACTTCTTCATTTCTTACATTTTCCGTCCATTTGATCTTGAGCATTGCCTCCGACACCGGGTTTCCAAAGCCACTAATCTTTTCTATTCCGCCTTTCCAATGGTCCATGATTCCGACTAACACATTACGCTCGCATATTTTCATGTTTCTCGAAAGAAACTCTGAGAAATGGTGTACGCTTGTTGAGAAATGGTCGCGAAATGGACGGAAATGGATGGAAATGGTTAGAAATGGATGGAAATGGCTGAAATGGAAATGCGGAGTACACTTGTTTTTGAAGTTACGTACCCCTCGGTTTTAACATAATCAAGTTCTCTCATTTGCAATTCTAGTTTTAAGGTGGCTCGATGCTCCTCTGGATGCAGGGGAAGAGAGAGAGAGAATGGGTGGAGTTCTAGACACACACTGGGGAGATAGTGGGAAGCGATGGAGAAATGCGTAAACTTCGATAGGCGATACGTCAGAGAATAACCTTTACGTATACATGCGGACATTTAAGATAATCAACAATTTATAAAATAAATATATTGAATTTAAAAAAATTCATATTTAAGGTGTTTGAGCGAAAAATCATTTTACTTAGAAATAAATTAATGTGGTCTTATTTTTAAGAAAAATATCTCACCTATCCAATGAAATCAGAAATTCTACCCCTTACCACATTAATTTCCTAGATATTTGCCAAAAAATATCAGCCCTTTTACATGGGAAATCGGACGTGTATGCGCTCCAGAGAGACCTAATCTACAAAATAAAGTATTTCTAACACTTAGATGTCGTAAAAAACTAACAGTGTGTAGTTTGTATATTTTCTCAACTATTTTTGAAAATTTATCATATTGTCACCACAGCAGGTTCTTAGGTATCAAAATAAAACATTTCGTTTTGAAGGCGTTTCAAACGCACCGCGCGAAATACATGAGTCAACTAAAAGACTTTATTTTAGAAATTTAGATATTTTCATTTAATTACTTACAATTTCTGTCATATAAAACTATATTGTTGTGCCATTAATAATGCATTGTGTTATTGATGTCAAAGTATTATTTAAAAACTCATAACCGGATCTCCCCATCCCTTTGCCACTCTATATATGTACTCTTTGGTTACATGCAATTTTTACGCTTTATTCTATGCATCTCACTACTAAAAACACACGTGCGAAGTTTCACGAAATTCTGCTCAAAAAACAAAAATCGCCCCAAAATCACTTTAAGGGTACCGAGTGAGGAAAATGTGAAGAAGGTGAAGAGTATGACAACGGTTTCTTTAAAGGGCCCTCGCGTGGATGACGATGGGTTCCTGCGCTAATGGGGTCACCTGAGCGGATACCGCTATGCGCTTGTTTTAGATCGGAGTAGACATATTCGGAGGTTCCGCTGCAGGAACTGGAGAACGAGACAGATGAAGCAGGAGAGACAGTGGTTAAAAGTCGATATTGTCGGCTAGACTACTCAGACAGACAGACAAATACACATATCGTTCATGTGCTCGCGACAGTTCACACACGTGTTCCCAACTGACTCCGACTGACTCCAGCTACTTAAACCCTTGAGTGCGGCATGACGTGATATCACGTCATGGGTACCGCGAGTGTTCCAGCTACTGTTCACTACGGGGCCTAGTGAAAGTTCCCTAGTAAAATATGGAACACTCACGGTACCATTGACGTGATTTCACGTCATCAGCTGCAGCGTAAAGACAACCATGACGTGATATCACGTCATGCCCCACTCAAGGGTTAATGAAAAACCCTCAGCCTCCCCGGCAGTGTTTCCTTACTAATTAAACAGCCAGCCACATAATAACCGTAATAGGTATTATACGTTATGTTCACGGAGCGCCAGTTTAGGCGGTAGAAGTTCAAAAATAGAATTCGCACCATCACTAATTTCCGTACAGCACGTCTCTACGCTCACCAATCTTCAAGCATTCGATCATAATACGATAACACTGAACGCGATTGATCGCGCAGCATTATGAATTAACTGTGTATACCTACTCAGAGCTTTAACGAGTAATAACTAGATAAAATCAAAATATCTACTGTTCTAAATTTAATGAGTTATTTTTTCATCCATAGAAGGCGTCCCGCAGCAAATTTCCATCCTTTCCAAAGCCTTATTTTGATGTAAAATTCGTTTCCCGCTGGTGAAGATTAATGCCTACCAGTAACAGGAAGTTTCGTCAAATAAAAGCTTATGCATCAGCAGAGAAGAGTGACATTTCATTCTCATCACTGAGAAAAAACTCTGGTTGTACAGCTATAATTCTAGCTGTATAGCCAGAATATCTAGCAGTATATGGGACAGCTAGACGTGTAGCTATACAGAGAGAAATTTCTAGCAGAGCCATCTAATCCGTCTAAATAGATATTTCTAGGAAGACGGCAATACGGTATAGCTCTCCAGCCATATGGAGTAGCTAACCGATTGCTTCGCATATAACACCAGCTAGGCAGATTAGCCACTAGCTCTATATTGCCGATAATCTGTTAAATTTCTAGCTGGTCTACGGTATATTACGAATATGTATGTATTTATACATAAAATACTTCAGAAAAAATAACTTTCCTGTGCATCACAAAAATGGAAGTAGTATATGCGATGTCGAATAAATCTGTATTACAAAAAGCATTACACTTGGCTGCATACTGGATAATTTTGAACAAGTTTAATCACATGAAATGAAAAATATCTCAATACTGGAATGAAAAATATTTTACCTAACGCATGCTACTAACTTATTTAATACGTTTTGCTTAAAAATTTCTTCCGTGGAAGAGTTCTAGTAGGAAATAATAAAAAACATTTCGCAGTTGATACTTACCGTCAAACATAGACCCGTACGGCCGTATCCATAGATTTCCGCAAAAAGGTGCTAGTAGGTGACTAACTTAGTCAGCTACTAAGAGATCTTACTCGCATACGATAAAATAGTATTCTTAGAGCCTTTCCACTGAGCTACTAACCTAGTATGCTATTATCGCCACTATCGTATCGGAGTACATAATTGTAGGTAGCGACTGCCTTAGAAACAATGAAGCTGAATGTATAGAAAAATCGGGAATACGTGCTTGTTATAAACTTTATTTTTGCCACACGTAGTAATACACCACAAACTTGCACAGATCGTTCATAAAATCAATCGGACACACTGCAGCTTCACCACATCAAAGTTTAACGTACTCCATCCTCTCGCACAAAATTATGGTATCAGTTATATTCAAACAATCACAGTACTTTCTTGAGGTTTTCACCGTTCCGTCAATATAAAAACACTCAAAATGGAAAATGTTTGCCTCTAGTTAATGGATAATATCTGCCATTTACACAGAAAATGTAAAAATACTCACATTCACAAACTAACCATCATTCTGTAAACGAAAAACGAACATGCACACGGTACAGCGAACATTGTCACTATTTAATCTGGATACCTATTTGTCCCTTCATGAATCCTTTCTGAGCATAAAATAAAACGAAACTGATTTAACTTATCCACTTACAAGATAAAACATAAAATATGATGCGATACACTGTTGAAGCACTGGAAGAAAACATTTTTCTGCGTGAACCATAACAACGTTCTGCAACCATAACAAAAACGAAACGAAATAGAATTACGGCAGAATGTAAACATATCAGCGCTTTGATGTAAACATATTCGCAATTACAATCATTACCTGAGCGAAATCATTACAATTCAATACGATAACAATTGTACGTCTTTATATCAATGTAAGACACATTTCTACGACAACAAACAGTAATATACTCGAGTTTATTACTCTGAAGCACGTCACTTGATGCAGTAGTCACGAAAACCAATATGCACTTGTAAATTGTTTACGAGGCTTCCTCCTCGACACATTCTTTAAAATGGGCTCTTATCTCGTAGAGTAATCATCTAAAAACACAAATAAAGAGCACTAACGTCCAATGATTTTTAAAAATGCAATCGTTACCCTCAAAAACAGTCCATACACACAACTATTTATGCACTTTATAATGCTGTGAGGCATAGCACTGATAAAACGAGATGAAGAAGAGGTGATAACCACTTTACGACGCTCAAAACCACACTAATGATCTCACTAGCTCTTCCTTTTTCGTCGAATAAAACACTCATGAAGCACTACGAAGTACCACAGCACACTGATAGAGTAAGAGCAAATAATTAAAAAGCTCAGTTTGATCCAGCAACAGTACTACACGTCGCATCCGCCAGACTTGAGAAAAGCAATTCCACCGGTATCTTTGGTATTTTCGCCTGAAATCTCTGTTATGGCTTCAAGGTATCACCCGAGGTGAACCTCCCGATGTTGACCTCGTGGTTCATTCTGCACTAGAAAGAAACAATGGCGGAATGAGACAACCATAGGTCCGCAAGAAGCGACGGAGCCGAGTCACGTGACTCAAGTTGGAAGCGAGTCTCACCGGATGAGCTTACCAACCAAATCATTTCGCTGTGCATCTAAACACCGTCTGCTGTAAATCTACAGGTACCCAGCTTAATGCGACTGACTGTACAGTATCTTACATACCTCCACAGCTATAAAATCTGCTGATTCAGCAAAACTAAAGCACCAATCCGTTTTAGCAGTAGAGCGTATGCACTTTTTTTTCAGTGCATGAGTTATTTTGATTACAGTGGACTGAATTATCAAGAAAAGATTACAGGCTCCAGTTTGAAGAGAAAAGAGACCCGTTTATAATCGTTAACTTGAAGTCCATTCACCTCACGCGACTCGAGAATATGTGTTTCATCTCACGGTTAATCATTTTAGGTAGTCCGAGCGAGGTAGTTCCCTAATCATAATAGAGACCATATTCCAATTATACGTTTCACTTACACAAGCTGAAGTACACATGAATTAAATATTGCATTATTAATAGTGCAACAATTTTTTTTTATATGACAGAAATTGTAAGTAATTAAATGAAAATATCTAAATAAGTCTTTAACTTGACTCATTTTTTTCACGCTGCGCATTTGAAATTCCTTCAAAACCGAAGGTTTTTTGTCATCCCCAAGAACCTATTGCGGTGACAGTATGATTAATTTTCAAATATAGTTGAGAAAACATAAAAACTACAAGCTGTTAGTTTCTTTACGACTTCTAAGTGTTAGTAATACCTCATTTTGTAAATGTCTCTCTGGAGTGCATACACGTACCGTTTCCCATGTAAAAGGGCCGGTATTTTTTGGCAAATATCGCCGAAAGTAATGTGGTAAGGGGTAGAATTCTTGTTGTCGTTGGATAGGTGAGATGTTTTTCTTTAAAATGAGACCAAATTTATTGACTTCTAAGTAAAATGATTTATCGCTCGAACTTCCTTAAAAGACCCTTCTAGAACACGGCCAGCAATCTTAAGGTCGGACCCGAACTCACAAA
Organism: Ceriagrion tenellum; assembly: GCA_963169105.1. Taxonomy (NCBI): domain Eukaryota; kingdom Metazoa; phylum Arthropoda; class Insecta; order Odonata; family Coenagrionidae; genus Ceriagrion; species Ceriagrion tenellum. The sequence goes on from OY720644.1 coordinate 3,931,374, forward strand.
GATTCAAGGCTTCCACCCATCTCAGTGGATACGGAGAAAGCTGAAGAATATACGAGCTCTCATAAGAGCGCAATGAAACGAAGATGGCTGGGTCTGGAAGATGATGCCTCAATGTTTAATAGGAGATGAAAGCATCCCGTGGAGGTAGGATGCCCGAATCGGTCCAGGACTTCGCTGGTGGTCTATGGTCGCCTATCCCACTCGTCCTCCTCACCGATGGGTAAAAATCCGAGCTATTGTTGCGTTTAGGCAGCCCTTTCGAAATCGGGAAGAATGCAGAGGGCGTCCAGAGGGACGAGTAAGGTTTCGGTGTCATTTGCATGCGATTAGGGAAATGAGAGATCCAATCATCTGCCGCTTTGACGTTCCTTCGATGCCATTGGCGTTGGCGGGCGGCGGGAGAGCTTCCGGTTAAAGGGACTCATCCTGTCCGACCACCCCCGCCTCTTAATCTCTCCCCTCAACCTCTCCTCATTCCCCATTACCCCTCCGAATTCAAAACAAGGGTTTCCAAGCCTCCGTGCAGCGACGAAAGAAAAACGTTAAATGGTTAAAACTAGGGATGAGTCGATTTTCGATTCCGATTCTTTCAGATCGATTCCCGATTCTCGATTCCGATTCCGTCGATTCTCATTCCTAATTACAGTTGGGATATTGATATACCAGTAGCGTACGACTATTACTTAAATTCGAGTATTGGCTGAAATAAAATAACAAAGACAATTAAGTCTCTCAAAAAGTATATTTGTCAACAAATAGCAAATATACTTCTCGTCAGCTTATTAAGGTGGATAAAAAAGTACAAATTGATGGCCTGCACCCAAAATTACTGAGACAAATATGATGAGATTAATGAAATTTAATTTGAATATTTATCTATCTGGAATCGATGGAATCTGAATCGACTTTAGGCGATCGATTCTCGATACCGATTCTAATCCTGAGAATCGGTGGAATCGAGAATCGACATTTGGATTCGACTCATCCTTAGTTAAAACGTAAAGTGACTGTGGTGAGGCACCGTTGCCTTTTCCGGGGGATGTGGACATTGAAGACAATGGTTTTCTTCATCGTTTGTCCATATTTAAGGACAGCACTTCGCCAGCGCTCCAGCTGGCTTCTACGGGTCCCCTGAAGTGCCGATGCAGGATTTGGTCCGTTTATCGTACGATTTGGACGTTCGGGCCATTTATCAGGGTGGCTATAATTTTTTGAATTCTCCGACCTTTCCCTGACTTTTCCCTGATGGATTTACCAATTTCCCTGACCAATCGCCAAAAGGTCACCAATTATTGGAATATTTTTTTCTGCGGAATTAAATTTTCTACGGCATCTTTAAATTTTCTAAAATTTCTAATCATCGTCTCGTATGTTTAGAACTGCAAGCATTGTATTTACTATAAGCCAGAGTGTGCTCCAGCAGTTACCTCTCGACCTGAGTTTCGGAAGTTCAAAAAAAAACGCGAGGTAGACTTTTGCGAACAACATAGCCTCGGATTCCTTGTGATGAGCGTAATACATTTTGATCATGATAGGCTAGACACAACTAGGCAAATATTGCAACAAGGATATACAAAATTGATACATTGTACGCTATATTCACAACTAAATAATTAAGATTCACAACTGAATACTCCACGAATCCTTGTCCGGCTTTGACAGAAAAAACTTGCGCGAGAGGAAGAATAATTTGGCATTGGAATCAAGAGGAAGAGACCGTGTCACTAGAGTAAGGTAATCTCAAGCGATTCTATCGCATGCCAGCAGATGGCTCGAGTTTCACCGTCTGTACGAGGTTCCAGGGAGTAGTTCCACGCATCATGTTGGCAGTGCCGCGGATGAATTTCCTTCCGCATACCCCTCTTCTCCTCGTAACTTCCATCAGTATTCTCTCGGATCTGCAGTATTCGCCCTTTCCCTTCGGGCGAAACACACAACGCGCTTCAACGTCCTCCGCGGGACAACAAGTGGTTCTCAATTTCCCTTCGATTGGATTCCCCACCCACGGATTGATTTATCGATTTTCCTCTTCGATAAGGGTTTTATCGCACCCTTAATTTGGAGCCGGTCGAGTAGCGTGCGCAGCCAGGCAGAGGCGGGGACAGATTTCCTTCGGTGCGTAATGTGACCTCCCCTCTACCGACGAAAGCCTTTCCGTTCCATCGCACGCATGCTTTTACTCTTCTTTCTACAGGGAGTCAATTTATTGTTTTCCTCGCAAATCATCATCCAAGCACTACACAAACAGTGCGGTTAACGATAGAAGGCTTATCTGACAAAGCATTCGTGTGTCAGACCCAGTGGCCTAGATATTAATTTTCCATGAGGGGATCGATCGATTTTATACTAGTTGATATTGTGATTTCCACCGGAGCATTGAAAGTTTTTAACAGATATTTGTTTCCTTTCAGACATGAAAAACCGCGGGAGTAATATTCAACGAGTGATTTGCACAGCAAAAATAAAAAACGGCTGCAACACACCATAGTTTGCTCCTGATTTTCTAAAAATTTCAGCCACATCTGATGCTCACATTCGACCTATATTATGCCCACCTGAAACGAAATCCAGGCTCCGTCATTGTATATATATCCCATCATATTAACACGTCGTCCTGTGAACTGCGGCTGAAAGTTATAGGCGCCGAGCCTACTGAACCGGCATTTAATTAGAATCTGTTTTACTGCGGCAAATGTAATTAGCAGTGATGGGTGTAGACATATCCATCCAAAAATACGGCGAATTAATGTCATGGAAGCAGTTAAATTTGTAGTTAGGCGCAGCTAATTCATACCCACATGTTTAATCGGAGTTTAAAACGTAAAAACTCTTCAGTCAATTCTTAGAAAGCTCTTGGGTACAATTTCCATATATTTGCGGACCTAAACGACGGCACGATGGACCAACAAGAATGCTTTCGTGAAACTATTTCCACGTCATAAAAGCGATGTTTTACGACTTGTAATACGCTATGAGTGTTTTTTTCTACAGCTTAAAATTTGGTTCTTTAAAAACGATTTGAAATATTATCGGTCTATAGGTCGAACACTCGGTCGGTCTATAGGTCGAAAAAACGGAAGGATCAACAATGCGCGTCGACAATGCAAATTGCTCCCGGAGATTATGAAGGCGGTGTATCGCATGCACGAAGCGGCAACTTTTAAGGGAAACTTGAGGCGAATAATAACCATTCAATCTCCACTGATATCAGGGTGGCTACTGATATCCAATTTTCAAATTCCCTGACTTTTCCCTGACGGATTTACCAATTTCCCTGACCGATCGCCAAGAGGTCACCTATTATTGGAATATTTTTTCCTGCTGAATTTAATCCTCTACGGCAGCTTTAAATTTTCTAATCATCGCCTCGTATTTTTAGGATTGTGAGCATGTATTTACTACTATAAGCCAGAGTGTGCTCCAGCTAGCACTCCACCTGATTTTTGGGAGTTAAAAAAAAAACGCGAGGTAAAATTTTCCGAACAACATAGCCTCGGATTTCTTGTGATGAGCGTAATACATTGTGATCATGATTTTTAACGCAACTAGGCAAATATCACAATGAGGATATACAAAGGGGATACATTGTACGCCTTATTCACAACTAAATAACTAAGATTCACAACTGAATACTTCACGAATTGATGGTGTCTATTCTATGCACGTCAGCGAAGGATGTTAGTTTCAGTTGGTGAAATAAAGGGCGGGACAGACTGACCGATAAACGTAATGGTAGAAACGTAACTAGGATTCCTATTCCAGTTTCTCCCTGACTGTAACAATAATCCCTGGCTTTTTTATAAATTCAAAAATCCCTGACAATTCCAGGTTTTCCCTGACGATTGACACCCGGGAAATACATGTTTTATGAAGCAAAGAAATCTAAGTGAAAGAGCAGCACTTTAGAATGAAAAGGGCGTCGAGATGATAGGCACGAGAGGTGAGATTTCGAACGATTTGACGACGGACGACAGGCAGACAGTTTAAAGCGAGACAGCGAAAATGCCGCCTGCTCAACCAGATTCGAATTCGATCAGGACCTTTTTTGGAAGGGTTCGATCAAATTGTGAGTCCATAGATTCGATAGAATTCGATAGAGTTATCGATTTCTGACCATACCACTTGTAAATATTGTTCTATATGCTGACGAGGTGATCATACAACGGACAGAAATTTACTTACAGAGGGGAGCATATTTCTTAAAAAAGAAATCAGAGGAATATGGACTGAAAATTTCACTGCATACAACAAATGTGAAAAACGCCCAGTAAGAACGAAAACAGTAATTGACGACCAATTCCTAGAGCAAGTATCCACATTTAAATAACTTGAGTGCGAAATATATATATCACTGAATGTCATAGGGTAGAAAAAAAACTTAACTAATTTAAACACATGTGCGGAACAATTCACAGTAGTACAAATTATAAAACAAGAAGAGAAAACAAGTTAAAATTTTACGAAACGATGGCAGTTCCATGGCATTGTGTAGATGTGAGACGTGGGTACCCTCAAAAAGAGGCAAAAATAAAATTGAGTCAGCTGAAAAGAAATTGAGCTGAGAACAGTGAAAGGTTCCACATTACCAAGTAGAATCCGTAATGAAATCATGAGACAATGTTTATACATTTGAAATTAGAGGATAAACGAAAACTATACAAAATCAAGTGGTTTTAATACGTATGGAAGTATGTGGCCTCCCCAGGACACTGCCTTGGAGTGGAGTAGCAGCCGCCCAGAGGACAACGAAGCGTTGGACGTGGAAGGACGTTTGATGGTTTCCGGAACAGGCAATATTGCCAAACCCATGAAATGAAGAAGAATAAGAAGACTTGCCAACTGCCATTCAAGCCGTACGTGTAAGCAAATCGCGTTTGTCGACGGACGACAAAAATAACAGACTTGTCTTTCTGGCGCCCCGTTCCGGAAGCCCTAGGAATTCTCCAGCCTCGGCAACGAGAAAATTTGGAACGTAAGAACCTTTAAAATTTTCACATAATGTCATTAATGTAATAAGCGAGAGAAATATCTGAGATTACGTATGGAATCATGCCTCATTGATTGGCATTTTCCGACCAAACTCTTACGTACGAATTGTTGAAATAATAAGAAGCAAAATAAAAGTTTTCATTTGGTGACGTTTTTACGCCATAAATTCCACTTTTTCAGGCGAGATGTCGTAGAACAGCATTTTTAATGATACACAAATGATATCGTACTGTCTACCTTTAATTAAAAAATCGCACTACAGGTGTTTCGACTGTCTTGCAGTCATCATCAGGTAGGACTGTCCTACCTAATGATTACTGCAAGCCGTACCTGATGGTGACTGCAAGACAGTCGAAACACGTGTAGTGCGATTTTTTAATTAAAGGTAGACAGTACGATATCTTTTGTGTAAGCATTTTTACGCCTTATCTACCACATTATTGAGGTAGATACTCAGAATAACTCCCTAAGAATTTCGTTTCAACGGTAACACAGGATTCCTCGGGGCCTCAGTCGGGAAGTTATGATTTGAAATGTTCCGAGAACGCGATGTTAAAATTCGTTTATCATCGAGGCTCCAAAATCCCGATGCCTTCTCGAATTGTACTCTAATTTCCATTTCGGAAAGAGAAGAAATGAACGGAGACGCAACTTTGAGTTATTGAGGCACTGACAGCTTGACATTAGAATAGAAAAGAAAAAGAAAACAATTTTATTGTCCTAAGGGACAAAGGGAACAAACAAACAACTTTCAAGTCAGCAGAGAGAGATATAAAATGGGTGAGGTAAATGAAAATGAAAAAACAGTCTCCATAGCAATAATCGAAATAATATGTTAAAACAAAAATTTACAATCTTTAATACCTATTAATAAGAAAAAATGAAGAGCAAACAAACGAATATTTTATAAGACAGAAAAACAGCAAATGATTATAGTGAACAAGTAACATGTAACAATATCATCTCATATCATTTTGTCTTCTCATATAGAGGCGAGAGAACATTTGGGAGACAAAAAGTCAGCCATACTCCTTTTGAACTGTGAGACATTCCTAGAAAATTTAATACTATCAGGCAACGAGTTCCATCATTTACAAGATGAGATGTGGAAAGTATTTTCATATTTTGTTGTGCGGTATTTGGGGATGTAAAATATTTTTGTTATTCGGGTCGATCTCTTGTTAGTTTGGGCATTAAAAATCAAGTTTTCATATAAATAAGAAGGGGTTTTCGACTTCAGTACTTTGAATAACATTAAGGCCTTTTAAATTGTTCTTCTCTGATTCAATTTTAACCAACCCAGCTTTGCGTAATAGGGAGATACATGCTCGTTGAAACGAATATTAAAAATGAATCGCATACATGAATTTTGCAGTCTTTGTAATTTAACGCTTAATTCATTGGTCTTATCGGAGTATATAATTGAACAATAATCAAAATTAGGAAATATTGAACTCTCAACCAACCTCTGGCGCAGTGTTGTAGGGATTAAGTGCCTGAAATACTTCATCCTGTGGAGATTTTTGTGAACTTTATTTGAGATGGCAGTAACTGATCGCGCCAAGCTAAGGTACTGCTCAGGCAAACTCCCAAGGCTTTTGACTGAGTTCGAGTAGTCAATCTGAATATTTAGAACACTACCTTTGGGTAGGTCTTTTGAAAGGAGCATGCGTACATTAGGAGTACATCCAAATATTATCGATTTTGTCTTGTTGGGATTTAGTTTTAATCGACTTTTGAACAGCCCATCGCAAATAAATTTAATATCCTCCTTAACCAACGCGATGGCATGGCCAATTTCAGAAGGGTGGGTCTCAATATATATTTGTAGGTCGTCAGCGTAAAAATGATATTTGCAATGGGATATTTCACTAGCGAGTTCCTTGATGAAAATACTAAGCAGAGGGGGTCCAAGTATTGAACCCTATGGTATCAACTAAGCGCTCGAGAGGTTTAGAGAGAGCGCATAGTAGCGCTATTGGTCTGAAGTCGGACATGTCTTTGGGAGCAGACTTTTTTGCTTTGGGCCTAAGGCAGATTTTCACAAGGTAGGGAAAAAGGAGTAATTTATTGAGCAGTTATAGATGTTGAGTATCATTGGCATTACAGCGGGTAGAATAGCTTTTAAAATGCTTGCACTGATTCCATCAACACCTATAGCATTCGATTTTAAAGCTTTCACTTACTTTAAAAGCATGTCAGGTGTGTAGTGAGGGAAATAGAGCCTCGTGCTATCGAAAACAGAGAATAAAGTATGATCAAATAAAGTTGGACCGTTTTCAGTTCGAGTAAAATAGATGTCATCTAGGTATTCGTCCGAATTTTCCAAAAATATCAAGCAATTTCAGAATAAGTTTGTTTAAAATGCCAACTTTTTTGTCCACAATATTGGTATTGACAAATTCACTCAAGTCACTTTCAAATACATCTGATTCAAATTCAGTTAAATTAAAACCCTTAAAATCACGGAAACACATTTCACTGGGCTTGTAAGCACGTAACTTAAATCTATATTTTACATAAATTAGGTCATGGTCCGACAAGAATGTGGCAAGGTGCTGCTCATACTCTTCTACCTTTGACAAATCGTCGACGATGAAATGGTGTAGGAGAGTATTGCTGTTCATGAGGTTGTGGGTTGACTGATACATCTACATCTACGTGATACCCTGCGAGCGACCACGAGGGTGTGTGGCAGGGAGTGAAGATCACCAAACTTGCAAACTTGACATGTAACTAGGATATTTAAGGGAGATATGCTAGATAATAGGGTCACATGGAGCTAGATGGTTAGTATCTACGTAATAAGGAAGGGATTATTGGTCGTTATTACATGCCTCATGCACTACATACTTCTTTAACTATATTTCACCTACCTATCCCTTTGATACGCTGCCTATTGTTCTCTCTTATAGTACGAGGGAAAAATGACATTTTAAATCTATCGGTACGATAATCTGTCCCTCTAATCTTGTTAATATGATCAAACCTAGCATAATACGCAGGGTTCTCAATATATATCTAACGTCATCTCTGAACAACTCTGTTTCGAATTTACTTAAAAGGTTTAACCTAAATTTTAACCTGCGTTCTGATAGTAATTCCCATCCTAGTTCTTCTATTAAGCTCGTAACACTTATACATTTATCATAACGGCCTTTAACAAATCTAGCAGATCTCCTTTGCACGCGCTCTAATTCTTTTATCATACCTTCCTCGTACGGATCCCATATACTAGCGACATATTCTAATTGAGGCCTGACAAGATAGGGAACAAGGAATAGATTACGGCTGAATAACATGTCACTGAGATACGTACTGTCATACGTTTTCCTCAACATGTCAATGTTAAGGTCACCACACAATATCACATTTTTGTACCTTGGAAGAAGATTATGAAGTGACGGCTCCAAACATTCAGACATGAAACCGGTTTTTGGGGGTCAATATATGACACAAAACAATATTTTAACCTCCTTTCCTGTTATTTCTAAAACTTGTATTCAGGTCGGAAAGGAGTACCATCAGACTGTAATAACAATTTAAATGACAAGCTTTCGTGGAGATACAAACATACACCACCGCCAACTCTTCCTGGTCTATCGTTACGAACCAATTTGTAAATGTTCAATTCAACAGCGTCCGAGGAGATATTTTAATTAAGCCAACTTTCGGAGACAGCAATAACGTGATAATCACGTTTATGAAAGTAGTCACGGAATTCGTCAATATGCCTGACTAAAGACTGTGCATTAATGTGACACAATTTTAACATTTAGAGAGTGTCAGAAATTTAGTTGAAGCTACTGAGGTCTTCAAGACAGGTAATAACACTTCGTTCCCCCCGTCACGTTTCCTCACATAAATTCTGCCTCCTAGTATCCAAAGGTACTTGAACTTATCTGCTCTTTTGAGTTCTCTGGCTTTGGCGTGTAGTTTCCGGTTCCACTGAGTGAGTGCCTCATTGATGAAAATGGGCTGACTGGGTAGGTTGTCAATTCCAATATCACGAATACTTAGGTCACGTTTCACTCTCCGTTTGCTTAAGAACTCACTAGCAGTGCTGTGCCTCAAAAATCGCAGAACAATAATGGGGGGCCGATTCGAGTCACTTTGTGTTCTCACACGGTAAACAAAGTCAACGTCAGCGGCTTCCACTTTGACTCCTAGGGACAAGCCTATCTGATGGATGATGGCACTAAGGAGCTCTCCTTTACAATATGGAACTCCCTGAATCTCGACCACATTCTCCTTTGCTTCTTGCTCCATTTGATTAACGTGTTTTTCTAGTTCGAACACGCGTTTTTGCAACTGACACAAGTCGCCGATCGTATTTTCGAGCTTTTCACTAGGATTTGTGATTGCGCTTTTGACCTCACTGAGGGACTTATTTATATCACTGATCAACTCTTGACACCAGAGTAATGACTTTTGGATCTCACCTTGTTCGTCCTGCAAGCACTTGATTCGAGCTAAGATTTCATTTAGCGTCGCAGCTACAGATTCGGCACCGGTCGAGTTGTCACTGCTCTTCACAGGAGTGTTGTCCCCGCGCATTGAACGCTTCTGCATCAGGCACGAACCACAGTGCCAGGGCCGCTGTAGGCCTTCCAGGGTTCGCAGATCTTCTTCCATCATTAAAGAGCAGGCGAGATGATACTGCTCATGACAATCACCACAGGATACGATAGAGCTTTTGCCGCGCTTAACAGCTTGGCCACACTTTCCACAGTTCGGCATGGCGAGAAAGCGAGATATAAGTCCGTTCACGACCAAGGACCGAGACTATGTGACATTCTCCCGAACAAGCGTAAGGCAAAGATAATCCCAGGGATCAAGAAAATACCGAAAAGTGGCCAAAGAAAAAAGGAAGAAAAACGAGGCGAGTTCAAAAGAGGGTAGACTTAGTAGAATCAGACTTAGGGTGGCGGATTGAAGGGAAAGAAACCACCAGAATGAGGGACAATAAGGAGGCGAATACCGCGCCTCCGTCGGTAGATTCTCAAAGGTCACGCTTCAAAGGCTTGGGGTGATTGTGAAAAGTGAAAAGGAGAAAACACGAGGGTTGAGGTGCTCCACGTGGTGCTTTGCCGAACAAAACAACCGACAAATTTACATATCAATCCCCTTCTCCGGCAGCTGTTTGTTTGGCTGGCTTTTTTACGCTGAGTTTACCGCGTAATTGACACCGCTGTTTTGTGTGAGAAGAGAGAAAGAAGGATCTCGGAAGCCTTGGCAAAACTAGACACTTGTCGACGCGTGGAACAGACAACGGATGAAAAGGAATGCATATTTATTTCCAGCGAGGGACAAGTCGCCCTCAAAGAACGACACTGCAGGAAGCATTGCATTGGAAAAGAGGAGGGTATAGGAGGGACCACATTCGAACAACAGGGGATATATTTCCTGCTAAAAGAATAAATACAAAAAAAAGGCGGTGGGATATGTAACCAGATCTATTGCCGGAATGAGGTAGGAACTCATTGTCACTTTTACGCAACATTAGCATAATTGTTTCTCTCAGAAGTTTTATTTCGTTCTTTTACATTTCATGGCCGACTAGGTACTGTTGATAAACAGAAGCGGCAATAGTTGATAAAATAAATGGTAAACAAATTGCTCAGTATCATATAAACGATATTTCAGCTTTTTGTAAGTATGAGGGATTAATGAAGCTCAAACGATTTCGTACTGTCTACTAATTTTTATTTCACCTCTTGCTACACGTGTTTCGACTGACTAGCAGTCATCATCAGGCAAGACTGTCGTGCCTGATGATGACTGCTCGTCAGTCGAAACACGTGTAGCAAGAGGTGAAATAAAAATTAGTAGACAGTACGAAATCGTTTGAGCTTCATTACTCATTATGCTGTTCTACGATATCTCGCCTGAGAAAGTGGAGTTTATGAGGGATTGTTACTTCAAGCTGAAACCGCTTTCTGGGAATGACGCATGGACTACTCATGATCTTTGTGGAGTATTTACCACTTAGTTTGTAAGTGACGCCAGTCAACATCGTTTGTTTGAATACGCTTTTCGGTGATTCATTTCACGAATAGGAAGAAACTTCATATAATTGTTCACTTTCACACATTGTACTTGAATTATAAATTTAAATTTTCCTAAGTACTTAAGCATTAGACTCGGATATGAATCGTGAAGTAGCCGTCCGCGAATTCATTACATCTACATCTTCATAATACCCCGCGAGCCGCCGCTTGGGCGTGTGGCAGGGGGTGTTAGGTCACGAGCCGTGTAAATGTGTACGTTTTTGGAGATGGAATGGTGTCATGTATTGTAGGAGTGTATTGAGTGAAGCTCAATTTTTATTGTGGTCGCTTATTGTTCGCGGAAAGCATGAGTTCTTGTACTTATCTGTTCGGCAGTGTATATCTCTTATTTTATCTTATCTTATCCTATTAAGTCCTATTGAAGTTTTTTTAAGCTTACAAAGAATTTACTGAGACCCTAAAACAAGAAAAAGAAAAAAGCCAATGTGGTTGAACTCTGACCGAAGAATGGATATCCCAAATGTCATTCGAACATAAAGGAAGCCTCGCAGAAACTCAAATGCTCACTTTATATGGATTCTCAACCTAATGTTTAAGTAAATATATTTCGGGTGGAATCGAGGTCTGTAATATGCTTGGTCCCAGTAGAGTTTTCAAGTCTGATTCATGAGACATGGAAGACCATGAAAGGCGGAGACAACTCAGCTGCCAATGTGAAGAAAAGCGATATTTTTTCCTAATTTCTTGCATAACACTACCTAAACGTATTCCAGTGATACGTTGAAGTCCCAATTCTCATTCTATTTCGGGCCAATGGAACAAAAAGAGATTTCCGCATTGGGTGTTGAGTTCCTAATAAAGTAGAATTTCCGTCAATATACAATTTTTGCGATAATAAAATTTTCAACAAATAAGCCATATTATTACAATGAGAATAGCAATGAATTCTCGGGAAATGTCAACAAAAAGGCGTTAAGCTACTTCATTTCAGTCCACTGAAAAATACTAATCTTCCTCTGACGGAGATTTGCGAGATTGAGAAAAATGTCACACGTAGGAGACGGCTACGGTTATTTTTCACTAATATTTCAAGAAAAAGAAGATAAAAGTATCTATTAACTGCCAACAAAATACCTATTACCCTAAGGAAGAGATTTGCTAAATGTGTGGGGCGTGGTCCTCTATGGATCAGAAACTTGGGCCTATAGGAAAAAGGAAGTGAGGTATCTTGAAAGTTTTGAAATGCGGTTATGGAGAAGGATGATGAGAGTGAGGTGGACGGACAAGGTGAGGAATGACCAAGTTTTCGAAAGGATTGGCGAGACAAGATCAATCATGAATGCAATGAGAAGAAGGAAGGCAAACGGGTTGGGGCATGTCATGAGGCATGACTGCCTCCAGAGTAAGATAATGGAAGGAAAAGTGAAAGGAAAACGCAAGAAAGGAAGAGAAAAATTTGATATATTGACGGATTTGAGGGAGAACAGGAGTTACCAAGAGGTGAAAATGTGGGCGCAAAATAGAGAAGTTTGGAGGAGTTCAGCTGGAACCTGTCTTAGGGCAGATCTACATTGATGAGGATGATTTCAAGAAATTGCGAATAAAACTCATGCCCCAGCAGTTTGACGGAAGCTCATCGGACGAAAGTAAGTCTAAGGCAAGTAAAGTAAGAGTATTCCTCCCCGAAAGACTTTTACAGCTGTGCAAATATTTATCCCAACTGCCATGTAGATCCCCGCACAGAGTATCATCTGCGCCTTCGAAAATATAAATGAAAATAAAAAGTATCTGCCACTCTTCCATGGGAAGGATCTTTTATCTTTCCGATGCAGATGGTTTCCCTCGCCACAGTTCCCACAGAGGCGCAGCACAGCACCAAGGCCTTCCCAGGGACATTCTCACGACTCGAAAAGGAAAAGACCGTGCGGACAGTTAACAAACGGAGGAGGAGGTAAGAGCTCTATTGCACTGCGCCATATTTCGATAGATCGATTTTCATTGCGACACTAACGAGACATTGATATCTATCTATATCCGATATTTCGAGTTACGTTGGAGTACTTTTCGATACCATAACACATGTATCATAGGATATAATGTGTTATAGATTTAAATACGACAAAAAACAATGAAATATGTCATTTATTTTGGTGAAAATCTTACCTTCTTTATAATTTACCAGATGCGTTTGCAAAAACTTGATACATACCATAGAGTAAGTACATGTAGAGTGGCAAAGAGATAGGGAGATTCGGATACGAGTTTTTAAATAATACTTTGGCCAATAGATGGCAGAGGTGTATCGAAGTTGCACGACAAGCCATAACAAATGAGCTTTGGCACACGGCCACTTCATTGATTGTCGCATAACTCACATGATGTTCTTATGATGATTTCGGTGCCTGGATGTTTACTAATCGACCCATAGCAACGGAAACAAATATTATTGAGTCGTCGAGACCAAATTAAACATGTATTTTAATGTGCCTTCAATGAACATCGTCTATAATGAATCGCATTCACGTCAATATGATAAGACATGTGATTACCAAACACGGAGTCAACTGTTTACCGATGTATCATAGCAACGACAAAACAATTGATACTCGATTAAAAGCACACAACAGCCATGGTAAATCCACTCTTCTGTATGTTGATGCAAAAATCACCGAGTACCACTAGCGCCTCCAAGTGGCCTTCCGTAAGCCAAAATTCTTCCTCCCCTAAGGTGGTGCCACCTGAGAAATTCTTCCCGAAGCTCTCAAAAATGTATGTGCAGTTTTTAGCATTGCTTTGCCACTCTATATATACTTACTCTATGTACATACCAAACCTACATGAAATTTTTGATTTTCCATTCCCATGTGTTTCGAAACAGTCCGATGATGGCATCATGGCTCACGTAATACTCTTGCAACACCTGACGTTAGATGCATGAGAAATGTCATACAAATGGCATCAGTCATTTTGGGCGAGAACCAAAATAAGTAGTCAAGCAATACGACACGCTGTTAAACACATCGTCTCCCTTGTGGTAAAGAGGTCGATACAATACATTAAGTCTTACAGCGTGTCATATAAGTGATGTGCGTTCCCAAGAGTTATTCTATAAACCATATATTTTGACGCATAAGTCTTGCTGAATACAATGCTATTCCAATTTCCAGTATCACCAGGAGAGATCCATAGTCTCATGTGATGGAAGAAACAAGAATTACATAAGAGAGCAATAAATCGCCACATAGAAGACCCGGAGAGGAGTCCATGTAATTAATGTGTCATTACTTATTCAAAGAAAATAGATGAATTACTGTGTGACTATTCAATGAAAGATCATGTCATCAAAAGGAAAACTGAGAAAAGAGACCTGGGCATTCTTTTTGATTCCAATATGACTTTCGTTGGTCACATTTTTAAAATGCATCAATTGCTGCCTGTGAGATTACTTGGTTTTTTATGCCGTATGTCAAAGTATTTCAAAAATGAAAGTGTGTTAAAAATGTGGAATTATTCTCTTGTAAGAACGAAATCAGAATATTGTTCGGTGATATGGAACCCATCTACTAAAAAATATAGTGGAATAATTGAGAGAGGCCAGGAAAGATTTTTGAGGTTTCTTTATTACGTTTGATACCATGCTTACCCCACTTTTGAAAATCATGTTTCATAAGAAGAATTATAGTCGATGTTAATTTTTATTAGCTTAGTGATAGAAGTATATTAAATGTTTTGTTTTTCCTACATAATATAATAAATCAAGGTGAGAGCTCTAACTTGTTGTACAAACTAAATATACTTGTTCCAAATAATAAATGTAGACACCAAAGGACATTTTATATAATGAATGTATTTAGTAACTATTGTAAAATGTTCCCATAAATAGAATGTGTGCTACATTTAATACGCTGTGTAATGACATGGATTTATTTGAGGACAAGAAAACCAACTACAGAAATGCCTGTAATAAGCTGTTGGCACAGATTGTGAAATCGTGAATTGGAATTGGTCGGCCCCGGTGGCGGCGGGGTAGAGTCCTCGCCTGCTAACCCGAGGGTTGCGGGTTCGAGTCCCGCCAGGGTAGAATGTTACCTGCCCAGGACATGGGTGTCTGTCTCTCGACCGTTGTTGCTGTTGTTCACCCGACGTAAAATGGCCTAATGTGCTGTATTCGGGGCAGTGAAAATAAATAAATAATATATATGGATATGTATTTTATTGGCCATCTTGACTCCTTGTCTTTATAGAAATTATAAATATTTGTGTTTCTTATTGTTCACCCTATAATTATATTTATATGTTGAGTGAACGTTAAACTCAATAAATTCGATTCAATTCAATTAATCGGGGCAGCACGACCTAGCAAGCATGCTTTTAAATGACAGCGAAACAAGGACGGCAAAAACATCCAGAGCAAAGAAAACATGACACATTGGAAATGCGGTGGGATCGAAGGGCGAATGGCGGGGGGCCCAAAGGAGTCGAGAGAATTAGAGAACTCCTACGACAAGATGTTTAATGGACACCACCACTATGAGAGAAGACCACAAATATTTGAACATATTCTGTGACATAACTGCTCCTTGAAACGAGGTTATAAATGGAATAATATATTTATGGGAACAATTATAAGACAGACCAAGAATGGAATACATCCGGCATATTAAGAAGCACGCCAAAGTTAAGACTATGAAATGGAAAGAAGGAATGAAACGGTTGACTGAGGGGAATGCAGCAAACCACCCAATGAACTGATAACACACACATTAATTACGCAAACATTTTTATGCCACATCATAGAAAACCCATCGGGTGATTCCGCTAATCTCGCCTTCTTTGGTTTGTTTTAGCGACGATTGGCGTTAATCAAGAAAACTTAAGTTAGAAGAAAGCAATACGAACGTTGTTAAGTGATATCAGGCAGCCAAAGTTTCAGAAAAAAATCAATCCCTCATTAGGGCCAAGAATAAATAAAACCCTAGATATCGGATGCGATGAAAAAAATGCTCATTTAACTCCAGGATTCGTTTATTTTGAGATTAACTTTCATAATTTGTGGTTTCTCTTGATTATAATCTATGTAACAATGCGAATGGATACTTACGAAAGGTACATTCACCAAATCTTCCAAACATCAATTTTCGGATAGGAAATTGCAGATGATCGTGACTTCATTCCAAATGCAATGTAATGCATAATCATTTTGGGAATCGGGTTTGTGTGGTAGCTAGAGAATTTACTTCCCATTCCTAGGGCCCGGGCTCAAATCCTCAGGAAGATGGATATATTTCAGAGGGATTCCGATCCCTACTTGGTTGCATTGTGCAAATGCAATATTCTGTCCGTCGTATGGGATCTTTAAGCAAGGTCCCCTAAGCAATTTTAGTTTAGACCAGCAGAATTTAACCGTTGTATCACGAAACGCTGCCAAAGTGGTTCACGAACTTTTGTTTATGCAACTTTGCATTGGTACCCATTTACGCGTCTTAAAAGACTGCTGAAATGAAAATATTTCTTTGGCATTTACGTTGGACTTCATCTTTATATTTCATTTCCTTTCCAAAGAATGGCCCCATTATATACAACGCACATAAACGTTACGTGAACAGAAAGACTTTTAAGATCACTGGTTTGAACTAACGGCGGCGCCGGGTTTCTTTCCACCCATCATCAATTTCCGATTTAAGACTTCATTCTCACCTGTCCTCGAAAGCGCGAATGAAGGTCGCCTCCATCCAAAAATATAATATAACATATAACCACGTAGTAAAATCTTCTCGGGTTTGGCACCGGGTAACGTTTCGGTGAGGAACTCTCTCATCAGGGCTAAGACATTAGTCATCAGACATCAGGGCTAAGACTAATGTCTTAGCCCTGATGACGATAGAATAGAATAATCGTTTATTTTACTCTGGGACAGGTCCCTTCGAGCAAGAATACAAAAATTTCAACTTTACCTCTTTTACAGATTTATTTATGAAATCAATTGAGATTCCATCAATTTCCATTGAATTCGTTTTTGACTGCTTAAGGAATTTATTCAAGTCTTCAGGTTTAAGATATTTAAAATAAAATCTGTCCGTATTGTAAGGTACAAAGAGATCAGAGGAGGTAGGATTAGAATCTGGCTTATCGCTTTGAGATGTTGATAAGGAAGACGAAAGAAAATAATTATTTAGTTGGTCTACCGTCAAGTTGGCGACAATAGAAGTATCGCGTTGACGAATGAGTCTCAGTTCCCTAATCCTGCGCCAAACTTCATTGGGTTCTTTCACTTTGGAAAAGGCTGTGGAGTAGTAATGACGTTTAGACTCGATTAAACGTCGGCAACGACAACTGCTTAGTGGAAAATTAATACTCCCTAAAATCTCAAAATATATTATTAAGAATTATCGATTAATGGTCCAGAAACGAAATACCACATAAATGTGAAGGTCGATTCCCGATAGACAAAAGAAGGCAGGAGGGAAGGAGAGAGAGGGAGAGAGGGGGGGAGAGAGGGGGGGAGAGAGAGAGGGAGAGAGAGAGGCACGAGGGAGAATGTTCTATCGAGCTTGGAAAGGAGGAAAGTAAAGAGAGGGAGAGAGAAAAAGAGGCGAGGAAGAGGGGAGGGCGAGATACGAGAGAGGGAGTGGGGGAGGGATGGTGATAAAGGGGAGGAGGTTGGAGAGTGCGGCGCAGAAAGTGGAGGGTTTTATTTTGGAAACGCGATTACATAATGGCAGAGGCGAGCGGAATGGAAGGGAATATGACACGAAGACAAGGGGCGAGGGAGATATGTGGGATGTGTCTGTGTGTGTATGTGTAGGGCTGGACACTGCGACGGGATGAAAGGGGAGCGTGGGGAGGAGGGGGGAGGAAAGCGTGGCTTTTTGAAGGGGGGGGGTGGAGGGGTAAAGAGATGGGTAACGACGAGGAGACAACATAATAGTGCCCGAACCTTTAGAACGGGAGGGGTAATAAACCTATTAAGGTAGTTTGAGCGAAATATCATTTTACTTAAAAATCAATGAATTTGGTCTCATTTTAAAGAAAAATATCTCATCCTTCTAATGACACCAAAGATTTAACCTCTTAACATATTACTTTCGGAGATATTTGCCAAAAAAATACCAGCTCTTTTACATGGGAAATGGTACGTGTATGCACTCCAAAGTGACATTATTTACAAAACGAGGTATTTATAACTCTTAGATGTCGTAAAAAAAACTAAAAATGTGTAGTTTGTATGTACTCTCAACTATATTTGAAAATTAATCATATTGTCACCGCAAAAGGTTCTTGTGTATCACAAAAAAAACCTTCCATTTTGATGGAGTTTCAAACGCACCGCACGAAAAAAAATGAGTCAAGTTAAATACTTATTGAGATATTTTCGTTCAATTACTTACAATTTCTGCCATATAAAACTATATTATTGCGCCATTAGTAATGTAATATTTAATTGACGTGTCCTACAGCTGGTGAAATTAAAAGTTGTAATTCGAATATGGTCTCTATGATGACTAAGGAACTATCTCTCTCAGACTTCCTTAATAACTGGCATTCGAATAAAAAATCATAAGGCCCAAGTTTGAAAAATTATGATGGAAGCAAAACTCCCGGAACCTCAGGATTTACATTTTAGCGTTTCGAAAAATTTTTAATACTGGAATAATGAAAGAAATTCAGATTATTTTCTAAGGTCATATGAGACGTGGTGATTTTTTGTGTGGAAGACCATAGCATAGTTCTAAGATAAGGAGAACCATGTCAATAACCTATATTAACTGAAATAACGAGACCTTAAGGACTTCCATAAGAACGGACAAAAAGGGATAACATTTGCAGCTTCATATAGCAAAGTCATTAGTTCTTGCACAAACATTCGTAGAATCAGATAGTTTTTTTTTCATCACCAGGGATGCTTTAAGAATGGGTCAAGAGTGAGAGAAGTAATATTCGACTAACTAAGATTTTCTACGGCATACAATAAAATTCATTAAAAGTTTTCTTTTACGAAAACTTTTACGTAACGGTATACGTATCTTTTCGTGCATCAAAAATATTCGTTCTGCATATAACGACACAACTGCCAATTGATCATTGAAATTCCCTCACGTTTTCCATGCATCCCATTTTATTTTGGTTTTACCTCATGGAAAAATTGTGTTAATTAAAACCAGTTCGCTGTCGTGAATACGTGATACTGACCGATAACTTCATTTAGAGTAGTATGACAGTTCTGGACACAATGAATGAATAGTTATTTCCTCCTGATTAGACCACTCCTCGTCCATCATTCGAAGTGGAACGCAAAGAACCCGATAACCACCGAGAATCGCGACCTAAAGGAACTTCAGTCCCAAGCATATATTAAATATGGTTAAGTCAACATATTTCTGTTACTAGATAAAACGAGCATCTCGCGGGTACCAGGAGGAAGATAACACCTCTAAGGAGGTTACATAATGCACATATAGGCTCATTCAGTCGGCATTTCTATATATTATTCATTTAACCGCAGATTCCAGCAGTTGCCTCGATTAACAACATTGGGGTGAACCTCCGTAAGGAACTATGGCGTGAAAACCAATAATGATTGTTCAGAGCAAAAATAATCAATTACTGCCCGAAGTAGCGATAGTAAGATCTGGAGGGAAACAGCATAATCTACTCAAATCTTAAACGCAGTGTTAAGTCCGTGGATTCACAAAAATTAATTACTGCTTTTATCTATCACACGGGAAATTATAGTTAATTGATGCTAAGTCCCCTAATTAAGTGCAAAATCCAGTCAACGGTTCTTCAAACTTCAATGAGTATTTAAAATTGGATTTCGAGAAAGGTCGCCTTTCTGAAAGACGGATGAAAAGTACCTTTCCATATTTCGTCTCTTCTGGCCACTTTCATCGGTCTCCGTCTCGCGTGACAGAGACCCACTCACCCCCCCCTCCCCTCCATCTCCGCTGTTCCCACAAACTCAACTGTCTCTCTAGTGAATCCCGATCAATCAGATCGTCCATTCCCGAATATTCTGTTTCAATAATCATGTCACGTAGCGACCAACACAGAGCCAGCCCATTAGAAATAAGCTCATCCATACACACTAACTCCTCACTTCAAGTTATTGCACCTTTCAACCTGGAGAGTGAGTACTCTATTATGACTTCTTCCAAGTCATCTATCGAACCAAACGGTCATGTCTCGAATGCCTAGATAATAATCGAATGCGAATATAACCATATTATCGCAAGGTTTCGTCAATTCAGTAATGTTTTGTTCTCTCATCCTGCCCGCATGCTGTTCAATATTATATGTATCAAGTGGATGGGTGCAATACCACGGATAAATCGGGAGATAATATGTAATTTTTGCCAGCGATATTTATCAAAATACTTCGAGAATTGACCTCCTCGGCCTGGACAAAACCAAATAATAAATGATGAGAAAAAAGATTCCTCCAGGATAATAAGTTTGACATAGAGGTACTATTAAAATAATTGGTCACAATAAAAGAAATATTTATCCCACATAAACACCGTGGAATTCAAGCAAGACATTGATTCTCTCTTTCATAATAATTTCTTCCGTGGTTAGCTGTTTATTTTAAATATTGTTCTATAAATTACAAGAATTTACATAAAGAAGTTCAATTTAATTAATACTAAGATGTAGCATAAGATCACAGGACCTTTGATCATTGGTTTCCTTTTTTCAGGAAGAAACAGAAACTGAAACCCAAAAAAAAAACTTAAGATTACGCACAGAAATGATTAGAAAAGTACGTCCATGAATTCATTCAGGCATTCATTCAGGCATTCATTCAGGCATTCATTCAGGCATTATGTCCGTCTGCATAAAAATAGAACTTTCTTCTTATGTTTCCTTCATTTATCTCGGGTCATCAAAATAGGCGTATTCTCGTCACTAATTTTGCGTTCGAAATTCCGGGAATGGAGATACATATACGAACTAACTGCTGCATGAAATATTTACGGGGTCATCGGTATTCGAATCGTACCGATAACAAGATTTCGTGATTTTGTCCAACGGCCGACACTTCTCCTCTCTTTTGCGTGAAATGTGGAGAAAAAGGAAACGAAATCCGAAACACGAAGCCCAAGCGTCACAACATTTCCCAATATCAAATCGAATGATGGATCGATTCCAGACAATAGGAAACCCACAAGAGGAGAGCGCTAAAGATGGGTCCTTTGCGATTTCAGATTTGCGAATATCGCAAAATTAGGTGGAATCATTCGAGTGGATTTTCTCGGTTGAAGAATAGCAATATCAACTAGCACCCATTTGGGCATCATTCGGAATGACATTTGGTTTTTGAAGGAGATGATGCGTGAAATTAGTCAAAGAGACTAGAATGAAATAACGTCTCTAAATAAAAACATTTGGGAGATACTCTCATAAGTCTATGATAAGATTGAAAACACCTTACACAGAATATCGTACGTCTTCAAGAGAATTATATCTTTTTAGCGTAACCAAAAATTTTGCGACTGTTTGTCAATATCATTATGATTCGTGGACACCACAACAATCACCATAAAACTAATAAGCTAGAAAATATGTCGAATATTCAACTCACAAAAATCAACAAAGAGAAGATTTGATTCTAGTTTAGCATCAATTCAGTCGTGAAATCACCGCGATGATAATCCGTATAATGTGAAAAATTTCACCACACAACTATAGAAAAAAAAGGTGAATTTTGATTAAAAAATTGACAGCACAATATTTCGAGACAATTAATTCGGTAAAATCTACACCTGATGATGACGATCATTAGTCAGAACCTGAGTCGAAAGAGTTAAATGTTCTCTAATATTTACCATAAAAGCACATCATCGTACATACCGTCGTACATATGTTGGAGCCTATATTCAAAAGCGGCGACAGGGAAAATACTAGTAACTATAGGCCTATATCTCTCACATCCATTTCGTGTAAGGTATTTGATCACATAATCGTAAGCTCCATTATGAGTCATTTAGACAGGGAGGAATTATTAATAAATAACCAACACGGATTTAGAAAGGGTAGATCTTGCGAAACCCAGTTGGCCATCTTCGTTCATGACATCTTACTCTCGGGTGAAAATAATGTTCAAGCTGACGCGATATTCCTCGATTTTAAGAAAGCTTTCGATAAGGTACCTCACGTTAAGTTACTCTCAAAACTAGAAGTATATGGAATAGATAAAAATATCATTAGTTGGATTAATCAATTCTTACATGGGCGGGAACAAAGGTTTGTCATAGACGGTATCATGTCAAACGGTTAGAGTTACATCGGGTGTTCCTCAGGGAAGTGTCATTGGTCCACTTTTATTTCTCTTGTACATAAATGATATTAGCAACATCGTTAAAAGTAAGCTTAGACTCTTCGCAAACGACGCGGTTGCGTATAGGGATATTAACAATTCCGAAGATAGCGACTCGTTAACAATCGACCTACTTGCTATTCATGCTTGGTGCGAAAAGTGGCAGATGGAACTAAACATAAAAAAGTGCGTAGCAGTCAGCTTTTGGAAAAATAAAAATAGGCCAGGTAGGGCTTACAGAATTAATAATATGGAAATTATTCACGCCGAGTCTGTTAAGTACTTAGGGGTCACAATTACTCACGACCTATCTTGGGGAAAACATATTAGGGAAATATGCGGTCAAGCATACAGGAAGCTAGGCTTTATCAAGAGAGTACTCGGAAAATGTGATGAGAAAGTGAAAGAACGTTGTCATTTATCAATCGTTAGGCCTCATTCGGAATATGCTGTTAGTGTATGGGATCCATACGAAACGGGGTTGATATCAGAATTAAATCGCGTGCAGCGAAGAAGAGCTAGGTTTGTGAAACGATGCTACGATAAGTTGGCTAGTGTGTCTGGACTGTAAGAAGAATTAGGATGGGAATCGCTCTCACAGCGTAGATTAAATTACATGCTTAACCACCAAACTAAATTTCAAGAAAATCATTTCTCTGCCGACGTGAAAAACATACTATTAACCCCCTCGTACTACGGCAGATTAGATCGCGCCAATAAAATTAGAGAGATAGATTGTAGAACCGATAGGTATAAAATGTCATTTTTTCCGCGTACCATTAGGGACCATAACAGCTGTGATCGTCGTCATGAATAGTTCGAGTTTTGACAATAGGCAGACAGTAAACCTTTCTCTTTATATTCTCTACGTTCTTATTTATGCATGATGCAAATATTGATGTTCTTATTTATGCATGATATTTTGAATATGTAGTAGTAGTCTTTGTATCCCTTGCATGTTGAAACGATTGACGATAGAATGTTTCTTAGGTATTAGATTTTTAATTGGCGCTTTGCATGTGTGGTACGCGGGTTTCAATGTAATGTCGGTGTTCTACCCTATCATTCATGCATGCCTGGTGTGTAATCACCCCCTGCCACACACCCTTTGTGTGGATTTCAGGGTATGACGTAGATGTAGATGTATATACATACTACCCCGCGAGCCGCCGCATGGCCGTGTGGCAGGGGGTGTTAGGCCACCAGCCGTGCAAAGGTGTACGTTTTTGGGAGATGAAATGGTGACATGTAATATAGTGGAACGCATTTAGTGGAGCTCAATTTTTATTGTGGTCGCTTATTGTTCGCGGAAAAAAGGAGTTTTGTTTACCTATCTCTTCGGCAGAGTATCTCTCTTATTTGTTCCCATCTGTCGAACCTAGAGATGTTGTGAGACGTCTTGGTAATATTCTCTGTGTCGCTCTGAAAAACATCAGTTCTGAATATCTCAAGCAGCCTAAGCCTAGCGTGCAGCCTCTGAGTCTCTAGGGGCTCCCCGCCTTAATTCCTTTGAAAGTTGTGAAACTTTATTCGCTCGCTCTTAACAGTTTTCAACGTAGCATTAAGCTTTTCTTTGTATTTTATTAATTTTATTGGTTAAATCTTTATGACCAGGGTACCATGTGCTCGCGGCGTGTTCGAGGCCTAACCAGAGCAAAGTAGCATCTCTCTTTGAATTTTTTATCCGAATACTTCCTATTATACCGGTAACAAAACCTAGTTTCTTTAATGCTGTGCCACATATGTTTTGTATGTGTGTTCTTCACGATATATGAGAAGTTAAGGTGTTTCCAAGATATTTTCCTGTATTTGAAGATTTTTATGTTTACTCCACCCACGGTGTAGGTATGGCTCTTGTGTGATAACTTTCGCAGGAAGTGAACTGTTGTGCATTTACTAATATTTCGTTCTAACCCCCACTCCTGGAACAACGAATGAACGTTGTTAAGGTCAGATTACAGAACTTCAAAGACCGCGTCATCGCTTATTTCACGGCATATTACCTTATTGTCTGCAAATGATTTCAATTTACTGCTAATTCGAGAACTTAGGTCATTAATATAAATAATGAATAAAAGAGGGCCAATCACGCTTCCTTGAGGAACACCGGATGTGACTTGGACCATATTCGAGCTAAAACAAAGGAACATAGGAAAAAGGAAGCGAATGGTACTCACAGAATTTGTTCTTTTCCGGTCTCACGCCACCGCCGGCGAGCAGGAGGACCAGGAAGAGGAGGATGAGGGGACGCAGTGGGGGCCATCGTGCAGCCCGCCGGCCCCCTCGGCCTTCCCCTTCACTCATCTTGCGGACTCCGAGAATCAGCCGCCTTCCGACGCCTTCATGCTGCACTCCACCATGACTCCAAGAGGAGAGCAACGAGCGATGCACAACAACACCATTCTCACTCGATGTATATATATATATATATATATATAATATACAAATAACGCGCGAGCGATACACTATGCGATTTAAACGCTAACGGACACGTCCGACACCAACGCGATGGAAAACGAAGCCTTGCAGGAGAAAGGAAGAAGGGACAGAGCTGAAAACTGCGCGCGAAATGCAGGAGAGAACTCCCAAGGTCGAAGACCGAAGAAAACTATGGATTTATCGCCGCAGACAACCCCTTCGCGAATGCAGGGCCACGGGTGGCTGTCGGGTCAACTAGCACTCGACGCTGGTCAGCTGTCGATCCATAAATGACACCTGAAAGGAGAAAAAACAGGAGTAAGACAAGGTCCGGTTTTATAATGTCTGCTTAAGGCGTTTAGACGGTAAGACGACATCATATTCTTTTAAAATATAATTTAAAAAGAAAAACTGTTCCTCGTTTGGAATGAGGACAGACAATTGAAACCTTTACAAGTTTTATACTTGAATTGTACTTGAAATTACGATGCGCATATAGTGAGAGAGTATTATGATAGATTCGATGTACACTCAGTATTAGAACTCGAGAAACAGATCAGGTCCATTAATTCCCATAGTAACGAACGACAGATAATTGTAGGTGGAGATTTCAATACACCATCGATAGATTGGAAAACATGTAGTCATAAGTCAGGAGGTAGGGACAAAGAAATCTGCGAGTCATTGCTTAACCTGTTCGAATCATACGCACAGCATCAAATAGTAAATTTGTCTAATAGAGGGGAAAATGCGATGATTTACTTGCCACAAACACCCCTAAAAAGTTATTAAAGTTGCAAATGTATATGGAATAAGCGACCACAAGGTAGTATACGTAAAATTTTCCCTCAATACTGAAAAATATTTTAAATTAAAAGAAAAGATTTACCTCTTTAGTAAAGCAGATTTTAACGGATTTAGGAGTGACTTAAAGACATCTTTTGAAAAATTTGTGAACATCAGCAAAAATAGTGATATAGACAATACATGGAAAGAGTTCCTCCAAATTACACGGTCACTTGTCAACAGATATATACCTCATAAGTATAAGAGTGAGAACAGAGAACCAAGGTGGTACAACGCGGAGGTTAGAAAATGTTTAAAACGCCAACGAGTTTGCCACGCGAAACTAAGGAAAATGAAGAAAAATGTAGCTAATAGCGACCTAAAAAATACTATCGAACATTATACAATTTGTAAAGCAGCCGCAAAAACAACCCTTAGAAAAGCGTTTAGTGAATTCAAGAGAAAAGTACTCGGAGAACAACTAGAGGGAAATCCGAAAGCATTTTGGTCATATGTTAGGGAAGTACAGGGAACTAAAAAGTCAACGGTTAATTCCTTAAAAAACGAGAGGCGAAATAGCAACTTCCAGTTTAGATAAAGCTAATTTGTTGAATTATTTTTTTCAGAGCGTTTTTAATCAATCTGAGCATAGTTTCCGCGAAACCATACCAGACCGATTTCAACAACCAATGCCCCCAATGATATATTTCGTAGCGGAATCGTATCCTTACTGACTAACATTAGCGAACAAGCCCTCAGGTCCTAATGAAATTCCAGCTCGTGATTACGAAGAATTAGCTCTCGAAATGGCTCCGTATCTTATAGTAGTATTTAACAAATCCCTCGAAGAACACGCGGTTCTCAAAGACTGGAAGATAGCAAACGTGACCCCAATTTTTAAAAGCGGCGATAGGGAACAGCCATGTAATTATAGACCAATATCATTAACGTCACTATCAAGTAAAATTATAGAGCATATAATAGTTACATCAATAATGGGACTACTCGACAGCCAGCATTTATTGATAACAAACCAGCATGGGTTCAGAAAGGGACGGTCTTGCGAAATTCAATTAGGTCTTTTTGTTCACGATATTTTAGTTTCCGGAGAAGGTAACGTACAGGTAGACGCAACGTTTCTTGACTTTAGAAAACCTTTTGACAAGGTTCCCCGCTGTAAGTTACTCGCGAAGTTAGCATCATACGGGATAGACAGTAATATAGTAGGCTGGATAGGAGACTTCTTACATGAACGCGCTCAAAGGGTGGTATTAGATGGTCTCAGCTCAGGCGAAGTAAAAGTTTCATCGGGTGTTCCCCAGGGAAGCGTAATAGGTCCAATTTTATTTCTTCTCTACGTAAATGACTTGAATGCAGTAGTAAAAAATAGCAAGCTCCGTCTTTTTGCCGATGATGCAGTAGTATATAAGGAAATGAGAAATGAAGAGGACATCTAGTCTTTAGCTGAGGATTTAGATGCGATTGATGATTGGTGTGATAGATGGCAACTAGAATTAAATTTGAAAAAATGCGCGATAATGAACTTTTGGAAAAATAATGGCTTTCTCCGGAATAATTATAGCATCAAAGAAAAGAAAATATCTGACCTAGAATCTATTAAATAATTAGGCGTCACCATCACTGAAGACATGTCATTGTGGAAACACATCAGGGAAATTACTAGTGTAGCAAACCGTAGATTAGGATTCGTAAAAAGGGTTCTAGGCAAATGCGATGAGAGAGTACGAGAAAGAAGCTATTTTACACTTGTCAGGCCTCATTTAGAATATGCCGCTAATATATGGAATCGTACGAGGAAGGTATGATAAAAGAATTAGAGCGCGTGCAAAGGAGATCCGTTAGGTTTGTTAAAGGCCGTTACGATAAATGTTTAAGTGTAACGAGCTTAATAGAAGAACTCAGATGGGAATTACTATCAGAACGCAGGTTAAAATTTAGGTTAAACCTTTTAAGTAAATTCGAAACAGAGTTGTTCAGAGATGACGTTAGATATATATTGAGAACCCCTGCGTATTATGCTAGGTTTGACCATATTAACAAGATTAGAGAGTGATTGTCGTTCCGATAGATTTAAAATGTCATTTTTCCCGCGTACTATAAGAGAAAACAATAGGCAGCGTAGCAAAGGGATAGGTAGGTGAAATATAGTTAAGAGTAGTCTGTAGTGCATGATGCATGTAATAACAATCAATAATCCCTTCCTTATTATGTAGATACTAACCATCCAGCTGCATGTGACCCTGTTATCTGGTATGTCTCCATTAAATATCCTAGTTACATGTCAATAGTGTATGTTTGGTTAATTTCACCCCCTGCCACACACCCTCGTGGTGGCTCCCAGGGTATTACGTAGATGTAGATTGACGTCCGCACGTAAGCCCCTTACGTACGGACGTCAATCTACATCTACATAAACAGCGGGAGTCGTCGCGTGCGTCCACGTACTGCTCGAAATAGCGAGAGCAAGGCCATACATACAGAAGTATCTATGACCTTGAGCGAGAGTGGTGCGCAGCGCCACGCTGCGGCGAATGTGGCAACGGAGTAGTGAATGAGCGCCCATTATGTAATGTGCATGTACATCCACCACTCCTGCATTATGATTGAGAAATAGCATTTTGCATTTATTTTAAATGCAATTGTTACGAAAATCTGTCAGGAAGAAGAAAATTCCACCTGGTATTAAAGTTATTTTATTTCGAGTCGAGCAGATTACGGCACCTACTGTCGAAAAAATATTATAGATACCCGAGTTTAAACTTCAGTTACAGGAAAACGGCTTTAAAATGGTACAAAAGTTATTTGCGTATGGCAACCCGGTGACGTGAAACAGTTGTTGCATATTTTTTTACAACGTCTCTTTTAGCATTAATTAAAATACAATGAAAGTTCGGTAGTATATTACCAAAGGATTAATACAGACAATATTAAAGTTTGGCGGCAATTCTTATCTCCATTGCGACTGCACAGAGGTTAAAGTCATGGATTTTTATCGAAGAGCGAAAAAATGGGCACTTTTTTGTTTATGCCCTAATAACATGTCCTTAAACGGTATTAATTTTTTTTCTTCCTCTTCATACAGCGTAGAATAAAACAAGCTAAAACTTGGTACCACATACGTTGGGATTGCTTGGGCCGTTTTCTTGTAACTGAAGTTTAAACTCGGGTATTTATCATGTTTTTTTCGACGTAGTCGTCCTCTTGCGATGAGCTCTGGCTGAGATACCACGTAAACGGAAGTTCAGATTCCAAGCCACCACACTCGGTGCGCCTCTAGTTCCAAAGCGAGTATCCTCAAAGCAAAGGAAAGAAAGTCGAAACGAAGCGCATATTAAGCGTGTGTGTCACACAGTGGTGTGTATTCGTCGACTCGTGTGCATCCTCGACGTAAGTATTCCCGCTCCTCCCTCTCTCATGTCTTTCCCACTTCACTCAAAGGTCCCGTTAACATTTCGGAATTTCGCAACCCTTAAATTCTCATCCTCCCCCACCTTATCTGGCACCGTGGACCCAGGAGGAAAAGGGGAGCCGTGCGAAGGTCGGATTGCAGTTTGGAGAGATAAGGGCTCCGCTCTTCACCCTGTATGCACGAGATCGTGCCTCTCTGATGCTGCCACTTCAAGTCCAAGATATTTATTGCCCAAAGTGTCTTTCATATGGAGAACTTTAGTTGTAGATTTGAATAACCAAGCGTTAACACATTTGGTGCCAACATCGATCATCGCCAACTCGTTGACGATGTATCCTCCTCCCCTAGTGAAACCTTGGAATTCGATAATAGCACTCAAGTGAGATGATTATCCAACTTACAAGGTTTTAGCACTCAATGCCAGAGACTTTAGTTGAGTAAAACAAATTCTACTCCTGGAAAATGTATTACCGCACTAGAGGTCGGATGACGCACACACCCAACTTTGCGGGGAAAATTAATCCCATTCGTAGAAAAAGTAATTCCCCGATAGAGGACGGATGTTACGCATACATTCACTTCATAAGTATCATTTCCATCTGCAATTTTTCAAAATCCAAGACACTACCGATTTAGTCTGACCGTTTCTCCGGTTACAACTAGAGATGTAATAAACTCCTTTGCACTATTGCTTTGTGCTGAAGTTCGCAAAAACACAGAGTCATCAAATTTGAAAGCTTAGTGAGGCTAGTCCATCCATCAGCATTCAAGTTAATTGATCCATCCGATAAGATTTTTTTTAGGAACAAGTGACTTTTACCAAATAAATTAACAAAGACTACTGACCGTAGAGAAAGAGGGCTTTTTGTATCGTTGGAAAAATACTCGTACGCAATCTTTTCCACGCACAAAATGCCAAACCATTCCGCGGGTAATACTGAAGCAATTTTGTTATTTACTTGTATAACTTAACTAGTATATTTTATGAAGGCATGCTAGATAATAGGGTCACATGCAGCAAGATGATTAGGATCTACATAATAAGAAAAAGATTATTGGTTGCTATTACATGCATCATGCACTACATCTACATATTGAGAAGAAAGGCGCCAAATTTGACGACTTAGAACATTTTGAAATTTTGAGTGCAGTCAAAAACATAAGGGTGAATCTCCTTTAATGAATCTGTTATTCCCTCCCACTCTCCCCTATTATTATCCATTATACCTCCACCCCCACCACCACCTCCCACTGACCGTGACGCACGTCTCTGACGTCATCCAACCACTTCTCCTCCCACCCCTTCCCAGGTCTCTTATACATTCACTCGCATTCTTTCCATAATGTGCCTTTGAAAATGATTGCAAGGCAATCGAAACCTAGGTCAAGAATAAAAGTTTCAAGTGTGGAATACACTAGGTGATTTTTCTTATTCGTCATGTCTACGGTAACATTCCACAAAGTTACGCCTTCAACCTTTAAGTTTCTATTGGTAAGCGATTCCATCGCTAGCGCTCTTCTCCTTCATATGTTTCCGTACTATGCTCATTTTCTACTGACGGACAGCCCAAGTAATTGAATCGTTCCACTTGCCCAAGCTTGCACTCACCGACTGTTATGAGCAGCCTCGTTTCTTATGGCCATGAGAATCTAATTACTTTGGTATTTTCACGATTCATCGCCACTTCGTTTTCCCTGAACAGCATTTCTAACGCAAGCTGAATCGATCTCTCTCTTTCATGATCAACTTACCAACGCCGCCTGGTCGTCCGAAAATCTAACTGAATTCATCAGCTTCACACTTTGATTCCCACACGCAACTGCCTATGTCTCTCTCACAGCTTCCGTGGCCAAGATGCTCATAAGAAATTGCGGCAGCGAGCACCTCTGTCTTGCCCTGCGACTGCCCACCCCGATTCTCCGTCAGCCACCCTCGCCATTCTTTCGTTCCATTCATAGATCATTGAGCCATGCATGGGTCGGATCGGCGAATAAGGCATCAAAGAAACGTTAAGAAAATGCAGAAAAATGGATACAGCACTTAGAATGGATAAAGGGGAAAAACCAAAAAATATGGAAATATAAAGCGAGATCAAGAAGATTTCTGGGAAGTCCAGGAAAGAGACGAGAAGATTTGTTTAAAATGTCGAAGAAGGTCGTAACAGGCTTAATGCCAAATACTTGGAGAAAGAAGAATATTCAGCGGTAAATTAAGAAATGCGTAGGGAAGAGCCAACTTTTTCTAACTGAACATTGACTGCAGCTAAAGAGTTGGCCTTAAGTGTTGGCCTATGGTAACTATTCGTCCCTTACGCATGGGAGTGTCTTTTATAGCTAGAATCATATTATGAATGCTCTACGAAGGACAATCGCCAGAGGCTGTATTGTGATGTGATGCGGAGGAAGAAAAATAAGGGGAGAGAGTGACTAATATGTACTTTGTCATACATTATACCATTGATTAAGTATATATAGAGTGGTAAAGCAATGCTAAAAAGTGGATATAAATTTTTGAGAGCTTTGGGAAGAATTTCTCAGGTGCCACCACCTTAGGGGAGGAAGAATTTTGGCTTACGGAGGCTTACGGAGAAGGCCACTTGGAGGCGCTAGTGGTACTCGGTGATTTTGCATCAACATGCAGAAGAGTGGATTTACCATGGCTGTTATGTGCTTTTAATCGAGTATCAATTGTTTTGTCGTTGCTATGATACATCGGTAAACAGTTGACTCCGTGTTTGGTAATCGCATGTCTTATCATATTGACGTGAATGCGATTCATTATAGACGATGCTCATTGAAGGCACATTAAAATACATGTTTAATTTGATCTCGACGACTCAATAAGATTTGTTTCCGTTGCTATGGGTCGATTAGTAAACATCCAGGCACCGAAATCATCGTAAGAACATCATGTGAGTAATGCGACATTAAATGAAGTGGCTGTGTGCCAAAGCTCATTTGTTATGGCTTGCCGTGCAACTTCAATACACCTGTTCCATCTATCGGCCAAAGTATTATTTAAAAACTCATATCCGAATCTTCCTATCTCTTTGCCACTCTATAAATACTTACTCTATGATCATACTAAATTTAAATTAGAATTGTATTAAGGAAATAGAAAAATAATAATTGGAGTCAAAATGCAAGGAGATACAAAGTGTGATAGGTTTCGCGCCCTTTTACTAAGCTACGATTTCTTTATTATTGGGTCAACATAAAAATCCAGACTTAACCATGCGCCACGCAGATTATAACACCTGGAGAACACAGAGGCAATCTACAGCGGTTACCTCTAAAATCACCTGAAATGATTTCGGCGCACCTTTGTTGAGCACCTGCTCCCATGACCAGCGAGAGTGTCAAAGTGTATAATAAAAACTCAAGGTACTATCTAATGCATTGAGTGTAGGGATACATCTCGCCAAACAAGCATGGAATCAATTGATTAGACCAAGCAGCGGTCGCTCCGCCAATTGGCGCCATCCAAGTGAAAGGGCACTCCACAGGTCTTCACCTCCAACTGCCACTCCCATGTACAGCCGCGCACTCGAAACTTCGCGTCAATATTTCATTCACGTCTGCAAACACAGCGCGGCATCAATTTCCGAGCCCATTCAAAGCAGTCACATACACTTCGTCTCGCCGTTGCATCACTCGATTCTTCTGTCTATCGTACGTGGATTAGAGAACGAGTCAACTGAGGCACGGGGAGTTCCAGCTTTCGCAGCGATGACGGCATGACGAGTGGATTTGTTGAATGATAGCAAAATTACTATTTTGCCGTTAGCCACTGGTGTAGAGAACCCTGGTGATAAGCGCATATTTTTAGCGCATTAGTTGAACAGCGTGATATTGCAAGCGAATCGAAGTGAGTGACGACTTAGGCATGATTCTGTTTTGTGCTCAAATTGATTTCCCGAAGTGGCCATGAATTAATACTACGAGTTATACCAATCAGTAGTAATCAGTTAACTCGTGTACTGCATGGTAAAATGTTGTTCCACGTTGTTAAACTGTTCTTCCTTCGGTTTCTTGCAATGGCCTTGAGACTTCTTGTGGTCACCTCAGAGGGGTCAGGGGAGCGGGAGAAGTTCCAGTTTGAACTGGGACGATTATTGCCAATCAATGAAATGCCGATAGAAATATCCTACTTGCATGGCAATAGTGCATGTTTGGTGATCTTCACCCCCTGCCACACACCCTCGTGGTGGCTAGCGGGGTATTACGTAGACGTACCGTGTGTTCGTGGAATCACCCCGTGTGCACCAAACCCTTTTAAAGTGACCCGCAAAGGGTATTTCATTGATGCACACGTAGAGGGAGTAAAGAGCACACATCATGCTCAGCTCGAGGAAGAGCCTCCTCGTGCACGGACGAGCACACTCACTCCAACGCACGCGGTGAGCCAAGTGGCTCACCGCGCGCCAGGATCCTCATCAGTCGTGGACCTCCGCCCTAAGGCGCGGGCCGTGCCAAGAGTTAAAGTAAGGAGGGTCGGGTACGCAGAATTAACTTGAATGAAGGATAGACAGACGCCCTAGACACAAATCTCGCCCGAGACACATCTAAACGCAATAGAGAAATGCAGCTTACCCCCGCTTATGCATGAAATCTGCTCGGAGAGCACAATCTTAAGGTAGTCCGAGCGAGATAGTTCCCTTGTCATATTAGATAGAGACCATATTCGAATTATACGTTTTAATTACACCAGCTGTAGAACACATCAATTAAATATTGCATTATGAATGGTGCAGTAATTAAAGTACAGGATTTATATGGCAGAAATGGCAAGTAATTAAATGAAAATGTCTAAATAAGCCTTAAACTTGACTTATTTTTTTCGCGCGGTGCGTTTGAAACTACTTCAAAACGGAAGGTTTTTTTGTGACACCCAGGAACCTACTGCGGTGGCAATCTGATTAATTTTTCAAAAATAATGGAGAAAACATACAAACTACATGCTGCTAGTTTTTTTTACGACATTTAAGTGTTATAAATTCCTCATTTTGTAAATTATGTCTCCCTGGAGAGCATACACGTACCATTTCCCATGTACAAGGGCTGTTTGTATTTTTTTGGCAAATAACTCCGAATGTAATATGGTAAGGGGTAGAATTTTTGGTGTCATTGGATAGGTGAGATATTTTTCTTTAAAATGAGACCAAATTCATTGATTTCTAAGTAAAATAATATTTCGCTCGGACTACCTTGAGCGAAAGGATTTAACAACGGAAGAAGCACACGGAGGCAAGCGCAAGCTTTTTCGAAGATCTGGTCAGATTGTTCACACCAGGCACGATCAGCGGGTTAGTCTGAGTGACTCAGATTTGGAAAATCCGATTGTTTTTGGAATAATACAATTCCCTGAATTCTGGGATACATTAATACACACATAAGCGATTTTACACACTTGGATCAGATATTAAATGCAATTTTAAACTAAGCTGGCTGTATGACTGGTTCAACCCACGCCTGCCTCCAAACAGCCGTTAATCTCCTCATCTAAATGAAATGCTTCGCTGAGAAGTGTCCCTGAATTCAATTCTTTCCATACATATGTCGCTATCCTTGTAGCTCAACTTCCTTACACCACTGTTTCTCAACATATAGGTTCTATTTGGTTCATAGTTCTACGCTACATCTATCATACATTTACCGTCGCTATTCGTAATTGGCCTTGCGCTGTTTTTGGATAAGAATAATATACGATTAATTAATAAATTTACAACAGAAATAAAACGTCTTCAACAGTGTAGAGATGCGGCTCGGGCTTGTAGGGAGATTCTGAAAAAAATATCCAAACGTTAATCTGTTTATCTCGTAAATGATCCTGAAATTAGAGGAGATTAGGATAGAGGACGTGAAATTAAATTTCAGTTGACAGAAAAGAAAAGTGCAACGACTATACATGCGAGCGTCTTTATATGGAGAGTGGTCTTCTATGGATCAGAAACTTGGGCCTATAGGAAAAAGGAAGTGAGGTATCTTGATAGTTTTGAAATGTGGTTATGGAGAAGGATGATGAGAGTGAGGTGGACGGACATGGTGAGGAAGTTTTGGAAAGGGTTGACGAGACAAGATCAATCATGAATGCAATAAGAAGAAGGAAGGCAAACTGGTTGGGGCATGTCATGAGGCATGACTGCCTCCTGAGTAAGATGATGGAAGGAAAAGTGAAAGGAAAACGCAAGAAATGAAGAAGAAAATTTGATATATTGACGCATTGGAGGGAGAAGAGGAGTTACCAAGAGTTGAAAATGTGGGCGCAAAATAGAGAAGATTGGAGGTGTTTAGCTGGAACGTGTCTTAGGACAGATCTACTTTGATGTTGATGATATACATTTGAAACTATCGGCTGGATAGCAAACAATTGCATCGCGAGGGGTAAAAGAGATTAACAAGATGCGTCGGCATCAACACTTTCGGCATCGAACCCTTTGAAAAAACACCATAATCATTTGACTATTCCACCACGCTGACTGGTAAGTTCTTAGACAGTTCTCATCCTAACGTCCCAATTTCCAGAACATCGCTCCGTTTCCTCTGCTTTGGGTGACCAACCATTAAACCGAATTGGAATTTTCAGCTGCCTTTTCCTAAATTTTTTCTCTATATGTATACTTACAACTCTTCAAATCCCATCCATCACAAAATAATAATTATATATAGTAAATTTTTATACCGCCGTTTGTGACACACTTTAACCAATACATCATTTTACCAAAATTACAATGTGGAAAAAGGTACCCTAAACGGAGCGATATATTAGTCAGTTTTTGGGGTGACCATCTAAGGATACTTCAAGAGAAAGACTCTTATTTCTCATCTTTAGAGTTCACACAAATCCTAGCGAGGAGCAATGGAGGAAAACACGGAAAAGAAATATCAAAAGGGAAAAAATTGATTTTTTGTAAACGGAAGTTTTTTTTTGTTTTGTGGAGAGAGGAGTGGAAAATTTAACGCATAAATAAGCGATGAAATGCCTGCGAAAATATTTCATGACTTGATCCGAACCAGTTGAAAGACTTCTTCTCTATACTGTATTTCCAACCTTGGATGCTAGAGGGAGATGTATTTAAGAATTATTCTAACTTATATCCATATGCTGTTCATTCCGTAAGATAAAAAAAATTCTGAAAATGAAAATAATGGGAAACATTTGTGGAATATCCACTTAGATAAAACAGAAAATGTTCCTTTTTATGGTGATTTTTGTATTGATTTTATTTTTAACTGCTCATTAAGCTATTCTGAGTCTATCATAGCAACGTAGCGTTCACTGTGAATAATCCGCGAAAATTCCCAGGTCTAATGACTTTTTACTTGGAGGATTTACCTTTAACGCCGAGAAAAAAAATCCAGTAATGATGAATTTTTAATGCTTACTAGAAGTAATAATCTGGTGTATATATTTAAAGCTCTAGCAAACGTGTTTAACCAGTCCGAAATACTTCGGGTAAATCATTTCTCCTGCATTACAAACGAAATTCATTAGTTCAGTCAAAAGTCGACTGCCAACGAATATACAGAATTCGATATCCACGAATAAATGACCGAATTTCGGCTACTTAGATATATAATTACTAAGTCAAAAGACTTATAAACTCAAAGAGGTGAGAGGGAGAATCTGTTTTCGTATTGTTTACATAATCATTCGTGAGCAGTTAACGACAACCGCGAAACAAAATTCCACTGCACGTAATTTAATAAGCACGCCGCTAACACACACAGACACATCGCAAAAGGGAATGGTTATTTGTAGCCGAATGCTGGAAGAATTCTGCATTGGCTGCGAGGAGTTTGGGAAGACACACATTGCCCGGTTTAATTATACCGCTGGACACGATTAAAAATAACATTTAAAAAAATATCCCTCCAATGTTGAAGTCGTGGACGGAAAAGAAAAGTGGAAGGCTTTGCAAATTTGATAAAATCACGTGGGCACGTTCGCACCATGGAAGAGACCCCCGGCACCAATCAGAAGGCGAGAGAATACAAGAAAACATTCCCATTTCCATCCATTCCCCCCTCGCCCATCAGTCCCATTCCATTCCACACCATCGTTTCGTCGCGTGGGAGAAGAGGGGAGGGGAAAGGAGGGGTATATTAGTGGGTGGACACAGGGATTACAGTGCTCTGTTGATTCCCGGAAAGGAGAGGGAGTCGAAGAGTAGAATGCAAGCGTGTTCAATATTTTTCAGATCGATTGGGGAGGCAGTGGGGGGGAGGGAGGCTAGGATGCCCACGTTGAAACATTTGTCGAACTTTAGGTAGTCCGAACGAGATAGTTCCCTTGTTATAATAGAGAACATATTCGAACTACATGTTTTAATTTCACCAACTGTAGGAAATCTGAATTAAATATTATAATATTAATTGTGCAATAATACAGTTTTATATGACAGAAATTGTAAGTATTTAAATGAAAATATCTAAATAAGTCTTTAGCTCGACTCATTGTTTACGCGCTTTGCGTTTGAAAATCCTTCAAAACGGAAGGTTTTTTGTGATACCCAAGAACCTACTGCGGTGACATTATGATTTATTTTCAAATATAGTTGAAAAAACATATAAACTACACGCTGTTAGTGTTTTTACGACATCTAAGAGTTAGAAATACCTCATTTTGTAAATAATGTCTCTCTGGAGTGCATGCACTTACCATTTCCCATGTAAAATGGCTGGCATTTTTTGGCAAATATCTCCTAAAGTAATGGGGTAGAGGGTTACATTTTCTGTGTCATAGGAAGGGTGAGATATTTTTCTTTAAAATGAGATCAAATTCATTGATTTCTAGGAGAAATGATATTTCGCTCGAACTACCTTAAAGTTGTGGGAGGAGGAGGAGGCGTGGGGTGGGGACAGAGGGAGAGAGGCGTATGTTGGGAGGAGGGGTTGCAAGAGGATCAGTGGTCGTTTAAACGGAGATTGAGAGGTCCGGAAGTCAATCCAACATAGAATGCATCACAGATATTGCATAAAAGAATTCATACCACATTGGGTGTGGTGCATGTGGGAGGGGGAAGGTGCGGAATCTGGGAGGGAGGGGTTTAGAAATGAGGAGGAGGGGGGCAGGTCTTGTACCGGGGGCGACTGCAGGGGTTTGGAGGAATGTTAGAGAAATGAGAGGATTTACAATTAGAGGGACGTTTAGTAGTTTTGAGGATGATAGAAAGATTGCGTCGGAAGGTAAGAGAGAGAGGGGCAATTTGGGAAGATTTTAGTGGTAGTGAAGTTGTCGGAGAGGAGGAGAAAAAAGGCTTTCGAGGATACTTCTGACGGAATGGACGTCCGGGAAGTAGGTGGTACAGAGGGACAGGTTTAGGTTGTTAGTTTTAGGAAATGAGGTGGGATGATAGGAATGCTTTAGGATTTTTTCCTCGAGGAGTGATACGGGATAGCCTCGTCGGCGAAGGGATAGGTGTAAGTTAGTGAGTAATTTATCAAGGGAGTCGGGAATGTTGCAGATGCGGTGGCCCCTGATGGAAAGGGAGCAAGGAAGGGTACCATTCGGTATGGGAATGGTGGCAACTTTAAAAGAGGAGATATTGCTGCTTGTTGGTAGGTTTGATGTGGACGGAGGTGGTGAATAGGTGGTCAGAGATAGAGAGACATCGACATCAAGAAAGGTAACGGAAGAAGAAGAGAAAAAGTGTAAGTTAGTGAGGAATTTATCAAGGGCGTCGAAATTGTTGCAGGTTGAGAAATGGGCCGCAGATGGGCTGCACGCCCTATGCCCATTTATTTCTAGGCCAATTTAAAGTCTTTCCTGTCCTCCCAACCCCTCCCCTTCTCTGGCTCTGCTATATCGATGGTATCTTCCTTCTCCGGCCCAATGGTGCCGATTCCTTAAGGCAGTCCGAGTGAGATAGTTCCCTAGTCATAATAGAGACCATATTCGAATTATACGTTTTAATAATCACCAGCTGTAGGACACATCAATTAAATA
Source organism: Ceriagrion tenellum (assembly GCA_963169105.1). NCBI lineage: Eukaryota > Metazoa > Arthropoda > Insecta > Odonata > Coenagrionidae > Ceriagrion > Ceriagrion tenellum. The sequence continues at coordinate 3,970,274 of OY720644.1, forward strand.
TTGCATTATTAATGGTGCAATTATATAGTATTATATGACAAAAATTGTAATTAAATGAAAATATCTAAATAAGTCTGGACTCAGATTTTTCGCGCGGTGCGGTACTTCAAAACGGAAGGTTTTTTTGCGATACCTAAGAACCTACTGCGGTGACAATATGATTAATTTTCAATAATACGAGGGTGGTATGATAATTAGTGAGCCTATTAATTAAAGCCTGCTTTATTTTATTATTTTTATTGTTTTATTTTTCAATATAGTTCCCTTCTAGGGCGATCTACTTTTCCCAACGGGTTTCCAACTTCTTTAATCCCTCAGAAAAATATCATTCCGGGAACTCTGCAAAATACTCATCCGTGGCCGCTATGATCTCCTCATCCGACGTGAAGCGCTTGCTCCCGAGCTAAATCTTCATGTTTGGAAACAAAAAGAAGTCGCACGGGGCCAGATCTGGAGAATACGGAGCATACGGCAGTATCTCGTAGCCCAATTCGACCAATTTGGCCGTGGCGATTCAGGATGAATGGGCCAGAGCGTTGTCGTGGTGAAACAGGACTTTTTTGCGGGCCAAACAGGCAGTTTTTTTATTCAATTATACATCGAATGAGATCAATAAATCACTGCTATACCATCCCGTGATCCTTTCATCGTGCACCTAATAGCTGATATGGATCACACCTTAAACATCCCAAAAAACGGTCGCTATGACCTTTCCGGCCGATTGGACCATTTTGCCTTCTTCGGAGCACTCTCGCCGCGAGAAGTCCACTGTTTCAACCGTTATTTGGTTTCTAGTGTGTAGTGATGGGTCAATGTTTCGTCCACGGTTAAGTAACGCATGAAGAAGTCCCTCGGATTGCGCTTCAACAGAGCCAAACACTCTTTGGAAGTGGTCACACGATTCCGCTTGTTTTCCACAGTAAGCAAACGCGGCACCCAACGGGCCGGCAGCTTTCTTATGCCCAAATGTTCGTGCACGATATTTCGCATACAATTTAATGACAAGCCACATGTCCCAGCTATTTTACTCAACTCCAATCTGCGGTTGTACAGCAACATGTCATGGACTTGGTTGATGGTTTCCTCCGTGGTGACCTCATTTGGGCGTCCTGGACGGGCCTCATCAAACATGGATGTTCGGCCATTTCTGAACTCATTATACCATCACTTAATGGTGGCAATTGAAGGTGAGGCATCAATATATACGGTATCCAACTTATTTTTAATTTCCTCACGTGTCTTCCCTTTCAAAAAATGAAAGCGAATTACCGACAGATATTGTATTTTTTCCATTTTACAAAAAAAAACAAACTTGTCCACTTCAAACAGCTGCCACAAAGAAACTACCAGACGGAATTGGTTGAAATTGTGATCGCATCCGTTTCAAAGATGGCCAACGAAAACAACAACAAGATTACGATGCATTGTTGCCGGATCGCTTCAAGGCTCATTAATTATCATACCACCCTCGTAGTTGAGGAAATATACAAACTACACGCTGTTAGTTTTTTTACGACATCTAAGAGTTAGAAATACCTCATTTTGTAAATAATGTCTCTCTGGAGTATATGCACGTACCGTTTCCCATGTAAAAGAGCCGGTATTTTTTGGTGAATATCACCGAAAGTAATGTGGTAAGGGGTAGAATTTTTGGTATCATTGGATAGGTGAGATGTTTTTCTTTAAAATAGACCAAATTCATTGATTTCTAAGTAAAATGATATTTCGCTCGGACTACCTTAAACTCTTTCCTCATTACTTCTCTTAATGATTTCTCCTCGGTCTCCTTCACCTCCAACATCTCCTTTTTCCAAACCTTAAATTCCACTGAGATTTTCCTCCCAGGTACTTCCAGTTATAACAGATGTCCCTATGTAAATTTAAATATTTACATTTCCATTTGCGTAAACAACTAACAATAAATAGCATCTTTTATACATATCTTGATCTCGACTAATTTAATTTTATACATATCAAAATATTTAAATAATGTCTTCGTTTACAAAATATTATCAACTAAAACCCCGGATTATCTGTGTAATTATATTATGAGAAACCAGAGTGATCCAGGCAGGCAAGTAAGAGGAAGAAGGCGATTTAAAATTCCAAGGTGTAGAACTAATATGTATAAGTTATCCGCAATAAATTATCGCCTAAGAATATGGAACGGCATCCCTGACAATATTATTAAATCAAACAATGTACATAAATTTCAATCGGAATGTTATTTTTATTGGATAAAAAATATTATTGTAGCGCAGTGTGAATTTCATTGCATACTTCATTTTTTTATAATTTATATAAATATCCCTCTCGACCCTACTAATAGTTTAGATCTTTTATTAGCTTGCACTGTAATAATTGTAAATATTATTTTATTAATGAATGTATGATTGTTCATATCATTGAGTACACCTGTTCTATATACTTATTGAATGTTCACAGTTGTAGACTGTAGTGTCCTGATAAATATTATTTTTGCCACAGAGTTTCTCCCGATAAACTGTACTTTGTTCCAAAGGATATGAAGACCTTGAACAACAAATATGTTGTATTGTTATTGTCTTATACAACGAAATGCCACGCTGGTATCAGGAGGAGCCTCGCTCTCTTAATCGTCTCGCGATGCAACGTGTGCCCTCTCCGTCCCCCCTCCCCTTCGCCCGTCTTCACGTGCTTTGCCATTGAGAGCCGGTTTCTTAGATTTGCATTGATTTTTTTTCGTTTCCATTCCGCGCCGGAACTATTCCATCCCTTCTCTGGGCCCGGATGAGGGACGATTTTTATGCATCTGGAGATTTTGGATCGGAGGGAAGAAGAGCAAGAGCTCCACGGTTACAGCGAAGGAATGGAAGAAAAAATTTCTTTGCTGCGACCACATTCTTGATATAGAAATGCGATGTGTCCCAATATAAAGTAGTTGGGAGCTCATATTCAAAGGTACTGACAGTTTCAATGCATTCAACTCAATATTTATTAATTTGATAAATCAATAGAAGTAATGCGTTTCCTACGGTTTTTGTGAATGCCGAGAAGTCAGTTACCGCCGCTTTGCCATATTACATAACGAGTAAAAATATATTTTCAAGTAAAACACAAGTGCTTCCCCATCACCACATCTTTGCCTTTCTCAAAAAAAATTTATCAAATGACGTTCCATTCAAAAGCAGAGAAATCTTGCCATGACAAGACTAGAATTTACCGCTGATGTCAACGCTACTCTACTCAAGACATTAATTCTTTTCCGGACTCGAACAGCGAAATGGAATGGTGTGTTACGAGCGAATCAAAACAAGGAATTACAACGGCTATTGGAGACAATACACATCTACCAACTACTTGCGGCGTATGGGAGAGATAGAGTCGTGGGATGCGTTACGGCACCGAAGATGAAAGGGGAAGGATAAGGAAGGGGAGAGAGGACGGAATCGGTGAATTTTATGTTAATGGTGTTTAATGGAAGTGCCAAACTGCTCTTGTTATAATAGCTAACGGTGAGGAGGAGGAAGGATTTTTCGTGCCAGGAAGTTCGGCTGATTTGTCCTCTCATTCTGTGGCTTCCATCAGTTCCACGAATTTGTCGCGGTGTCCACATGATATGGCCCTCCGTGCCGGGGTGAAGTTCACCTGGACTGATTTTCTTAAATAATGCATCGCAAATTGCACTATCTAACATCCTTGGCACACAATATCTCATGGATATTGAAACTGACGGTTTATAAAACCGTACAGTCCCACTACCGAGATCGGGGACAACTAATATTTTCAAACGAACGCGATGTCTCATAAACATCGTATGCCATGAATCATAATATCCCTATCATCCTATCTTGGAATCACTTTAACATCTGATATTATATCGTGGGGAACACACATACAAAACATATGAGGCAAAGCATTAAAGAAACTAGGTTTTGTTAAACGTATAATAGGAAGGACCTCGGATGAAAAAGTCAAAAAGAGATGCTACTTCGCTCTGGTTAGCCCACACCTCGAATACGCCGCGAGCATTTGGGACCCTGGTCAAATAGATTTAACCATAGAATTAATCAAATACAAAGGAAAGCAGCGCGCTTCGTTAAAAACTGCTACGAGCATACATATAGTGTCTCGCACCTATTGAGGGATTAATGTGGGAGCCCATAGAGACTCGGAGGCTACACGCTAGGCTTAGGTTACTTAGGATATTCAGAACTGATATTTTTCAGAGCAACATAGAGAATATTATCATGACGCCTCATTACATCTCTAGGTCCGACAGATGCGATAAAATAAGAGGGATACACTATCGAACAGATAGATACAAAAACTCGTTCTTTCCGCGCACAATAAGCGACCACAATAAAAACTGAGCTCCACTAAATGTATTCCTATAATATATGTCACAATTTCATCTCCAAAAAACGTATGCCTTTACACGGCTGGTGACCTAACACCCCCTGCCACACGCTCAAGCGGCGGCTCGCGGGGTATTATGCAGATGTAGATCTAAGGCACAGAACGGGAACAAAATTAATTATCCACGAATGCGATATTTCATGAATATCGTATTCGATGAGTCGTAATATCGCTCAAGCCTTCTACGGAAATAACAATATTTTCGTTCGAAACGTGAGTTCATCGCTGTGTGAGCGATTGCTATTGGGTCAATAGCGGACGGACGCATGGCAGACGTTGTGCACTGAGGGACTTCACTTGATTGGTTTTTGCGGTGAGCACGAAAGCCGCGGGCGAGCTGAAACAGCAAAAGTCGGTGCGAATACGAAGCCGGCAGAAAGAGACTGCGGTTTTTCTATTTTCAGGCAACAGAGAAATAATAAATTAAACTCGTTTTTACTCGAATGGTTTAGCGGGAATAATAAAATGGAGAGAAAGGTGATGTCGTATGAATATTCGCTCCGTTCCCCTGAATATTGCGGGCGACATAACGATATGCCGGCAAATCTACAGCGCAGTCACCCGCACGGAATTCCATCGCGCCGTGGGCGAGTGCTATAGGATGGAGAGGTCTTTGTCGAAAACATAAGTTACGGGGAGGAAAGTAATGCCAATTCGACAACAGTACATAGAAAAACATGGGTTAAATTTTTGCCGCAGCGACAAGGACTTGGATATTTTGATGAGAGGGTAGGAATTGTAAGCGAATCCATGAATATAAAGCCACATATTTGACGCTTTATGGTTTGTAACTCAGTTTTGAAAACGATTCTTCTGGAAACACGCCCAGATATCCGGGAGGACCACTTACAAAATGAAAACTTTGCTCGAAAGATCATTACAGATCCGATAATGATTTTGCATAATATAGATCTATAATAATAGTAGTATTATCTAGTACTATAATAGTTTTTATCAATTCGTTCTTTTCTTTAAAAGCTTAGAAATATTATGCACGAACACTCAAGGTTGACTTCAAAGCAGCGGTTTATGTATGCAGAGGACATTTATAGAAATATTCGTACTCGAATAAGTAAAGTCAAACCTCCCTTAACGGACACCTCCAAATAGCGAACACCATCTAAAAACGGACAGTTTTTTAATCCCCGGCAGTATAACATGGAAAATATGGAAATAATACCTCCGAAGAGCGGACACTCTCAATAACGGACGCGGACAACAGGAAAGAAACATTCACGGACACTCGCGGCGAGCTATTCTGTTTAAATGTCTCCTTTTACGGAACAATAAACCTCATTTCTTGAAGGAACTTGGGAACATTTCTAGACCAAAGCTTATCTTATCAATTCGAGTTCAATCTATAGTCCATCAAAAGTTAGCAATCCTGCCTGCTCCCATTCCCCTCGTGACTAACCATGATGCACCTTTTTACTGCGGGATTATTTCAGTTACTGTAATTAATCTATTTTAAACTATAAAAGACATGTATTGTCTCTTTCCCAGGTGCGACATTATCAACTAACGATTTGTTGGTGAAGTGCTACTAGCTTCTCTTTGGATAACAAATCATAACCACGCAGGTATCATGATTTAATTCCATATTTTTTAAAATGTGTAATTTTTCAACATTAAGACAAAAAATAAATGAAATACATTAACGCTTTTATATTTTTAAACACCGGCGTAGTTACTGCATAGAAAAACGTGTCATAATTTCAGTCCCATCTGAACAGCGGATACCTCTAAATAACGGACGATTTTTCCGGGCCCAAACATGTCCGCTATTGGGACGTCTAACTGTATATATAAACTACGATATTACATTTTATTCGTATCATACACGCTATGAAATATGGTACCATACTTCATCCAACATAGTTCGGCTGTGCTCCCAACGAATTTCAAAACAAGTTTCAATGACTTCCAAACTAGCCAATTTTAAATGTTGGCCTTATCATGAATCACGCGATCGAATCTGTACATATCCTGTCGTCGTATGGTCCATATACATAACACCAAACATACAGAAGAGACGCTGTTATCCAAGCTCCCACAAATCGAGTTCCGGACAAAACACGAGACAAATATTGCATCTATGGACAAAATGCGTATGAAAATAACTTCGATGCAGCGAATCGTTTGCAAAACCTTTAAGAGCGCTCGCGAGTTGGGCGAGAGTGGAATGAGAGAGGGACGTGGTTTAAGAGGAAGGTTTGAAAGGAAATCTTGATAAATTAACTCATTAATTTGCTTCATCACTAACTTCTCTATATATTTAAGCATGTGGTGACTGTCTGCTGCTAGCTGGTTGGAGCGCCACGAGAGAGGGTCGACCTGAGGAAGCTGGCAGACATCACCAAGGAGGACGTAAAAAAACAGGATACACGACGCGATAGTGAATGCACTTAAGACGCGCCATTTCTTACCTCCGGAATAAAATCTTTTTCATCGAACTTCGTTTGCTTATTCATTCTCGTTCACCAAAAACATTTACCATCATTATAGGATTGTCCTGATCAGAAATTCTCAATATCGATTCTTAAGCATTCGAATTATTTTCATTTTCGGAAACAAATTGCCATTTGAAAATTTATAATGGGAAGGGAGAATGCTATTCTGCACTAGAGGGAAAGGAAGCAAGCGAGCAATGAAAGTTGACAACCATTTCTTAGCGAAGATCGAAAGGCACTTATCATTCCCAACCACATGAGTTCTTCCCTTCTGGCCGACCAGTTTTGTTCTTCGGCTTCTCGAGAACAACGTCTCAACATTCCACTTAGCTGCAAAGACATGCGAGTTTACCCCAACTTTATCGCCACAAACAACCATTTCTCTCTCCTGAGACTAACAGCTGAAATTTTCTCAGTGCACCGGGAAATTAAATATGAAACGTGTTACAGTCATCCATCTATTTCTCCATTTCATCACTTGGCGTAAATCTGAAATAATTATCGAAGTGAAAAAAAACTGTGAGAGAGTGCTAAAAAATAAGATTATTTATTTCAAATGCGCAGCATACATTTGTTACAAACACTTTCCCCCCATGACTTCTCCATCGCCACGGACAATGGGTGGCAAAGTGTGAAAACCATGTATCTGCATTTCAAATGTCATACCAACAACTTCCTTCGATACCGAAAGAAATAGCGCAGATTTTGTTGCCTTCCAAAAACAAATGACAATTATCCCTTCGAGCGAATGCATTCATCCTTTCATTATCTGGCATTGAAAACTGACAATGAGTGGCGAACAGTGGATGAAAAGAAGGTGACTGTGAAAACTAGAAAAATTTAACTTTCCAAATTACAAAAAAAAACTCCCCTTCTAGTAACGGAAAAATATCCAATTCACTACGCGATGGAAGCTTATTCCAAATGTCCACTATTCAATGTCAAATTTAAAAAACTGCATCAACTGTAATCTTGTCAGGCCTCATTTAGGAAGGTATGATAAAAGAATTAGAGCGTGTGCAAAGGAGATCCACTAGGTTTGTTAAAGACCGTTATGATAATTGTACAAGTGTTACGAATTAAATTGAAGAACTAGGATGGGAATTACTATCAGAACGCAGGTTAAAATTTAGGTTAAACCTTTTAAGTAAATTCGAAACAGTTTTGTTCACAGAAGACGTTAGATATATATTAAGAACCCCTGCGTATTATGCTAGGTTTGATCACATTAACAAGATTAAAGAGATATCGTGCCGATAGATTTAAAATGTCATTTTTCCCTCGTACTATAAGAGAAAACAATAGGCAGCGTAGCAAAAGGATAGGTAGGTGAAATATAGTTAGAGTAGTCTGCAGTGCATGATGCATGTAATAACAATCAATAATCCCTTCCTTATTATTTAGATACTAACCATCTATCTCCATGTGACCCTATTATCTAGCATGTCTCCCTTAAATATCCTAATTGCATGTCAATAGTGCATGTTTGGTGATCTTCACCCCCTGCCACACACCCTCGTGGTGGCTCGCAGGGTATTACCTAGACGTAATCATTCTCACAGTTATTACTTTGGAATAATAAGCTAAAACCAAATCTTCAAGCATTAATTGGAAACCTTAGCAACAAAATTAACAGGTAGAGGGAGACCCCTGATTATAAAACACCGCCGCAGTACTGCGCCCAAAGAGAGCCCATATTAAAATACGGTTCCACGATGGAAAATGGGTTTTGCATTGGAGAGGAAAATGCTGTATTAATCAAAGCATTTGGTGAACATGTGAATCTGTCACGCTACTCTTGACATCAATAAATATATGAAGGGTAAACACTGCAACTGAGGTAAATTGCAGTCCCGAAGCAACAGACACCTCTCAAGTTCTCAAGTAACGGTGTCAATATAATTTGACGACTGAATCGCCGGTCGACAGGGAGGAAATCCGTCTCCATTGGAAAGTTAAGTCAATTTGGCAAAGAGACCCATCGACAAACGCTTGCACACTTATTCTCAAGTAATACACCCATCAGGAATGAATATTAACATGACTGATGCCAGAAATTTAAGAAATACCCGAAACTGCACTCCTATTGACGACCTCGTAGGCTACTTATCACAGGAGTCCGTTAACAAAGTTAACTAAATTTCCCCAAAATTGCGCGAAATTTGACAGATTTCAAGCTATCCGGGACTAGCCACGGAGTTCCACTTTTACGGAGTCACCCGCAATGCGCAATTGTGCGAAATTCCACAGAGAAAAAATCACCCGCCTCGACCGGGATTCGAACCCGGATCCCTCGATTTCCGGCCGAGTGCGGATGATTTGTTCTCTGTGGAATTTCGCACAATCGTGCATTGCAGGTGACTCCGTAAAAGTGGAACTCCGTGGCTAGTCCCGGATAGCTTGAAAATCCGTCAAATAGAGTGAACGCCTCTCTGTGTGTATAGTACGATCTTTCCTCGTGGGCAGTGGCGCTCAGTAGCGATAGATGTACTGTATTCCCTATAGAGGGCCACAAAGTAGCGACTGGTTGTTACATTGTATGTCCGGCAGTCGAGAACATCTAGTCCCGTAAGGGTCACTAAAATCCACAGGGGAAGAGGACACCTCGGTAGCTTAACTGGCTAAAGCACTCGGCCGACAATAGAGGGATCCGGGTTCGAATCGGATAATTTTTTTCTCTGTGTGATTTCGCGCAAAATTTTGTTCAGTAAAATTTAATACGTACTTTTTTCAAAGAGCTATGGGCGTAAAAACGTGATCATCACCTGATTTCACTAGTTATGTTTTCCTTAGTCTTTTGAATGACATGCACGACAACGGTTGATCGGAATATCACAGTTTTTACAAAGTAATAAAACCTCTTGTGTGGCAAGTGCGAAGATGCGTCAACAACGAAAACAACATCTTTTGAAATACAACCAATAGGAGGCCTTCGATGAATCATGTTGACACAATGACGCACTAGTTGAATTCACGTGGTAATTCAATGTCTTTGAATACGCGCGCAATTTTATACCTCTGGCCCCGAGATTGGAAAACAACCACTTTGGGTGGAGTAACGAAGGGGTTCGACATGTATGGCGGTAACTTTACCCTAGACTTCAGACTGAACTGTATCAAAAAACATCGCCACTTTGAATTATTTTTACGTACGTGAATCCCCTATAAAAAAAATCCCTCCGGGCAGAGGAGTCGGGGAACTTTCAATTATGGAGCCCAGCGGTGCTCGGAAGACCTTCCGCGTGCTTTATCTTCGAAGTAAATTTTTTTCTAATTCTTCCCCCATCTCTCCTCTCCAATCCTCCAAGCCGAGTCCAAATGAACTAGGTCGTTCTCAAACGACGTCACGCATATATTAAACTAGACGAGAAATTATTTCAACAAATTCATTTCGTTCACCGCAAACCCAGGTCGGATGAAAAAAGCTGAAGGACGGAATGCGCTCCTTTTCCTTTCTTCGCCAGTTCTCCAATTCTTTTCTTCCCGGGGAAATGAAAAGGCGAGATAGGCAGAGGGCTCTCCTTCCGGTTCGAGGATGGGTCAAGAGATAGGTCAAGAGAGATAGGAGACAAGACATTGGAACCACGGGGATGAATAAATGAACAGTAGGTACCTACATGGATTAATGACGATCGATTGAAAAAAACTGAAACTAAGAAATTATTTGTTTATTTTTTTAATCGAGCAACTCGGAAACAATTCTTTCCGTAACAAAAAATACGTAAAAACAACTATTTTGGAGGAAAATAATTTAAATCGACTAGTATACACGAAATACAATAATTTGGATAAATGTTTCTCGGGTGTTCCCCCGGGTTAGCTGGTCCATAGGTCCTGACCACAGAGTTATTAAAGTACAAGAGGTGGCGCTGCCTATACTCAGCCGTTAGTGAAGGTGAATCAGAGTGGGCGTAACCGTCCGCCATATTGAGTGCACCTGATATACCATTAGCGTGATACACGTAAACCTAGCTATTTACACCTTTTTTGTTCGTAAAATGTTGAATTATGAGAAATGGGGATAGTATCGGTTAGGCAGATAACACAGAATACATTGTCAACTCCTCCAACGTATCTCATTGAGAAACAGGCAGGAAGGAGCAATAAATAGCCTGTCGTCTGCTCTGGAAGGTATGTGTTTAGTGTATCCCAAATAAAATAGAATGAAACAGCGGAAGATGTAAGGAAATACATCAAAAATAATAATTTATGCAAATGGTTTTTAATATCAAATTAACTGGTCGTTAGGGAAAACGCGTAAATTACGGCTTTTTAGTTACCTATCAGTTGACAAAAGAGGCAGGCTTACGAAAGATTTTCGTCATTTTGGACAGCTAAAAAGTAAAAAATAGCAATTAACGTAAATGAGTGATGATTTATAGTTCATAATATGGTCACTGACGCATCGTTATGCGCATAGAACTTCCATTCAAATAGCTATTCCGTTTGTCGTTCTGTATTTGAAATCAAAGGTTCATTATACAATGGACTTTTGGCTTGGTAAAAGGACATTGAAAATGGCTAAACAGCCGAAATTTGTCGTGTATTTATAATATTGTGGAAGAATCATCTTCAGAATAATCGTCCCGTCTCACGATCTCTTACGGAAATAAGTGTTCTTACGGTCACTCAATATGGCGGAAAACTTTCACCGTGGCTTCACCTGAAATTTGTCTCGCCACCTCTGTTGAACTATATACTCTTAAGGCTAATACCAATGGCGAAAGAAAGGAAATCAACATGATTTAGAAGAAGTAGAGATTCGTACAAATTAATTAAAGGGGTAAATATTCCACCGGGAACGTAAATATTCCAAAGGGAACCTCTGATTCCCAGAATCAAATGCCAAGTATTGCCGTATACCTACTTATAAGTGACTTCGATCCGGATGAAGGCTGGAAAAGAGACACATAGGGGACGATACTCTAAATGAATCTGTGATTTCAATGCAATCACAATGGAAAATCATTCATTTCCATCAAGAATTGGCCTTCCCGCTCTTTTTCAACACAATTCAATGCTGATTCCCAAGAACAGACATTAATCACATCAGTTTCCTGCGAGACATGCTGCTCAGTGGGACATGGATTTAATAACCTGTTCGACATTCAAGAGAGAATTCCGCATCGAGTGGTAAACTCAAGCAACGTGTAAAATATTCAAGATGAATGATCAATAACGAGGGCGAAGTAAAGTATTTCAAGCCAAACATCACGTGCAATTTTTTGCTTCCGATCACCAGCTGAATGTGAAGAAGATAATGAGATCGGAAGAATTGAAAAGCACCTCCCTCTGGTGACTGACGAGGCGTCGTCTAGTGTCGACCCGAGGCACAACAAGGCGGCTCCATTCCGTCATTACTGCAGAAAAACTCATTTGTCCGACCTGAATTTCAATTGAACTGGAGTAATGTTCCTCTTCAACAATTTGAAAAAGGAGAAGGAAAAAGAGGAAAAAAATGATTGGAAAGAACTGACAAATCATAGCAACTACGTTACGGGCCCTTATTATACGTGAAAATACCAAACATTTTTATGTACCTCATATCACTGGAATTGGACTATTCGTACCTATTTCCGCACTTTGAAGGGAGTCCTCGGAAAAGAAAGTTTTACAAAACATTTGGAAGCGAATTCAACTTTTTTTAAATGATTTTTTTGACGAGAACGAAATGAATGTAATGCGATCTGTGGAAACTTTATGGAATTGGACTCCTTGGAGCAACTAGAAATTTTAAAAAGACTGCGTAACCCGAACTGTATTGTCATCAATGAAGGTTTGTTTCCTGCCACTCCCCCCTTCCTAAAAACCTTGACCGAGCTTCCCTGAGCAATTAGCCCCCATTCAAGACTTGCTCTTTCCTCCTCCCCCCTCTCCCGACTTTCAGCAGTTCTTCGCAAAAAAAAACACACCAAGACGGCCAACCCAACCCCATTCACCTAGCCTCCAACCTGCCTCGCGAAATCCCTTCCCCCCTCCCATATCCAAAACCATACACATAAAAGGGTGCAACAATTTTCGTTGTTTTGTCATTTAGCACCTGGTGATGATGCTCTAGCATTCTAAATCCGGATCGCGCATATTGCTTTTGACCACAGTGGAGTGTAAACGTTATTATGAGAACGAAATATTACAGATATGTGAAATGTGAGGTGACCTGATGATTTTGGGAAAATACGGAGGAGGGAGAACAGGTATATATACAATTGGATGTGAGGACGCAGGTGGCCGGAATGCACTTTAGGGGAAGGAAGAGTGAGACGAAGCGAGATAAACCACTGGAATCTAAATCACAGACATACTATGAAGCATTTCTAAGACGTATCTTGATCTTAGCATGGAGCCAAGGCGTCCCGCACAAAAGCAAAGGGATTATCTACAGACATACAGGATGCAGACCATGTCCCCATTCTGACATATGCTTCGGAAACATTGACTATATGGAGAATGGCTTTCAGCAGAGTACAGTCATAGGAGATGAAGTTCCTTAGAAGAACAGCAGGAAAAAACCAGGATGGATAGGATTAGATATGAAAGAATCAAGGAAGTAGACACCACTTGTTTCGTAATTTTTCGTATTTTTTAGTTAAGATAACTGCCACTGGAGGGCGTAGTTATTATGACTGTGCGCGAGACGCTCTCGTTTTTTTTGTGTGTGCGTAAGCCCAGTAGACCAGTCGTCGGCAGCAGTCCCTAGTGAATCCCCAAAGTGCATAGTGCCAACCAACTGCCCCCCTCCCCCCCATTCCCGTGTGAGTGCCAAGGACGGACCATGGACATGGACTGGCAGCTAAGTTTCATTCTCTTGCCCCAATGTATTATTTGTATGGTTAATGAAAAAGGGTGAAATATTGTTATTTTTTGAAATATATACATTTGTGTAAAGTCATTCTCGGTCCTTCGGGTTAACTTATTTGTTCTTAGTTGAATTTTCACTACGCGACACAACTTTTACCACTTTTTCTCGGAGGGAAATGTAATACCCGTCAAAAGTGACCAACACCAACACGAAAATTACAGGTATGAATTTGTTTCGGAATCGGATAATATCTTCTGCTAGAAATGTTGCCTCAAAGCTTTGAAATTTTGAATGAAAACGCCTAAATGTCATTAACTTGAAGTTGGTGGATGCGACCATATTTTCAGGTAAGAAGATGTCACTTACGATGAAAACTAACATTCAAACCTCAATATACCAGTTATATTCCCTTGGGGAGGGGGGGGGGGCAAGAAATCCTCTTTTGAGCCCGAAAAATGGAATTTAGTACAATTAATCGGTTGTGCAGCTCCATGCTCACCTGGCCAGCGATGTTTGCCCAGCGACCGAGTTCCTCCTCCGGTCATTACTGAGTTTATTGAGGTCCACTGGACTGTGATAAGGTTAAGTCACATTTGATTGGTTTTACAGTATTACATTACACCTGGCCTATCCTTTAGTCCGCATCTTCACTACAGCAGCCTTTACCTGCCTCGCTCAGCCTCACTCAGCCTGGCACAGGCAGGGACGAGCCGGACAAAAGTTTCGCGCCTGACGATCTCGCCCTGTCTTCCCACGTTTGCATCTCTGCGGATCACACACACACATTCCATGTCGCTTCCTAAGTTCACCAGTATCAGTGGATATTCAGGTTCCTCACCACTCAAGAGCAGTCTTTTTACTCGCTCGCCCATCATTCATTTCATACCACTTGGCTGCATTCGTAGCGGTGTGATTTGAATTGGTGAAGCATTTCATTCAATCATCGAAATGTCACTTTCAAAGTTTGTTCTCCATGGTGCGAATCATTTCCCAGTTACATTGAAAATCTGAAGGATTTCGTTGAAGATTAAATTCCAGCAAAAAGAGATGTACTCCATTGCTTTCTCTGGAAGCTTGGTAGCAAATTTGCTAAAAGCCCCGAAGTAATCAGGAGCCAGTTTATTCTTCTATAGCCCGACAAGTTGCAATCAAGCTTGACGCTATCGGGGATGAATCATCCATTCCAATAGTTACACATAAAAGATAAACTCAACTAATTACACCCTGCCATTATGAAAACATAAGCACAAGGAAAGTTATAAATAGAAAAACGATAGTTCAAAAAATAAATAATGACCAATGGGCATATTTCACAGAGCATAACTTTTTGACATGCCATTCTGTAACGTTCTGGATTTTCTGTATGTACTTTTCCCAAGGACCAAAAGGCTTTTTCTTTGTTGGTTAGGTCAAAGAATTGGTCAGACCTGGTCAGTTCACTTACTTGTCACAGAAAAATTGATTAAAAAGGTTAAACGTACATGTAAAATTTTAATGAGCGTAAAAGTTCTTCCGGCCCTTTCTCGGTCATCTGAATCAAATGCTTCCCCACTGTCGGGTGTCCAAATGACGGCCATCACTTCGGCGCTGACAACAGGGCCAAGGACGGTTCTTCTAAGGATTCAGTGAACTATTCATCCAACCCACATACTGAGCAATTTAGACCCAAATTTAATCTGATGAGACCAAGGCTATATTATGTACATCATGAGCCATCTTAAAGGTGGCATCCTTGATGAGGTTGATGTTCTTCATTTAAAACAGAACGAACACCAATACTAGTAGGAAGGGGGGGATCCTTCAAAAAATAGATAAAAAAACTAGAAAAATTGTGCAATGGGCTGCGAAACCTTTTGCATTTCAACCAAGCTCTCTTCACGCTCTCTTCGAGCTCTCTTCACGCATATTGATAGGCGCTTATTGAAGCCCCCTAATCCTACACAGGCGCCATGGGTTCATAACTGTCTGACTTCGAAAAGCTGTGATATCCATGAGGGTGGGCCACTTTGCCGGATATTGCCCCGAAAAAAAAGAGGCTACACGACGCACCCAAGTAGTACACGAGGAACCGTTACAGTAAAGTATAGAGGCATCTAGGCTGGAACGGTTTGGGCATGCATGAAAAATGGACACGTAGAGAATGCCTAGAGAGGCACAAGGAATCGAAATTCAAGGGAACGGCCTAGAGAACGATCAAATGAGATCAGTCTACTTTGCCGTCTTTCAGAACATACTTACTTATGGTCTAAGACTCTGGGGGCATTCTCCTGAAACTGTGGAAATACTCATGTAGCAAAAAGAGACTGTGAGGATCCTGAATAGCTATGGACCCCGTGAGCACTGCAGGCCTGCATTCAAAAACTTGCACATTCTAACCATCTACAGTCTGTTTGTGCTTCGTAGCCTTATGCACATAAAACAAAACCTTAACACGTACTTAATTAGGTCTTCAGTCCACTCACATGACGCAAGATCTAAAAACAATCTTGATATCAATCACTGTAGATTATTATCAAAGACTTACAATCAATCCGACAACTTGGCAAAAAAACTATTTTAACAAGTTGCCTAGCACTGCCAGCTCAGTAAGCTGTATTCAAGAGTGTAATTGATATATGGTTGTGTGCTAACCCTCTATATTCCATTAATGAGTATTTTGAGCTGGACTTTGAATCCATTGTATTTCAAATGTGCTCATTATTATGCTTATACTAAATGTCTATGCATGACGAAACCTATACAAATGTGTTTTGTCTTTTGGTGAATAATAAATTGAATCGAATAGGCGAAAGAAGCGGAAGAGAGCAGAGAGGGGAAACGAAGGGAGGATTGGACCTGAGTGAGCAACCGGGAAATGGCGGGAGGGCAGAGGAAAGAGAAGAGGCGACGAATTGAAAGCATTGCCGGCCAGTGGCTGGAAGGTGTGTGCGATGGCGATGAAATGCAATCAAATTCACACGAATAACTTTACAGGAATCTAGAATACACAACTGAACACATGTTTTTATTTGGGAGAAAAACTAGGACAAGGAAAAGAAATGGAATTGTCAATTCTGACGGATCAAATCATCGGTCTTTTGATACGCGAAGACTTCGACACTGTTCTCACGCCGTGTAATATTATCGAGATCGTCTTCTTGGCATTCCGTTCCTCCATCTCATTAAGATGCACCAAGGCAAGCATCACAGACCATCGGATGAGCATGTTCGGCGCCTTTTAATGGCATTTTTAACGAGAATGAAAACCACACGGAAACGGGCATGTCGATGAAAGATATGCATGAAAGTCCGCCGAAATCTGGAAATACATGCCGATCAAATATATTCAAAAGAACTCCACAGTCATTGCACTGTACACAGATAATTCGCCCTTTGAAAAGGAGTAAAGTATAGCAAGAAATTGAACAAACCTGATTTTTCCACTACCCTCCAACGTCTTCGTATGCGAATACCACGAGACTGTCCACATGTCGTAATTATACACACATGGTGTTCTACACATTGCGTTAAAGTCAGAATGTGAAATAGCGATCCATTTGACAGCGGAATCACCGCTTTTTAATGATCTTTGGAAAGAGTGAACAACGTAGTATGGAAACTGAACTGTGGCATGAATCCTATTTTTGATGAAAGACATTCGTGCGAATATTTCGCTGGAATTTGGAACATTAAACTGACTGCACCTTTTACAATTAGAATAATAATGATGTATAAAAATGTTTACAGAGGTATTCCAACATTAAGTCGTCCAAAAAGTAGCTCAAAGAAATCGAGCTCAACCTTCAGATACGCACGGCCAAACTTGAAACCGATTTGTGAGCGAACACTTCGAAACTTTTCATGAGGCTTCAAATAAATGAGGGAATTACATAGTTTGCAATACGTTTCACCATCTTTGCATGAGTCAGAGAGCGAAAACATTTGAATTCAATTCAAACGTTGGAAAGATTCACAGTTCAAACATTTTAATCATTGCAAACTGTTTGAAAGTGAATGCAACTTTTTTTAACGCGACGTAAAATTTACAAAAGAGCATTAAAATGACATCACTCGCATGAACATTAGTTATTATTTCATAGTTTAGAGAGATCTAAGTATAACTAGTAGGCAGATTGATGTCATACGAGAATAAGTAACTTAGTGAAGGAACATCACCTTAAATGCAATCTGCAATAATGCTACACCAAGGGAAACATATCATAGTGCCCGCAATGTACGAACCCAATGCACTTTTATGCTCAGATATTGTGTGCACCATACACATCCATTTTCTGCATTTTGGAAATATCACAGAGTGAGTAGTGGCGGAAAAAATTAACGCAAAACTCATTGGCGTCTGAATGCGGCGTACGCGGGAACTAATTGAAATCGCTTTTCCTTCAACAACTTGACAACACTAATACAGCCGATGGAAACCGGGAATATTCAAACTCTCTATGAATGGATTAAGATTTTACGCGTCACATAAATAGGAATACAGATAAGGTTCACGTTCGCGAGACCGTCGTGGAGTTATAAACGTGATGAGTTTGCATCGTCCCGCAGCCAGTGGAGGTTACGAAGTCGCAGTCAATTACATAGAGATACTTAACACATTTATTTAAGAGCTTTGGACCCTTTTAAAAACATTTTCCTCGTTTGAAACTTAAGAAAAGTTACGATGAAAGAACTATTACTTGGGACACAACACACATGTATTCTCCCGATCAAATCCACTTACAATAAAAAGTTTTTTCCGCGCGTAGGAAATAGCTGTCGATGACCGTTGTTTTAATGGGCCTCAAACTACTTCCGAAAAATATCATACATTACAATTAACTTTTTGTCAAATTATCCTGTGAATTTTAAGTTAAAATATGGGATATCTGGTAGAATAGAATGGCTTCCATGAGGAGAAAATTTTCTTTTTTCCGATATCTTAATACCCTAAGTAAAATTCCGCCCTAGTGCATTCAGGTAATCTCAAACACTTAAATTTGTTAATTCCTCCTAACGTAATATTATTTACGTTCTGAAAATTACTTTCAAAAGTCCAGGACATCTTATTTGGCCAATAAAAAAAGAAAACATGGGTATTCCCTTTATTCGATGTATATTAAGAACCACTGGACGCGGACCTATCTTGATTGATCCGGTAGCCTAGAGGGAGAGCGTTCGTCTGCGGCCACGAAAGTCTAGAGTTCAAATCTTGGCGTGGCCTCTTCTCGTGCCCTTATAATTTTTCCATGCGATGTGATTTTATTGTTGCCAAAACTTCGCAGGGATTCGCGGAAGGCTCAGCGAATGGATATTGACCTCAACCATTAGTGTGTGTGAGTTTTACACGTATTCGGGCATTGTAAAGGAATCAGAGCGGTCTCCTTAATCGTCAAATGAAATGTTTACTTCCCATTCTCGGGTTCTCGGCCACACATGATTTCTGCGTCCTGCCTGTCTTCTGACGTTTATATCCACTCACTCGCCAATTTATCAATCAATGAAAAGCTATTCATGAACGAGGGAATTGACCGGATCTCAGGTTGTGTCAATTACTCGATTTAGTGAACTTATCTGATGTTACATTCACTTTATTACTTAAAAATGATTTAGTAAAGATGAGAGTTTGGTTTCATCTGCTGAATTTGTTAATTACTTATCTGAGTGAGAGATCAAATAAGTATGGAATCATCTTGAAATCATCATTAAACCGGTTTTTGAAGTTTTCCCAGCATTATTTTCTAGGTTTGCAATGGGCAATTTTTAAATTTTATGAGGAGCATTCTTACACTCACCCGAAAGTAATTCTCCGACAACAATGCACCGCAAATCTCCCCTGTGAATGTGATAAAATAATGAAAATCACCTTTTCCATGTAGCTACTAAGCAGTAATTAGATATCTTCCGTATGCTTATATGTATACTCCGCATAAATCCGCTGAGTTGTCAATGGAGTAGATATTAGGAATGTGCAATGGAGTAAAAATGAGGTTAAGGCTATGTTTGCCCTACATGAAGATATTAAAAGACTTTTCACAGGGTCATAAATTTCATCTCTTATGTTAGTGCTAATGGGTTTTGGAAAGGGCACTATACAGCTTTATATAGAATGAGAAAATTGGCGCTTGAATTCTTCAAGCGGGTTGAAATGAGTGCAGTGAATATAATGATGCCAGTTGGTTTGGGCGTAATGGTCGTTAAGGTGGTCTAACAATCGGTTATTGTTAATATGAAATAGTAATGTGGAACGGAGTTAAGAAACCTTGCATGTAGACACCTTGACAACCATTTCAAATCCTAATTGATTGTCGATCTTTACTATCATATGATAATGATATCTTCTGTTCATTGTAAAAGAAATTCTAGTCCGGAGTTTAGCATAGGAGGGGTCATCGCATCAACTACGCACTGTATCATGCTGGGGAGTACGATTATTTTGGTTGGACAACCGTAGCTTACGCCGGTCAATCATGAGCGCGGGGAAAAAATTAGAGGAGGGCGGTCTTGGGTATCTATTCCTTTATCAAATCTTCCAAGACCATGTTGGCCGAATGAGGGCAATTGTTTAATATCCTTTTATGAGGCACCAACACTTTTATGTGTTCGACTAAGCAAACCCTTCTGCTGGGCCCGTCGATGAAGAAAACGTTATTTGTCTTTTCTTCTGAGTGGACAGCGTTGATGATCGCATCAGCGACGCTCGATTGTTCCTCCGTGAGCTTAATACGCCACTCCTCGGCTGTCCTGGCGGCGTCATCCGCATCCCATCTGACTGACTCGCGACGTACTACTGTGGTCACATCTTCCACCTCCGGGAGACCCAAATCCCGCAGACATCTTCCATGAGGTCGGAGCATGTGGTCGATGTCCCACAGAGCACGATGGTACGCAACCCTCTCGTTGTCCTCATTGCGCATGTAATCATCGCTGAGGGAATCCGTGAATCGCTCCCAGAGAATGGCTTCAGGTCCGCCGAACATGATGACGGCGAAAAACAGCTGATGGAGGCCTCGTTCCGTCTTGAAGAGCGCAGCCTCTTCGAGCGCGAGCTCGAATTCTAAATGTTCGTCGAGCCCCCCTGCCTATTGTTGCTTCCTGGAACGTAGCGTGGATTACGCCGTCTACCTTTTCCGGCGAAACTAAAAAAAAAGCCATTGTCGTTACTTTGTATCATATTCTATTATAATAGCTACGTCATAATCCGACACGTGAAAAATCGGCTGGTGCGACGCGGGCTAACTGTT
This sequence comes from Ceriagrion tenellum, assembly GCA_963169105.1. Taxonomy (NCBI): domain Eukaryota; kingdom Metazoa; phylum Arthropoda; class Insecta; order Odonata; family Coenagrionidae; genus Ceriagrion; species Ceriagrion tenellum. The sequence goes on from OY720644.1 coordinate 3,991,141, forward strand.
CTCGAATAACGGAAATATTGGAGTGATTCATTTTGAGAGCATTTTAAAACACAGTCAATATATATCTTGAACAATATCACATGGCAATTGGGATCGTTCCACAATTTTCATGATCGCGAACACACACACGTTGTTTCCCGAGAACATCATTTTTCTGGCCCAATGGTTATGGAGACAACAATAGTCGAGATATTTCCTATTTGCATTGGAAATCTCAATCGATATATCCCGAAAAGTTATCAATGTCATTCATATCTTCCATACTACTCGTAATCGCATAGCAACCAGAAATACATTCTGAAAATTTCGTAACCTTATGATCAAAAGAACTGTTAGAATTGAAGTATATCGAAATGAATTAGAAACGATACATCTCGAATCCTAATTAATGTAGTCTATGCTTTACGATGTAGTCATACGCTCCTTACGACTGCTAACAGCATAGGTACGTAAATAAGGTATACATAGATTTAAAAGTAACGTGGAAAAATGAAAATATCGACACGCATGATGTCGAAAATTGAATCGATCGTAACTCAAAAGTTTTTCAATGGATCCGTCCACTTAACAATTTAGGATAATAAGCATGACCATATTAGACCTCTGTATGAATTTCAATGTCACATATTAAATACTTAATGAGATACGAACAACCATTACTATTATGAAGAAGAGAAATTCGATAAATCGGTCATAACTCGAAAAAGCTTTCATCGAGTAATGAAAATTAACATTTGGCAGAATAACCTTGGCCATATTATATTCCTCTATGAAAAAAATTCTAATATCTTAAAATGTTATTGAGTTATTGGATACCATTTCTCTTCCAAAAAACACAGAATCAATATCTCTGGGACATCACTCGACCATGGGATGTTGTCAACATTGGCAAAGATGGAGAATCATACTAAGTATATTCCCTGATAATTTTGTCCATGTATTCCAAAGGCTAACGAAGAGAACACTGATGGAGATATTTCCAATTATATTGCATTGGAAATGGATATCGATATATCTCGAAAATTAAACAATTTCGCCGATTACTTTAATAATACTCTACAATACCTTATAAATAATGGATATAACCTGAAACTTTCATACAATTTGGGTGGAAACTGAAGTTGATATTGAAGACTATCGAAATCTATTAGATTCGATATATCTCGAAAAGTAATTGATATATTTCCAGTTTTCTCATTAAGGTTCAATGCTTCTTTTGACTCAAAATAGTTTCTGCAAATTTCAAATCCATATTTATAATAGTAACGTAGAAAATTAATGATATCGAATGGCTACTTGTCGAAAAAAAAGAATCGATCATATCTCGAAAACAAAGAAATGTATGCGCCTACTTCAACATTTTGCCGAGTTGACTACGCCATATTATTTTCCAGTATGAATTTCATTATCAGATCATTGATAGCCGATGAGTTATTAACGGCTATTACTTTTCCGAAAAAGACAGAATCGATATATCTCGAAAACAACACAATCATAAGTACTGTTCAACATTGTCCATGATGGCATATCATACTATGTATGCGCCGTAAAAATTTCAATCTTCAAAGCCAAATATTAACGGAAATATAGCAATGCCCCTGACTGGCTGAAAAATGGCGACGGCCGAATGTTTTTGCATAAAAATTTCGAAAAGAATTGTTTTAAAGAACCAACACGAATATTGGATTCGATTGGCAGACCTTGTAGGCACATCAATGAGACTACAAAATTTTTTCAACCTGAATTCGAAAATCTTAATCCAAATCCTCAAAACCGAAATCGAAACCCCATGAGGATGCATATTAAATCGAAAATCGACGATTACTCGAAATATTTTCGATTTTCAAATATATTTTTATACAAAAAAATTCGACCAAAAATCTAAGTAGTTGCATCTGATCGTCAATGTCCTGCTTCGTGAAGAAGTCACTCGAAACAGATTAAAATCGTTTCCCCATAAGAGCCCATGTTAAAGTAGATCGATATATCTCGAAAACCATCGACATTTTCAACGATTTAAGATTTTTCCTCCCGATGAATTTTTTTAAATTTTAACATCTCCAAATCTCAAACTCGTGCTCCCAGTAGCTTGGGATACTAATTTGTATCAATGTCAGACAGTGAATCAGTTTGCAGCTATACATAGCGCAGCGGACAAGTTGAAAAGGTTAACATATATTACGAAAAGTCTCTCAACCTGAGTCATGTGTGCACATGACCACGGTAATTTATCATTGAGAATTAAGTTGGTATTTATATAAAGGATGAGGATGTTTAATAGCCTAATAATCAATCCATCCCCCTCCATTCTCGATTTCCCGACCAAGTCTCTGAGACATGGAGTTGCCCACATTTTGACATCATCTTACTGGGTCCATTTTCCATCCTTCCTCCACAATTTTCCATATTGCGTCTAAATTTGGGGCCGTTTCGTTTGAGGGAGTGATAAACGTTTCTTTCTCGCATTTTCCTAATAAAGAATGTCCAAATACTTCCAGTGGATTTGATATCTGGGCTCCGTGCAGCCCGCTCCATCTGTGTTAAATGGTTTATTTTGAACCATCTACATCTACGTCATACCCTGCAAGCCACCCAAAGGGTGTGTGGCAGGGGGTGCTTCCACACCAGGCATGCATGAATGATATGGTAGAACACCGAAATTACATTGAAACCCGCGTACCACACATGCAAAGCGCCAATTACAAATCTAATACCCAAGAAACATTCTATCTCCAATCGTTCTAACATGCAAGGGATACAAAGACTACTACTACAGATTCAAAATATCATGCATAAATAAGAACATCATTATTTACATCATGCATACATAAGAAAGAGGAGAATATAATGAGAAAGATTAACTGCCTGCCTATTGTCAATACTCGAACTATTCATGACGACGATCACAGCTGTTATGGTCCCGAATGGTACGCGGAAAAAATGACATTTTATATCTTTCGGTTCTACAATCTAGCCCTCTAATTTTATTGGCGCGATCTAATCTGCCGTAGTACGAGGGGGTTAATAGTATGTTTTTTACGTCGTCAGTGAAATGATTTTCCTGAAATTTATTTAGGAGGTTAAGCCTATAATTTAATCTACGCTGTGATAACGATTCCCATCCTAATTCTTCTAACAGTCCAGACACACTAGCCAACTTATCGTAGCATCGTTTCACAAACCTAGCTCCTCTTCGCTGTACGCGATCTAACTCTGATATCAACCCCGTTTCGTATGGATCCCATACACTAACAGCATATTCCAGATGAGGCCTAACGATTGAAAAATAACAACGTTCTTTCACTTTCTCATCACATTTTCCGAGTACTATCTTGATAAAGCCTAGCTTCCTGTATGCTTGACCGCATATTTCCCTAATATGTTTTCCCCAAGATAGGTCGTGAGTAATTGTGACCCCTAAGTACTTAACAGACTCGGCGTGAATAATTTCCGTATTATTAATTCTGTAAGCCCTACCTGGCCTATTTTTCTTTTTCCAAAAGCTGACTGCTACGCACTTTTTTATGTTTAGTTCCATCTGCCACTTTTCGCACCAAGCATGAATAGCAAGTAGGTCGATTGTTAATGAGTCGCTATCTTCGGAATTGTTAATATCCCTATGCACAACCGCGTCGTCTGCGAAGAGTCTAAGCTTACTTTTAACGACGTTACTAATATCATTAATGTACATGAGAAATAAAAGTGGACCAATGACACTTCCCTGAGGGACACCCGATGTAACGCTAACTGTGTTTGACATGATACCGTCTATGACAACCCTTTGTTCCCGCCCATGTAAGAATTGATTAATCCAACTAATCCATCCATCAATCCATCTATCCATCAACTAATCAATCCATCTAGAATTAGGACGTTTGTTAACTTGCAAATATTCCTAATTGCGGACGAAAAATGAATATTGATTATCATTTGAATAAACATAGTTCTCATTATAGCTGAAAATTTGATGACATTCGTTTAATGGTGGTGAGAAATAGGATTTTTTACATTTAAACACCAATTAAAAGTTCAGTTGGTGAAAGTGAAAGGCGAAACATCTATTTGGGTGATTTTTCGACAGACATAATTGCCTTTAATAAATCTACTACCCAATTCCTCCACCTGGGAGAAAGATGAGGCATACTTAAAGGCTGATAACATCTTTTTTCCTCCAAGAATTTGGGGAGAGGCCGCTAAAACTTTGATAAATATCTCTGCTAGCGCTGTCTGCTCTGCTTATCCATCTGTCGACGCTCGTCTCAATGAAGTAGTCATCAGTAAACCTTAGCGAAGTTCCAGGTGATGGTGGTGGTCGGGGTAGATTGTTGTTGTGAATGATGCATAGGTTTTTGCTGCGCCAAAAAGAAAAGGCTCCTCGCGCTTCAAAATGTTCGGAGGCACGCGTCGAATACTTGTGAGGGAGAGAAAGAAGTCAAATACCACTTCTTTCCAGTGGATTAAACAACTGGCGTCCGAAACATAATCTTTGGCAGAAAAGGTATCGCCCGCAACATAAGGGGAAAATAACCTCTTATTAAAGGCATACTACGTCCCAAATCAATACATATGTTCATACATTCCAAGTTTGACTAGATTAGTATTGGCGAAGCTTTGTTTTGACACGGGGAAACCTTTTGGGATTCTCAAGATTCTCACAAGATTACTTGTTGCTTTAACAAAGACTGTCAGCTGGCCTCAAATGCCAAACACGATGGGAACTAATGGCGTTTCATTAGAATGGTCTGTTCTGATAAGGTGAAACCCGAGAACAACTGCTTTCTGTTTGTTTGCCAGAGTGTGCTGTATCCTTTTTCCTTTTCTTATCGTTCCATTAAATGTTCTCAGACAATATCACCACGCATTGTGAAAGTGACTCAGTTCACAGTAACTCATACGGACGCAAATAAATACACCAAAAGGATACGAAACTCCATCTGAAATTCGCTCCTTGAAATAAGAAATCCCAGTAGTTGTAACTGGGTAACAAACCTGACTTGCGATCATGGTTTTTCATAATGCTATTGTTCAATTGCGCTCATGATTTCAAAAACGCGATCGTCATCAAGAAAGATCAGGTGCTTCACAGCAGTGTAATACGCTCTCAGGACTTTGAGCATTGCCCTACCAATGCGGCTTGCCTTATGGATGACGATAACGAGCACGAGAAGGAAAGAACCGTAATCCCACCCCTGGTCAAAACATTTTTGGGTTGTGAGTTCAATTTATGCTCAATTATGATTTGGATGGCAAAATAGATTTTTACATGGCGAATTTTCTCTTTTCTATTTATAAAATTTCGTATCATTAGCTAATTATTGCAACTGAGTATAACATTAATTCATATCACCAATTATTGACAATTCAAATAAAAAGTCATCTGCGTTCATTGAAAATTGAACACGGACCACTCTTACGCTGCCCAAATACGTCTGACAGCCGTAAAAGTAACCGTAATCTATTAATTTATTTCATTTATGACATTTTACTTAAAACTGAAATCTGTTAAAAGCCTTTTATGGCTAATACATAAAAGATATTATGCAGTCAGACGTAAAAGAGTTGTTTATCCATAACTACACCTAATTTGGGTTTAATTTTTCTGAATGTTTATTCGTATGTTCTGCATTTACTAGATATAGCTTCACAGTGAACGGCTCGTCAGCAAACTTCCCGTGATAAGATGAAAGAAACGTCGGAAAAATATATCTAGATAATTCGGTATGAATGCGAGCACATTAATTTTTAATTCATGAAATCATATATTTGCGTATATTTTAATAGATTAATCCCATTCTGACAAACCAAGGATGGATTTATATTGGGTCGTGAACGAATCATAAAGAAAAATCCGTTTGGAGATCGAAACTTTATCAATCTACACATTGAAAATCGTGAAAAATTACATCGCGTAGACTAAATCTACTTTAATTAAATCTTTTTTGTATCAACACTTGGTGCGAATAAATTTCGATTTATATTAGCGTCATTCAAAAAGCACCTCGAAAATTCGACCATAATGAATATCCCTTGGTGATAGCAGATGAAGATTTCAGTATATATTCCGTGTTGGGTGGGATAGTGTATATTTGTTATAAACAGTCTTTCAGTAACAATGATGTTAATTGACGTAAGAAACATGCTTAAATATACACTGCAATCTACCGCGACTGAATTCACGAATAATATAAGAAGACAGCTCGAAAAAGAGGCGATTGATGACTAAGTTCTAGGCTCCGGCAAATGTGAGTTCCATTGCGGATTTCAAATATTTGCGGTAGACGATGTCTCCCTCAGTGTTGCCAGTCTTTGTAAGTGTATGCTGCTCCCAGAAGTTCCCAAGAATGCCGCATTCTGGCGCTCGAAAAATTTTGCGTTAATTTCTTCCGCCACTGTACATATAGTAAGAGTAAGTATATATAGAGTGGCAAAGCAATGCTAAAAACTGGACATAAATTTTTGAGAGCTTTGGGAAGAATTTCTCAGGTGCCAACACTTTAGGGGAGGATGAATTTTGGCTTGCGGAGAAGGCCACTTGGAGGCGTAAGTGGTACTCAGTGATTTGACATCAACATACAGAGGTGGATTTGCCATGGCTGTTGTGTGCTTTTAATCGAGTATCAATGTTTTGTTGTCCCTATGATACATCGGTAAACAATTGACTCCGTGTTTGGTAATCGCGTGTCTTATCATATTGACGCGAATTCAATTCATTATAGACGATGCTCATTAAAGGCACATTAAAGTACATGTTTAATTTGGGCTCGACGACTCAATAAGATTTGTGACCGTTGCTATGGCTCGATTAGTAAACATCCAGGCATTGAAATCATCATAAGAACATCATGTGACTTATGCGACACTAAATGATGTAGCCGTGTGCCAAAGCTCATTTGTTCCGGCTTGTCGTGCAACTTCGATACAACTGTTCCATCTATCGGCCAGAGTATTATTTAATAACTCATCCGAATCCCCCTATGTCTTTGCCACTCTATATGCACTTCCTCTTTGGTAATATACACATATTGACTAGAAAATGTGGGAATCTTGCTGGACTTCAGTTGGCAATCGTTTGGTTGTCTTTGTTCCTCTGACTTTGATATATAGGTCACTCCCTTCATGAAATTCACTCCCGTATTCAAAATACATCAAACTTACTGCTCTAGCCAACTAACGCCGCGCCGAGGGACATCGACTTTAAGGCGAAAAATATCCTTTCTCGGAGATGGAAGGAAAATATTTTATTGGTCGCAGTCGCAGACGAAGGCCATCATTAACAGCAGTGGATGAAGGTTGACGACCATTCGAATGATAGTTCAAGAGGATTGTGCGGGAAAATTGTCTCGGAAACCGTAGGAACAGTTTTCGAAGATCTTCCATGGAGGACTTATTGCAAAATGAAATAAATTCAAATTATTCATTACCCGTGTATAATGAAGTCAGTTTGAAATTAGCAAGCTCAACAAAAATCTAACTTACAATCAAAAACTTCCATTTAACTTCAATTAAAAATCTGAAGCGCCATTGCTTCAAAAATTGAGCATCAAACCACAGTCTTCGCTGGTTAAAAGGAGTGAAGCGTAGTTGTGTTTCTCTTTTATAAAAGTGACATTCTTTTAACAGAATCTGACAAAAGAATTGAATTTGAAATAAATCATTTGACATTAAAATTACTGAAACAAATAAAAGTTAGTTATTTTCAATAAGCTTCAATGAAAGTAAAGCAAAATTTTACAAGAAATAGCGTTCATTAAAAATATGTTCCTCGATTAACAGTATGCAAAGTAACTTTGTGTTGCTTTCAATTAGATAGGTAAAGTCATCACGGAAAACAGAATATTAACAACGATTAAAACCTCAACAAGGAATTTGCCACAAGCAATTAATCATGCAGTAGTGAGTCCTCATATACATAACAACTTTGCTCACTCACATCTTTAGCGGGACAACACAAAACGTGGCCTTAAAAATATACCCGAATATCCACAATAAAAATATCATAGCCGGCTCATCCAATCATGGAAATGCGAGACACTTTTCCAAATTAAAACAAATCTTTTGCTTAATTTTCTTGCGCCAGAACGATACAGGGAAAACGAAAATTGGATTCCTAATCGGCTTTGCGTGTTCTACCATTTCCAAGAAGGCGGAGAAATCAAAGCGCCCGTAAAGAAATTTGTGCCCTACTGATCCATTAGATATGCCATTGCTGTTTTCAAAAACGGTAACGAACACTAAGTATCATGCATAACCAAACAAACTATTTCCCCTGATTCCGCCACCATAAAGAAATCGAAACGGTTACATGAAAGAGTACGAAATATCACTGCTCAATGAAGACCATGCATCATCTGCTCTTCTTATTACCTCTTTGCCTCTCATTTCGACCCTTTCACCCGGAGAGGTTAATCGGCAAATATGTATTTGCTAAAGGGAAAAAAAAGCGATTTACCGACAATTATATAGCAAATTTATCACATATATGAACACTGATGTTCGTATATTGAGTTTGTATCTTTCGTAATCTTCCTCATACCTAAGGTGAATGAACCCGTGTACTTGAAGTCAAGAGTGAGATTCCAATCGCGAGGAGAAAAAGAGCCTTCAGCAGACAAGAGTCAATACCTGAAGCAACATACAGCGTAAACTGTTTTAAGCGCCCACCCACGGACCCCTGAAATAATGACCATTTAAGGAGGAGACAGTTGAAGCGAAGGAAAAGTTGCATCGCTTATATGTAACAGAAATTCATTTCGTTTCAAAAAAATCGGCCAATTAAAGTGGTGATCGCTTAAGGGAGGTGGCCGCTTATAGGAGGTTCCGGAGTGATTGCAGAATTTTGAAAACATTAGCAAAATGCTTTACTTGAATTATGAAATTATGCAATTGCAAGGATCAGAAACATTGACTAGCAGGAAGAAAAATGATAAATATTTAGGTCTTGTAAGAGGTTGGTGGCTACTGATATCCAATATTTGAATTCCCTGATTTTTCCATAACTTTTCACCAATGGATTTACTAATTTCCCTGACTGATCGCCAAAAGGTCACCTATTATTGGAATATTTTTTTCTGCTGAATTTAATTTTCAAGAGCAGCTTTAAATTTTCTAATCATTGTCTCTTATTTTTAGAACTGCAAGCATGTATTTACTATAAGCCAGTGTGCTCCAGCTACCTCTCGACCTGAGTTTCGGAAGTTAAAATAAACGCGAGGTAAAATTTTTCGAACAACATAGCCTCGGATTCCTTATGATGAGCGTAATACATTGTGATCATGATTTTTAACACTCCTAGGCAAATATCGCAATTAGGATATACAAAAGGGATACATTGTACGTCTGATTCACAACTAAATAACTAAGAGTCACAAATAATAAGATTCACAACTAATAAGATTCACAACTTATAAGATTCTTAAATAACTAAGATTCACAACTAAATACTCCACGAATTGAATGTGCTTATTCCATACACATCGGCGACGGACGTTAGTTTCAGTTGGTGAAATAAATGGCGGGAAAGACTGGTCGATAAACGTCATGGTAGAAAAATAACGAGGATTCCTATTCCAGTTTCTCCCTGACTGTTACGAGAATGCCCTGACTTTTCCAGAAATTAAAAATTCCCTCCCAATTCCAGGTTTTCCCGGTTTTCCCTGACGATCGCCACCCTATAAGAGTCAGGGCTAGGAGGAAAAATTAACCAAAATAAGAAAAATAAAAATGTGATGGGGACATGCGATAATCGCATATAACAGTGAGAACAACATACGAAAGACATGTCCGAGATCAAAATCAAATCCATTTAACTGAGTTACGTAAAATTCACGTAATTATTACATCTACATCTACGTAATACCCTGCGAGCCACCACGAGCGTGTGTGGCAGAGGGTGAACACCACCAAACATGCACTATTGACATGCAACTAGGATATTTAATGGGGACATGCTAGATAATAGGGTCACATGGAGCTACATGGTTAGTATCTACGTAATAAGGAAGGGATTATTGATTGTTATTACATGCATCATGCACTACAGACTACTCTAACTATATTTCACCTACCTATCCCTTTGATACGCTGCCTATTGTTCTCTCTTATACTACGAGGGAAAAATGACATTTTAAATCTATCGGTACGACAATCTATCTCTCTAATCTTGTTAATATGGTCAAACCTAGCATAATACGCAGGGGTTCTCAATATATATCTAACGCCATCTGTGATCAAATCGGTTTCGAATTTACTTAAAAGGTTTAACCTAAATTTTAACCTGCGTTCTGATAGTAATTCCCATCTGAGTTCTTCAATTAAGCTCGTTACACTTAAACATTTATCGTAACGGCCTTTAACAAACCTAGCGGATCTCCTTTGCACGCGCTCTAATTCTTTTATCATACCTTCCTCGTACGATTCCATATATTAGCGGCATATTCTAAATGAGGCCTGACAAGTGTAAAATAGCTTCTTTCTCGTACTCTCTCATCGCATTTGCCTAGAACCCTTTTTACGAATCCTAATCTACGGTTTGCTACACTAGTAATTTCCCTGATGTGTTTCCACAATGACATGTCTTCAGTGATGGTGACGTCTATGTATTTAATAGATTCTACGTTACATATATTTTCCTTTCTTTGATGCAATAATTATTCCGGGGAAAGCCATTCTTGTTCCAAAAGTTCATTACCACGCATTTCTTCAAATTTTTATTCTAGCTGCCAACTATCACACCAATCATCAATCGCATATAAATCCTTAGCTAAAGACTGACTGTCCTCTTCATTTCTAATTTCCTTATACACTACTGCATCATCGGAAAAAAGACGGAGCTTGCTATTTTTTACTACTGTATTCAAGTCATTTACGTAGAGAAGAAATAAAATTGGACCTATCACGCTTCCCTGGGAAACACCCGACGTAACTTTTACTTCGCCTGAGCTGACACCATCTAATACCACCCTTTGAACGCGTTCATGTAATAAGTCTCCTATCCAGCCTACTATATTACTGTCTATCCCGTATGATGCTAACTTCGCGAATAGCTTACAGCGGGGAACCTTGTCAAAAGGTTTTCTAAAGTCCAGAGACGCTGCGTCTACCTGTACGTTATCTTCTCCGGAAACTAAAATATCATGAACCAAAAGACCTAACTGAGTTTCGCAAGACCGTTCTTTTCTGAACCTATGCTGGTTTGTTATCAATAAATCCTGGCTGTCGAGGTGTCCCATTATTGATGTAACTATTATATGCTCTATAATTTTACATGATAGTGACGTTAATGATATTGGTCTATAATTACATGGCTGTTCCCTATCGCCCCTTTAAAAAATTGGGGTCACGTTTGCTATCTTCCAGTCTTTGGGAACCGAGTGTTCTTCGAGGGATTTTTTAAATACTACTTGTTTACTAGATTTACTAGATTATATGAGAGAAGTGACACAATGGAAGCAGATCATCGTCAATGAAAAAAAATAAATTTCAAACATAGCCGACGTGACCCTAGCAATAAAACTATACAGAAACATATAAGTATTGCCACATTCCATAGGAGAAAAATTCTGATGGTCAGTTTGTGCTCATAGCAAGAAAAAAACAATCCATCAGTCCAATGTGAATACTCTATTAACGAGCGTTGCTAGCTTAAATAATTTTCGCAATGAAACCGCATTTTTGGAATAAAAAGAAGAGAAAGGACATTTAATTTCAATGATGAAAGAGATATTTAAAATTTATAAATCGTCGCGAGAGTCATACAGTTCTATTACGCTCTTATTGAATTCCCAAATAAATATGAAAGGCTCAAAATTGCAAATAATCAGTTCAATTATATTGCCTATATACAAACGCGGATGTTCGTCATAACGTTAATTAGTAACAAGGGAATATGGCAGCTTAATATACAAAGGCAAAAACATTTTGCCTGTACATTTAAAATTCGAGAACGGAAAGGACTATCAACTTAATTTTTCTCTTTAGAGACAAAATAACGGTGAAATATAATCAATACATGTAAGCTAAAATGGCCACAGGGCCTTAGGTGCCCCAAAATGGGACCCTGTGTATAATAAGAGCATTGAAACCAGTTTTTTTTGCTGCTTTTTAAGATCGATCGCAACCAAGATACACTCTGATGTACTTGATAGCTGATTGCGATACCACTCTTTCCAAAAATTTCCCAGGTACGCGACATCCTGCAGCAGAGACGATGTTTCTCTCCTTCCATTCCACCCAGAAACGAGATCTTCGCATCTGGACGTCGTATCAGCGGTATCAGCTGCTTCAGATCATGAGATCCAGAGAAGGGAGCAACTTTGTGTTTATGAAAGAGGATAAAAAATGAGTACTAAGGGTTGAACAAATATTACTACGAGGATAAGTGCCACAGTTTTTTGGCCAATGACAAGTTAAGTGCCCTATCGATGACTCCTACAACAAAGTAAATATCTGATTTAAAACAAACTCTTAACACCTTCGAAACAATTGCTACAAATCATGACAAATATGCTCTTGAAAATATGAATCCTCAACCTCCTAGATTATGCGATCTCCAGAGAACCCACGAGAGTGATCCCCTATATAAGACCGGCTGTATCGCATGTCTTGGCCCCTTACTCAGTTTGCGTAGAGGTGATGAAGCTGAGCGTAGTTTCGGCCACTGTATTCTTCAAATGGCCCTTATTGTCAACTGAACGTGGAACACTCCATCTTCGAAGGCACACAATCCAATTATGAAAACAGCCACTTTCTCGCTGATATCTGACTCCGGAAAAGGAGAATTTACTCACCCGAAGAAAAATATTGATACGTATTCCGCCACAAACTTTTCTCCCGGCCAAATATTCTCGGAACCGAGACATATAAGTTTTTTTCTCTTCGCAGTTATCAAAGTCCGTCGAGGGAAGACACAACAAAGGCCGCCGTTGAATAGGAGAAAGGGAGCGGTTCCGAAATACATATAAAAAGGAGAAAACGAGTGATTGAAAGTTTAGTCGGTGCGGGAGAGCGGGAGGCGAAGAGAGAAGAGGAAGTGCGATGGACCAGATGTGAGAAAGGCAGCAGTACGGGTTCAGCGAGCGAGGAAGAACCACGATAAGAGAGAGAGAGAAAGAATTATGGAGGAGAGGAGGAGGAGGAGGAAGAAATCACAAAAGGGAATGGCGGAAAAAACGGGCACCTTTGGTGAGGAGGAAAGGGAGACAATTGAAAGGGGGAGAAGAGTTGACGTAAAAGAGGCCTCAGGACCCTTTGATCGATTCTCGAAAACGATTGGTTGAACCGAGAAGAGCACGGGAGAAACGCACGGGCGAGATAGAAAGAAATGCACCCTTAGGGGGTGATGATGAGAGTAAACTCGATTTTTTTTTCCTAAGTATCCATGGGGTGAAAAGGGTGGGGGAGAGACTGGAAACACGGACAGGGCCCGAATGGGACAGACTTGCGGCCGATTCAAAAGGTTCTACATCTACATACTACCCCGCGAGCCGCCGCTTGGGCGTGTGGCAGGGGGTGGTAGGTTAACAGCCGAGTAAAGATGTAAAAGTTTTGTAGGTGAAACGGTGACATGTCCTATGAGAGTGTATTTGGAGGAGATCAGTTTTTATTATGGTCGCTTATTGTGCGCGGAATGAACGAGTTCTTGGACCTATCTGTTCGGAAGAGTATCACTCTTATTTTATCGTATCTGTCAGACCTAGAGATGTAGTGAGGAGTTATGATCATATTCTCTGTGTCGCTCTGAAAAATATTAGTTCTGAATTTATCAAGCAGCATAAGCCTAGCGTGCAGCCTCCGAGTCTCTAGGTGCTCCCACCTTAATCCCTCAAACAGTCGTGTGATACCATGTGTTCGTCCGTAGCAGTTTTTAAAGAAGAGAGCTGCTTTTTTTGTACTTTGTTAATTTTTTCGGTTAAACCTTTATGATCAGGGTCCCAAATGCTCGCGGCGTATTAGGAGGTTGAAGGCAGATGAAAACGACAGATCCACCAAATAACTTTACAACCACTCCCTTATCCGCTCTTTGGCCGGAAACAGCCATTAGTGCATAACGACAAACATTTATAGTAATCAATGATGAATTTTCTCACCAAAAATTAAAAAAAATGTATTCTTTAATGCTATCCTAATACTTTAATTTTTAATCGCCAATGTTTCACCGAATATATTGGCATCATCGGGTCTTTAAAGGACCCCGCACGTTCCTTATGGAAAATGGCCCACGGCTAAATTTGCTGAAATTTTGCACTAACGTAGTTCTCCGCGTGCTGATCAAAGGTCTCAATGGGCACTAGGCTCGAAAAATTAGAGTTTTTGAGATACAGCAGAATATGGCCCGTGGTTCGAATGTGGTCTGCGAAATTGCACGTGGTACGTTTTTCTACTAAAAATTGCAGAAAAGAATCGCAAGGAGGTGGGGTGTGGCCCTGAGAGGGAAGGGCAGTTGAGGAAGGGAATATCTACATAATATCCCGCGAGCATCCACATGGGCGTGTGGCAGGGGGTCTTAGGACACCAGCCGTGTAAAGATATAAGGTTTTGGGAGGTGAAATGGTGACGTGTATTATGGGAGTGTATTCTCCAGTATCTTCAGAAGGCTACTGAAGATGCTAATCAATCACGTATAGTTACGAGAAGTCGTTGGATAGGGAAAAGTAGGAATGGCCATCTCCGATCGATATTCACGTTTTTCAAAGGAGCATTTAGTATACAACATGCTAAGAATCGCTCTTTGAGCAGTGAAGAGCCATCAGTTTCTATTGATGGTTTCTATTCTCTAAGCTCGAAAATACTGATGACCAACGTGAGAAGAACAGTGATCGTTGAATTCGGAGAGATACACAAGCAATCGGAAGATCGAATAATAGAGGTGGTTGAAGTGATTTTCGTGAACATAAAGATTTACGTGAAACTTTGGATTCGTATACTTATTCGTAATACCTATATATGGATAAAAGTGAAAAATGTTGCATTTTACCGAGTTAGTTTCTTAATTAAATGATATATTAACAGGTAGCTTTATAGCATTTGACAAATATTTCGGGCTAGTTTGATTACACATTCATAGATTTTCCATAAACGCGAAATAATACGTTTCATATGATTATAATAGCTGCTGACAAATATCAAGGTATCATTCCGAGTAACAAAACACGTATTTACAAATGATTTTTGCTTAAATTCGAAATCGTCGCTGTAAACCCTACTCTTGGCAATGCTTCAATTAAGGCGGAACTTTTAAAGCTATAATTATTGCGTCATTTATAATACTAATTCATAGTAATTTCCTCTGAAAAAAGATGAACTTAAATAAAGTATAATCCATGAATCCAGGAAACTAGAAATTAACAGGAAAACTTATATAGCTTTCGTTGATTTGGAAAAGGCTTTTGACCATGTTAACTGGAGACTTTTGTTCCAAGCAATGTGCAAAATAGGGTTGGATTGGGGAGACAGAAGATTGATTTTAAACCTCTACAAAAACCAAAGCACGGATATAGAAGTCAGTGGCACCAAGAAAGAAGCAAATATAAGAAGAGGTGTTAGACAAGGTTGCCCAATATCGCCTTACTTGTTTAACTTATACATAGAAGAAGCTATGTCTGAAATGAAAACAAAGACAAGAGGAATTAAAATAAATGGCAAACAAATTCATTGCATTCGATTAGCAGACGACATAGCTCTAGTAGCTGACTCAGAGAAGGAATTAATTCCAATGCTCAAGATTCTATATAATATTTTATTGAAACTGAAACTTAAAATAAACACCAAGAAAACAAAAATCATGGTGGTAGAAATAAAGAGAAGAGAAAAGATAACGAATATATGTATAGACGGAGTGAGACAGGAGGAAGTGACAGAGTTCTGCTACTTGCGTAGCATATTAAGGAGAATCATAACAACTGCTCCTCTGAGGTCAAAAGAAGAATAACGTTAGCCAAGAAAGCTTTTCAATTAAAGAAAAGTCTCCTAGTAAATAACAGCATTAGTATTGAGACTAGGAAGAAATTTCTGAAAATCTTTGTATGGAGTGTGCTTACATATGGATGCGAGACATGGACACTAAGGAAGAGTGAAATGACCAAACTTGAAGCTGCAGAATTGTGGTTTTGGAGGAGGATTACAAAAACTAGGCGGACCGACAGGAAAACTAATGAGCAAGTACTAAATGAAGTACATACAGAAAGAGAAATATTGGAAACAATTAAAACAAGAAAAGCAAAGCTCATCGGACACTTACTCAGGCACGACAACTTCATACAAAATATTATGGAAGGAAAAATTTTAAGCAAAAGACAGAGAGGACGACCAAGAACTTCGTACCTAAAAGTATTGGCGATGGAAATGGGATGCACCTCGTACAATAAAATGAAGAGGAAGGCTGAAAAAAAGAGATTGTCGGAAGTCGCGGCTGCAACAACAAGGATAACCTTTGGATGAGAAGAAGAATCCATGATTTTCTTTCGACTCCATGGAAAATATATTAAAATGTGTATCACTAAGTAACCCGCGATTACCGCTCCAGCCACCTTAAACAAAACCGTCAAATCGGCCACAGGAACGACCAGATCCAGGACTCATTTGACGAGGGAACAGAAGGCGCCATCTCGCGTTATTGATTCCCCGCATCCGAAGCGTCGGAGACTCTTTAAAATCGCCGTCAAGAGATGCCGCTCCCATCCCCCCACTTCACCCCCTCCCCTCCGTAACACGACTTCCCTCTCCCCCCTCCCCCGTCTTCAGTATTCGGTCTAGTGGTCGCCTTTTGTCACCGTGGGGATGTCGACTTCAGTGATGGGCAGGGAAAGGAACGAGGACTGGGCAAGAGGCGCAAAAGGAGTGTGTGATCCCAAGGAGGAGTAGAGGTGAGAGACGCGTCTTAAAGAGATGCGACGGGACAACAGAAGGTACCGGGGAAGCCGGAGGGGAGGATGGGAATCGAATTCCGCTCATAACAGATTTTTCAAGGCTGGTATCCAATTCTTCCACGTTTCACAGGTTATCAACACAGCGGTGTCAATGATGACATGTTTACCAAGCAAAGAGAGATAAGTACGAGTTTTCGTCGCTTTCTGCAGGCTCGTGAGGTGTTTTGAACATATTTTCCCTCTTGTCATAATAAACACCACGTTCCAACTTTATTTTTTCATTTCAGCAGCTGTCAGAAGCATTAAGGTAAATCCGAGCGAGATAGTTCCCTAGTCATAATAGAGACCATATTTGAATAATATCTTTTAATTTCACAAGCTGTGGGACACATCAATTGCATATTGCATTAATAATGGTGAAATAATTTAATTTTATATGACAGAAATTCTAAGTAATTAAATGAAAATATCTAAATAAGTTACTCATATTTACTTAACTTGACCCATTCACTTCGCGCGGTGCGTTTGAAACTCCTTCAAAACGGAAGGTTTTCTATGATACTCAAGAACCTATTGCGGTGGCAATGTGATTTATTTTCAAATATAGTTGAGAAAGCATACAAACTACAAATCGTTAGTTCATTGACGACATCTAAGTATTAGAAATACCTCATTTTTAATATAAGGTTTCTCTGGAGTGCATACACGTACCGTTCCCCATGTACAATGGCTGGTATTTTTGGGCAAATATCTCCGAATGTAATGTGGTAAGTGGTAGAATTTTTGGTGTCATTGGATAGGTGAGGTATTTTTCTTTAAAATAATACCAAATTAATTGATTTCTAAATAAATGATATTTCGCTCCCTAAGTAAACATTTTAACGTTAAGGCTGAAATTCTTATTAACTTAAGAAATCAATTCACATAAATCTGTGATTGAACTTAATTTCTTTTCCCTAAATGGTGAAAATGCGATCACAACAGGAGATTTTTTGCGATTCCATAAATATTACTGAGTCGTGTACCACATTTCATGTAAAAAATAGTTGAGACAAATAAAACATCACACAATGACATTTCTCACGAGATCTAGGTGTAGAAATCCCTCGAATGCCTCAAACAGCGCCTCACTGAAGTGCATCCGCGTAACCGTACGGCATGGATGACGCCTTCGATATTTTTGAAAAATATCTACGAAATTAGAGGGAAAAGTGGGCGGAATTTTTTGTATCTCTGAAGAACTGAGATATTTTTCTTAAAACGAGCAAAATTCATGAAATTGTGTAAAATGATACCTCGGTCAAACTACCTATTTTAACATAACTGTCGATTAAAAAAAACAGCCTTAGTAACAGAGAGATATTAATACGTTAGGAAAAAAACAGTGGCATTCCGCTTGATTCTTGAGTAAATTACGCCATTACATGTGGTCGGTACATTTCAGGCCTCACTCCGCTATAGGTTTCCCGTGATCGCGTTTGATTTCCGATAATTATCAGTTAAAATCCAAATGCAATGCGATATTTGTGACTCGAAGATCACGAATGCTAGAATGCATAACAGCCTGCTTCTCATGCACTTACCTCTATGCACCCACCACCCACGAGCGTTTAATGTCCCGCCTCCATTCCATTGTATTCAAACCTGCTTGGTAATATTACAAAATTTCACGTCTTCCTTTTCTTCCACGTTTTCCATCGGTTTTCCAGTTTTTTAATGCTTTTCTAAGCTCTGCGATGGCAATGGTGGCACACTTATCAAAGAAGGAGACATAAGTTTCCACCTTCATTGTGTCTCGAAGTCATGGGCGTCACTGTACAGTACTAACTGAGGTGAAAGACGATCGTAGCAGGTGATCGTAGGAGTGGAAAAGTCCAAAGTAACATAATTGGCAAACCGGTGAGTATGATTCCGGTCCTTTTCAGGCCGACCTAGTGGTCGACGCAGGTCGCCGATTTCAGAAAGGAAAACAAAGGAGCAGAGGGCAAGCGGAACGAATTCCAGGGACTCTAGGTGACGGTAGCGGGAGAAGAGCTTAAAGAAACACACAGGCTTACGTAAAACAAAGCAGAGGAATCCAATTATTCATACTTTGTTTAACTGTTTTGTAAAGATTTTTCAAACTTGATCTTCAATTTTTCGTTTTGGGCACAACTATGGGCTTTCTCCCCAGGAAACCAACTTCTGTCCAGTAGATGCTTAATTGAATGAATTACTATGGAGATGTACGGGTTCGAGCCTCCAGTCAAGGAGGGTGATTTTGTCGACAACTGGGCCCAGGTAAAATGACGACGCATTCCAAATATGAGTAAAATTCAAGTTGTTATCGCTATTCGAGTTTTTAAACGGTCAGTTCTACTCTTCAAGAATGAAATCTTAATTTCATCGGACAGCAAACTTTTTAGAGTGAGTACACGTACAGGATAATCAATAGAAACTGTAGGTGAATATTAGAGAAGATTTATTGATTGAGAAAAGTTTAGACAAATGTGAGATCACTTTAATAGTTTTTCGAAACCCAGGTAGGCATCTCCTCCCGTGTGCCATTTCCATCTTCGACTAAGGGTTGGTCCCGTCCCCCTCTATTAACCCATCAGTACGTACGCCAGCATTCCATCTCTATTTCATCTCTGTCGTCCAATTTCCCATCCCCCTGACACGGCCAGCAGCATTCCAAAAGTGAATATGCTGACATCAATCTGCATGGAACACGGTGCGAAATCCTACAAAGTTATCCGTCAGCAACGTCGTAAATACGGAAGGCAAACACCGAACCTCTCACGGTCACTCAACTCTTCATCTACATCTACATCTACGTCATACCCTGCAAGCCACCCAAAGGGTGTGTGGCAGGGGGTGCTTTCGCACCAGGCATGCATGAATGATATGGTATAACACCGAAATTACATTAAAACCCGCGCACCACACATGCAAAGCGCCAATTACAAATCTAATACCCAAGAAACATTCTATCTCCAATCGTTCTAACATGCAAGGGATACAAAGACTACTACTACAGATTCAAAATATCATGCATAAATAAGAACATCATTATTTACATCATGCATACATAAGAAAGAGGAGAATATAATGAGAAAGATTAACTGCCTGCCTATTGTCAATACTCGAACTATTCATGACGACGATCACAGCTGTTATGGTCCCGAATGGTACGCGGAAAAAATGACATTTTATACCTATCGGTTCTACAATCTAGCTCTCTAATTTTATTGGCGCGATCTAATCTGCCGTAGTACGAAGGGGTTAATAGTATGCTTTTTACGTCGTCAGAGAAATGATTTTCCTGAAATTTATTTAGGGGGTTAAGCCTATAATTTAATCTACGCTGTGATAGCGATTCCCATCCTAATTCTTCTAACAGTCCAGACACTCTAGCCAACTTATCGTAGCATCGTTTCACAAACCTAGCTCCTCTTAGCTGGACGCGATCTAAATCTGATATCAACCCCGTTTCGTATGGATCCCATACACTAACAGCATATTCCAGATGAGGCCTAACGATTGAAAAATAACAACGTTCTTTCATTTTCTCATCACATTTTCCGAGTACTCTCTTGATAAAGCCTAGATTCCTATATGCTTGACCGCATATTTCCCTAATATGTTTTCCCCAAGATATGTCGTGAGTAATTGTGACCCTTAAGTACTTAACAGACTCACCGTGAATAATTTCAGTATTACTAATTCTGTAAGCCCTACCTGGCCTATTTTTCTTTTTCCAAAAGCTGACTGCTACGCACTTTTTTATGTTTAGTTCCATCTGCCACTTTTCGCACCAAGCATGAATAGCAAGTAGGTCGATTGTTAACGAGTCGCTATCTTCGGAATTGTTAATATCCCTATACACAACCGCGTCGTCTGCGAAGATTCTAAGCTTACTTTTAACGACGTTACTAATATCATTAATGTACATGAGAAATAAAAGTGGACCAATGACACTTCCCTGAGGGACACCCGATGTAACGCTAACTGTGTTTGACATGATACCGTCTATGACAACCCTTTGTTCCCGCCCATGTAAGAATTGATTAATCCAACTAATAATGTTTTTATCTATTCCATATGCTTCTAGTTTTGAGAGCAACTTAACGTGAGGTACCTTATCAAAAGCTTTCCTAAAATCGAGGAATATCGCGTCAACTTGGACATTATTTTCACCCGAGAGCAAGATGTCATGAACGAAGAGGGCCAATTGGGTTTCGCAAGATCTACCCTTTCGAAATCCGTGTTGGTTATTTATTAACAATTCCTCCCTATCTAAATGACTCATAATGGAGCTTACGATTATGTGTTCAAATACCTTACAGGAAATGGATGTGAGAGAAATAGGCCTATAGTTACTAGGGTCTTCCCTGTCGCCGCTTTTGAATGTAGGTGTGACATTTGCTACTCTCCAGTCCTTAGGCACTACATGATCTACTAAAGATTTGGTAAATATTAATTCTAAGTAAGGCGCTATGTCTGATGCCATTGTTTTATATACGCGAGCAGGTATTTGATCTGGACCGGGGGATTTGTTGGGGTTAATATTTTTTAGCTGCTGTTCTATGCCGCGACAATTTATAATAATTTCAGGCATACATGTTTGGGAACGAACTGGCTGCGGATCGAAAAGATGTGGTGTATAAGTACTGAAAATGCTTTTGAAGAATGAGTTTAACGAATTTCTTCTTCGGTAGCAGCTAAGAAACCATCAGCACGAAAGTTAAACAATAGCCTATTCCTCTTCGTAGCTTCTCTTTTCAAAGCCCAGTCACCTCGCAAAGTGCCTTACTCCCGAATCAGATGGTCCATCTGATAACCTAGTGTGCCAGCGTTCACTTCATATTGTGGACGGAATCTATTACACATTACCTGAGACTTTTTAAAGGTTTCACATGATCATTGAACATGTGGTCGAGAGGAAGCGGCGTTTTACTCATTTCGTAGCGCTTAGCTGCCATATTATATCAATCTAGGAATCTATGGCGGTAAGAAACGAAAACAATAATTGGGAGATTTTCAGCCATGGTTGATTGGACAGCCAGGATACTACTAACAACCACAAGGAGGTATGGGAGGCACTGCTTTCAGAAATTGAAGATCGCTCAGCAACTGTTGAAATACTGTTATTCGCTTGAAATTGAACAGCTGCAATTCGCTCAACAGCTTTCAGACCCATTTGGGAGCGAGTAGCAAACTAGCGCCACATCAATAATAAAATGAAGTAGTTCAGTGAGTATGATATCGAAGATGCTCGTTGCCAGGAGGTTCAGCATCGCACGACACTGAGAGGCTATTATACCCGCGAGAATCTTCGATCTTACGCTGGACCAAGTATTGAGAGATATGGGCTTGGATTTAACTCTCCCTTACACCATGTTACTGACAACACGCCAGAGTTGGCCCTCCCGGCGAAGAGGGCGTGATCATCGCCCCCCGCCGACAACACCCCACTCTCTAGGAAGCTGGTCGGTTAATTAATTTTCATCGCTCGATATCGCCAAATCTTCGCCCCGCATATCCGATATGCCGCTGTGTCTCTTTCTCTCCTTCCGTCGTTGCTGTTTACCCTTCCCTCGCCATTCGCCTCCTCCTTCCACGGCGCGCGTTCAAATCCTTGGAGAACACCAGAGACCCGAATTTCGGGTCGCGTCAGTGCTGCGGGCTGTTATCGATCGTGATCTCTCCGCCGGGCGTGCGGGAAAGGAATATTGGGAAATCTTCCGCGCTGTGCAGTTCCGATGGAATTTAATTCTACTCACGCGAAATAATGTGCGAAATTCACAAACATGAAATCATTCCCCTAGACTGGGATCCAGGTTCCATGAATCCAGCCCTCATTGTTCCCTTCGATAAAAATCCGGGGAAAAGTCCGATCTGCTGTCTCTGATGAAAAGTTTAACTCTAAGTGCCATGATTCGCACCGCTTTCGAATTGCCTCGTGGTTCTTTGTCAGTATGTGTCTAGCGCGGTGATTGCAAATTTTCCCGTGCACTACTACATCGTGCGCAAGTAATCGAAACCTAATGTCAACTCCTCCTCTGATATCGCCAAGAAGCAGTAGAAGAAGAATTTATAGCTCTAGGGCACATGTCGTCTCAGAATAAAAACAATTTTATGTACGAAACGAAATGATGGAAATTAACGAACCCACACGCTGGGAAACGATGAACCAAAAGATAAAACAATATCATATGTTTCTTTGAAATGTGTAAAAAGAAACAAAAGGGGACCAATCAAACTTCCCTGTGGGACTACTGATGTGACTTACACTTCATTAGAAGCAATTCCACAGAGGACAAGTCAGCCGTCAAGAGCGGAGTTATCGGGTCCCTCGATTTCCGACCAAGAGCTTTATCCTGTTAAGCTACCGAGGCATCCCCTTCCGTGATATCCCTGAAGAGGCGACAGCCTAAAGCGGGGTTCACACCGTTGTTTTTGTTATTCTGTATTGTTTGGTGTGTAAATAAACATATTTTGACTTGACTTGACATCTGTCGGCACTCGGACCTGATCTGAAAATGTGGCCAGCATAGTCCACGAAACGTCATCTGAATAAAACTTGACGCAGCTAACCCGAAAACAATGGAGAGAACTGCAATCCAGCGCTGCGAAAGCCTCAAACAGAAATATACTACTTTTGAGCTGAGTTAAGTGTCTCATTTGCATGTGTTTGATATGCTAAAATGTTTTAATCGCAAGTATTGATGTATAATTAAGGTGTTCCCTGCTTGAAGGAGGTAAGTTGGGCTCCATCATTGGTATTAAATTGTGGTTAGCGACGCCGTCAGAAAGGGGTAAGAAGAAAGTTGAGGAGGAGGTTAAGTTACAATTAGGGATGGTCAGATCCTTGTTTTTTTTTCGGATCCAAATCCGGATCCAAATCCTTCATTTCGGATCCCGGATCTCAGTTCTTATTTTCGGATCCTTGGATGTATTCAAGGGTATATACAATTCACAAATGATAATAGAATTTAAGCCTTGGAGACTTCATTGAAAATAAAAAAAAAACATCAAGTTTAAAAATGTAAAACTTAAATATTAAAATAAAGACAATGTCGATGCCAAAATAATACTAATCCTTGATTGTTGTCACGTTTATGCAATGACTGTTGTCATACAACATCTTAAGATTTGATTCTTGAGAATAATGAGATGGATAATAAAGGGTGAATTTGATTTACATTCAGCAAAAGCCGGTTGTCGAATGAAGTACATCAACAGCATTCTATTTGTTCGGCAGAAAGCCGCCGATAGCCGACGACAGCCGGCACTTCAATCGCTTAAAACTCTCTGATGCATATCTGATTTACTGTAGTATTTGGATCCGATATCAGTATCTCATCCCATGTAAAGATCTGCAGATCTTGGGATCCGCAGATCCGATCCGACCATCCCTAGTTACAATACGCATACGACCTCCACTTGCGACATCTCCACGGTTCACGTCGGCAAGAATTGCCCCGTTTCGAACACACCCTCACATTCCACCACACGAAAACCTAATCGCTCCCTTAAATGCTCTCGACGCTGAACTCGTTGGTGAACTGGCAAGGCGAACGAGGGCCCGAGAAAAGATGGGGGTCCGAAACTGCGCGCTTTATGATGACGGGGGGGGGGGGAGGTTGAATAGGGGGGTGAAGTGGGATATTGGCGAGGGGAATTGCATTCTCGCCCAGCAAGGGGTTTGTCGAAAGGCGACGCATGAAGGGAGGGTGGAAAAGGGGGAGGGATGCAGAGGGGGACTCGAGGAGGACTGTTTGAAGTAGACAGAGGGGAGGGTTGGAGAGGGGGGAGGGAGGGTTGGACATCGGTAGGAGGGGTCGACCGCCTCGAGTTTAAAGGTCTCATCGCACGATACTCAACCCAGAGCTCGGTTCTCATGATGCTCAGCACTGTTGCGGGCTTAAGGTAGTCCGAACGAAATATCATTTTACCTAGAAATCAAGGAATTTGATCTCATTTTAAAGAAAAATATATCACCCTTCCATTGACATTAAAAATTCAACCCCTTACCGCATTACTTTAGGAGATATTTGCCAAAAAATAAACCTCTGCATCAACCAATGCTTTGGGTGGTAGGTCACCAGCCGTGTAAAGATGTAAAAGTTTTAGAGGTGAAATGGTGACATATCCTATGAGAGTGTATTTGGAGGAGCTCAGTTTCTTTAGTGGTCGCTCGTTGTGCACCGAAAGAACGAGTTTTTTTACCGATCTGTTCGGCAGAGTATCTCTCTTATTTTATCGCATCTGTCAGACCTAAGAATGTAGTGAGGCGTCATTATAATATTCTGAGTGTCGCTCTGAAACACACCAGTTCTTAATATCTCAAGCAGCCTAAGCCTAGCGTGCAGCCTCCGAGTCTCTAGGGGCTCCCACCTTAATCCCTCTAAAAGTCATGAGACACTATATGTATGCTCGTATCAGTTTTTAACGAAGCGCGCTGCTTTCCTTTGTATTTTATTATTTTTTTGGTTAAATCTATTTGACCAGGGTCCCAAATGCTCGCGGCGTATTCGAGGTGTGGCCTAAACAGAGCGAAGTAGCATCTCTCTTTGACTTTTTCATTCGAGGACCTTCCTATTATATGCTTCACAAAACCTAGTTTCTTTAATGCTGTGCCGCATATGTTTTGTATGCGTGTTCTTCACGATATATCAGAAGTTAAGGTAATTCCAAGATATTTTACTGTATCTGAAGATTTTATGTTTACTCCACCCACGGTGTAGTTATGGCATATTTGTGATGACTTTCGCAGGAAGTGAACTGTGGTGCATTTACTAATATTTAGTTCTACCCCCAACTCCTGGCACCACGAGTGAACGTTGTTAAGGTCAGATGACAGAACCACAAAGTCCGCGCCTTCGTTTATTTCACGGCTTTCTCGAAAGCATCGACATGTTCGAAGGAAACCTTAAAAACGATGGCTTCAATCTTTGTGGACTCGGTCCTCTTCACCGAGCACCACCGCCGTTTGCATTCCCGGGTGCACTTTCTGTAGGTTGCATCCCGTGCATGATGCGAGAATTAAGCGCAGAGCGCAGGGGGGGGTAGCGTGAGAGAGACAGAGAGGGGGAGGGGGGCTGGTTATGAAAGGCGATGGAGGTAGCGCGGGGGGCAGCACGTACGTACTACGCTACCTCCCCTTCCACCGTCTGCGCGCGGTAGTAAAACACATCCGTATATTACGTAGTATTCCGCGGGGGAGGCTGGGGGAGTGACTGCTCCCCGACTGGTGAGCCCTCCTGCCGGCCGGCTCCCACGGCGCCACCGTCGCAACGACCTTTCCCCTCCCACTTCTCCTCTTTACCCCTCAAAATCGTTGTCCCCTCACGCGCCAACGGAACGCATAAAGATAACCACGCCATAAAGCCGATGTCCCACGGTGAAAATCTTTGACGGAAAATTCGAACAAAGTTATTTAAAAATTGATACTTGATTATTTCCACCGAATATTTATCAAACCGTGCGAAGTTCCGGAATATTGTGTCGTCAGAAAAATATATACCGGCACGTTACTGAGTCCTACATCTGGATCACGAATATCCCGAGGAAGACAACCGGTATAATTTTTGACCATGTTCTCTGCCATTCATTTCCACGAGATCACCCGCGATACTAAGACATTTGAAACGGATTTGAGTGACAAGTGACAGATAGCGTTTTCAGAGAAAATAGAATGTTGTTACCGTTTTCTCAAAAAAGATTTAAGCTAAACATAATTTGAGCGAACTAGATAGAGAAGCTATTACATTAAAGACCATGCAACCAATCACAGAGAAGATAAGTCGAAAGCTGTCCTCTGCAATGCAACTTGTAAACACTAAGATTTTGCGTCGGTTTCCACATATTATGGAGGTTTACATCAATGTATCCTAATATAATGCAGTTGACCGCTAAATTCCAGTCGATCAAATGCTTCTTGGCCTCAAGATACATCTTTACCGAGTCAATACTGGTCTCGCAGGTGAAGAAGACATGAAAAAAGCGCTCAGCAGAGAACTTGATATGTTGAATAATATTACAGCGCGCAAAACAAAAAGGATATCCAAAAACATCCTTTGCATGGTATGAAAGTTTCCATTCTTTTCATCACACCGAATATTAGCCGATTTCCGCCCGACCTTCCGATATGATTTTCGAAAAATAGAGGCAGTTTGTGGGGGGTTATGGAAAAGAAGGAAGCTTCGGAAAAACTTCGTTGAACAAAATGGGCCAGTGTTGAAATACAGATTGCGTCGCAAATGTAACGGAGTGTGGCTAATGGGTTTTCTCAATGCTTCTTAGTATGACTTTTTTTCTCATTGCCATTCTATTTGTAAAGTGGTAACCAGAAACATAGGCTGTTGTGAGGGCGTATTCATCGTCCAACAAATCAGTGAAGTTGAAACCCTTTTTATGAGAATATGTTTCATTACTGACAAGTTCAGTCATCAAAAATGGCTAATTTTCTGAGTCATTAATCAGTCTAAGACTAATAGCCGATTGCAGGATCATTAAGTTATGGAATCAATAGTCATGAGACCCATGAAGTTATAGGTCCTATAAAAACATCGGGTTGCAGGAATACATCTCCTCTTTACATAACTTGTTTACCAATAGTCAACAGCTTCGAATATTCCATCTATTCTTCTACCGACGGATGAAACGAAAGTTTAGCCTATGAATAATTGCTAAGGCACATAAAAATTGGTCGGTAAGAGTGAAAAAAATGGTCATTTGTCTCAAAAAAACAATACTTTTACAGAGTAATTGAGTTTCCAAGCGTTTCATTGCTCATCCGCCATCTTGGCTACTTATGGAACTCATAACTTCATGTCATAAGTTTTGAAAACAAAATAAGCTTATCAAATGTTTCTGCGACACTTATTGAATGGTTGCTATGGATTATGAGTCTCATAACTTTATAGAAAACGTATGTGTTGTTCCTGCAACTGGCCATTAGTCATGCTTCTTGCGATTGCTTAAATTGTAAAACGAAGTTCCTAATGCGGTTATTTCTTGACCTGAACCAAACTACCACCCATCATTAAAGATGGCTAATTATCGATTAGTAGCGGACATCGATGTCCTTTCGAAGCCAAAATCCAACGGTTTCCTCTTTGATGCTCGGCGCCTAATTCGACGCAATCCGTGGCTGATGGTTGGTTAGAACGGGGTGGGGGAGGGAGAGGAAGGGATGTCTTTAACCCTTCCGTGTATCCGAGATTTATTCGGCTTCACGCATGACAGTCGATTTCCACTGAAGTCGCGGGAGTAGCGATTTATCGACGTGCATTGCTAACAATAAGTTGTGCTGGGAATTGTGATGCCAACACTACTTCCTGCATTTCCCCCAAAATTATCGAAGGGAGAAAAAATATGCATATTGAGAAAACGGTCAGAATTCAGGAGTCAATAACTATATGAATAGCATTCTTCGAATTCCACAGGCATTGGTGGAGTTCAAACACAATTGTTATTGGCGAACTTTCATCAAGGAATGTTCAATGTCGACCGTATTCTTCCTTCGATACAATGCTTCGCAACGTAAACATATCCACCATTAATATATTTATTTTGGTGAATTCTTTAAGAGCAAAGCATAGGTTATTCAACGCTTTTGTTGATTTTACATTGCTTTTGCATTCGAAATGACGACATACGAATGGCGAATCAACGGTATTGAACGGGGGGGTAAGGGGAGGGAAGTAATCAACGGGGGGGTAAGGGGGGATTTCCCCGGCTCGTAAAATTTTTTCCTTGGCTGACGACAGCAATATTTTTCCCTGCCAGGGAAACATTTTTTCCCCCCTCTCTTGCTCCTAGCAACTCTCGCTGCCAACCTCACTGCTTTTGCATTACCGAGGTAAACAAATACAACGGCAGGCTCTCGCGAAATTCCTTTCCGTGACTCACCCTGCGGTGGGTATCGCTTCCTAATGGCGTTGGCCACAATGCCGACCATTCTTCCCCCTTTCCCCGCCTTTCTCTTCCTCTCCGCAGAACCGAGTGAAGGAAGAGATTTGCCTTCCCCTCCAAGTGTCCTCCCCCCAAGCGCACCCTCCCCTCCACTCGCCACTGTTCTGTGTAGGCTTGTGCGATGAGTCGAATCATCGAATTCATCGACGACGATTCGACGATGACGACGACGCGGTTCAAATCAACGACGTTGATATGAACCGATGAGTCGATGAATTGACCGACGTCGATGAGTTGGTAAAGAAACTGACGTCAATGAGTCGATGAATTCACCGATGTAGATGAGTCAATGAATCCATCCCCATTATATGATAATTATTTGTGTTGCGTCGCCCGACCGTGCCTATCCCTACATTTCCGTCGGCGATGAATGAATTCATCGATATATCGAGGTCAGTGAGTTCGCCGACGGCGATGAATTTGATGAAACAAAAACTTTCGATAAGGTACCTCACATTAAGTTACTCTAAAAACTAAAAGCATATGGAATAGATAAAAACATTAGTAGTTGGATTAATCAGTTCTTACATGGGCGCGAACAAAGGGTTGTCATAGACGGTATCATGTCAAACACAGCGTTACATCGGTGTTCCTCGGGGATTTGTCATTGGTCCACTTTTATTTCTCGTGTACATAAACTTACAGAATTAATAGTACGGAAATTATTCACACCGAGTCCGTTAAGTACTTAGGGGTCACAATTACTCAGGACATATCTTGGGGAAAACATATTCAGGAAATATGCGGTCAAGCATACAGGATTTATCAAGAGAGTACTCGGAAAATGTGATGAGAAAGTGAAAGAATATTGTTATATTTCAATCGTTAGGCCTCATCTGGAATATCCTGTTAGTGTATGGGATCCATACGAAGCGGGGTTGATATCACAGTTAGATCGCGTGCAGCGAAGAGGAGCTAGGTTTGTGAAACGATGCTACGATAAGTTGGCTAGTGTGTCTGGACTGTAAGAAGAATTAGGATGGGAATCGCTCTCACAGCGTAGATTAAATTACATGCTTAACCACCAAACTAAATTTCAAGAAAATCATTTCTCTGCCGACGTGAAAAACATACTATTAACCCCCTCGTACTACGGCAGATTAGATCGCGCCAATAAAATTAGAGAGATAGATTGTAGAACCGATAGGTATAAAATGTCATTTTTTCCGCGTACCATTCGGGACCATAACAGCTGTGATCGTCGTCATGAATAGTTCGAATTGTGACAATAGGCAGACAGTAAATATTTCTCATTATATTCTCCACTTTCTTATTTATGCATGATGTAAATATTGATGTTCTTATTTATGCGTGATATTTTGACTATGCAGTAGTAGTCTTTGTATCCCTTGTATGTTGGAACGATTGACGATAGAATGTTTCTTGGTTATTAGATTTTAAATTGGCGCTTTGCATGTGTGGTACGCGGGTTTCAATGTAATTTCGGTGTTCTACCGTATCATTCATGCATGCCTGGTGTGGAAGCACCCCCTACCACACACCCTTTGGGTGGCTTGCAGGGTATTACGTAGATGTAGATGTAAAGCATCTGTTGAAATAATTTCTTCCTTCTGCAGTGATAAGCAAAAACTTGGTGCCTTAAAAGACAGCAAATTGCATATGGAAACAGCATTCATTAAAGGCATGAAAGCTAAAAACAATATAAAACTGAACGACAAAATCAGCGGCCATGGGAGAGGCAAGTTTCACCTAAAATGTGCAGAAATATTGGAAGAAAGAAAAAATGTAAAACTGCCAATAGCATTGGCAACAGAATTTCGAATATGGGAAGATAAAAATGAAGAGAAAATTGAGTTTACTGCTCGTAACTTCCGAACAGCTTACCTAACTAGTAAAAGAGGTGAGACATTTAAATTTTACACCGATTTATGTAAATTGCAGTACTTAAATGGTACTGATATTGGACAAATGCTTCATTCAGACCACAGTTGTGCTAACATGATTTATTTTATAAGCAACAAAATGTCAAAGGCATTAGCACAACATTTAATGGAATCAGGCTGTGTATTAAGTATGCTTATCGATGAAAGCACCACTATTTCGAATAAATCAAGTTTGATTTTGTACGTTCGATGTATGTTTCATGGTGAACCATGTAACTATTTTTTTGATGTTATAGAATTAACATCTGACTGGCGAGGCTATTGCTGAAAGCATTCCCATTTGTTTTGATAAACATGGCGTTACAGATGAAATTTTATGCAAACAGTTGATTGGATTTGCATCAGATGGTGCAGCCAATTTACAAGGATTATATCGAGGAGGGGTTACATTCTTGACGAGTAGGTATAACCAAGACCTGATTGTTATTCACTGTTTAAACCACAAGCTTGAACTAGCTGTGCATGATGTTATTAATTCAATGTCAGTTCCACTTCATTTTAAATCATTCATAGACTCTTTATATGGAATTTTCTCAACCAGTCCAAAAAAACAAAGAGAGTTAGAAGAAGCTGCTGCTACTTTGGGATGTGAATTCAGAAAAATTGGAAAAATGTTTGGCATTCGGTGGGTGGCATCATCTTGAAGCACAGTAAAAGCTGTACTGACAAGCTACCCATCACTAGTGCAATTTCTAAAAAATAATATATGTGATGGGTGCTTAAATCAAAAAAATAAAGCAAAATATCAAAAGGATTATTAGACAAGTTGACAACATGGTCTTTTGTTGTAGAGTTGGCATTGTTCAGAGACACTTTAGAAATTCTAAAACAATTATCACTGTATTTTCAATCACAGAATTCAGATGAAATCTCTGCTTCATCTGAGATAATTGTGTGCATCAATTCCTTACAGGCTATGAAGGAGGCTGAAGGGATTTATCTTAACGTAGCAAATGCGGAATATTTAAAAACCGGGAAGTATCAAGGTCAAGATATAAAAGAACCATCAAATAAAAACAAGGAGACTTTCGACAGCTTTAGACGACAGTTCTTACAAGGATTAGTCGATAATTTGAGTGCAAGGTTTTCCAGTGCTAATCACTTCTTTAAAGACTGTGAAGTATTAAACCAAGCATGGTGACCTAAAAGTTGCGGCGAACTTCTTCTGTTTGGTGGTGATAGAATTAAATCACTTTGCGATTCGGTAAACATTTATGACAAAAGTGATGAAGATTCTATTGTGTCAAAAACCATTCAAGAATTTCGTTTGTTTAAGGAACTAAAAAACCAGGAATTTTTGGGTAATTCAATAAAGGAACTATTTAACAGAATTACAGTAGTGCCTGTGTCTTCAGCAGAGTGTGAAAGAGGGTTCAGTACAATGAACAATACACCGACCAAACTAAGGAACAGAATGCATATTGAGACACTATCATCTCTAATGTTTATATCCGTAAATGGACCTGCTCTAGAAGATTTTCCAGCAAGACGGTTTGCAGCTGATTGGATAAAGGAGGGTCATAACTCTGCTACAGACATATCTCATCGACGGGAAACATCAAGGACATAATCTCATGCAAGAAAACTATTTGTTTAAGGGGATTTGCCTTCTTCAAAGTGACATCTTTGAAATTATTTTGATACTTTCCAATTTGGACATTTACTAATAGTACATGTTCTTATGAGTATAAAGTGGAATTTTATTGGAATCTGAGCAACTGAGGAGGAGCATTATGTAAAGAAGAAGACTGGTTTTTGTACACATAAAATTTAAATGCCATTTCCCAAAAATCATTATTTTCACGGTTTTACTACACTAATTTTGAATACCTTGAGAACTACAAGAATGAAATGAAAAAAAGAAGCTTAACAATGAAATCTTTTCACCTTATCTGGAAACCATGTAGAAAGTTTCTATGCAAGCTAAAGTCTTTACACGTAAAACTGACTCCTGGAAAAATGTTTTTGTATTTTTTTCAACTTGAAAATTGTAAAACTTAAAAAATAAATAAATTTATAAATCTACTTACATTTCAGTAAGCATTATTTCCATACAAAAAAGTTGAATTACTTCAATTAAAGTGTAACAATGCAAAAGTTTTCAAAATTAATTGAAAAATAAAAAAGTTATTCAGCATCTTTGAAAGTATCGCCAAGTACCAAAAAATAAAAAAATAGTAGTCGATCGATTTTTTAACTTTTTTACCATTGTTCATCTAATTAGTTATATTGAAAGGTATAAAAAATTTTAAAATTTGAAGTTTTTTTTATAATAAGCAAATAGAACCGTAGGAGGCAAATCCCCTGAAATTGCAGTCTTTCGCGCGACCTTTCACTATCGTAACAGAGGAAATGGTACTTATTTTTATGTCGACGCGAAGCAGATTGCCTAAATATTTCCCCCCCACAACAAGAAGCTTGATTCGCACTCTGCGCCGCATATTCGCAGATTTCCTCGGGTGTGCGCTATGGCCAAAGGGAATGCTCAGTAAGCACATCAGTGGCGGCCGTGAGGTGGAAATGGAAACTTATATCCTTAACGACAGAACTACGGATACATCGAATCGAACGAAACTGTGCTCAGATGAAAGGCCGGCGTGGCGCAAGTCAAATGCTTAAGGTGGTTTGAGCTAAATATCATTTTACTTAGAAATCAATGAATTTGGTCTCATGTTAAAGAAAAATATATCACCCTTACCACATTACTTTCCGAGATATTTGCCAAAAAATACCAGCCCTTCTATACGGGAAAAGGTACGTTTATGCACTCCAGAGAGACTTTATTTACAAAATGAGGTCTTTTTAACACTCAGATGTCGTTAAAAAAAAGAAGTGAGTAGTTTGTGTGTTTTCTGAACTATTTTTGAAAATTAATCATATTGTCACCGCAGTGAATTCTTCGGGATCAAAATAAACCTTCCGTTTTGATAGATTTTCAAACGTACCGCGTGAAAAAAACGAGTCAAGTTAAAGACTTATTTCGATATTTTCATTTAATTATTTACAATTTCTGTCATGTAAAACTATATTATTACACCATTAATAATGCAATATTTAATTCGCGTGTCTCACAGTTGGTGAAATTAAAACGTATATGTATAGCGAATTTGGACTCTATTATGATTAGGGAACTATCTCGCTTGGACTACCTTAAGTGGAGCAAGGAAGAGTGAAAGCGAAGCTTATTTAAGAAATTACGTCGAACGCGTATGGTTTCCCATTTTGCATAGATGCCTGAAATGATTCTTGGGTCTTATGGTCTAAGATGGTGACATTTGATGAGAAAATGAAGCGTGCAAAATATTTCTGAAATTGGATTATATCTAGGGGTTGCAGCTTTTCGTTTAACACGGGGGTGCCGCCTGTTTGAAAAGCCAGCGCTCCCGGTCCTCCGCGCCACCCGTCGCCGTTTCATCCCTAACCTATCGAAGGATCCGATATATAGATTTAAATCGGTTACCACTTTGGAAGGCGATGAGAATGTATGTAAAGAACAAAGCCTTGTATTCAGAACATTTTCTGATATAATGGAAATGAGGAGCGCCATAATCGGGAACTAAAAACCAATATCACTCATTTTGAGAATTTTGATTACATTTTGCTCAAAACATTTTTGCTTTGTAGACTGTGAGTGCCTTTTCGATCATCTTTGGCATAGCTTTTCGGAGCCTGGAGACTATTTGGAGTATATTCCGCATTTCTTAGACTCATCCTTGGCCAATCCGGCCTCAGAATACTCCTTGATGAGATCAACGCAACGCTCGGCGTTAACGCGCGACCCCTTTAATATAATCCGATTCCAGAAATTTTTTTCACACCTCATTTCCTCATCAAATGCCACCATTTGAGACCCTAAGACCCGTGACTCATTTCAGACATCGATGCATAATGGGAGACCCTACGAACGCGACATGCCAATCACCTGATCTTCGACAAATATACGTTTCTTCCCAGGTCGAAATAATTACGAACAGAGCAACAAGCGAAAAGTTACAACACTAACTTTAAATATTAATCCTTATTCCAGAGGTCTGCGTACACAGATTTGAGTCAAGTACCAAAGTAGAGCCGTCAAATGGAAGCGCTCAGACACTTGCGCAAGCGGACGCGGTGTTTTACACGCAGACGACTTAGATACGGACGAAGGCACATGAGGCATAGATTGTGGCGGATATTCAGGAGTCAAGAAATTTATTTACGGTAAACACCATTGATATACAAAATACATAAGTAATAACTTCAACACAAGTATAAATTAAGCACATAAGTAGGACAAGGCTAAGATCAATAACATAGCAAAATACGGTATACGCATTTACATTTCCATCTACATGAGATTTTCAATCTGTCAACAATATCACAATACTTTATATATACATGTTTGAATCACCTTCAGGTGACTATTCATTTGGGCAGAGTTATCAATAAGAGTGGGTGATACATTTCATCCCTACGGCTTTTTGCAATGAAATGTTCAAGACATTTGCTTAGTTTATAAAAGGATGAGAGAAAAAAGTTGCGACGAACATCGCGGAAAAACGAATTGACACGGCGGGAGAAGAGTCAAAATGACCAATACGGAATGATTTCCAACAGTCACACTATATTCAACATAGTAAATTACAATTAGGATTACACAACAACGCCCGCAGGCTAGCGGCCGAAACTTGACGAACGACGGGTGCTGTCGAGGTTCACACTCCGGTAGCTGGCAAGAGAGGGGCCCGCTGCGACGAAGCGCCCGGTCACCGTCGTCAAAGGAGGGGAGGTAGCTCTGGATCAGTGGAGAAGGGGGAAGTAGGGGAACTGTTCGTCCAGCCATTGGTTGGGACGGCGGCGTAGAGGATCACTCTTGCCATAAAGTTCCGAAAAGAGGCCGCTAGATGCGAGTTCACTATAAAAGTAGGGCACCTTGTTCTTGTCGCGCAATATCGACGACAACGCGCAATATCGCCGACAGTGCGCACTTTGAAATCTCCCTACCGCACACATGTCCGCGAGCGAAAATGTCCGCGGCGAAATTATGGCCAAATTTGTGCAGAAAATTCGGCACAAAGTCAAGATCAAGATATTATGATTACTCGAGGAGTAGAGCAGCCAGTAAAAAAGATGTGAATGAACATTCGCAGCAAATCAACGATAATAGTCCTAGTCCTATCCCTCCAACCGATTTACAGGTCACTATGCCACTCTAACATGTCCCGCGTGCACACACAATCTAATTTCGACGACCGAGAGAGTGATTGCAAAAAGGAGAGGCGATGAGGGTCGGTCGCCGTGGGAGCGGCCATGCGGGCGGATGCAGCGAACGCAAAAAGCGGCGACGCGGGGGATGGATGTGTGGGAAGGAAAGGGTTGAAGCGAAGGGGTGGTGGTGTCGGTTGAAAAGGAAGGTGGAACTGTTTGAGGGCAGAGGGAGAGTGTGTTTCCTGGAAGGGGGGCCGAACCTAGCCCCCTTAAGGGGTATGTATGTATGTATGTATGTGTGTACACGGGGAAAGGAAAGGGGGAGTGAATAGAGGATCCCCCCCCCCAGTATCCTTGCGGCTCCTTCTCAAGTGCTCACCCCGCATCCCGCACAAAAGATAAGGGTTTCGTTTGAGGGAAGGATGGGCAGGGTTAGCAGGTACCAAAATTAGCGCGGGCCCTTAACAGATCATCCGATACCGATATTTCCACTCGTGCCCATCCCTATCGAGATGGGCAAACGCAAAGAATATCAATATTCCCGATAGGCCTAGGAAAAGGGATCTCCTCTCAAATATTCTCCTATTCTACGTGGCTCTATAAAAAAACAACCTTCGTTTTCCTAACACTCGTGCATTGCTCCATACACGCTCTCATGAATTTAAAGACTCCTAACGTTCCACCCGTGGAAAATGGGCCGGTGAAGAGCTAGGTATCGGATGTATCTTCGTACGGGACAGACACGTGGACCCTAAGAAAGCACGGCGAAAATAGACTGCAGGCGTTCGAGACGTGGGCTAGAAAGAGGCTGGAGAAGGTGCGGTGGAGGGAAAGGAAGACAAACGAGGACGTGCACGGTATGGTGGGTGGGGAAAGGAAACTTCTGGATGAGATTATGAGGAGTAGGCAGGGTAGGTGATTGGAGGAAGTGGGTAATTAGGGGCGACGGGTAGCTCAATACAATGACAGAGGGAGGGATGTTGGTCAAGCGGGGAAGAGGAAGAAGGAGAATAAGTTTTATGGACGGGATGAAGAAGGGAAGAACGTACGCATAAGTGGACAATGAAACATTACATGTAGGTAATTGTGGCCCCCTACATTTAAATTCTAGAATATTTTTACTGAATACCACTAAATTCACAGTATCCACTAAGAGCTATCCTTACCTATTAATATTTTAGTAATGATAAAATATATTTCTCCTCTTCAGTATCGTCTACCATGTTCACCAACGAATTTCGCGGTCTCCCTCTCCCTCCTCTCGCGCCGTTCGTTCGAAATGTCATATATACATATCCTCGGATGAATAAGTCAAAGAGAGATGCTACTTCGCTCTGGTTAGGCCACACCTCGAATACGCCGCGAGCATTTGGGACCCTGGTCAAATAGATTTAACCAAAAACATTAATAAAATACAAAGGAAAGCAACGCGCTTCGTTAAAAACTGCAACGAGCGTACATATAGTGTCTCACAACTTCTAGGCGGATTAAGGTGGGAGCCCCTAGAGACTCGGAGGCTGCACGCTAGGCTTAGGCTGCTTGAGATATTAAGAACTGGTGTGTTTCAGAGCGACACAGAGAATATTACCACGACTCCTCACTGCATCTCTAGGTCTGACAGATGCAATAAAATAAGAGAGATACATTGCCGAACACATAGGTACGAAAACTCGTTCTTTCCGCGAACAATAAGCGACCGCAATAAAAATTGAGATGCACTAAATACACTCCACTATAATATATGTCACCATTTCATCTCCAAAAAACGTACACCTTTACACGTCTGGTGACCTAACACCCCCTGCCACACGCCCTTATATCGGGTCACAGGGTATTATGTAGATGTAGATCTGTAAAGTCACTCCGCTTTACCCACTCTCTCAACATGGTCAAACTGAGAAGGTACACTTCTTTCAGGAATTTTCATTACAGCGGCATCTAACTCAAATTCATTCTTAATCTATTCATTCCAAACTCTATCCATTACAACTTCAGACTTCTCATGCATTCAATGTTACTTCACGATTTTCCTACGAAGCCGACACGATGCCGCTTTAATGAAAGTATCTAGTTAACGTAAATATTAAATACCAACAATGTATTTTCATCGGGCAAAGAAATAATTTGTCAGTCATGTGAATGGGAGCGATTACATACAAGCAGTAAAAATTTAATTACTTAACTCGCGCCTAAAAATAATCAAGCAACTTAATGATACGAGTCGGGATATCCAAATATGTGGACAGGTCATGGCGAGTCACATTCCACGTCAAGCGGTCTAATTTTTGAAAAGTGCCCTGCTCTACTATCTCAGATTTTTACGAAAATTTGTATTTTTTTGTGCAGTTCCACATGTCTCAAGAGAGATTGTGCGCTTTATTAGGTGCACGGGCCGATTAGCTTAGGAAATTGATATCCTGCTGTGTCACGACCTCGCGACAGACGACAGTAAAATCGTGGCAACTTTGAGATATTATATATTTCCAGATATTTCATTTGAAAACAAATAATACTTGACTTTCTGGTACAACTCTTGATGCTTTACTTATTTTTAGCAGTTGTAATGCTAAAATAAGCCCACTAAGAAGTCTAAGAAAACTTTGAGAAGTTACAAATTTCTTGTTGAGAAGCGCCATCAGCCCAAAGGACGACGGAAAAGATAGCCGTTGAATCGTTGGCAGCAGAAACTTTCCTGTTCCGATGGAAATCCCCCAAATACGTCGCCAGAATCATTCGTCGGGAAAGCACCAAGTTTTCGATTCAACCTGAGGATTAGAGTTAGTAATAAACAAAATATTTAGAGGAACCTACATAGTTGGTGCTCACTTCTCTCCAACATATATGCACTGATTTAAACACGGGAGCTTTGAGGGAAGTTAAATTGATACCGCCTTCCATTAAGCTAAAAAATAAAACTGAGTATGGGGGGGGGAGCAGTTTAATATAAAGCAGTACATTTAGGAAGCTCTTTATATGAAGTAATTTTAAACGGAGGCGACAGCATCATTCAAACTTGGACAGCAACACCAGCGAAAATGAATGGATTTCGCTCCCTGGGAATCAGAACACCAGCGATGGAGGACACGATATGGACATAGTGAGCAGCATAGACAACAAGCAAAGAAGGTATTCTAGCAGAAGGCGAGTCTGCTGACAGATGGTATTACAATCCCGGAAATAAGGAAGCAATTTATCATAATATGCGTTCGAAGCATATTTAATGGTAATGAAGCCCGACCAGTGATAGATGCAGAACGGAGGAGCTTGGGAGCCGTGGAGATATGGCGTCAACTAAGAATTCTGAAAACGCAATAGACAGAGAGAGAATCACTTGAGTAAAGATCTTATTAGGGGCTGCAGAAACAATCCTAATTTAATTTGAGAGTAGGAGATTTGCATGCCAGGATCGTGGAGGGATCCTAATTCTTCAGAACCAGGTTGTTTTGGTAGGAATACAATATTTATTAACCAGCAAAATTGTCTAGTTTGCTGGTTTATAAGTGTGCGGCCTTGTGAAATTTAATTGCTATTTGTCATTATT
Organism: Ceriagrion tenellum; assembly: GCA_963169105.1. Classification (NCBI taxonomy): domain Eukaryota; kingdom Metazoa; phylum Arthropoda; class Insecta; order Odonata; family Coenagrionidae; genus Ceriagrion; species Ceriagrion tenellum. The sequence continues at coordinate 4,030,599 of OY720644.1, forward strand.
TTTACCTCAGAAAACGATTTGAACAATTCAGTTAAAACTATAGCAAATCCACATTATTTCTGAAACAATGTACTTGGGCTCAAATTTTCTTGCAGCTCACTAATTACCAACCAATTAATTTAATCTTCAATGTTTCATTAATGCTTTATTGAACCATTTGATGTGGAACTGCCATGTTATGGTGATTTTTTTCCCAGTGACTTAACTTTGTCTTAATGTCCTTTTTATCCAGGAAGCTGTCCAGCAAAGTAATACTTAATCTTCATACTCAAAACTGTGCGTTTAAATTTTATATTTGTAAATTATTTGAGCATTTAAGTTAAAACTGGTGTGTTCTCTTGATATACTGAAATTATTCAATTGTAATTATTACTTTATAAATATCGACCTGTAAGCAGTGCTGTTATAATAGACGAAGTATAGTGTGATTATTCAGACGATGACGTCAAAAATTAATATTTTTTTTCGATAAGCAGGACAGAGCGAGTAACATTAAATATTAAAAGCAAGATGATCTCATAAACACATCCACACACCCTCATTTCGTCACACATTACAAGACGAGAAAAACGTCTCCCGTGATACTTTTATGACTCAAAAAACACTCAAACATCTACATGCACAGCCATCTTGTCCACGAACATAAACGGAAAAATCCATATCCAAGAGCGAGGAATGAGGACGCTTTCGGTCCAATTACTCACCGCGGGTGCAAATCACTTCTCGGTATTAATATAATGCGGCGTGAGAAAACATTTGACAAGCGACGCGAGATGTGGAACGTTATGGAGTCCTATGCGAAAACGTGCTAATATTTTTCGTCAGAAATGCATAGTCATCGATTTCTGCGATGTGACGGTAACATGAATCCGTCATTACCTCATTGATCAATTTAAAGTTGTTTGAGATAGGTAAATTAAAACAACTGAACTAAAAATACAAGTATTTCCAAAGATTTCAAAAACTCGGAGCATTCCACATTGAGTCGCTATAATTGCCTCTTCTGAAGCTTCGTTTCCTGTGAAAATCTCTAATGTGCGACCGGATGGGGGATGATACGAAATAGCAGCGGGGAATACACATGACACCCATGAATATCACTCTGCGCAACACAACAACAAAGTCTCATAATATTACCACGTAATTTCCAGATGGATGTTTTTTTTAATTTAAAAGGTGGCCAACGACAGTGGTGATACTAAAATCCCTTCCCGCAATATGCATTCCCTGACATTGCCATTGCATCCAGATGTCAGGTTTAAAATCCATCCCCCAACCTTCCCATTGGCACTAAAGGGAATGAACATTTAATCGTAGTATGTGGCGCAGTAATGTCAAACAGTGAAAGAAGAATCAAAAAAGTGTTCGTCCATAAATATCCAACGCATTGAAATATAGGAACACCAATAAAGAAATGTCTTCAAATGATTTAAAAACCCTGCAGTCCGTTCAAGGGTGTTAAGGGAGAAAAATTTAGTTCTCGGAAAAAGGCAACGGTGGGGTAGTAATGGACTGGGCTGAACAGAACGATCGAAGGCTTTCGCGGCGCAAACTGACATTGAAGGTTGTACAGGTTTACCTCGCAGACCATCTCGCCATCTCTGGCGACGTTTGGATGCAAAGAGTCGTCCATCGTCATCAGGACATACCGTGCAATGCAACTGGAATCGGTTGTCAAGTGATTTACATCTACACACGATCCTGCGAGCCGCCGCATGGACGTGTGGCAGGGAATGTTAGGACACCAGCCGTGTAAAGATGTAATGGATAAGGTTTTGGGAGGAGAAATGGTGGCGCGTATTATGGGAGTGTATTTAGTGGAGCTCAGTTTTTATTACAGTCACGTATTGTGCGGACAGAGAACGAATTATCATACCTATCTGTTCGCCAAAGTATAATCACCCTGTATAATCACGCTCACAGTCTAGAGCCGGCAACATAGCATGTTTTTGCTTAGTGGCGCCATTCTGTTGTTGTGCTTTGCCCGCTACAGTCTGAGTTGTGCTTCGCTTGCTAGTGAGAAGAGATTTTTGTCTTTATAAGTGTTCTATACGTGAGTGATATCCTGTGTTCATCTTTGTATTGAACTTATACATATCAATATGCCACGCGGTGACTGCGAGAACAATCCAGATACATTCTGCTATGTGTGTGGAAGTTTCGTGCCGATGAGGCAGCGGCGCAAAATAACAGAGTTCGTGAGAAAGGCCTACTACGTCCACTTTGGCATCAAACTGGGAGACCAAGACAAGCCGTGGGCACCAGATACGGCATGTAGGATCTGTATAGAACAGTTACGACAGTGGGTGAACGGTTAGCGAACGGCGTTGCAATTCGGAATTCCAATGGTGTGGCGAGAATCTGAAGACCACAGTACTCACTGCTACTTATGCTCGAATATGAAGGGAAGGGACGAAGTGAATATGAAGGGATTTAACAGCAGGAACAAAAGTAACATTGTGTTTTCAAGTAATATTTCATCCGCAATTCAACCCGTTCCTCATTGCCCTGATATACCAGTAACCACAGCGTCCGAAACATTTACAGGATTGTCCCTCTTCTGACTTTGATGCAAAAATGGCCGGCCCTACATCTTACTCGCCTAAAGGTGTTGAAAAAGAACCGAAACTTCTCAAGCAAAGTGCATGAAATGAGTTTTGTTCGAGAACTTGGTCTTACAAAGGAATCTGCCGAGGTACTCGGGGTCTAGACTTCGTGAAAGGAACATATTAGCACCAGGGACGCCGTATTATTGGTACAGACACCGTGAACAAGAATTTACACCTTTTCAGAAGAGGAGGTTCTTTTCAGAAGAGGAGGTTCACTGCAACAACATTTCGGAGGTTGTGCTGAAACTAGGAGTACCACGGTATGATCCTATCCAATGAAGACTTTTTATCGATGCCTTCAAGCGTAGTTTGAAGTTCATCCTTCTTCACAATGAAAACAAACTTGCATCCGCTCCCGTGACTTATTCAGTTACTATGCGAGAAACATACGGAAATCTTGAGATGATGTTGTGTAAACTGAATTACCAGGAAAACAAGTGGCAAGTGAGTGGTGATTTGAAAGTGATAGATATTCTGTTAGGTTTACGAACAGGTTACACAGAGCACCCCAGCATTCGGTGCCAGTGGGACAGTCGAGCAAGGTTACATCACTGGACCCAAAAAGAATGGACACGTAGACAGTGGATTGTAGGCTCAAAAAATATAAAACAAAAAATATAAAACAACACCTGTTGACAAGTCCGACATACTCAGGGTGTCCGGCGAATCTCGATATATTTTTTCCCTGAGTTTTCCAGGTAAATATTTTGTTTTTCTAGTCTTATTCCATTTTGTTTCCGACGACTTTTGATTGAAATTCATATCAAATCTGCATACTGTAATGGTCCCGGCCACCCGGATTTGGGCGAGAGAACGTGTACATAAAAAAACAGCCACGCACTCCCTCCTGAGTGAGACACGCGTGGCAAACCTGCATCACCTTTTAGATTACGGAGGCCTCCAAAGCGAGGCCTTTGCGAGGGGTCCCCTACCGCGTAAATTACTCGTTCCCTAGCATTACAGCTGGGGCTGGGTGGAGTCAGGTTATATGGCGCATTGCCAGAAGGAAATCCCCTCGTACCGGCTGTAGAGCAGAAATAAAACCCGTTATAACACCAAATCTCATTCACTCAACACGTTATTATTTCTAGATGAAAAGAATACAATTCTTACATTATATTTGACACCATAGTCAAACACAAATAACACTGCACTAGTGAAATGGTGAAAGGATGAAGACAATGATGGGATGGATGATATGTACTTGAATTTATTAAGTAAAATTAGAAAAAGAAATGCTTTAGGCCCACAGGTAGGGTAGATACTACAAGGAAATATACTTTTGAAATAATTGTTGTGTCTGTCAAAGCAAGTCTGTGTTCAAAATGAGCTGAAGATGTCTATGTTATACAGTCTTATCAAGTTAATATTGTGTATTCAATGTACTTAATATAGTCTTTTGAATGAATGAACTTCCGCATCACTTCCTGTGGCAACTTTCTCTGCATTTTCTAGGAGTTTAGTTTTTTTTGTTACGAGTTCTTGAACCTTTACCAGTACCTCTTTCTTTTTCTTTTCCTCTATGGCCTTGTTCGCTCCTTTTTTCCGCTCTGGCTTCACTATACTTAGCATAAGAATTCCTAAAACAGTGAATTAACTGCTTAGAGATATTGATCGATCTAAACCCCTCCCCCCCTCGCCACCTTGATCGCATCGTGAACCGTACGAAGGGCAACCAGAGAGACTTCGGTTAAATTTTCAACTAGATGGGAGGAGTTATCAGAAAAACTTCTCTCAAGACTGGCGTTGCCATGGAATAGAATACATACGAGCCGTATAAACCTCGTAAAATTATCAAATTCACTTCTATCTCCCATGGCATTCATCCAAAATTTGTCAATACGATCGCGATCTCAATCAAACTCTCTTACCATGTCTCTCACTGACCGAATTTCCAACAGGTTTTTGAATTCTCTGATTACCCAAAAAATTCGTTCATCGTTATCTTCCTTCTGTTACCTCCCCTTCCTGTGCCACAAAAAATATAGTATATATCCTTATTTGTAAATTATCTACAGCTTTTTACATTGGTCTCGGTAGTACCCCCCTCAATATTAGAATTAATAATCACCGTGCTTCTTGCAATCCCTCTTCAACCAACTTCTCTTTCTCTGTCCCCACACATGCTGCCTCCCACAATGTAAAATTTGATGACTGCTACAATGTAGCCATTCTGGCATTCCTCCCGCCCACAGCCACTATAATCAGTCTGAAGACATTAGAACAATGTTGCATCCGAATTTTTAACGCCCTCTGTCCACCTGGCCTCAACCGTTCCCATTAATTTTTTCCCCCACATTTCGCTACATTGTTTCCTTCTCCCGAATAGGTCTTTGGCTCCTTCCCTCCCCGCCCTTCCCCACCCCTCCTACCTGCTCCTTCCCCTCACCGCCCCTCCTATACGATTCTTCCTCCTTAATCCTCATTCTATCACTGATAAAGGTGCGGGCGACCCAACGAAAATTTTAAACTCGTGAGTTTCCTTTTTATATGTTTTATGTTTAGTGTCACCCTGTGACGAAGTTTTATATTATATATATATATATATATATATATATATATATATATATATATATATATATATATATATATATATATGGGTCATTCCACCACAATTCGACCAGGTGATTGCCCTTGGGGTAACCGATTTCGACCAAATTTGGCAAATCGTCTTCATTTGACTACAAAATGAAAATCCCAAAGCCATTTTGTAATCCATGCAACGGTTTACGAGATATTGCAATGTTGTAAAACAAGAATTTTACAAAAGCGTCGTTTCATTTGACGGCATATCTCCGGAAACAAGGAAGATAAAAATGCATGCAATGACTTATTTTAAAAGTATAAAATTGTAAAAAAAATAAAAAAGTAATAAAATATATATAGATATATATATATATATATATATATATATATATATATATATATATATATATATATAATATAATATATATTTTATATTTATTATATTATTATATATTTATATAATATAATATATTATATAATATTGAGTGAACGATTATATTATAATATAATAATATAATAATATATTATATATTATTATATTATTATATAATATATAATATAATAATTATAATATAATATAATCGTTCACTCATTCACTCAGACCGCACAGCGGCAAATATACTCATATAAATGTTTATACAGAAAGGTAGAAAGAAAGTGGATAGGAACACGTAAAATTTACAAAGACAATGGTGGGGTGAAGATGAAATGATGGCAGATTCCAAGCAGAAAAAATTCGACTGGACCGGGAATCGAACCACGGACCTTTGGATTTCGCGTCCAATGCTCAGACCACCAAGCTACCCAGTCTACTAAGAAACTGCTGGAATCGGCGGGGGGTTTATATGAACAAACACTCCCCAGGGCATGACCCACGAGAGCGGCCAATAAGAGGCGCGCGGGCTGCTTATCACCCACCGGCAGAGAAGGAATGACATACACAGAAGGCGAAATGAAAGAATAACTCAAGCACACAGACAGTGGTGAAAGATATAGAACAGGCGTTTCGGGGTACGCTAACCCAAGTAGGAAATGACCCGTTCAGGGCATACAATCGTTCACTCATTCACTCAGACCGCACAGCGGCAAATATACTCATATAAATGTTTATACAGAAAGGTAGAAAGAAAGTGGATAGGAACACGTAAAATTTACAAAGACAATGGTGGTGTGAAGATGAAATGATGGCCGATTCCAAGCAGAAAAAATTCGACTGGACCGGGAATCGAACCACGGACCTTTGGATTTCGCGTCCAATGCTCAGACCACCAAGCTACCCAGTCTACTAAGAAACTGCTGGAATCGGCGGAAATCTATATATATATATATATATATATATATAGATTTTTATTTTATTTATATTTGTTGCTATATTATACATAAAAACGTCTCCCGTGATACTTTTATGACTCAAAAAACACTCAAACATCTACATGCACAGCCATCTTGTCCACGAACATAAACGGAAAAATCCATATCCAAGAGCGAGGAATGAGGACGTATATATATTTATATATATTTGTTGCTAGCTTATATATATATATATATATATATATATATATATATATATATATATATATATATATATATATATATATATAAGCTAGCAACAAGGCGTTGAGGTTGGGGATGGATAGATAGGTATATCAGTGGACACTCACAGAAAGGCGATCCATGGCGACACATGGCGGTTGTGATTTTCTCCCGCTGAGGAAGGGTTCTCACCCGAAAGCTTCCGAGAGCAGTGGACACCGGTGTCGCCATGGATCGCCTTTCTGTGAGTGTCCACTGATATACCTATCTATCCATCCCCAACCTCAACGCCTTGTTGCTAGCTTATATTTCTAAATTTATTTCCCTTTTCTGTAATAATTATATATATATACATACATATATACATATATATATATATATATATATATATATATATATATATATATATATATATATATATATATATATATATGTATAACATATCAAGGATTTCTCTGTATACAACATTTTATTGAAGCTGGCGGAATCGTTATGATGCAGTTTACCTTGTGTAACGTAAATTTTGAAACATTCTTCAGCCATGCGTCGGTAAGTGGAGAACCTATGAGGGAGCTCGCCCGCCAACTTTTGGCGCATACCTCAATCACTATGCCAAGCAACTGAAACACAGTCACGAACGCGTAGCCTATTATATAATGAGACGCTCAATGAAAACCACCGCCCTTCAGGTAGTCCGAGTGAAATATCATTTTACTTAGAAATCAATGATTTTGGTCTCATTAAAAAAAAATATATCACCCTTCCATTGGCATAAAAAATTCAACCCCTTACCTCATTACTTTTCGATATATTTGCCAGAAAATACAAACAGACCTTTTATATGGGAAATGGTAAATATATGCACTCCAGAGAGACCTTATATTAAAAATGAGGCATTCCCTACCTTCAGATCTCGTCAAAAAATTCAAAGGTGTGTAGTTTGTGTGTTTTCTCAACTGATTTTGAAAATTAATCATATTTTCACCGCAGTAAATCCCTCGGAATCATAATAAACATTCCGTTTTGATGGAGTTTCAAACGTACCACGCGAAAAAAATTAGTCAAGTTAAAGACTTAGATATGTTCATTTGATTACTTACCAATTCAGTCATATAAAAATATTTGATTTAACCATTAATAATGCAATATTTAATTCGTGTGTCCTACAGCTGGCGAAATTAAAACGTATAATTCGAATATGGTCTCTATTATGACAACGGAACTATCTCTCTCGGACTACCTTAAATATCTTTTCTCACGCCCCCCTCTTCCTCCTCAATTCGCAGCAAACAGACCTCCTGCTCCCGTCCATGAGCCTTCCATTCTCTTCTTTCGAGTATAAATCTCGCTCGTTCATCACCACGGGAAATAAAAATTCTCGCCGAGTAACGCTGTATGCTCACCTCAAGCAGAGAGCATCAGATACCCCGAGATACCCTCTCCCTCCCCCCCATCATCCCCTGCCATACATCTTTCTCTCTCTCCCTCCTCCAATGAGGGCGAAGGGCCCCGCCTGCCTTTCTTCATTAGCCCAGTCTCCTTCTCCACCTCACGTCACAGCTCCCCATCTTTAAGAGGATTAAGAACCCCAACCCCCTCCATCGGGACGTCGATCTAAAATGCTACGTAAAACGCCATAATAATTCATCGCCTTGAAAACACGTCGTCGTGAAGAGGAGAAGGGGGGGGGCGGGGGGTTGGAATTGGGAGGTGGGGGAAGAAGAGAGGGAAAGAGGAACAGAAGGAAGGCTTTCTCGCCAAGGGACATGCTTTAGATCACTCCAAAGCTTTCGAGGGAAGGAAGAGGAAAAAATGGGAAATAAATTTCCCTCATCCCACGACGCGGGGCAGAATTATTCCGCTCATTAAGCCTATTCAATGAGATTATTGGAAAACGACCGACATCTGCAGATTCCCTCGACATAAGTTCCCTCCCGCGATTCCAAATGACTACCCGAAACAATATCGTCGATTTCCTCGAAAAGGGGTTACACGCATTGGCGATTTGAATCGGCACAAAGATCCGATTCCTCCGCTGCTCGCCATCGCTCGGTGTAACGCCGAGGGAGAAAATCAAGCATTAGGCTTCGAACGACATATTTTTTTAATATCGTAGATGGCTTCATCCACGAAAGTGGGAAATGGAAATGTTTCCCCTACGCCTCGCGGCGGTGCCACGAAGACATCAATGGCGACCTCTTTCCGTGAAATATTCGCCTTTATGCAGAGAGCACTTACCAATAAATCAACGAGGTTCGAGAATTGCTCCGACACCGACCGACAATGATGTCCATCAAAGGGGTCGATCTTGTACAAGATCGATTGCAGCTGTGGTAAGGCCAACATCGGACAGACAGGGAGAGCTGTAAAGTGCCGACTGCAGGAACACGGGCGGGCGATGCGGAATAAGCAGTTCCACCTCTCCGCCCTGGCGGAGCACATTCATTCCGAACAGGGACACTCCCTGTCAAATTGGAGAAGGCCTCCCTGGTCGCCAGAGAGTCTCGATACTTCCCGAGAACCATTCGGGAGGCTACCGACATTTCGAAAAATGCAGCCTACTACAACAGAGCCTCGCGGAAGCCTTCGTACCAAGCTTTTTCTGGCCGATTCAACCACTAATATTAGCTGAGTCCATCGATGGATATCTCACTCCTGAGCTCAAATATGCCGACAGCAACCTGCTGATTATTCGTCGCTTTCGTCTCAGTCTGTCTCGATTACATGTTGAGCCCAATTCCTTTCTCCTAACCGTAGACACGTTACATACATACCAATCACGCCGTTTCCTTCCGGGGTAGGCAGAGTCACAAAGTTTCAATCATAAATACCTATTTGTACACCTAACTCTACTTCAAAAATTTCCTCCATACTGACCTATCCTTGCAAACCTCTTTTGCTTCATTTACCCCAATACACTGCTTCATACACGCCCTCCTGTTTTTACGACTCCTAATATTCCTCCTCCTAAGAATTTCCTCAACCACAACTTTCTCGGCCTACCTCTACCTCTCACACCATTCATTTCACTCTCATATATGATTCGTTATTCCACTCTCATCCATTTTCTCAGCATGGTCAAACCAACGAAGCACACCCCTTTCATACACGTCCATTACTGGAGTATCTAACCCACATTCATTTATTACCCACTTATTCCTGACCCTATCCATTCTACTTTTTCCACAAACACTCCTCAGATAACTCATACCCACGGCGTTTAGTCTACTCTTATGTCTATCCTGACATACCCATGTTTCTCTACAATTCAACAATGTGGGGAGAAGTACACTTTTATACACGGCAATTTTCATTTCAGAGAAACGTTAGACTTAAAAAAAAAGAAACGCAGGTCCATCGGTGGGTCGATTGCCATAGCTTTGGTTCATTTATCACAACAGTTTGTGAAAACACACGAGCATTAGACAGAACTTTGAATGCAAAATGGGATGAGAAAATGACGAAGGTCGGCGCATCGTCGTTGGCACGGAATGCGACAGATACGCTGCGATAACTGTTTCCTCCCAGCCGGTATTTTCGGTAGTTTCAAAATTCAACCTGTCACGCGCTTAACGTTTCTCATTTGTATTGATCTTCATCTCCGGTGAAACTGGCTTCAGTTTAAAGTACGGATGTAGATACCGTCTTCACTAAAATGTATGCCTGAAGAAAAGGTGCGTTTAAATAAATCTGTAGTGTGGACAGGGCACAAGAGTATACATAAGAGAAGCTTACATTACAACGAGACATATCAATCCTCGTCGGAGATAGGGATAGGAGAATCATGTCGTAGGGGTAGGAAGGCGTGCGTACGGGAAGACATCAAGGAAATCGACCCCCTTTTGGGCGTGGTATCTTTTGGCCAGCACGTCAGGGGATGGCCGAAAATAGTTGCTTTGCGGCTGTAAACTTAATGAATCTCTTAAACACCATTAAACTCGGGCACGTAACTAACACAGAATTAAGATATACATGTACTTAATATGTTGATATTATGACACCAAAGGCTACATGAAAGAGAGACCTTAAATGTCTTGGAACCTTGGATTTACTAGCAATGGATGGAAGAATTGGATCTAATATATACAGCAAATTGCAAAAAAAAGTTACTTTCAAAATGATTAAATGGTCAGTAGGAGGTGGAAATAACAAAAACTATCAGATCATTTACTTTAGTGGATCAGCAACTCTGCTTCACTGATTGGAAGTATACAATAGGCAAGCAATAGCAGACCAGATGACGAAATCAGCAGAACTAAGAGCTTAATACACCAAATAGTACCATATAGATACACTTTCACACTCAATTGTCTATCAAGAGGGATGATAAAGAAATGGTCGAAAATAATTGCTTTTCGGCCATTTCTTTAAGAAAGTAAACCAACTGGTAATACATGCGTGAGAAATTGTAGTACTTGAACACCGCCAACACTAATTACATTCGGACATATTTTTTTGATAAATATGCCTCACCCATGAGTGTTGATGGCATTTTCAATCAAATAAACACGTTGATTCAAATTAATGGTTAGCTATGGATATGAAATGCGTGATAATTATAGTCGCAGTTCGCAGAATGGCGTGTTTATTTGATAGAACATGTAAAGCAGTGACGTAGACAGGGTTTCGTTTCAGGGGGGCAGGAACAAAGTTGTGTGCAAAGAAATTTGAGATTTTAATTGCGCCGACAGTGTAACCGTCATTCCTTTTCGATTTTTGCTACGCATACTTCTTATTTGACGCAATACTCACGGTTTTTCGTGCCTATGTATTACCACAGAGTAAGTATATATAGAGTGGCAAAGCAATGCTAAAAATGGGCATGAATTTTTGAGAGCTTTGGGAAGAATTTCTCAGGTGCCACCACCTTAGGGAAGGAAGAATTTTGGCTTATGGAGAAGGCCACTTGGAGGCGCTAGTGGTACTCGGTGATTTTGAAGCAACATACAGAAGAGTGGATTTGCCATGGCTGTTGTGTGCTTTTAATCGAGCATCATGTTTTGTCGTTGCTATGATACATCGGTAAACAGTTGACTCCGTGTTTGGTAATCGCGTGTCTTATCATATTGACGTGAATTCGATTCATTATAGACGATTCTCATTAATGCACCTTAAAATAAATGTTTTATTTGGTCTCGAAGACTCAGTGAGATTGGTTTCCGTTGCTATGGGACGATTAGTAAATATCCTATCCCATCCACATCTGGTGAAGTGATTCTGCATATATTTTATTTGAATTTTTCTTATTTGCATTTTTTATTCAATTAATTTGCATTTGTTCCATTGTTGTGTTATTTTCCTGGATTTTGGTTCCCAAGGAAAAATCAATAAAAACATTCACCAAAAAGGCTAACAACATATTTTCGTGTTCTAGAGAACAATTTAATCGTGTGGTTGGAATAAGCCTATCCCATCCACATTAAGCACCCAGGCATTGAAGTCATCATAAGAACATCACGTGAGTTATGCGACTCGAAATGAAGTGGCAGTGTGCCAAAGCTCAATTGTTATGGCTTGTCACGCAACTTCGATACACCTGTGCCATCTATCGGCCAAAGTATTATTTAATAACTCATATCCGAATCTCCCTATCTCTTTGTCACTCCATATACGCGTACTTACTCAATGGTTTTACACACTTTTAATTAAAACTTTAAACATCCCAGTGTCTGATAAAGACGATACCAGTTCGTAAATTATCGATCGATCCCTCCGCTGAATAATTCGTACCTACGCCGCTGATCCTAGGTTTCCATGAGATGACGGCGCGAAAAGAAAGGGGAAAGGCAGGTTGGCGGTGGCATGACACGCGAAAAGGGTCGCACGATGAAGGGGTGAATTTCCAAAGAGGATGAATGGCAGGGGTTGCGAGAGGGAAGCAGGCGGACAAGTAGACAGGCGGAAAAGATAAAGTGATGAACGGCTTTATTAGAGAACATAACAGAAATCGCTCCTCCCCACCCCCCTCCCTACCCTCTCCTACCGCCACGCCCCCTACCCTCTTTCCTCCGCAAAATTTTTCCCTCCTTTTCCAAACCTAGAAGGAATAATTAAAACAATTAACGGGCGCAATAAATTACTGGGATATTGACGGCCCCCATGATGAAAAATTCACGTCGTCCTTCGGAAGACTGCTTCGGCTCAAAGTCGAGACATAAAAGCGAACCCTCGAGAAGCAAAGGATCGATCGATCGAATCGGAAATTAAAAGTTGGAAAGTGGCCAGGGGGGATGGGCGTTTTTTTCTCTTTGTCAGCACGCGAAAATAAAAAAATTAAACTCCAGAGAAGGAGTTCCAGGTCAATAACCCACGGAAGAAAACACCCCCGGCTAAAGGATGGCGAAGCATGGAAAGTTCCGATTAACCATGGTTAAGGTAGTCCGAGCGAGGTAGTTCCCTAATCATAATCGAGACCATATTCGATATAGATTAGATTTTATTTGTTCCAGATACATTACATGAAATGCATTGAACACGTCATAATTCAACAAGTATATAAAAAAACATATTTACACAGAAAGACTCATATAAATAAATCCTCCACTTTGTACAGACATTTCTCGAGGAGAAAGTTGTGTAGGAGTCTTTTGAAGGCATTCAAAGTTGTCACTTTTTTAATATGGCATGGGATTACATTATATAATTTTATCCCCATGACTTTGGGACCCCGGGCGCACAATTTAAAATTCTGTAGCATTATATGCAAGTCCTCAGATCTTCTGGTGTAGTGGTTATGAAAGTTATTATTTTTAGCAAATAGAAACATGTTAGATCTTACATATAGCACAACATAATAAACATAAATGGACGGCACAGTGAGCAGAGCCAGTTTTTTAAACAATGGCCGATATATACGTTTTAGTTTCACCTACTGTGAGACACACGAATTAAATATTGCATTATTAATCGTGCAATAATATAGTTTTATATGACAGAAATTGTTAGTAATTAAATGAAAATATCTAAATAAGTCTTTAACTTGACTCATTTTTTTTCGCGCGGTGCGTTTTAAAATTCCTTCCAAACGGAAGGTTTTTTGCGATACCCAAGAACCTACTGCGGTAATAATAAGATTAATTTTCATAAATAGTTGAGAAAACGCACAAACTACACACTGCTGATTTTTTTACGAGATCTAAGTGTAGGGAATGCCTCATTTTTAATATATTCCCCATGTAAAATTTCCCATGTAAAAGGGCTGGTATTTTTTGGCAAATATCTCGATAAGTAATGTGGTAATGAGTTGAATTTTTAATGTCAAAGGAAGGGTGATATATTTTTCATTAAAATGAGACCAAATTCATTGATTTCTAAGTAAAATGATTTTTCACTCGGACTACTTTAAGCTATGAAAAACAAGGCGAACATTCAGAACAAAAGACGTTTCCCGAGGTAGTTTATTTTCGCAATTTCGAGTCTAGTCGTCTGAGAGATCACATTGTAGATTATTTTTCTCCGAATCAATTTTATTCAACCTATTATTATACTTTTATCCAACCTCACCAACTAATATGAAAACCTGAATTGGTTTAACTTTTCATCACTATGCCAAATAGATTTATAATGTAACCCTAATGATACATCAATAGACATGCAAAACGTTAGCAATAGAGAAATGAAGTAATTTAGGCCGGTATTCATTGTCCTCAGTAATCACAGATTCGTTTCAATCTATGATTATATCTCTAATTAATTACTGTTTCTTATTCATAGTCGCCGAAGAATCAGTGATTCGTCAATCGATGATTCTTGAATCAGAGATTCATCAATCTTTGATTATTATGTATTCATAGTCGTCAAAAAATCATTGTTTATAGTTCTAGTATTCATAGTCAAGCAAACTGTAATTATTTGGCCAAATAATAATTGATTCGTGAATTAAGCTCTCGACCGTAATTAATTAGAGTTTTTCTTTGTTGGACGTCGGTAGTTCTGTAATTGTTTACGACATATTCGTGTCTTTACGTTCCAAAGTTACAATTTTATACGGTGCTTAAGGCATAGAATACTCTATATAAACGTCTTGAATTGATTAGGATCATTGATTACCTTGAATTGATTGGGATTTCCGTGCAATGGAAATTCATTCGGATATATTGGCGTATGTGATTGCCGATGACGATGTACCAGCGTATCACTAAAGGCTACAAAAGACACACAATAGGGATCCAACAAATCCACTGATTTATTACTCACAAGGGGAGACTACGTACCCTGACTCGCCGATTTGAATGCCGTATTTTCTATGTCGTGCACGAGGTCAAAGGCTAGTTCGCCTTGGACTTCGTCAAACGTATCCTAGTTGTACTGTAATTAATCAGTTTATAATCATAAATATCCGCCCTTAGTAGAAAAAAGCTGGGAAAACGTACTCTCGCTAGGTTGTTCCGGAGCCCCACATCACCCGTCTCAATCACCCTCAAAGCGATTTTGCTTATAACTATTATTATCGCCCACGTTGGAGTATGAATGTTCGGTGTAGTGGTTAGCGCCGCGTATTTGTAAGTGGAGGTCAGTCGGTTCGAGACTGCCGACGGCTGTTTTTTTTCCATCTCTATATTCACGACCTGAGAGAAATTTTTCCTCCGAGTTGCATGTCATATGATAGGACTTCACCTCGCCCTTTTTCTCGTGATACTTTGCACAAAATTCGTACTCCAGGGTGAATATTTGATGTCAATGACCTCACTGGGGTGTGGTGATGGACCGCTTATGATATACGTCAATCTCTGTTTAAAATCCGTTATCTTACTCCCTGTAACAATAGACATGAGTGTTGACAGACGAAGAGTTTAATAGAGGGTACCGATTCTCAAAACCCATAGTGATCGAGTATATTCTTCTTAGAACTAATGTTCATATATCGACACTTTCCGCGATGACTGACAGTTCCTCTTGTGCTACTGTGGCTCATTGCTTTGAAATTTTACGCTTAGGCATCAATATTGAATTGTTGAAATCATATTACAAATTTAAAAAAATATATCACAGCGGTTTTTAATCACGCAGTATTTTACAAAACCTACATGCTGAATTTAACATCGGCCGAAATTTCCATGAATGTTTTACTCGTAAGCCATCATCAATTGCTACTAATTACATATTTCAAAATTCTTTATCGGTAATGATCAGTTATAAATACTGCTACTGCTACTCTTCGCCTTCTTTGGTATTTTACGTACATATACAAGGATTGCTAGTTCTGTTTCGCAGCCAAAGGTGTCCAGAACGGTGAAACATATAACTAATCTTTTGGCCGTCCAAATAGTTGACGCCATCAGATCACTTGCATCTTTCTCTTACGATGTTCAGGGGACGCATAGGTGTCTCTTTGTGAGAATAGAAAAAATAGGAGACCACACTTATGTTCGGACAATTCCTGACGTTAAACAGCACATGCTACATCATCAACACTTGCCGGAATACGAGATTACTGTCTGTTGATTTTCCCTGGCAACGCCTTCATTAACGTCGAATAATCGTAAGAAATAATTCTAATGTAGGCACGGCTAATTCATTATTATCATAAAAACATTGCCAATCCATTTTTCATTTTTTTCTTTATGCAATTAATAAAACTATATACTCAACTTGAATAAAATTTAACGATACCCACAAAATGTTTTGCCTCTTCAATTTCTCATACCACTCAAAAATAAACATACATCCAATCTGTAATTCACCAATTACTGATTATCCCAAATAATTAGAGATTCAGGAATCAGTGATTCATGAATTGGAGATTGTTGTCTGTCTATGAATACATAAATCAAATAATCAATGATTGACGAATAATCGTTGATTCAGCAATAATTGATTATTTATCCCGTCTATTAATACCGGCCTTAATTTCATTCTACAGCTCCCGAGGAAAAAAAGAATAATTGTATTAAAAAATTAATGAAAAAGTACCGTCTGAATGATAAAAAGTTGAGTTACAATTGAATTGGTCGTAAAAGCATGGAGTCAACACCTGTGGAAACATTAATGGCTAATAAACCCATTGTTTCACGCCGGAACTTAAACTATTTCACTATTTATCTGCAAATATACACTCCGGCCTTAAACTTGACTCATTTGCTTAGGAAGCACCAACAAATCGAATTTTATAGCGATTCATAAAATACTACGTTGAATAATACATTTGCTCTGGAAAAACAATAAGAGCCACACAACGGATACTATCTGTGTGTGGTACACTTATCTATGTGTTAGAATTTCCTTCGCTTTTCATACCACTCCTCCGATGCGCACATGTGTGCCTTCTTATACCATATAGAGAACCATAATCACAGAACTCCCCACATATATTTATGCAAGAATGTACTGTACAATGCTACAACAAATAAACGTCCAACGCGCCACATGGAAGAACATTATGTATGTACCACGATACCGAACATCTGCTAATGTTAATTCATTCCTCTGTGATATGTGGAATCGCTTACCTGAGAGTATTAAAAAATGTAAAACCAGTAATAGATTTAAAAATGAGTATTTCAAAATGTTATTTAAGCTGTGTTCATGAATGTGTTATCTTGTGTAATATTTATATAATTTTTTTTGTTGTTTTGAATGATTTAATTTGCATTCGTATGGTAATTTTTGTAAAAAATCAAGGCATCAAGTATTGTTGTTCATCAATAACCTATAATGGAATTAATTATTTGACTCTAAAACAATGTGTTCAAAATTTGTGTTCCTAAGGGACGTAATCGTCCCGAAACAATGAAATATTATTCTATTCTATTCTTTATAGTGTGCGGATTCACTAATTTTTGACAAATATCTCGAAAAGTAGAGAAAAAAGTGACCGACACTTAAGGGATGATTGGAAATATTTTATTCATTTCCTCCGTGACTGTGTCTCCTCGCTTGAATTTTACGCGCCGCACAGATATGACTGTCTCACTCCCTCGTTGTGCGACGCAAACCCCAGTATGTAACCTGTCGAGATTGAGTCATTACCGCTGACCTAGTCAGCGCTAATCGATTATGTATTTCTTCTACACGAAGTCAGTAGTAATACAGTACGACGGAAAGGGTAATCGAAATAAGGAGAATGACGAATGTGGGATGATATTCACATGGGAACAGATGGACCCTAATGAGACCATTCAGTATTTATCATAATTAATAATTTTATGCAACAAGTATCTCCACATCGCTCGTAACTAACTGCTTCACTAGACACGAGAGGTCGCTAACCTATCTACCATTTATAGCGAGTGTGGGGTGATTTTCCAGAGAAACCTTCCTTATTCCGGAGTTGTGTTCCGGAGTGCTTCAAGTAGAGGTCTCCACCCTACCCAAGAATCGCAGCGAAATATCTTTCTCCACAGTTTAAGTCAAAGGTTCGTGAGAAACGGGTTTAAACGGCATTGGTTTACATTGACAATTTTGAAAATTTTCAAGCTATCCGCCGGGACTACTAGCCACGGAGTTCCACTTTTTACGGTGTCACCCGTCATGTGCAACACATGTGCAACACATGTGTGCATTGCGGGTGACTCCGTAAAAATCCACAGAAGGGGAAGAGGACGCCTCGGTAGCTTAACTGGCTAAAGCACTCGGCCGGAATTCGAGGGATCCGGGTTCGTATCCCGGTCAAGGCGGACGATTTTTTCTCTGTGGAAATTCGCACATTGGTTTACATGTCGTTAAATTAATTGGTTTACATGTTGTTAAACTATAAAAAATAAGGTTGGGGGTTGATTAAAATAATAACAGCGGAAAAGATTTGCCCCAATATCAGCTTAAAGCAATACAAAACTCTGAGGTGGTCGAACGTTAGAATGCATTTTACAAAGATGTGCGCCAATGGGCCTGATTAGCAGTATGTATTATACTTTTCTAAATAGGACATACAAAGAGCTTGTATGTATAACTAGGTGGACCCAGATAGCTAGCTCGTTGAATAACATGTGTCCCTCCCGAGCTCATAGCAAGATTAAGCTTTTTCAAAGTGGAGACCTTCGAGTATTTTTCACATAAAATGTATTCACTCCTTCGTGCACTCGTCACATGATCTAAATTCACTTAAGTTCGTAGTAATCCATTCCACTGCAATCAGTTCGCTGGTTATCGAAAGCATCATTTCAAGCTCGGGTATCTCGACATTTTGCATGGATAGTAATGGGTGGCCATGAGGCCAAATCCTTCATGCTGGCGAGGAACAACTCTCTCGCATTGAACCCGGCTAAGATAAAAAGAAAAATTAAAAGTATTTTGAGAGGTTAATTTTTAATAAAAGTATCACATACATTTCCCCTGTTGCTTCTGTTCCATTATACTTATAACATTTATGCTCGATCATAGTTTACACAAATTACAAATCAGGACACATTACTTAACCTAATGCAGCATTATATACAATTTTCTGACAACGTAACAGAGCTAAAATCCCAGTATTGTGCGAAGTCGATGCACCACAAACTACATGGTAGGATAAACAAACGAAATTTAACCAAAATTCAGCTTTAAGTAATGAGGTTCGTGCATTAATTTGAGAACACGCCTACCAATTATAAGGAGAATCGGATCAGAATCCCAGACGATTCAATTTTTTTTCAAGAGAAGTTTTCATCCCTTCAATTTTTAAACAAATATTCAAAATTTAAATAAAAATTCAAGAAAACACACATTTTTAATTCATCTCTAATGAAGGCAGGAGTCTGCAAATATTATTTACGCAATAAAATTGCTTGGTTATTTTCTACCAAAGCCGTGCAAAAGTTATTCATGCCGCGTAGTAAAGAGAATGTTAAGGTACTAAAAAGCAAAAAAAATATTGCATACATCAAAAACACACATTAACTAAAGTTAGGTAACTATAAGAAATCTAATTCTTTAAATTTTGAGGTACACGTCTTTATGGATGCTATATAAATAATATCGATATTTCAGAAGCCCTGAAGGTGGACAGCAAGTCGCTTTTTGAAACGTTGGCACTGATGAAGAGAGCCCATCACACCCGGAGGAACACTGGAGAAACTTTTCTACGAGAGATTAGCCGATAAAGCCTAAGATCTTTTGCAACGAAATCAAAATATTATAATTGTAAATTTAGACAGAACTTTCTGAGCCTTGAAGAAGTATCAATACATATGAAAAACGTTGGCTAAAGAGGAAAGACATAAATAACTAATTTTCCAGCAATTACTCCAGGAAAAATCATACCAACGTGATTATAATCAGGTAACGCGTAGCTACCAATACTCTTCCCGGTTTTATCCTCTAATAAACAAAATAACAACAGTTGTTTATTAGACGTTTCAGTTCCTGAGTTCCGCCTTGATTTTCACGGGAGCACGCCCTATAGAATGAGTGACAATAAATGACCGGGGACAGCCCTCATCTCTCAACACACACTAAAGCCTGAATCACACGATACTTGACCTCATACAACTCTGAGCATAGTATACTAGCATACTAGGAGTTGTGCAAGTATCGTGTGATATAGACCAGGCATACTGGAAATCCTGCATGATTGCTAGCATACTAGCTGGTATCCTTGTTTTCGTAATTGGTGCGGAACTAGTTTCATACTTGCTCCTAGTATGACCAAGTAGCCGCCGACCAATCACCTTTGCTCTTTGCAATGAGGTCGTCAATTTTTGAAGTCAGCGCCTCCATAGTCCCTCGTGACAATTACAATTTCCCGCGATCAAATAAACAACTCAAACCTCACAACAGGACACAATGGCTTGGGTACCTGAGGCAATTGAGGTTTTAATCGATAATTATGGTGGGCAATCGTACCTTTATAATACCAAATCACCTGCATACCATAAAAAGGCCGTTAGGGCAAAGGATTTAAAAGATATTGCGGATGCCGTAATCATTTATAGATATAAACAGACCTTGTGCAAGTTAAAGTATCGTGTGATAGCTCTTGGGAAGGTTTCAAGCTAACTAGATTACGTATTAGAAATCCAGTACTCGTTGGCATCCTCGGACTTGTAAAAGGTCAAGTATAGTGTGACTCAGGC
The DNA here is from genome assembly GCA_963169105.1 of Ceriagrion tenellum. Classification (NCBI taxonomy): domain Eukaryota; kingdom Metazoa; phylum Arthropoda; class Insecta; order Odonata; family Coenagrionidae; genus Ceriagrion; species Ceriagrion tenellum. The sequence goes on from OY720644.1 coordinate 4,051,258, forward strand.
TTAACACACTCCACGTACGCACCCCATCTCGTTCGCATCCCAGCTAAAAAAAATCCTTAGAAGCTGTTCTGTAGAACGTAAGGAATTCTACATAAATTGACTCTTCTTCTTGTGTGTGTTCTGTAGAGTTACCTATTTTCTGCAGAGCAAAATAACTCTTTTCAAGCTGTTCTGTAGAACTTCAGCAACTCTACGGAAATAAGTGAGGTTTCTGTTGACCTAGTTCCTCTTCTAAGGACATACATGGAGAGTCGTAGGGAATTCCACAGAACGCCTTGAGGAATTCTGCAGAACGTCCTATGGCATTCTGCCGAACATCCAAAGGTATTCTGCAGAACGGCGAATGGAATTCCGTAAAATGGCGTTTTAATACTTTAAGGAATACCTACAGAACTTTTGAAGAAATTCTGTAGAAGAATTTATAAGGAAACTATACAGAATTATTTAGCAGGGATCTCTTCTTCGGGTCTCCCGTCGAGGACTCCTTTTTTCCCATAATTCCCCTCTTTCTCCTGCTCTTCGCCTCGACAGAACGCAATAGCCTCACACATCCTCACGCACCACATGTATGAAATCGTTTCAGGCTTTACTTGGTGGAAATGCGATATATACATGATAAAATATAACACAGCAATAGTAATATCCACACTTTAATATACTACTTCAACACCTACCATGGTTTCGACATACTATGTCATTTTCAAGGGACCACATGTCTTTTTGCCGTGACTCAGCACACGCGCCCATCTCCCTTCCTTCCTCCCTCCCTCCCTCTCTTCAACCACCCACCCCCTCCACCTCCCCTCACTCGGCTGCCCCTTTGTAGTCGTCGCCATAGCAGCGTTCCAAAGCGTGGCTCGAAATTACGACCGCCTCTTGAGTAATTTCTCCGGGGAATGGCTTTTACCTCCGAAGCCGACAACCGCTTCCAGTGTGTGTCTCCTTCGACTCCATCAACCGCCCTCCCCCGACCACCCATATCCTCTCTGCTAAAGGAAATCTGAGCTAGTTTTGTTTATATCTACACATTCATCCACATCTACATTCTGCCCCTCGAGTCGCCAAATGGGCGTGTGGCAGGGGGTGGTAGGTCACCAGCCGTGTAAAGATGAAAAGTTATGGAGGTGAAATGGTGACATGTCCTATGAGAGTGTATTTGGAGGAGGTCAGTTCTTATTGTGGTCACTTACTGGGCGCGGAAAAACGAATTTTTGTACCTATCTGTTCGGCAGAGTATCTCTTATTTTATCGCATCTGTCAGACCTATAAATGTAGTGAGGAGTCATGATAATATTCTCTGTGTCGCTCTGAAAAATATTAGTTCTGAATTTATCAAGCAGCATAAGCCTAGCGTGTAGCCTCCGAGTCTCTAGGGGCTCCCAACTTAATCCCTCTAAGAGTTGTGAGACACTTAATGTTCGTTTGTAGCAGTTTTTAACGAAGCGTGTTGCTTTCCTTTGTATTTTGTTAATTTATTTGGTTAAATCTATATGACCAGGATCCCAAATGCTCGCGGAGTATTTGAGGTGTGGCCTAACCAGAGCGAAGGTTCTTTGACTTTTTCATTCGAGGACCTTCCTATTATACACTTGACAAAACCTAATTTCTTTAATGCTGTGCCGCATATGTTTTGTATGTGTTCCCCACGATATATCTGAAGTTAAGGTAATTCCAAGATATTTTACTGTATTTGAAGATTTTATGTTTACTCCACCCACTGTGTAGGTATGGCTTTTGTGTGATGATTTTCGCAGGAAATGAACTGTCACGATGCGTTGGGAAACCAAGGGTGGACGATCCAGTAATCTACCTTGAAATTAGCGAAGACGCGGGCTTTGAAGCTCTGTCATCGGACATTTACAACGTTCATTTGTGGTGCCAGGAGTGGGGGTTAGAATTAAATATCAGCAAATGCACCACAATTCATTTCCTGCGAAAGTCATTACAAAAATTCCGTACCTATACTGAAGTCAAAAACCTGGCAATAACCTTGAATCGCGAGAGAGGAAGCACATAAGAAATAATCGAAGTGCGAATTCAAGAATCTAGTATTTATCAAGCGAATAGGTGGAAGGTTTTCCTATTAAAAAATAAAGAGAGATGATATTTTGCTATGGTCGGACCACATCGTGAATACGTCGCCAGAATTTTAAACCATGTACAGAAAGATTCGATACGTGGAGTAAACAAATGACAAAGGAAAGCCACACGCTTCGTTGACAACTTCAACGAGCGACATCAAGGATTAAAATTTGATGGAAAGATGTGGCTGCGAACTATTAGACACTCAAGAGGCTTAAAGGTAAGCTAATAATATTGGAAAAATTCAGATTAGGTGAGTCAGAAAGCAGGTAGGCAGAAAGGACTAAAAGATTATTTTGAGGATCAGGAGTATATAATTTATATCCTGAGCTTTATATCTGAAACTGATAAAAACTCCTTTTAACGAATACATCTTACTTTTACCTCTTCCGGTTACATTTCTGCAATGTCTCGTTGGGAGATAAATATATCCTTAATTAAAATAAAGTAGATAGATAGATAGATACTATTTCACTTTAATTAGGCAGCAAATCGAATACACACCGAGCGTTTGGAATCTCGATATTTAAATTTAAGACGCTAAATGAACAAAGCATAAACGAAAGCCGCACGCTTCGCTAAAAAGTGCGAAGAACGAAGAGCATCAAAGGTACTTCGTTAAAAACTGCTAGGCTTAGGTTGCTTGGTAAATCCAGAACTGATATTTTTCAGAGCGACATAGAGAATATAATCATGGCTCCTCACCACCTTTCTGGGCCTGACAAACGCGATAAAATGAGAGAGATAGGTACTCTGCCGAACAGATAGGTACAAGAACTCGTTCTTTCCGCGAACAATAAGCGACCACAATACAAACTGAGCTCCTCTAAATACACTCCTATAATACAATTCACCATTTCATCTCCAAAAACCTTTACACGGCTGGTGACCTAACACCCCCTGCCACACGCCCATGCGGCGGCTCGTGGGGTATTATGCAGATGTAGATCATAATACATGCCATTGAGAAATTACAATTATGTCGCTCAAGAGGCGACGTAGGTGACTTGAAATTTGCGTTAGTCATTACTACTTAGGGCACTTATGCTCTAGCAATTAAGTAGTAATTAGAACAGATTTCGCTTGCTTCCTCGACAACTCTCAATAATCAGGGCAATAACGCAGTTACAGAATATGCTAACACTCATGGCTTCGGTACATTTTTCAGTAGCGCGTTGAAATTCTCCAGTCGCGGCCACATTTTAGACTGCTTTGGCAGCAAATACATTATGCTACTCCTGATCTCCGCAACATAAGCATCCTAAATTGTGCCGTATGTTTTAAAAAATTAAGTCATCCCCGCATCACAGTACCGAGGTAGATGTGCAGAGTGTTACGTAGATGAATGGCTACCCCTAAACGAGAGGGCAAGAGCCCGAGAGGAAAAGAAAGAAGACTCGCAGAGCGCTCCAACACGCGAAGAATAACGCCACATTCAAATCGGGAGCAAAGGAACCGAAAAAGCCGGAAGGAAGGAGCCTGAGGAACACGAGAGGGCATAAACAAGGCCGTCCATTAAACGCATGCACTCTTCAATTTTCGGCCCTGGGAAAATTTTCTGAATATTTTCTTAACGTTTTCCATGTGATGCCTTCAGGCCGGCCGCTCCGGAGGGAAAAAATATTAGTAGGTACATATAAAGTTCAAATTCGAAGACCGCGTTGTAATTGTCTAAGCAGGAAGGTGGTGCGTTATACAGCTTTTAAGGTAGTTCGAAAAATCATTTTACCTTGAAATCAATGAATTTGGTCTTATTTTACAGAAAAATATATCACCCTTCGATTGACACCAAAAATTCAACCCCTTACCACATTACTTTCCGAGATATTTGCCAGAAAATACCAGCCCTTTTATACGGCAAATGTTACGTGTATGCACTCCAGAGAGACATTATATTAAAAATAAGGCATTCCCTACACTTAGATCTCGCAAAAAAATCAACGGTGTGTAGTTTGCGTATTTTTTCAACTAATTCTGAAAATTTATCATATTGTCACCGCAGAAAATTCTTCGGGATCATTATAAACCTTCCGTTTTGATGAAGTTTCAAACGTACCGCGTGAAAAAAATGAGTCAAGTTACAGGCTTATTTAGGTATTTTCATTTAATTACTTACAATTTCTGTCATATAAAACTATATTATCGCACCATTAATAATGCAATATTTAATTTGTGTGTCTCACAGCTGGTGAAATAAAAACGTATGTATCGAATTTGGACTCTATTATGATTAGGGAACTATATCGCTCGCACTACCTTAAAATAAAATTTGCTAATCACTACCATGCATTGTCTATAAAATCGTACAAAAACTTTCGGTTTAGAAGGCGCTTTCAGCGCGCTGCAACAAAGAAGTGCGACGAGGCCTGAGCCTCAAAATAGGATTATTTAGTGTATTACTGAGAAATCATAAAAATTACATTATTGTGTCATTAATATAACAATTTGCACATTTGGTGACGGCTTGAACTTTCAAATTATTTTGGAATACGATCCTGAATGAATGACTGGAGGAAAAAATCGCTCGAACCAACTTGGAAGGAAGGAGGCAAATGACCCCATTTACCTACCGCCGCACTTCACACTCTTTGCACTACGACAAGAGATTTCTTAACCAATGTTCAAATGCAATGAAACTTTTATTTGAAACCCTCTCTCTTCAATGTGGAAAAAGTATATTTTTCAGGGAAACTTTTACCAGGCATGGCCGCGGGCAGGGTACTTTTGATAAAAACCGCAGCGAGTGACGAAGAAGCGAGGCAAACCACTACACATACACAGGTCTAGTCGCTATTGGAGACTGGAAAGTCACGAACGTCAAGTCCAGGCTGCTCAAAATTTCAACTCTCGCCGCAGGTTGACGTAGCGGACATTTGATTGATTTCCAATTGACATCATTAGGACAACAACAGATGCGACAAAATTTAAAGTATTTTTTTTTTAAATTATAGGAACAAAAAACCCTCCATTCCCTCGCAATGTTCACTACTGTAATATTAGAAGATCAAATCTGATAATTCTTGCGAAATTGAGAATATTCCATACATCATGTAATGATAAGCCGTGCATTTTCTACAAAATAAAATTTCATTTCGACCCGAGTTAAAACGTCGATGCGTCATTTGTTGTTTATGCATTAACACTGAAACCAGGGCCTCGTAAACATTGAAAATGTAAACTTTATTTTGTGGAAATTTGTTCATGTTGTTCATATAATTTTATTCATATTATGTTCATATAATTTTATTCATATTATGTTCATATAATTTCAAGATTAGAACATCGCAGCACCACTTCCACCTATACATACCGCACTCACCATCCCCTTTCATCCCAAATTGTTTTCCCAATGCCCTTTTCAACGATTGGTATCCTAACAATGCTGCCTCAGGCTCTTGCAGCCGCTCGAATACGATCTACGTAATTATTCACCATTAAAAAATTCTAATGGCGTAAAACCAGGAGAAGGACATCCACCCAGTACCACAAGCCTTGTGGTGAACAATTTCGTAGATTTAGAATTAGGCGCATAGGAAATAGATGTCTTTGAAGTGAAACATGGACATTACCAGAAAGGTCACTTGGTATTACATCGGTTGGTAGGTATTAACAGGGTGACCTCCCATGCTTCCTGAGTGACCCCTGCATATTTATGCATTCATGATCATCGCTACTTTCATATATAATATGCTTATGGGCTCCATTATACCTCCATATATTCATGTAGTAGCTAAATACATTTATACTCGTAGTTACAGTGACGTGAATAGAATGTCCAGCAGAGAAACTAGGTAAAAATTCAACCCCAGACAGAAATTTGCAAGTTTCCGCTAACACATCAATAAACGCCGTCTCAAAAGCATTCCTTTGTGTATATAGCGTAGCGTGGGACGTATAGCTGAAAAATAACCCCCTGCCAAGCAGCTGTAAGTGGCTAGCGAGGAATTACGTGGATTTAGAAGAGTATCTGACTCTGTTTCGATGCCGGGTTTTTTTAACATAATTACTTAACAGCGCGGTTGGCCTCTATAGTTTTCAGTCGCCCCCTACAAATAAGGGAACAACCAGGAGCACATTTTCTTAAGCAGGGATCGGTTGCACTCCCCGCATGAGCATCAGTCCGAGAATTTCCGGACCTGTAACTCACCTTGCTAAGGCGAGGACGCCGCACCCTCTACACGGAATCCAAGGGGAACCACGGCGAGTCACAAGACAGAAGAAGCGTGGTGAGTCAGCCAGCCCACACAGACGCTGAGGGAATATGGATGGAGTACGGACGCAACTCCCCTCTCGTCAATGACCACGGAAAAGAGCCGGCGCCCAAAACACCGGCGGGTGTGGAGATTCAGACAGCCGCTCCACTGATGTAGGAAGCGGTGACGATCGTCAGCGGCCGGCCTCCCACCAGAAAAACGTTAACAGAACGCCCAGTCGTCCGCTTAAGGTACCCATTCTACACACACGGCGCTGCTTCAGTCATGTGCCGGTGTCTCAGTGCTATCCGAGCCGGTTGTGGACCGATTCGATCTAAACAGTTGCTGGGAGTCGAGTCGGAATAGGGATCCGGAAACACACAACACACACTTTAAACTCTCACACAAGAGCACAATGAACGTGGACGAGGAATGAGAACACGGGGAACGCGGTTCACTCCACAAGCGGGTATAACCACGCTCGCTGGTTATTCGCACTCGGATGGGGCATGTCGATTCATCCCCCGGCGACTGATGCGAGGGACAGGAAGAAATCGTGCTGTGCCTGCAATGGCGGGTCCTCCTCCCGCGTTCGCCCGCGAAAAACCATTCGGGTTGACGAGGAAAGTACTAGAGTTGAAACATTTCGAAAGGGAACGCAAGCGAGGGAGAAACACACAGCGTCAAAAATCTCGGCCCCCACCAGTTCACCCTGTCTGTGTTCCACAGTTGCGGTTCGGTGGGTGGTGGTGGTTAAAAAAAAAGGTAAACTCTTCAATGAAAATTTTCGCCGTAGAATAATATATCAACGACCTTCCCAATACTCCTCTGTCGTTCGAATGAGACCTTCCGACCACATCCTATCGCGCCGGTTATATCGATCGGAGGCTACGGCAGCGCCGCCGCGTCTCGGCTTCGCCCTACGCGCTGCCGTCGGCGTCTTCATGGCGCATGCGCGGAAATCAAAATGGCAGTATCAAATCTCCCCCCCCTCCTCTCTTGTCCCCATCTCACCCCCCGAGGCCCCCGTCCCCACCCCCCTCTCCGCTTACCATTCCCCTCCCCCTCCCCCCGAGCCGTCATAAGGTCCTCCGAAAACCCCCATCCCACACCCTATTCTTTAGCCCCCTCCCCCACACCCTAAAAACACACCCCTTCGCCCTCTCGTGTGTGTCCCCTCTTCAACGCCGCGCCTGCAATCCACCCCCACCCCAAACTCAAACTCTGCCTCCCCTCCCCATCGCGAGAAATATAATAACTCCTCCACCGAGGGGGGGAAACACACACACACACAGGGTGGGGGGACGGGCACTTGCGTATACTGGGGGTGGGTGGGAGGGACGGTTTCCCTCCTCCTCTCAGACCGACCGAGATGCGTGTACGATGTTTTTTCACACGTGGCGCATGAGGCACAGTTTCCCTCAACCCCGACTCACTCATCTCCATTCGGACGCATTGGGTCATCGATATGATCCGTTTTTTCCCCTAAGCACGGATTTCCTTTTTAAATCATGTACTTCGCATTCCTATGGTAATTTTTGTAAAATCAGGGCATCGAGTATTGTCGTCCAGAGACAAGTGGAATCACTTACCTGAGTATACTGAAAAATATAAAACTAGTAATAGATTTAAAAATGAGTATTACAAAATGTTATTTCAATTGTATTAATGAATGTGTTATCTTATGTAACATATATATTAATAGCTGTTGTTGTTCTGAATGATTTACTTCGCATTCTTATGGTACTTTTTGTACAAATCAGGGCATCAAGTATTGTTGTTCATTGGTTACCTATAATGGAATTAATTATTCGAATGTAAAAAAATGTATTCAAGATTTGTATTCCTACGGGAAGTAATCGTCCTGAAATAATAAAATATTAGCCTATTCTATTCTTAACAGAGTGAGCTTTACAGAGTTTTAACTAAGTTAGAAAATATAGGCAACTTCCACTGTATTAAAATTTATTCCAACCGGTTATGTATATATATACTTATATATATATATATATATATATATATATATATATATATATATATATATATATATATATATATATATATATATATATGCCTCATTTGACGGCATATAAGACGCCTTCTTCTACGCTAGATATTTCATTCAGTACAGCATATTTAATAAGAGCACACATGAAGAATTTTACTATATAAATTAGATCGGAATCGAGATTTTTAATATATTAATTTTCATATTCAATTTTTCTTATCCAATCTTCTACATGGACTTCATGTTATTTTAAAGATAACTAATATATCATGAAGCTTGGTTGTTTGAAATTGGCCATCAAAGCTACGCTAGAGGTTAGGATAAAGTTGAAGAAATTATACCCAGTAGCTAGCAGCGCAAAAAATGGTATGAAGAAGACTAAATAACATGCACTTAGTGTACCTAACTCATATATGTAAAGCTATCGATTGCAATATCTCGAAGCCTAATCGATTTTTTGAACTTTTATACAATATCGACACATAAATCTAACCCTCCCCTGAAAATGGCCAGCCTCACTGAGTTCCAAACCTCGAATCGACACTCGGCCCGGCGGCAATGTAGAAATATATCCATAGCAAAGACAGTGAAAAAATTTCGAAATCCATAATAAAAGTTTAAAAATATCATTTTTACGGTAGGTAGGAAAGAATCAATTGCCATAATAAGATTTGTCAAACATTAACCTCATATCTGCGAAATAATCAGTCTTGTAGCTCAATTATTTCATATTTTAATGAACGAAAGAAAAAAGGTCTACACTAAAATTTTTCTTTTTTCCCATATGATCCCATGTAAAGCTATCGATTGCAATAAATCGAAGCCTAATCGACTTTTTTAACTTTTTCGATTTTTTTCCCACCTTGACACATGATTCCAACTCTACCCTGAAAATTTCACCCATCTAGCTCGTTTAGAAATGCCCTAACAGTTTTGAGTCAGTCAGTCAGTCCGTTAGTTCTGTAGCTTTATATATATTAACGAGTGAATGGGTGCTTGCTGTCAGCAAGCAAGGGGGGTATATACTATATCTTTCAAAAGTCGTGTCACGAATCGAGCTACTCGAGCACTTTCGCTACGATAGTTCATCAACTCCGCGATAAGCCCGCCAGCTCCGCCAGTCTATGTTCTAACACTCGATGCTCGGGCTATGAAAAATATTACGGTGCATTCGACTCCTCACGCGATATCACAGTCTTTTTCAATCCCTTGGACGAAATGTCCTCTCATATTCCTTCCATTGCGTTGCTATTTATGTGTTAAATTGAAGCAATATCGGTTGTCAACGAGAATAACGACATTGAACGTAGGTATGACATGAAATCAGGGGGCCGATTTTATAACTTAGCCTTCGAGTGTTAGAATCATTCCCGCTGAATTGTGGGTAATACTTCGAAAACAATTGCCGGTGCCTATTTTGTAACCAAAGTTCGAACGTATTTTGCCTCACGCTCGCATCCTCGGCTTACAATGCACAACAAAATATCTTTCGAAGCGGCCATTAGCGTTCGAAGGTGGGTTTGTTTTTGTTTCTTAATTGATTGTTATTTGAATAGCTATCGTCGTTTGGAATGTTTTACATACTATAAATGAAATATAACACACCATTCTTGACTTTAATTATCATTGGAGGCCTAGATTGCAGTTCATTAATGTATTGGAATAGTATCTCAATAACGCATATTCTTTTGATTAATTATGGTATCCAATTGTCGCAACCTATCCTATTGTAGCGATTTGTTTTCACTTTTAATTGCAGTTGGAAGTTTTAAATCTCATTTGTGCAAGGACGTGGATGTCATAATTGCTGAGGATAGTGGAAAGGTTTATCGTGTTATTAAGCGGCAGTGTTTATTGTGGCATACCTGTGCTTACAAATGTTACTTATGCGCTGTGATGGATTTTGTGTGTGATCGTGGCGATGTATTAACATATTAAGGTTAATAAGAGCCATGTTTCATCTGTTGAGATTGTGTGTTGTGACAGGTATTGTGCTTAAAGACTTACAATTGCGTAACAAATGTCGGAGATGACTGATAGCAGCAACTATTACGTCCTTCCATCAAATGTCTAACTTGAGATTTGGATTCTATGTCAATTGAAATGTTGTTGGTGATTTAGGTTTGCTTCTGAGTATTAAGTGTGGTTTTTTTACGTCCTCAATAAAGGATAAATATTGAAGTGTTTTTTTTTAATTTTAATGCAGTAACTTGCCATACCAAGAGTCACTTTGCGACAATAATAAACCCATCTACGTTTAATGCAAGTGATAACTAGTTGAAATAGAAGTAGTTATTTGAATTTTTGGCCATGTCAAGGCTTTTTCTTTTGTTTGAGGGTAAATTGTGTGATTGTTTTCGTCCAAGTGAAATGGTGATGATTATTTTGTCAAATGAAGTTTGCTGGTTCGTTCTGGTTTGAAATATTGCTTTATACAATCATATCCTGAAGTAGTCGAGACGAATGTTGAATGGTGTTCAAGCTGATTTCAATGATATAAATTATTATACATTTTCTGTGATAGGCTACACGGATGTCTATTGTGATATTTCTGCAATAAGTGTATAGTTATTGGCAATTTGGGCTTAAAATGCGTTGTGTTACGTTAGTCAGTGTGTTTGAAGTGTTGTTAGAAATTAGAAAAATATCGTGGATGGCTGTGTTTACTAACTACAAAACGGAGCTGGATGATGCAATGAAAAATTCATGGCGGAAAGATATTCTCTCTTTTGCATGCACACATCCCCCAGACCTATTTGATTCCCTCTTCCCAAGCAGGTGGACATTGAATGCTTGAGTCATCTGTGATTTTTACTATTTGGAGGACAAAAAAATGTTAATGAATTCATTTGTAAACATTTATAAAATGAAAGTTTTATGATATAAATATATTAATTTTATTTGTATTTATAATAAATAACGAATCATCAAAAGAGATGAAGATAGTCCAAACAGGTTGCTCACCATTCAAAGCTTGTATGCCAACAAACATTTTGAAGCTTGCCTTGAGCATTGATTGTAGATTATTGGTCATCGATAGAGATTTGAAAATTATGCCCAATGCCATATTTGCACATAGATTATACCAAGTCAAAAGAGGCACGTGAAACCTGGGAATCCATTTCTTCTGAAGCTCCATGCCATATACTAATCCTTGATATAGTACAACCAACTCATCGGTGAGTAGTTCGTCTGAATTGTTCAATTAGGTAAACTATAGTTCAGCTGATTATTCCATAAATTGGACTTCGATGATTATCATTCACCATTGGTATTGTGTACTGAAGTTTTCTCATGTGTACTGATCTGCGTTAACTTCAATACCTTGCATGGAAAGCTTCAGATATGCATCACAGATGTATTTTGATGTGATATTTGTTTCCATGCATTGTCTTTCCTTACCAAGGACCTGGGTCCTAATCCCAGTTGCTAGGATATTGTGATTGCTTTATGGGATCAAGAGACCAATGCATTGGTCCATGGGATATTCTGACGATTAATTTTCGAGCTTCCTATTTCATTGTGAAATATTTGAGGTATGTAAAAACTTTTTCAAAAATAAATTGTACAATTTGGACTTTTTAAACTCCATTGCATGCAATACTTTGGATAAATTCCTTTTTCATAGATCCTGTTGTGCTTATATCAATGGTATTGACCAGTCAATGTTAGTCATACTCCTTGATCACTTATTCATATGTTTAATTTGAAAGACACTACTCATAGTAGAGACAGTCAAGCGCAAAGGATAGTATACTTTCAATTACTCCATCTTGCTTATTTTTCCTCGAGATAGTGTGGAGGAGGTGGAAATATATTGGCTCTTCAAATATTCTGATATCATCTCAATTTCTCAGTCATTCAACATTTTGTGCACAGAAAATGCATGGGTAAATATGCTTAGGTCTCGTATGAGAGACTGGTAATATGAAACCTGATATAAATATCAATGTTCAATCTTAGGCACTCATCTTGGCGCCATCTTGGAGAAATACCGCGTGGGTAATTCATTCCCAACGAGTGAATGTAAAATTAAGCGTTAGCGTAATAATGCGTGGTCAAGTTCCAAATGCGGATATACTGCACGAATCAATTGGAATATTATTTTCATAAATTGAATAAATGGATATGTTTTATTAATTTCCATTGTGCTAAACTCTGCATATTTAAGTATACATTTATTCATAGTTGATAAATTTGATTGATGTTATGTCTTGTGGTATTTGCCATTAATTATGACTTGAGTAGTAGGCTTTGGCTGTCTTAAGGGAATGTTACTAAATCAAGCTTATTTATCAAGATTATTTACACTATCCGATAGTTTCTATTTGGCATTCTTGCTGTAACTACCTTCAGTTTTGTAGTTTTGGGTAATTATTAATATTTTGATGTTGCAAATACTGAATTTTTTGTAGTGTAAACTCGTTCAATCAGGACCACTTAACTATGGCTTCAAATGGCTACTTCCATTGAAGCCCCACTTAAACGATATATTTTCCATGACAAACTCTATCCAATGAAGGAGACACTGGTACGCTTATATATAATACATTGTTAAAAGTTATATCATGAAAAAATATTTCTGTTAAAAATACAGTCTCCTGTAATTCGTAAAATCTGGTCGTGTGTTGTGGACCCAAACGAAAAAATGTCGCGCCGCTATCGGAATCTAAAGCGTGCTAATCATATCTATGGCTAATTTCGTACTTTTATGTTCCGCATATTTTCTTTCAAAAATGTTACCTGCAATTTGTGTGTACGAAAAGCTAAATTGATGTCGTATCCTGCCATATATTAATCTTAGTTAATCGTGTTGCCTCATGAGTTTCTAAGGACTCCCAGCCTTAACCTTAGTTAGAGTCGAAGGAATCTTTGAAAAAAATCAACATTCTGGCCTACTGTTGAGCTGAGGAATTAAATGCTAAAACGGCGTAAGTAGATTTATTTAGAGAATTTTAATAATAATAGATACCTTTTTTTAACAAAGTTTCATTTAAAAAAAAATGAAGGGGAGTCAAATACTAGATCGATTTATTTGATAGTTCACGGACAATTTTTCAAAATCTTCACTCTAAAATTAATTCATATTAATCGATAATTGTAAGGATGATATGGTGTAGTACAGACCACGTATGCTATCGATTCACATTATTAAATGCGCCCTAATTTCACCAAAATGTCCCTGCGAATGCATAGAACGGAGTGTCATAAGGTTTCCAGCCAGATTGAGGTGATAGATACCACGGGCCTCAATATATAACTTCGAACACAATGGCATTGAAACGTCGCGACTATCAAATGACGATATTGAAAATACGCGTCGGTGCATTTGATGAACACCGTTGTCAGCACGCTTGGGAATAACTAATGCTAGGAAAGGTAATTGAACCATTGGACACCAAGGTAATCATATCGAAAGCTAATCTCGTAGTAACTGATCCTGCATGTTTTCTTCATAAATTTTACCTGAAACTTATATAATGAAATCTATTTTGATGTCGTCCCGGGAAAATATTAATCATATTTCAGCGTGTTGCCTCAGAGTTTCTAAGTACTCCCAGCCTTATTAATAATTAGAGTCGAATGCATGTTTGAAATAACTAGAATATAATCATTAATGAGTTGAGGAATCGAATGAAATATCGGCGTAACTTGGTTTATTTGTAGAAATCTCAAGACAAAATTTTTATATTTGTAAAAGTGACAAATAACTGAGGGGAGAATAAAGACCAATTCATTTGCTTCGATAGTTCACGTCCATCTTTACAAAATTTTCACGCTCCAAGTATTTCCATAAATTTTATATGTGGACCCCAGAAGTCAAGGGGTCTAAGTGACGTTAAAAAGAAATAAGTTAGGAACAGGAATGGGATGTGAAAATGTAAATCTTTTAGATGGTAAAGCTATCCAAGTGATTTTATTGACAGATGATGCTATCTTGGGTTATGCCTCTTAACTACTTAGTGGGTTGTACCAAACATTTTCAACTTTGACTAAAGTTTTCTCAAAACAACGATTTTGTTACTTAGACCCCATTGACTTCCTTGGGGTCCTCATATACTATTATGTAGTGCGTTTCAGAGTACTTATGGTATCAATTCAAATACTATGTACGCCTTAATTCTCACGATAATGTCCCGGCAAAGGTGTAGTACGAAGTTTTCTTGTATTTTCAGGTGGGTGAGGGAGATACCTGTGTTTTAGAATGGATTGCCGAAAACCCTTGCAAACCATAGCGTGGAAAAGTTACGACAATAAAAAGAATTAATAGAGAATACGAGTCGGTGTATTTAAACACCTTTGCCAGCCCGGAAGTCATTAATTTTGAAATTATAACCGTTGAGTTTCCACGGTACATAATATATTCCAAGGATTACAAAAATACGTTCAAAATGATAAAATACTTAATTTTGGTTGTACTCCTTTAATCAGTGATAAGATTTACCGATCACTTTTACCGATTTAAGATTTAATATCCTGAAAGTGCGTTGCTATATTCATGTGTTGTCGTAATACTTTTAATAATTATCAAAAGAACGACAAATGGGCGCTTGGAAAAGTAAAAGCTCTTAATAACGTAGAAATAATAGGTTGAATCGCTCCATTACAAACACAAAATATGGAGATATATATTCGTTTAACTTCAGAGGAAATCAATTTAAATGGGAGATTAACTGGAAAAAAATTATTTTATCTTGGAGTCAGCACTAAAGTGTAAAGTTAAAGAACCTTACTATTTTTAAACGCTCAATAAAAGTAAAAAATAAATGACTTTCGCACGGGAAGGACTTGACCGTTGCTAGACAATATATAATTCGCTCGACTAAAAAGTATTTTATCCGCGTAAGATGGGAAACCGGCTCCTCGACCCCATATTCGGTCAACTCCGACCTAGGTTTCGACTTAAGTCATTATCAAGGTCTTCAGTCGAAACCTATTTTTAAGTCTAAATATCATGTGGAATATTACATTCATTCAAAATCATCGCAATGTTGTCCCACCAAGTGAAGCCTGAAAGTTTACTATACAATCGAACTCTTATACTTTGATAAGAATTGTATTTTTCTCGCGCTTCCATCTCGATGGAGGATTTTTATTCCAAAGGAGTGTGAAAATTAAATTGAAAACTCATGCAGTGCATCAAGTAAGCCTAAATTTACTTTTCATAGTGAATTATATTCGTATTAGGAAAACGGTAATTCGAAGAATAAGAAGGCGTTCTGTCTTAAGCACCCTCAATAAGGATGCGACAATCAGTTCAAATAGCAGACGAAATGAGAGTTTATTGTCGATAATGCCATCACCATTGTATTGTACCATCTAATGGAGCGTTATCGACATGAAGGAGAAGTGACTTTCCCAACCAAGGGGCACCGATCAAGTTTTATCATGACAATCATTACATGTATTATGTATTAATTCGCTATAGACAAAATCGGGGGGTTCCATAATGAATTTTCCTCTGAATATTACGCCATAAAAGGTAAAATGATAAGGGTTTTAACGTCTAACTCCACCTTCCCTCGTCAAAGTTGCAAAACACACAAAATATTTTAAACTATCATTGTAATTTTGTTCAATATTTTAAAAAACCCACGAGTATTATTGGCTTTCCTCAGTTCCATTCCACTTCAGTGATGAGTTGCCAGAGTTGTTACAATAGTGTCTTAGGACAAGTCTTCAGTTTGATATGGAAGGTAGCATTCGTTTAACTTTATAAGTAATGTTCGCAATTAGAAGTTCATTTTGTATTTCATGTCTGCTGCTTGATACTTTCATTTACATTCATTTGACATTTAAAAACCCTCTGGTATTAATGGGTTTTGTGCTCAAGTTTCCTCTTTCCGTTAATATGAGGCCACAATAAAACACATTATTACCCTTAGTTTTTATTTACTTGTGTTTCGACAGTAAAAAATGTGGGAACACTACACCAATTAATGGTTAGCTCAAAATTAGTTAATAAGATACATGAATATATACTATGGATTGTGATCTCGTCGCCAAAAACTGTTTTCTAGATTTCCGTAACCATATTACCATGAATATGCATGGGTTATACTTACAATTAATCATAATGCTGTGGATAAAAAATGTGGTACTACATGCGGGACGTAATTATACTTTTTAAATATCGTCCGGTCTACAGATATATTTATTTCCAAATTTAATTACACAAATGCACAATTAACTTCTTAGCACCTTACGGAAGCTCCTCGGCACACCGATCGACTTCATACAGAACACCACGGTTGTCGGTGTGACGTGCCACACGACGAAAAGGCTCCCATACCGATCGGTTCGGAGTTATAGAATGAGCCCCCTGGTCAAATAGATCTAACCCAAAAAAATAAATAAAATACAAAGGAAAGCAGCGCGCTTCGTTAAAAACTGCAATACGAGCTAGCACATAGTGTCTCACAACTTTAAGAGGGGTCAAGGTGGGAATCCCTAGAGACTCGGAGGCTGCACGCTAGGTTTAGGTTGCTTGATAAATTCAGAACTGACATTTTTCAGAGCGACATAGAGAATATTATTATGACTCCTCACTACATCTCTAGGTCTGACAAATGCGATAAAATAAGGGAGATACATTACCATTAACAGATAAGCACAATAACTCGTTCTTTCCGCGCACAATAAGAGACCACATTAAAAATTGAGCTCCACTAAATACACGTCACCATTTCACCTTCAAAAACCAAAACCCGAACAGCTTTACACGGCTGGTAGATGTATGTAGATGAATACTACAAACGGTTGTCCCTCAGGATGTCACATTTCACACAAACTTGCTGGTCGGAAAACATTTGACCTCAAACGTATTAATCTGAAATGTTCTATGAAATGATTTTAGCGTGATTATTGCCCATTTAAATTTTTTCACATTTCTGCCAAAATAGAGCGATTCAGGAATAAAGTTTTTTGGTCATATGACTACTTCTATTTATCGAAGAGCAAACAATATATATTCAGCGATAGCCAAACCTTTCCTGTTGATTCTAAGGTAGCAGGAGCAATTACTACACGTTCCGCTTTTTTTTGTTTTGGACCCATAAAAAATAATGTTATGAAGTGATATAATTTGTGTAAACCATTAATTATTTAGAAATACTTCCCTCCATATGCGTTAAATTAACTATGATTCCTACGCTGCAATTACAGCGCTCATAAATCGCGCTTCTTTTCTTATACGCGAAAATCTTACGAAGATATACGTTATTTTCAAGTAAAAATCCATTAAGGAATTTCGAGCTTAGAAATCAATGAATTTGGTCTAATTTTAAATAAAAACATCTCACCTATCCAATGACACCAAAAGTTCTACCCCTTACAACGTTACTATCCGAGACATTTGCCAGTGAATACCAGCCATTTTACATGGGAAATGGTACGTGCATGCACTCCAGAGAGATATTATCTACAAAATGAGGTATTTCTAACACTTAGTTGCCAGAGTTAATGCCTGCATGCCGGAGCTCACGGAGTTACAAGTATCATAGTACAGAGTACAATCATCTCACAGACGCGATGAAAGGAGTTTTGCGAATCAACTTTTGTTGTGGGGAAAAGAAAAAGAATGGATTCAGTTTTATTACCGGATTGGTTTTTATGCACGAATGCCGATTTGGATTCCTACCGTGCTGATTTCGGATTGGCCGAATCATCAACAAAGAGTCATCGGCCAATCACGACGAAGGGCGGAATCGAAATCCGCTATAAAAGACTGGCATCATTGCTACAATCTTCACGTTCCAGCCAGGACAACATCGTGTGATCACCACCAGACAAAGAAGAAGGTCGACCACCCAAGGATAACAAAGGAGAGAGCTTGAGAACGGGATCTTCTGCAAGAGTCCGATTGCCATTGCGACTAGTCGGCGTCCTTGATGAAAGGACGATCCCCGAAGGAGTACCAGCCAGCGAAGACAGCCCGTGGGCCGTGTTGAATGGAATACCATCCTCGTGACGTCCTTTCACAGGTTCATCAGCGACGTGATAGGGACAGGGATTTGGAACGTTTGAGAGGCCCGACCAACGGTAACCGATCTTACGTAACCACTTTCCGAAGGGGCCTCCCCGCCTGGGGATCTAAGGCCCGAGGTTCCGGCCCGGAGAGAATGGCTTCCGGTCTTGGGGACCGGGAGTCGAGAAGACTACGGCTGGTACACTAAAGAACCCCTTAGACGCCCCCGACGCACTCGTTGGCCTGGCTAAGGGCCCCATTTTACACCCCCAGCCATTGCACTGCCTTTGCACTCTTAGGCAGGCTGGGGACCAAAAATCAGAACATCGCCCAACGCAAACAGTGGCGTGGCCAAGCTAACTGAGACCTTGGTTCTCACACGCTGGGGCAGAGAGGGCTGTTCTCCGCTCTCCTGCGGGAAAGCGGTCCAATAGGTACACGCGGGATGGGAGGGGGGAGTTATAGGCACACTAATTACTGGCCTTTGAACGCCAAAGTCAGTCGCGACACCCGGTAAAGTTTCCCCGAGGTCTTTGTTCGCGCCTTCCGAACACAGATATTACGTAGGATTCCGGAATAATTAATACCAAGAAAAGAAAACGAATTATTGCCCAGGAAGCCAATCATATCGCGGCTAATTTCGTAGTATTAGGTACCGAATCTTTTCTTTCAAAAAGTTAACATGAAAATAACGTAAATTATAAACTATATTGAATTTATCTCTGCCATAAATTAATCTTATTTTTGCCTGTGGCTTGAGTTTCTAGGGACTCTCAGCCTTTTTAATACTTATACTTTAGCGTATGTTTGAAATAATCAACATACAATCATTGCTTTTTGAGAAATGGAATACAATAACGGCGTAGCTAGGTTTATTTAGGGAAATGTTAAGGCAAAATTTTTATATTAGTCAAAGTGGCATAAAAAACCGAGGGGAGATTTAAGACCAATTGCTTTGATAGTTTTCGAATATCTTTTCAAAATATTTACGATCCAAGTATTTGCACATTAATCGAAATTTAATATATAATGTAGTGTATTTCAGAGCATTTATGTAATCATTGTAATTGCTAGGCACGTTATAATGCTGTCGCACTGTCCCGGCGAAGGCGTAGTACGAAGAGGTCTCGTGTTTCCAGCCACGGTAAGGTAACACCTGGGCTTCAGAATAGATCTCTGAAGACCATGGCGAACAATGGCATTGATACGTCACGACTATCAAATGACGATATTGAAAATACGCGTTTGTGCATTTAACCACCGTTGCCAGCACGCAAGTCCTTAATTTTTAATTATAACCGTCCAGTTTCCATGGTACGATATATATTCCAAGGATTACAAAAGTCCAAACAAAAAAATACTTAAAATAGGTAGGACGCCTTTTATGAGCGACTGCATTTTAACCTGAAAGCATTCGATTCACGCTGTCCCCATTGGAGGATGAGGAAGTAAAAAGAGCTATTTAATCTGCGTATGAAAGGAAACTGGATTCTCGACCCAATATTCAGTCAGTCGATCCCTTACTCATCTTTTCGCTTAGTATTTGTCTCGCTCGTCCATCTCGATTGAGGATTTTTATTCAACGGCTCGCACTTCCAGCGATAATATAATTTTATTCGATTTTATTTCATATTATTATTAACCTTACCTAGGATAAAAGCATAAATGCGCTCGTTAAAAATTTTTTATGCGTTCGTATTTAATCTCACGCCTACCTCAGAGGGCTGCACCTAACACCTGTGACCTAAGACTATATTCATATTAACTCTGGAAATTCACCGATGAATTGTAATGGAGTACAAAAAGCCGATAATAACAGTGGGTTTTTTAAAAAATATCAAATGAATATAAATAAGATTATAAAACATTGGCGCATGCTTCAAATTTTCAAAGCGGAAGATTGAGTTATATATAAGGAATCAGGTTTAAACTGCTTACCATTTCAACTTGTATGACGTGATATTATCGGTAAAGTTTAATTTTGAATACCCCGACTTATTTTCTTGCTAATAAATACATTATGTATGCAATCTTGACAAAAGAAAAGCATGATCGTGGCGCTTTTGTTTAGATAGTCACATCCACTTCATGTCGCTAACAATCCATTATCCAAACTGGTATTATCGGCGTCCAATTCTTAATGTCTACCATTCGCACAGCTTCTCGCATCCTTATTACAATCCTCTCCTGGAACATCTTCCTTAGAAATCCGCACATAATTTAAATTTATATGCTTTTTATTCGTCTCCCACCAAACTCCGTGAGCTCCGGCATGCAGGCATTAACTCTGGCAACTAAGTGTTAGAAATACCTCATTTTGTAGATAATATCTCTCTGGAGTGCATGCACGTACCATTTCCCATGTAAAATGGCTGGTATTCACTGGCAAATGTCTCGGATAGTAACGTTGTAAGGGGTAGAACTTTTGGTGTCATTGGATAGGTGAGATGTTTTTATTTAAAATTAGACCAAATTCATTGATTTCTAAGCTCGAAATTCCTTAATGGATTTTTACTTGAAAATAACGTATATCTTCGTAAGATTTTCGCGTATAAGAAAAGAAGCGCGATTTATGAGCGCTGTAATTGCAGCGTAGGAATCATAGTTAATTTAACGCATATGGAGGGAAGTATTTCTAAATAATTAATGGTTTACACAAATTATATCACTTCATAACATTATTTTTTATGGGTCCAAAACAAAAAAAAGCGGAACGTGTAGTAATTGCTCCTGCTACCTTAGAATCAACAGGAAAGGTTTGGCTATCGCTGAATATATATTGTTTGCTCTTCGATAAATAGAAGTAGTCATATGACCAAAAAACTTTATTCCTGAATCGCTCTATTTTGGCAGAAATGTGAAAAAATTTAAATGGGCAATAATCACGCTAAAATCATTTCATAGAACATTTCAGATTAATACGTTTGAGGTCAAATGTTTTCCGACCAGCAAGTTTGTGTGAAATGTGACATCCTGAGGGACAACCGTTTGTAGTATTCATCTACATACATCTACCAGCCGTGTAAAGCTGTTCGGGTTTTGGTTTTTGAAGGTGAAATGGTGACGTGTATTTAGTGGAGCTCAATTTTTAATGTGGTCTCTTATTGTGCGCGGAAAGAACGAGTTATTGTGCTTATCTGTTAATGGTAATGTATCTCCCTTATTTTATCGCATTTGTCAGACCTAGAGATGTAGTGAGGAGTCATAATAATATTCTCTATGTCGCTCTGAAAAATGTCAGTTCTGAATTTATCAAGCAACCTAAACCTAGCGTGCAGCCTCCGAGTCTCTAGGGATTCCCACCTTAACCCCTCTTAAAGTTGTGAGACACTATGTGCTAGCTCGTATTGCAGTTTTTAACGAAGCGCGCTGCTTTCCTTTGTATTTTATTTATTTTTTTGAGTTATATCTATTTGACCAGGGGGGTCATTCTATAACTCCGAACCGATCGGCATGGGAGCCTTTTCGTCGTGTGGCACGTCACACCGACAACCGTGGTGTTCTGTATGAAACCGATCGGTGTGCCGAGGAGCTTCCGTAGGGAGATCGTACCGGCACGTAAAAGCTGTCGGTACCCAGGGTAATCAGTCGGTTTGCTTGAGAGACACCGTAACAAATTGACAACGCATTTAGATTTATGTCTGAAATAGGTTTATTTGAGGCTTGTAATAGCGATATAATTTATTCACAGGATTAATGGAGATATAATATGTAATGCACAAGTTGAAATAATGATAATGAAAGTGACGGCCTAAAAGAAAAACCTGAAAACAACTGGGATTCCGATGTGTAGCAATGTATTGATCGCTTGGCTCCTCAAAATATTTTACTATTTGGCGCTATCAAGTACATATACAGGCCAATATTTTGCTTATGAAGCATGTCGGATTACCTTATTATAGTGTGTGCAACTAATTCTTAGAAAATCCTCCGCAACAAATGTCAGTAATTATTGCGGATTAATATATATTCTCAAATTGGAAAGTTTACCCATATGGTCTAATTTTTTTTATTCAACCACGCATGAAACCCACTTATACACACTACAGTAGTTTATTATTTGAGAAAATAGGATATATCGTGAGATCTGTGCTTTTATTGGCCTTTTTTTTGCGCTTCAGTCCGTTTTCACAACTCAACTAAACATCTTGAAGCACCCTTTAAACTGAACTGCCAATTATCAATGTGCCTCAATTAATTCGGATTAATACATAAATACTGCCAATAGAGTAACACATTCGAACGACAAATTTTCCACTTGAACCACGAGAAACGTTCCTGCTCGGCGTAATATGCTAATAACTAGGAGTTAGGTTGTTACGGAGGGAAGCAAGCTTCAGCGAAACTTAAGGGCTCCTGACTTTAATAAACATATACGTGTACTGACAATGACATACATGCAACAACAGCAAAGCAAGGAAGTGTTCAAGGACATACTTAGCGGCACCTCCACTTCATTTTCTCTCATCATAGTTTTTAATACTACTCATTCAAGTCATTTTTACATTCAACTTCGCTCCACGAAGACGCTAAATGAATGTTTCATGGCACGAGCGCGCAGCATAACCATTGCTATACACACGAATAAAGCATATAAATGCGAACATTTCATAATCACCCCACAAATATGGACTACATGGCCATTCTATATTCATGATAATACTGTTCCATTAGATTCAACTATTAATTCGAACCATCGTCCGAAGGTTTGTACTCCACACAGAGGCCACTTCTGTGGCCAGAAATACCAAATATATACAACGCGATAAACTGTCTGATTTCCATCACGCGCATTAATTTGCACATAAATATAATGAATAAATTGGTATACTTGACCAATCATATTTCTACATACATGCAATCATAACACATTAGTTCTCGTTGCACCTAACTTGTCTTTGGAAAACTTCATGTTCATAAATAAGCTACTTATTGCAATGTACTTGAAATATGGAACTTTTTTTATTGCACAAATATACATTGTCACGCACTCAATTCACAGAGCTTTATTATCCTCCTTCTTTCGACATTACTGTGCGTGAAAATGACTTTAATTTCGACATTACTGAGTCTGTGTATTATAATATTTGTCACTGGATGTCATTTTGGTTGATACCCACGAGAGCACTAGGCGGTTTCATTTAGTTATTTGATTGTTCTATCGTCTCCCTCGTCTCCATCGGTTAAAACGGACCATGTGACCCTCAGCTTCGGCAACACTCGGGAGGGAGGGGTATCTCGAGAGGGAGGAGTTACCAAACCGACTGGAACAGCGCTCGACTTGCTTACAGAATCGCCCGAGAAAGCTCCGTCGGTGAGGGAACTCCGACGGGGACTCCCTGTCGGCACGGAATCCATGCCGTCTGTAGGCTTTATACCGATCGGTGCGGAACCGACGACAAAATACGGAATGAACCCCCCAAGAGGTCACAAATGCCTGCGGCGTGTTCGAGGTGTGGCCTAACCAGAGCGATGTATAGCATCTCTCTTTTACAATTTCATCCGAGAACCTCCCTATTATACGTTTAACAAAACCTAGCTTCTTTAATGCTGCTAATTATATGTTTTGTACTTGTAATCTCCACGATATATAAGATGTTTAGGTAATTCCGAGATATTTTACAGTATCTGAAGATTTTATGTTTACTCCACCCACAGTATAGGTATGGCATTTGTGTGATGACTTTTCTAGGAAGTGAACTTTGGTGCATTCACTAATATTTAAATCTAAACCCCACTCCTGGCACCACGAATGAACATTGTCCAAGTACAAGACTTCTAAGTCCTAGAAATATAGAGGTCGTCCACATGCTAATAATTGTTTTTATTCGGCAGTTAACCTTTATTTAACCTTTACACATATGAGGAATCATTTCATCCCTATGAGAAGCATATTTGCGCGTTTGAAACAAATTCCGTGCATATGTCATCGTATTTAAAGTCATTTTAGACCGAGCTGCCATGTTCGACGAAACGTTGAAAATAAAACAGTTTTCGAGGCTTTGAATTTTTCCGTAAGGGACATGCGAGATAACTGCCCGGTTAAAAACAATGCAAGGATAACTTCTTCAGTAAAAATTATTACACCTAATACGACAGAGGTCGTTTTCGAACTTGTCAAATCTAGCAATCTTCCCTTGGAACCTAGAGCTCATTGGGCGGATATGGCGTTAATGTCACGTGACCGCTGACGCCATATTGTCTAGATACCTAGTAAATAAACCACAGGGGTGCCTTGAAGCTCTCTCCAGCGTGGAGAATTGAAGCCGAATTTTGCGCATCTTTGCAACAGCATTTGCATTTGCAACAGCTACCAATATTATTGTCTTTCCCAAAGTTCCTTGGTGTTGAAGGTGTGATGATAAAAAAATGTCGCCCATTTGCCGTGGATTTCTTTTCGCAGGGAGTGCACTACATGTTTTGGGCAGCTCTTGCATTTCATTTATCATCCGTAATGCACAGGTACGAACTTGTGATAAAATATGATCCAATGTGATGGCTAACTAGTTGCCACCCTTGTCCTCGGCCTCTTTTCGTCAGACCATGCTCACAATTAGTATTGGAGAAGACGAAATTGGATGCATTTCTGATATCAATTTTTTCGTGCATATGTAATTGATTGAGGACTATTGAAGAAAAAGAAAAAAACATTTGCTCTCAGCAAATTCTATGACGACGATTGAAACTACTTGGAATGCGAAATGGACATATGATCAGTGGGTATTCGGTTTTATTCGACATCGTAGCAGACGATATCTAAGGCATTCCTGACATATACGTCATTACGTCCATGTGTGATAAACGGAGACAAACATAAGCTTTGGAACTGTCATTTATACACAGGAGTTTCCCCAACGATACTTGCATGTAGTATTGTTTGGAAATGGGAGGTTTTCTGTAAGTATTAGGTTTCCAATGGAATCGTAGCAGACGATGATGTAGGCATATGTTATTTTCTCTATTGCTACGAACTGTCGAGAATTGAAGAATCAAAGCAAGTATTATTTCTAGGTACAAAGGTTAATATAAATATATAAATACATTCCCGTGTTATATTAGCTCCTGGGTCCCGTATTCGATTATAAGTGCACCGCTAAAATACACGGAGTTAAAGGGAAGAAGGCAATGTTTTCATAGTCAGAACATGGCCAAAGCGCAAGACTGGTGGCTTCATTTTTCTCGCGTAAGGTAACCCCTGTGAAATAAACAGAGTAAATGAAATCGCAGTATTGTTATGCACACTATGTATTGAGCTAATCGTTGCGCTAATCCCTACGACGGAAACCGCTAATCGGTCTCTTTTGATATAGATATCATGTTCTGCTTAAATGTTCATCTACATCTACGTAATACCGTGCAAGCCACCCCAAGGTTGTGTGGCACAGGGTCCTCTTGAGTTAATTTTACAAAAGTTAAGCTTCCAACAGTTAATCTTATTTTGTTTTTGTGCTTTATGCTCCAAAGCGCAGTCAAGTATAGAAGGCGTACGTCTCAGAGGGGAAAGAAAAAAAATAAATAATGGAATGGAGAACACTGGATCTGGAATAGATGCGATGTCCATTTCGGATGAAGTTTCTCTTTCACACTATTGTGGATAAAAAGTTCCAAAAATCGTGGAGTGAATCGGTAAACACTTTTTAAATACGAGGCACTTAATTACCTTCTATGCTTTAGCTTACTGAAGTTGGCATATGAGGACGCCATTGGGTAAATGGCGTTCAGCACAACATGCACGATGCAAAGAGATTATGGATAGAAGGATAAAAAAATAATCTCTTAATAATCTCTTAATAATCTCTCTCCTCTGCCCTCCGGGATTTTACTAGTGGACATAACACTGACATGAGTGATACTTAAACCAATTCGCAAATTAATTTACCTTAATAAGCTTCCAATGCTCTCGACGCAGACTTTTCTATGTATATTCTCAAAGAGCCCATCCAAGGTTTATTTGGCGTAAATCTTAAATACAGATTACGATATTCCTTGTTCCAGTTCATAGATATTTACGAAATCCATGGGCATACATTTCATCAAAGGATACAAAAATTTGAGATGGGGGAAGAAGAAAAAGGGGAAGAGGAAAGCAGCAGTAAAATACGAATTAAGAACGTTAGGACACTATGAAGTTTCGGAAGCTAGAAAAAATTAAGAATGAAATGGAAAAATGGATTATAGATGCTTTGGGGCTGAGCGAGGTTAGATGGAGGGATAACGGGGACTACTGGATCCAAAGTAACATGGTTATCTACAGTAGGGGAGATGAAAGTCAACGAGGGGTATGGTATTAAATTCCAAACTGGGGAAGAAGGTAGTAAACACCGAACAGGTGAGTGAATGGATACAATTGGTTAGAAGACAAGCACAGTGAACTTTGTGTGCAATGGTTCTGGCGTCATGCCTAAAAGTAGCCATGGAGAGGAAGAAAATGGATAGAATACATGTTAGGGCAAATAAAAGAGATAAATTGAAAAAAAAAAAGCTGAGTACAAAGCCCTGATAGTGATGGGCGACTGGAATGCAGTGGTTGAGAAAGGGATGCATTGCTTTAAAGTGGAAGGACATGGGCTAGGGACACGAGATGACAGAGGGTGAAATAGGCATTTGAATTCAGTGCAAGAATTAGTGGCGACATACTCTTGGTTTATAAATCACCCAGTCAGAAATACACATCGAAAGTGCTAGGTGATACCGGGAGATATCAAATTTTGTAACATGCCAATGCAGGGATTTAAAAACAGAGTCAAAACGGTAGTAGCTCTCCGGCAGTGGATGCGAACTTAGATCATAATTTAGCCGTGAAGAATTGTTATTAACGATTCAAAAGTCTTGATAAAAGTATGAGGATTAAGAGATGAAACGTAGGACCATGAAAAGGGTTCGATCGATCTTCCGTTTACGGAAAAATTGCCACAAGAAAAAAATTAGTGTATACCGGGATTCGAAACACTGACCATTGTCTCGTAAGACAATTGCGTCGACCACTGCGCCACCCTGGATCAGCTGCAGTGAAGCCTAATTTTCCACGAAAAGAGCTTATTTTCCATAAAATGCCAAACAAATTGGAGAAATAGTTTTTAATTTTGCTTTATTTTCCCTAGAACGGTAGAGAGGCGATAACTATCTTTTTCTTCCACTAAAAGTGTCTTCCTGGTCTTTCAATTTTACGAAATGATCTTAAGAAATAATTTACTGCCATACATATCCGAGGTCGTTCGAGAGGGTGAGTACGCGGTGTTCGTTCTGGACAACTGCCCTATCCGCAGAACAGCAGGAACTATGAGGTTTTTTGAGGAGCAACGCCATATCGAAGAGCTACATTGGCCATCAGATTCGTCCGATCTAAACCCAATCGAGAAAATCTGGGGCCTCATTGTCCGTGAGTGGGAAAATGAAGGCGAGAGGACAGAAGGTGCTCTGGAAGCTCATGTGCGAGAAGTATTGGACTCGTTATCGCGACTAACCTAGATTTTCCATAAATTGGTTGGGTCAATGGAGAAAAGACTTCAATGCGTGATAGAGAATCGAGGTGAAGTTATTAAATACTAAGGATGAAAAGAGTTTTTTATTTCACGGCTAACCTCTTCCTGTCCGTAATAAAAATTTTTTCACAGACAGTAGCTATATGAATCTCCATCTTATAATAAAGTGGATGATAAAGAAATTACATGATGGTAAAGGTAAAAAAGTCACTATCCGGAATAGGTGCTACACTTTTCATTCACCTTCATTGGATAATCCCTGCAGTTCGCACCACGATAATAGCTCTGAATACTTGTATTACGTCTATACACTTACATAACGTTTTTTATAAGATATCAAAACCTGCTTGTAAATAGCACGAAGTAATTTCATATTAACCTTAGTTTTATGAACTTGATTGTAAACTTGTGTCCGAACGCCAAATACGATCAGCTCGAATAACAATGACATACTGCAACATATTGATTAATCGACACATCAAACTTAATTATTAAACACAGAAGGTTCCTGGCATACAGATACGGCAAATACTACGTAATATATCCATTTAGAGTGACAGTTGTGATTGATAAATGATAATCATCCACACTCAAATTGTAAATCCAAACAGAAACGAAATTGTAATGACAAATTAGCACAAAACAAGCAATTGCTCAACTATCACCATTTGAATACGTGCAAATAAACAGCTGAATAGGTAGCTGCGCGTGGCAAAGAATAACAGCACCGTAATTGAAACTGGATTTCTATGAGAAGCGCGAGTGGCGCCGCTCGATTCTTTGCAATACATTTGAATCCGACCGTACCTATCTGTTCGACAGAGTATCTCTCTTATTTTATCGCATCTGTCAGGCCTAGAAATGCAGTGAGGAGTCATGATAATATTCTCTGTGTTGCTCTGAAAAATATCAGTTCTGAATTTATCAAGCAACCTAAGCCTAGCGTGTAGCCTCCGAGTCTCTAGGGGCTCCCACCTTAATCCCTCTTAAAGTTGTGAGACACTAAATGTACGCTCGTAGCAGTGTTTAACGAAGCGCGCTGATTTCCTTTGTATTTTATTAATTGTTTTGGTTAAATCTTTATGACCAGGGTTAGTAAAACTAATTAAAATATGCAAAAAGAGAAATCTCTGCACTTGTTTCATCTCCAAATATCTTACACCTTTGCACGGCTGGTGACCTAACACCCCCTGCCACACGCCAAAGCCATAAAAATCCAAAACTACTACCAAATCATGATGACTGAGATTCGACATTCAACGCACCAAACCTCACTTTTGTAGCTCATAAATTGACAGAGAAGGAAACAAAACGGATACAGAATGACTGACACGATACAAAATTAATATATATAGACAAGAAGCAACTAAGTGAGTAAATGGAGGTTTTGAGGAAAAGACGTTTGGTGTTTTCAAAATAAGAATTTATACATAAAAATACCAAACTTTGAATTAATGACGTCACCGTTGTACTGTGCTGTTGCTGTTTCCTTCACCGGTGGATATGTGGTTTGACATTAGTCTTTTATGTCCGGTGATATCGAAATACAAGCTAATAACAAAGCTCAATTTTTCAATCTCGCAAAGCTAGATAACGGGTGCATATGTTG
The DNA here is from genome assembly GCA_963169105.1 of Ceriagrion tenellum. Taxonomy (NCBI): domain Eukaryota; kingdom Metazoa; phylum Arthropoda; class Insecta; order Odonata; family Coenagrionidae; genus Ceriagrion; species Ceriagrion tenellum. The sequence goes on from OY720644.1 coordinate 4,080,599, forward strand.
CAAAAAATCGGTATCATCAACAAATTAGTAAAACAGATCATGCCCTAGAAATTTGGAGGAAATTGGAGGGGTGAATTAAAGCGACTAGTCGTCCCAATCGACGTGGTATGACACAGATGCAGACGACGCTGGACCCGAAATTTTGACAGAAAAAACTCGGTCGACACATAAGCGATAAAATTCCGTGAATTCGGAATCGGAAGCCGCCAACACTGATGCCCGGTTTCACCAAGCTCTCGATAATCGACGATCAGTTGATCGGCGTCAACTCACTGATTGGGGATCAAATCTCGCATCCGTTTCACCAACAGTTGATCGTTGACCAAGATCGGCGATCTTATGATCGGAAATAATGTAACGTAAATGTTCTCATAGATTCGTAAGATGCTTGCCTATTGGTGGTCATCGTCACGTGACTTGTTTACTATATTTCCAGAGGGCCGCGATATTTTTTAAATGTCTTTTGCATGCAATGTTTGATTTAGGTATTGGAAAATTATCTACTTAGAGGGATATATAAATATGTTGGAAAATAAAATAACGCTCGCAAAAATCTCATCAAGAACATACAAGCAGTTGAAAAACTATTATGAACAAAGGACTGCGAAGGGATAAGAAAAGTGTCAATCGTAAATATATGTTCTCAAAAACTGTTCTTCCGATAACGGATGAACAGTAATTAATAAAAATTGAAATATTAAATAAAAACTTACAAAGAGATGTACTGCAATGGATTCAAGAACAAAAAACTTGAAATTAAATTGAAAAAGTTAATCTGGCAAAACTCGGGGAATTTGTGCCTTGTAATTAAACTATTTTTTAATAATCCCAACCTTACTTAACAAGACCTACCATTGAAAAATGGTCATGTTTCTAGATCATGTCCAATCTTGCATGAAAAAATACAACTATGTATCTCTACCTAATAACTGTAGGGTCATGAATCCAAGGTAGATTCTCTGCTGAGTATTACTTAGCTTTTCTTTTTATTTTAAAATAAGTGGTTACCAAAAGTATAACACTGACCATTTATAATTATGAAAAAATTATCTACTTAGATAGATGAAGATAGAAACCGGGCGTAACATCAGAAAAGGAACCACCAGAAGATAAGGAAGCATTATGGTGGTTGAACAAAATAGGATAAAGCAAAAGGAGGCGGATAAAAAAGTGGGATTTATCAGGCAGCCAAGAAAGCAAAAACGTATATCTCCCAGCAAAGAAGCCAAAGCCGAAAGATATATGATGAAAGCGAAAGCTGAGGCAGTCAATAAAGCATATGAGGAGAAAAAACGAAACCATGGAGATAGAAAGTTGATAAGATGCGAGAGATAAAGTATCCAAAAACATTGTATCTGTTAAACAGACGAAGGATTAATCTAGAGCGGTATTGTAGGGACCGGAAAAAATATAAAAGAAGGGGAATGAGCCCTTTGAGAAACAACTGAATGGCGACAATCCGATAGAATTTTTTTCGGGATGTAGAGGCAGACAAAAACAAATGTATGAAGATAACAAATGTGCTATTAAAATTGGTCCTTTGTTGGTTTATTGGTCTAACTTATTATTAAATTAAAACTATTGGTCCAAATATATCACAGCCCTTCACAACCTCCAAAGGAGTTCTTCAAGGACGTTGCATCTCACCTACATTATTTAAGATTTAAATAGATGTCAGCATAAGAGAATGGACCAGAAAATGTGGACGGATGGGATTACCTATGAATGAAAAAAGAATATTGTCGAATCTTCTTTTTGCTGACGACCATTTTATAATTGCACAAGACACTGAAGATATGAAGTAAATGTGCAGGAAACTAGCTGAAGAATATTTGAAATGGGGTCTAAAAATTAACTTGAAGAAAACTCAACATCTGACCAGCAACAATGAAGATGTAGAAATTGACGGGAATAAAATCAAAAAAGTATCCCATTTCAGGTAATTAGTATCAGTAGTACAAATTGATGGATTCTCAAAATTGGAAATAGAGAATCGTATGTGCCAGAGAAGGAGGGCAATTGAAATACTGCATCCCTTATTATGGAGCAGCAACATACTAAATAGAACAAAAACAAATATATATAAAGCAATAGTAGAAAGTATAATGCTTTATGGAGCCGAAACACTGGACTACAAATGAAAGAGACAAAAGTAAACTACGAGCCACTGAAATGGACTTTTGGCGGAGGTCGGCTACAAAATCAAGAATAGAAAGAGTTGGAAATGAGCAGATGAGAGAAGTCACGGCGGTAGAGAAGGATGTAGTGGAGACAATTGAAGAAAGAAGATTACGATGAAGGGGATGAATAATACCGAAAGCTGCTCTAAAATGGATTCCGGAAGGCAGAAGGAGAAAAGGAAGAAGTCATGGTGGGATGGAGTGAGGGAGGAAATGGATAGGAGGGGGTTGGATATATTAGGAAGGTGCATTTGATAGGGATAGGGTGGAGAGAGAGAGAGTGGGGATTGGGTGATGGACCTGATGAGTGGAAACCCTACTATTTATGGAAAAGAGAAATGTGTGTTGGGTTTGGGGAGGGAAACTGCTGTAAAGTGGAATATCCCTAATGTAAAAAGAAGTAGATAAATGAACTGCCCAGATATCTCCAGGAAAGAAGTGGAATGAGCACTAAGGAAAGATTAAAATTGGAAAGGCTCTAAGCTCAGACGACATCCCAGTTGTAGTATGAAAAACCATGAGAGACAAGGGGATTGGTGTCCTTTCTGATTTAATGGAGAAGATTTGGCTACAGGAAACCATGCCAGGCGAATGGAGGAGTAGCATACTAGCCCCAGTCTAATGAAAGGGAAAAGGAGATATGCAAGAGACTGTGGGAACCACAGAGGAATTCGGCTGATGTCCCACACAATTAAGATGTGAGAAAGGGATCGAAGAAAGGAAGGGCTGCGCGCTTTGGACACGGAGACAATCTGTGAGAGAGAACAATTTGGGTTTATGGAAAGGGAGGGACACGAACGAGGCGAATTCTGCTTTGGACAAAATTAAATCTTAGTAAATAAAAAACTCATTTATTAATTGCATTGATGCGGAGTTAACAAAAATATTGTGAATTGGATAAAGGAAGTTTATCAGTGATCGAAAACAAAATGTATTTATTGATGGTTTTAGCTCGGATAATGCCAAAGTCACATCCGATGTTCCTCAAGGAAGCGTGATCGGCCCCCTATTAATAATTATTTATATAAATGACCAAAGTTCTTGAGTAACCAATTAATTAAGATTATTTGCAGACGATACAGTTATCTACCGTGAAATAAGCGAAGACGCGGACTTTCAATATTATAGGAAGGTCCTCGGATGAAAAAGTCAAAAAAAGATGCTACTTCGCTCTAGTTAGGCCACACTTCAAATACGCCGCGAGCATTTGGGACCCTGGTCAAATAGATATAACCAAAAAAATTAATAAAATACAAAGGAAAGCTGCAAGCTTCGTTGAAAACTGTTACGAGCGGGCGTACAGTGTTTCACAACTTTAAGAGGAATTAAGGTGGGGAGCCCCTAGAGACTCGGAGGCTACATGCTAAGCTTAGGTTGCTTGATAAATTCAGAACTGATAATTTCCAGAGTGACACATTATCATGACTCCTCACTACATCTCTATGTCTGGCAGATGCGATAAAATAAGATAGATACACTGCCGAACAGATAGGTACAAAAACTCGTTCTTTCCGCGCACAATAAAAACTGAGCTCAACTAAATACACTCCCATAATATACGTCGCCATTTCTCCTCCCAAGACCTTATTCCTTACATCATTACACGGCTGGCGTCCTAACACCCCCTGCCACACGCCCATGCGGCGGCTCGCAGGGCAATATGTAGATGGAGGGCTGCAGTCAATTAAATTTAAGATAGAATAACCAAGACTGACACCATGTTAACAAGACAATAAAGGAATTTACCTAAGGTTGTATATTTTCGTCACGAATAATACGGCTTGAAGTTTTCCTTCAAAACCACTGCAATGCCGAACCAGTCTATGGATGCAAATGGTTCGGATACACACGAAGCGCAAAGTTTAAGACTCTGATGGTGGTTTCGTCAATAAAACAAAAGAGGAGCAGACTACTTGGTTGAACACTCATGATAACTGCGATAAAGCTAAATTGTTGCTCGGAGACGGTATTTAGGGGAACATAAGTTGACTCTAAGCGATTGCCGGGAATTTATTTCACTCGCTGCCTATTTCCATCGCCACCTCAGTCATTGGTGTCGGTAACCAACGAATTTCTCTCGGTCATATCAACGATCCCGACGTCCCAACACGTTACCACTCGAAAAAAGTATGTCACGCAAGACTCGAGAGCACGCGAACCCAATCCTTTTACAGATCTTTATCAGCTCGCTTGATGGAAAATAACATTCTAATTATGGGCAACAAGTAGGAAAACGAATCCAAAATTAGTGGAAAATTTATAAATTGCGAATGCATGACTAACAAAATACAATGAGGTGATATCATGGCAGTAACGAACCGAGAAAATGTTAACGATCAGATAAGTCACTGAGCGAGGCCCCCATTTTCGCGGCCATCGCGTCAGTGGAGCTGAGGTCCAATTATGGAAAACGACCTTCCCCGAGAAAGGCAAATACATACCTCTTGATTAATCAGCAATTACCGCGGATTCACGTAATGAAGACATGAATGAAGCCCATTTCACACAATATATGATCCAGCACAGCCGACATTCGGCACGGTCAATGAGCAGTGGGAGTAGAGTACGATCCGAGGCGTCAATGGTTTCATACGATCATTGAAATATTGTAATCAGGAGAAAAGGCTTGTCGAGGAATAAGTGTACCAGCCGATTATGTCATGGAAATCAGCTCCTTCTCCTTTGATAGACCCCTCTTGGAATTGCATTGTCCAGTATTTGGGACCCACATGAGGTAGATGTGAACTTGAAGAACATAATAGAAGGTAAGATAGAGGGAAAAGCCCCCAGAGGAAGACCTAGGAATGAGTTCATGGACCAAATAAAGAGGAAAGTGTGCCTAGGCAGAGCTACTAATAGGAAGTGAGGGGCCTAGTGTTATGTAAGGAAGTGTGGAGGGCTGCAATCAGCCAATCTTTGTTACGTATGATATGTTTACCTTAGGACCTGTATCCAGGTTATTGTTTATGCTTGGATTATTGATTGCCGTTCAGAAGCCTGTTAATAAAAATGTCTTGCCTGCTTTGTGTTTAAACGTTACAATCTTAGGATTGAACGACCAATGAAATGAGGTAGCCGAGTTAGAATGCGTGCAGCAAAGATCGACAAAATACGTTAATGGCCGTTATGACAATCTTGTCAGTGGCACTAACCTTTTGCAACAAATGGAATGGGAATCGCTTTCACATCCACGATTAAATTAAAAAGTAATATTTTACGCAAAATTCATGTCAGTATATTTTCGGACGACGCCATGGACACCTTACTCCAGAATACTACGGAGGATCAGATCGTGACAATAAAATTAAGGAATTAAAATGCAAAACAGACAGGTTTTAAATGTCAATTTTCTTCGATCGATAACGTTAATCTGTTTTTAAATACTTTTTTAAATACTGTTTTTTTGTTTATTTTTGCCTGTCATTTTTAACTTATTTATTTTGACTGAACCCAATGTAAGGCCCTAACATCGTGTTTATGGCGATTTAATAACTAAATAAATATGGCCTCCTACTCAAGTAAAATGAAACCATGAATATATATTATGGATTGTTATCTCGTCGCTAAAGACTTTTGTCTATAATTCCGTAAACAAACAACTTTTTGGAAAGTGGTGCCGCCTAGTGATGAAAGACGGAAGTTCACATGTAAATTCAGTCGACAGTTTCTAAATAAACACGTCATACTGGTTTTACCATGAATATACATGGGTTTTACTTACAATGACAAGACATACTCGTAATGCAGTGGATAGAAAATGTAGTACTACACGCGGGATGTAATTATCCACTTTTTTAATACCGTCCGGTCTCCAGATATATTTAATTCCTCTCTAAATTTAATTACATAAGTGCACAACTAACTTCTTAGCACTTCGTGAATATCGGTAAACGGAAATTTAATAATAATGCGAGGAGACTTCATGAGTATTCCCAATGGCCATCATTGCAGTGTAGGTAAAAAGGAATGCACTTACCGCCGCCTTGAACAGATTCTTATTTTTCAATCCTAGTCTCCTATTTTGGATCCTCGTAGACGCAAAACCTGTTTTGCAGCCTGGTACGAAGCAAGTTCTGTTTAAACAAGGCATTCTAAATTCTTTTTTTAAGCCAAACGGGCTTAATGCATTCAAATTAGAATCAGAGTCTGGCAACATCGTCGACGGCACACGATGGACGTTTCATAAACCTCTTACACATTCTCTGTAATAGATATTTCCTCTCTAGCATTTACAAAGTAACGCAGAGGCAAATGCTGAATCAGAGGAAAAAAGATGCTGAAGAGGCATGCAACCGTCAGAATGGGCACATGGAAGGTACATATCAACGAGTTGATCAGACAACACAGTGTAGGTTTAGCGGACAGGAAGAAAGCACAGAAAAAAGGAAAAACATATAAATCAAAACAACACCCATGAATCTCCAAACTGTAACTTACCCAATAATTTAGAAAACAGAAACCACACAAATACAATTAGCAGACATATTAAAATAGAGGAATTTTCAGTAGTGGTAGTTAATTGTCGTAGTTTAAGAAGCAAGATACCTGAATTCCATCACCTTATAGAGAGTACTAATTCTGACATAATTATAGGAACGGAAAGTTGGTTAACAAGCGATATTGCTGATAGTGAAATATTTCCAGTAAATTTTAGATATACAGGAGAGATTCAGATGGTTGACCGGGAGGCAAAGTATTTATCGCAGTTAAGAATACATTATCCAGCAAAATAGAAGTGATTCCCGATAATATAATAGAAAGTGTTTGGTCTTCCATTCAATGTGCTAATTCGAAAGGAATATACGTTTGTGCCTACTATAGACCACCCCATTCCGATGTACACTCAGTAATAGAACTCGAGAAACATATCAGGTCCATTAATTCCCATAGTAACGAACGACAGATTATTGTAGGTGGAGATTTCAATACACAATCGATAGATTGGAAAACATGTAGCCATAAGTCTGGGGGTAGGGACAAAGAAATCTGCGAGTCATTGCTTAACCTGTTCGCATCATACACACAGCATCAAATAGTAAATTTGCCTAATAGAGGGGAAAATGTTCTCGATTTACTTGCCACAAACATCCCTTAAAAAGTTATTAAAGTTGAAATTGTCGATGGAATAAGCGACCACAAGGTAGTGCACGTAAAATTTTCCCTCAATACTGAAAAATATTTTAAATTAAAAAGAAAGATTTACCTTTTTAGTAGAGTAGATTTTAACGGATTAAGGCGTGACTTAAAGACTTCTTTTGAAAAATTCTTGAATATCAGTAAAAATAGTGATACAGACAATACATGGAAAGAGTTCCTCCAAATTACGCGGTCACTTGTCAACAGATATATACCTCATAAGTATAAGAGTGAGAATAGGGAACCAAGGTGGTACAACGTGAGGTTAGAAAATGTTTAAAACGCCAACGAGCCACGCGAAATCAAGAAAAATGTAGCTAATAGCGATCTAAAAAATACTATCGAACATTATAAAATTTGTAAAGCAGCCGCAAAAACAGCCCTTAGAAAAGCGTTTAGTGAATTCAAGAGAAAAGTACTCGGAGAACAACTAGAGGGAAATCCGAAAGCATTTTGGTCATATGTTAGGGAAGTACAGGGAACTAAAAAGTCAACGGTTAATTCCTTGAAAAACGATAAAAGCGAAATAGTTACTTCCAGTTTAGATAAAGCTAATTTATTGAATTATTTTTTTCAGAGCGTTTTAAATCAATCTAAGCGTGGGTTGCACGAAACCATACCAGACCGATTTCAGCATCCAATGCCCCCGATCGATATACCATGTAGCGGAATCTTATCCTTACTAAGTAACATTAGCCCGAACAAGTCCTCAGGTCCTGATGAAATTCCAGCTAGTGTGTATTAAGAATAAGCTCTCGATATGGCTCCGTATCTTAAAGTAATATTGAACAAATCCCTCGACGAACACGCGGTTCCCAAGGACTGGAAGATAGCAAACGTGACCCCAATTTTTAAAAGCGGCGATAGGGAACAGCCATGTAATTATAGACCAATATCATTAACGTCACTATCAAGTAAAATTATAGAGCATATAATAGTTACATCAATAATGGGACTACTCGACAGCCAGCATTTATTGATAACAAACCAGCATGGGTTCAGAAAGGGACGGTCTTGAGAAACTCAATTAGGTCTTTTTGTTCACGACATTTTAGTTTCCGGAGAAGGTAACGTACAGGTAGACGCAGCGTTTCTTGACTTTATAAAACCTTATGACAAGGTTCTCCACTGTAAGTTACTCGTGAAGATAGCATCATACGGGATAGACAGTAATATAGTGGGCTGGATAGGAGACTTCTTACATGAACGTGTTCAAAGAGTGGTATTAGATGGTGTTAGCTCAGGCGAAGTAAAAGTAACATCGGGTGTTCCCCAGGGAAGCGGGAAAGGTCCAATTTAATTTCTTCTCTACGTAAATGACTAGAATACAGTAGCAATCCGTCTTTTTGCCGATGATGCAGTAGTGTATAAGGAAATTAGAAATGAAGAGGACTTCCAGTCTTTAGCTAAGGATTTAGATGCGATTGATGATTGGTGTGATATTTGGCAGCTTGAATTAAATTTGAAGAAATGCGTGGTAATGAACTTTTGGAAAAAGAATGGCTTTCCCCGGAATAATTATTGCATCAAAGAAAAGAAAATACCTAACGTAAAATCTATTAAATACTTAGGCGTCACCATCACTGAAGACATGCCATGGGGGAAAAACATCAGGGAAATAACTAGTGTAGCAAACCGTAGATTAAGATTCGTAAAAAAGGTTCTAGGCAAATTCGATGAGAGAGTACGAGAAAGAAGCTATTTTACACTTGTTAGGCCTCTTTTAGGATATGCCGCTAGGTAATGGGATTTGTACGAGGAAGGTATGATTAAAGAATTAGAGCGCGTGCAAAGGAGATCCGCTAGATTTGTTAAAGGCCGTTATGATAATTGTATAAGTGTTACGAATTTAATAGAAGAAATAGGTTGGGCATTATTATCAGAACGCAGGTTAAAATGTAGGTTAAACCTTTTAAGTAAATTCAAAACCGAGTTGTTCAGAGATGACGTTAGATATACATTGAGAACACCTGCGTATTATGCTAGGTTTGACCATATTAACAAGATTAGAGAGTGATTGTCGTTCCGATAGATTTAAAATGTCATTTTTCCCGCGTACTATAAGAGAGAACAATAGGCAATGTAGCAAAGGGATAGGTAGGTGAAATATAGTTAGAGTAGTCTGCAGTGCATGATGCATGTAATGACAACCAATAATCTCTTTCTTATTATGTAGATACTAACCATCTAGCTGCATGTGACCCTGTTCTCTAGTATGTCTCCCTTAAATATCCTACTTGCATAGCAATAGTGCATAATTGGTGATCTTCACCCCCTGCCACACACCCTCGTGGTGGCTCGCAGGGTATTACGTAGATGTAGATGTACTATGCTAAGAATGGACAAGTTAGAGAATGTGAAGAAAGAAATGGAGGTGGGTGTTGACATCATGGGTCCGAGCTCAGTGAGATGGAAAGATAGCTGAGATCATTGGGGAGCGATGCCTATAGAGTGATTCATAGCGGAGGGAATGAAAGCCAACGAACGGTTGCATTCGTCATGATCAGGAAACTTGTTAGTGAAGTGGTGTATGCATAACAGGTGAGTGATAGGATTATAGCCGTTGAGCTAAAGGCAGATCCAACGAACTTAATTTAACCCAGCTCTGCATCCCTATCTCGAATCATAGATAGGAAGAGGTCAATGGGGTACCCGTTCAAGTGGAAGAAACAATTGATTGAATACCTTGGAGAGAGCAACTACTAATTAACATAGTTTCAAGTCATTATTGGTTTAATGGTTATGGTTCTTTCATTCTACTCTAAGGTCCCGGGTTTGAATCTCATTCAATGAAATTTTTCGTTCCTCCCCTGACTCTCGGAACGAACGGACGTGCCTAGATTACCTCTCCCTCGAATCGCTTCATCCCCTCAACGAGACACACCCCTTTTTAATTCTACCTGCGCCGTGTACCTGATTTTCCCATCGGCCAGATCATCAGTGCAGTTCCTAGTTCTGAGGAGTGGTAAGTAGACTTATTAGCTTTACTTACATTTCTTGCCGTGCTAGAGGAGTTCGCGATTTTATTTATCTTGGTTTTTTGTTATCGCTTTGCCAGGTATGAGATCGGTGTTCGGGTTATTTCGCAGTAGAATTAACTCCTTGTCTTATTCGACTGTTCGTTGTAGCAACTAGATCACAGTAGTAAGAGAAAATCTAGATTGCTAAAGCTAGAGTTAGTAAAAAACTTATCACACCTTAGCCGTCGTTTATGGGCAAGGGCCTAGCCTCATTGAAACACCAGTTACCGTAAGATCACTGAAGTTAGGGAATGTTGGGCCCGGACGAGGGTTGGATGGGTGACCATTCATACCTTCACCGTGGCGCTCTTGTTCCCTGTCTGCATGTGGCAGGCAGGTTAAAAATGGGGTTGGCACAATGGACCACTCGATGTCTGAGTGTCCGAGCTCCTGTCGAAGGCTCCCCCAACTAACAATCTAGCCGTCGTTTATCTTAGCTTCATCTTTTCTCCGTTATTTAACTCTCCTAAGTACAGGAATAGCTCATTGTCACCGAGTTTAAGAGCGCTCAGTTCTACAGAGTATAGTCGGCTTTCTTCTTGGGGTATTTATTGCGATTATTGTTAGAATGGTTTCGAAAAGGTCACCCGTTGCGATGAACAAAAACGGCTGAGAGTGGTATGCGTCCCTAAGGTGAATGGTAATTTGGTGACTCCTCGAACGCCCGCCGTGTCCCACGGGTTATCCCGATTGCAAACAGCGGCTAGACGATGGAGTGTCTGCCTGGAGGCCCTTCTACCGATGAAGGGGGTGGGCCACTCCGTAAACCGAAGGCTTGGAGGGTCGCCTGTAGGAGGAGAAGAGGTAAGGTCACTCTGAAACGTAGTTCGGGATATGCTGTGGGATCTCCCACTCCCGTTTCGAACAGATACGTGTCGCTGTCGGATGGAAACCAAGAAGATTTGGTGATATTCACCCCCTGCCACACACCCTCGTGGTGGCTCGCAGGGTATTACGTAGACGTAGACGAAGAGTCGTCACAGAGAGAATGGGAGGTTGTAGTCATAGGTAGCAGTAACGTCCGCCGTGTGATAGTCCCTCTGCGGAAAAGGGCATGCCGTGAGGGTGTAAGTCACCAGTAGAAGTTGACGCAGACGTTTGGTGCGGCGGTTCGGGGCACGAAGTGCTCTAGATTGCAGGTTGTAGCCCATGTTGGCGTCAACGACGCCATGGACCGTGGGTCCGAGGGGATCCTACGTTCCGTCAGGGAACTGGACTTCAAGGTGAAGCGGGTAAGAGGTGACGAGGGGGTTGACATGATGCTCGCAATCTGTAGTCTTGTCCCAAGGATCGATCGTGGACCCCTGGTTTGGAGCCGAGTGGAAGGTATAAACCAGAGGCTGCGTCGCTTCTGCAAGGACATTGAAGCCTCCTCTGTCGACCTTCGGCCGGCAATCCGATCGTGTCGGACCCCTCAGTAGGTAAGAAATGAGGATTCTGGCGCGTCACGTGACTTATAAACAAACGCGAATATCTAGCATACTAATTAACTTAGATAAAATATAACTTCACCGTCTGATAGTCCAAATTAACCCACATCAAATGATGTACTTGTCTTTGCGATGAAGCAAATATTCAACCCACAACAGCCGAAAAACATTTTAATATTAAATATCTAGCATACTAATTAACTTAGATAAAATATAACAACCCCGTTGGATAGCTCTAATTAACCCACATCAAATATCGTCCTCATCTTTGCGACAAAGTGATCAATACGCCCGCACCAGTCCGAAATGAATAATATCTAGCATCACAGGAAAACGATCATGCATAGCATTCGTTGATGAAAGAGCCCACGTCATTCGCACCGGATGTTGAGTACAATTCCGCCTCGATAACCTTGAGCTCCACTCTCAAGTTTCAACCCAGCTGCGACGCGATTCTTTTATCAATTGCTTCCGCGTTCCAACATTCCCCCTCCCCTTCCTTCTAGCTTGCATTATCCACCCTTCAAAGATGCATTGCATCACCCTCTCACTGTATAAAAAGCCCCCGCCGAGAACAGTTTCGTAGTCATTCTCAACTTGTCTTTTAACTGACAAAAATCCACTGCAGTGTGCTCGCGTTCCTGATATCAACAGACATATTTGTGGTAAGTATAACATTTACTATTCTCGCTCGTTTTCGGTTTTTTATTAGTTCAGTCGACGGCCCGAACTCGAGTTAAGAGATCACTTCTCGTGAGTAACGAGGTAATATTCACCTTGAATATTTCTAATCATAGATTCTTTCGTTTCTTTTTTTTACTTTTACAGCAGTCATAAACATGAGCTCTATACAAGAAATCTTTGAAAACTTTAACTCTGGAAATTACAACACAGTAAATGAGTTACAAACAGCACTAACAAACATACATTCAAGAGTAGCTTTACACAATGAAACAATTAACGATATTGAGACTTACATTCGAATGAAAGATGCACACGATAAAGCGGAAGGTAGACGCTTCTGTTTATACTGTGAGGTATATTATAGCATAGACGAAGCAATGCCACATGAAAATACGAACGAGCATAGGCGGAATATCACTATTCAGCAAGGTTAAGGATTTATCGAAGTAGAATCTGCTATTCGATCAAGACTAAAAACTTTTTGGATTACTCCCGAGGAGGATAGTGGTCGGGACGTGATTTCGTTTCTAGACGTGATTCGGAATAAAGTAATCGAAAAGACGAACGAACAGGTTGATCTTAATAACTTGATCAAATTCAATTTAGTCCTAATATGTAAATTCAAAAAGGGCGAGAGCGAAGAGTTAGATGCTTCGTTCAAAACCGAGAATTGCCGTGCCTTCGCCGCAGATAAAATAGAGGAAATAATTGAAGAGGCATTTTCAAAATTGCTGAAAGAAAAGTCAGAATTTCAAGCTAAAGGATACGGATTGTCTTTGTCTGAGGTTGTTGGCTTGGAATTGAGAATAAACAAGTACAAACCACTTCGAGGCTCGACATTTATAGATTTGCCAGGTAAGATAAAAAATACCAAAGCTGTTATTAACGTGCAAAACGAAGACCAGTATTGTTTCAAGTATGCTATATGGGCTAAAAACATCGATAAAGACCCCCAGCGAGTTTTTAAATACAATACTCGAGCGTTTCATGCTGGTTACAATTGGGAATGCGTCGAGTATCCAGTTGACTTGAAAGATATCCCAAAATTTGAACGTGCTAATAATATTTCGATCAATGTGTTTGGGTTAGATGATAAAAATAACGTGTACCCGATAAAAATTGTGAAAATTGAACTAAATGACCATCGAGACCTGTTGTACGTGACAAACGATTCTACTGCGCACTATTGCTGGGTCAAGAACTTCAATAGACTGATTCGAACACAAATAACGAGACATAAAAATCAACTATTCATTTGCAAACGTTGTTTTACTCATTATTATAATGAAGAAAAACTCGAGGCTCACAAAGAATTATGTCGAGGTACGGGTGAACCAAGCAAAATTGTCATGCCTAGCGAAGAAGACAACATTTTAAAGTTTACACACATAAATTACTCTTTTCGCGTACCTTACGTGATCTATGCAGATTTTGAATGTCTCCTTGAGAGCGTGAGCACTTGCGAGCCTAATCCACACACCTCTTTTACTCACAAGATACAAAAACATACACCATTTAGTTTTTGCGACATGATGATCACACCGGACGGATGCGAGGAGCCTAAGTTATATAGAGGACAAGACGCGGCGCGTGTTTTTATTGAATACATGAAAGAGGAGGCTGAGAAAGTTTTTAGACTTTACAAAAATACAGTACCAATGACCCCTCTGACTGAGGATGAAGAAAGAACATTTCAAAATGCAACTGTTTGTCATATTTGCGAGAAAGAGCTAGGTGAAGAAAGGGTAAGGGATCACGATCATCTTACCGGAAAGTATAGAGGCCCAGCACACAATTTTGTAACATTCAGTATAAGATGCCAAATTTTCTTCCAGTCTTCATCCACAATCTGTCATCCTACGATGGTCACTTTATCGTTCGGGAATTAGATTACGATGAAAGAAGAATATTTGTAATTCCAAATACAGAAGAAAAGTACATCTCTTTCGCAAAGTCTATCGATGAAAACTTTAGTATTAGATTCGTTGATTCATATCGCTTCATGTCCGCTTCACTGGCTTCACTGGTTGCAAATTTAACTGAGTTTAAATATACTAATACGATATTCGGTGAAAAGACGAATTTAGTCACTCGTAAGGGAGTGTACCCTTACGATTACACCGATTCATGGGACAAATTAGACGAAAAACAATTACCTAAGAAAGAAAATTTTGATAGTAAACTCACCTACGAAGACATATCGAACGAAGATTATGACCACGCGTCTAAGGTATGGAATACATTTAAATGTCAAACACTAGGTGATTACAGTGATGTTTATTTAAAAAGCGATGTGACTCTTTTAGCCGATGTTTTTGAAAACTTTCGAGACGTATGCTATGAGGCCTATAAACTTGATCCCTCTTGGTATCTGACCGCTCCATCACTAACTTTTGATGCAATGTTGAAATACACTCAAATTGAGTTGGAATTGCTAACAGACTATGACATGTTGTTGATGATTGAGAAAGGTATTCGAGGAGGAATTTCACAATGCTGCAAGCGCTACTGCGAAGCTAACAACAAGTACATGGGAACTTATAACCCTGAGAAAGATTCAAATTACTTGTTATATTTAGATTCTAATAACCTTTACGGCTGGGGGCTTTCAAGGTCCCTTCCCCACTCGAATTTTAGATGGCTATCACCAGATGAAATTGAACATTTTGATATGACAGAAATTTCCGATGAAAACGAACAGGGATATATTCTAGAAGTCGATCTCGAGTACCCCCAGCACCTGCACGATTCGCATTCAGATTTGCCTCTATGTCCTGAAAATAAGGCCCCCCCTGGGGGTAAACATAAAAAACTATTGACTACTCTATATGACAAGACGAAATATGTAATTCACTACGTCAACCTCAAACAGGCACTCTCCTTTGGAGTGAAAATCAAAAAAGTTTATAGAATAATAGAATTTAGTCAGTCACCTTGGTTGAAACCATACATAGATTTGAACACGGAAAGAAGAAAATTAGCTACTGATGATTTCTCCCGCTATTTTTGGAAATACATGTCCAATAGTCTGTTCGGGAAATGTTTAATGAATGTACGCAAACATATTAATATGGAATTAGTATCTAGTGAAAAAAGATTACAAAAACTAATCAATAAATCACAATTTTTAGATAGAACGATTTTTACAGACACTCTTGTGGGTGTTCATCTCAGAAAATCTGTGATCAAAATGAAAATACCCATTTACATTGGTTTTAGCGTTCTCGATCTGAGTAAAACTTTAATGTATGATTTTCATTATAAAACAATGATTCCTAAATATGGTAAAAAAATTTCCTTGGCTTACAGCGACACGGATAGCTTTATTTATGATAATAAGGATAGTGATGTGTATGATGACATGCTGAAAAATCTCGACGCGTTTGATACATCAAACTATCCAAAAGACCACCCATGTTATTCAGATAAGAACAAAAAAGTAATAGGTAAATTCAAAGACGAATGCGATGGACGAGTAATGACTCATTTCATCGGACTGCGAAGTAAACTGTATTCATACAAGGTTCTCGGTTCCAAAGAAAAAAAGAAAGCGAAAGGGATAACCAGAGCAGTTATTGCGAAAAGTATCCATTATGAAGATTATGTACGCTGTCTACACGAAAATTCAACAGAATTTAGAAAAATGAGGGTCATTCGAAGTAAATTGCATCAAATTTACACCATGGAAATGAATAAAGTAACGCTAAATTCCGCTGATGATAAACGATACATTTGCGAGGATGGAATTAACACGCTTGCTTGGGGTCACTATAAAATTCCCCGAAAACGAACGCATGACGAGGCATTTAGTGATCAAGAAACTTGACAATTTATAAAAACATGATATGATAAAACATACTTCCAGTCTCAGCCATGACGTTAGTCTGGAAACATCCGTTTACCTGCATCTGCGCAGGTCCATCTGGATCGGGAAAGACGACCTTTGTAACGAAATTTATTGAAAATTTAGATTGTATGATAGATCACGACATTGAGGAAATAGTATGGTGTTGCAGCCCAGGAAGCGAGCCTGATATAGAACATGAACTATTGAGCATACACTACGAAATACCGTCTTTTCAGGAATTTGAAGGTGCACCAATCTTGTGCGTTATCGATGATTTAATGAGCGAGGGGGCTTATAGCAAAGACGTGTGCAAACTGTTCACCAGAGGGAGTCATCATTTTAACATTTCGGTGTTTTTAATCACGCAGAATATTTTCTATCAAAGCGCACAATCGAGGAATATTTCGCTGAATGCAAAGTACATAGTATCGTTCAAAAATCCGCGAGATCAATTACAATTCGGTCATTTGGCACGACAGGTGTATCCAAAAAATTCGCAGGAGTTGGAAAGGGTATATAAGGAATCGACGGAAGATCCATTCGTTTATTTGGTCCTAGACCTCAGGCAGGACACTGACGATAGATTTCGTTTTCGAACGAGCATATTCCCCTACGACTACGACGACGAAGTCATCGTAACCGTAGTCTACATGCCTGTACGTAATGAACAGGTTGAAGAGTAATAAACATTTGCTCCATGCGTTAAAGTGTGCAAGGCCTAAATTACGCTCTGCGATATTGAAATCTTCAGACAACGAATTAATTAAATCCATATGCGATTGCTGTTTGAACACCATAAACGGGAACCATAAGTTAGATCACAGATTAAAACGAAAACTAGCCAAACATCGTAACACGTTGAGAAAGTTGGCAACGCGGGGAACGAGTGTGAAGAGAAAACGGGCCCTTCTCATACAAAAGGGTGGTTTTTTACCATTATTATTGGGATCAATTTTAAGCGGTGTCATCGGTAGCCTGCTAGGAAAATGAGCTTGCGTAAAATGCTCGTGGTGAGTCCGGAAGTTTTCGAGCGAGGACATATGAAGGCAAGGTTGAGCGCATTAGATAAGGAAATGAAAGGTGTGTTGGCCAAGAAAGGAATCAAGGACGTAGACAAGTGGCATGCATACAAAAGAATACTCGATAAATATATGAGCACGCTTTCCGACATCAATTCTCCCATACACGTTCCGATAGTAAAACCTTTGACTCAGAACATACCACATACAAGGTCGGTTGAGAGTGGGGGCGAGAGGATTCACGCATTGAAAAAATCATTAACTGAAGTGAAAAAAGTAAACGACGATTTAGATTCCACATGGGAACGCATAAACGAAAGACTAGGAGCGATGGAAAATCTGTCACGACCACCCAACGTAAAAAAGATGCGAAAAAGAAAGCGGTCGGTGGAAGGAAGAACGTCAACAAAGATGCCGTCTCCCATAGAATTACCAAGAAGAAGCAAGCGCAAAATAAAAAAGAAATCGTTCGGACCAGAGTGGGCGACGACGTAATCGATAGAGTGTACAACGATCCTGCACATCCGGCAAGTTTTTCAACACTCGATAAATTACACAAAGCGACTAGTATTCCGAGAAACACATTACGCGAGTGGCTAGATTCTCAGGAGGCGTATACTCTCCATAGACAGGCGAGGAAAAGATTTCCCCGAAATCGCTACGATGTGACCTACATTGACTAGTGCTGGCAATGTGATTTGAATGATTTGCAAAGTTTGAAGAAGTTCAACAGAGGGTATTGTTACATTTTGACTGTGATAGACTTGTTTTCCAGGTACGCATGGGCTAGAGCTACACGGAGTAAACGAGCGGATGAAATAGTAAACGCTTTCAAGGATATATTTCGCGAGAGAAAGCCGTTGAAAATTCAGAGCGATAAGGGAAGTGAATTTGACAACGCCAAATTTAGAGATTTTCTCTCACGTGGTGGAGTGAAATTTTACACTACAAACAATCCGGACATAAAAGCCAGCCTCGTGGAACGATTCAATCGCACTCTAAAAACTAAAATGTACAAGTATTTTACAAAATACGACACTTATAATTACGTCGATGTGCTTTCAAAACTCGTGAGTAGTTATAACAATAGTGTTCATTCGAGTATAGGCATCGCACCCTCCAAGGTGAACGCAAAGAATGCGTTTGCGGTCGCCAGCCGGAGAAGAAATGATGTGAAAAAAAGTATACAAAATTTAAAATCGACGATCACGTGAGGATAAGCAAAGAGCGGCTTCCGTTCGCTAAAGGTTACACTGCTAATTACACCAGAGAAATATTTAGAGTAGTAGGCATAGATAGTACAAGAGAAATACCAACTTATAAGTTGCAGGATATGAATGGGGAGAATATAAGCGGAAGTTTTTACGCGCAAGAGTTAGTCAAGGTGAACGTATCCGCGGAGACGGAATATAGGATCGAGAAGATTTTGAGGCGTAGAGGACGCGCTCCCAATCTCGAATATTTTGTAAAGTGGGAAGGATACCCGAAATCATTTAACTCTTGGGTTGCGGCTTCTTCCGTGCGTAAATTATTAACGAGTTTTACTTGACGTTACCAAGCGATAGCTCTCGCGAATTCTTTCCCCAAAACACAATAGCTCATTATCGTGCAAAACTGAGTCATCGTATCGATTTAGAAAATGATGAATGGCTTGTAGGTTTGGCGGAGATTCGATACCGTCAATCGATTTAGAAGATATAGCTCCGACTCATCCTCCAACCGATTTGATTGAATTAGAAGAGGGAGCTTCAACTCGTAAAGATGAAGGTAGTGTAGTAGAAAAGATAGGTCCTGCTAATCCTCCAACCCATTTAATTGGAGGGGAAGAGGAAGCTTTAACTCGTAAAGATAACAGAACACGAACAGAGGAAGGGTTAGTTAGAGGAGAAGAAGGTGGACCCGGGGATGGTCGAGTCAAAATTGCGATAGAAAAAGGTCTTTTCTTCGAGATTCCGCAAGGAACGTACGGAAGCGTATGTTTTGCTTTTGCTTCGTCATTTACTGCTACCCCCCGCCGTATAAGGGATAAAATAGTAAACAATATCATGCGTTCTGTAGATGAATTAGCAATACGAGATGGACAGGTAGGTGTAAACGAACGAAGTTTACCAGACTCAGTCATAATAAGAGCAAAGGATGTCACATATTCACTACCATCAGGAGTCTATGACTCATTCGGAGACTTAATTAAAATATCTTTAGAGGGTTTTTCTAGCGCAGGACAAAAAAAGATAAAAGAGGAATGGAGATTATTATCGTCTTTCCTGATTCGGATGACGGATGAAGATGATGATGCAAACGTACAAAATATATTCAGCAATGTTAAAACAACTTTCTCAAAATCGAGTGGTAAACGAGGGAGGAGAAGTATAACTCCTGCTCCTAAAAACATTTACGTGTACACCGACATTATTAAGCCACAGTTTGTGGGTGATTCATTGAGTCGCTGTTTACGCATACTAAATACTCGAGTTGGGGGATATCAAGTATTCAATCCGATTTACTATTACCCCGTCGAGAAGAACAGCATTGAAAGCGTTGAGATTTTAATGACCGATAAACTGGGTGAGGCTATTCCATTTCATAGTGGGATACAATCTTCAATAGCGGTGTTACATTTTATAAAAAAGAAGTAATTTAGATTAGTTGGTCATTAAGCAACGAGATGGCTACGGTAGCGGATCGTTATTATGCATACTATGCAAGACAGGTGGGAGGAGAGGTGGGACCAATATATCGAGCATCATATCGCGTGCAAAAAGGGAGGGGTATTGGAAGTTTTCTAGCGGGTCTATGGCGGTTTACGAAGCCGTTGATATTTAGTGGACTTAAGACTGTAGGGAAAGAGGTCGCGACTGCGGGGGCCGCTGCCCTCGGCGATCTGGGCACAAAACCGGTGAAAGAGATATTACGCAATAGAATAAACGAGGCAGGACAGAATTTGAAGCGCAAGGCGGAAGAGAAGTAAGAGGGCATGAAAGGTGGGAGATTAAAGATTGCAAAACGTCCTCGCTTGATTGAAATAAAACCGCGAAGTGGTAAGAAAAAACAGCATTCAACGAAGAGGTCGCGAAGAGCGAAGAAGGTCTCGCGGAGAGATATTTTTTCATAATGTCTGAGCATATGCTGAGTTCGTTGGATTTATTCCAACCTAATCCACCCATACAGACCAACATTCTATCTAAACGCCTGGTGCCTTACAAACCCATATCTTCGTTGGACAATCGATCGGTCATTGAATTTTTAATCAAAGATTCTGGCGACTCGTACAGAGATTTAAATAGTATATACCTAAAGCTCAAAGTGAAGATTTGCAAGAAAAATTTAAGTGATTTTACCGATGCGAACACTAGTCAACCGGGTGTAGTGAACAATATTCTACACTCACTATTCGAGCAATGTGACGTATATTTCAATGGGACTCTTGTCACACCTTCGGAAGATAATTATCACTATAGAAGTTATTTGGAAAACATTCTAAACTATGGATCTGACGCTAGTAGAACACACTTGCGTAATGTCGGTTGGGAATTGGACACGGGAGATGATGTTAACAAGACAGATAGCAGCAATGCTGGGTACATGAAACGAAAATCGTGGTTCAAGAATAGTGCCGAAGCGGAGTTGTATGGTAAATTACACGTGGACGTGTTTAATCAAACACAGCTGCTACTCAATGGCGTAGACATTAATATTAGATTAATGCTCTCTAAACCCGCTTTCTATCTAATGGGAGAGGATGGTGGGGTTTTGCGAATACTCGACGCAACGCTATACGTGTTGCATCATGATATTAATCCTTCGATATTAGTAGCGCATAGTAAAATGTTATAACGAGATAAAGCTAAATATCACTACAAGCGAACAGAATTGAAAACGTTCACTGTACCCTCAGGCGGTCGAACTTTAAGTATTGACAACGCAATCAATGGACGAATACCTAACACACTAATATTTGCAATGGTCGACAATGACTCGTACGTTGGCGATTTTAATAAGAATCCATTTGCGCTCTCTCACTACTCACTCGAGAATTTTTCGCTCTTTGTGAATGGAGTTCAGATTCCTTCCGAGGGACTGGAATGTAATTTCAGCAGCAAAAACTATTGGGCACGAGCGTATGATACGATTTCCTCCGGCAGTGGAATAAAGCATCACGATAAGGGAAATCAAATCACTTACGATATGTTTGGGCATAGCTACTTTATGTTAGTATTCGATCTCACACCGGACGATTCATGTAACGAGGACTATGTAAGTTTAAGGGATACGGGTGTGGTGAGAATAGAGGCGAGATTTGAAAACGAATTGGCTAAAACCGTGACGTGTTTGGTCTTTGCTGAATATGATGCTACACTAGAAATTGATAAAAACAGGAAGATTATCACAAATTTTTAGTCATGGATAGCGTACAAATCGATAGACTATTACGTAATAGATTGGGTGAATTATTTCGCGGAGTATATCCTTCCGACAAGTTACCACACTCACCAAAAAATGGCATATTCGTAGTAAATTTAGATCCAGCTGGTTTTCCAGGTTCTCATTGGGTAGCTATTTACATGTATAATCAATGTGCAGAATACTTCGACTCGTACGGACTAGGCCCCTTTGTTCCTAAAATTTTGAATTTTTTAAGGCCTTTCAACTGCACTCACAATCGCGTTCAGATATAAAGCTTTCATTCCGACATTTGTGGGGAATATTGTTGCTTGTATGCAGTTAGTAAATATTTAGGTCACTCGCTACACAAATTCCTCACCCAATTCAATCACACTAACCCACACCTCAACGACTGCCGCACCCTGGAGCTGTTTCGAGTCACCTTTGGTGGGCTGAGGAGCGACGTGAGATGTCATCCCCGAGCCCAGCGTTGCTGTTCCAGAATAAATACAGTGCACGGAGATGGGAGGTGATTATTAGAGAAGAATCAGCCGCAGAATGCAGATCGTCGCATCAGTGAGCTTTTCGAAGGAGGGAGTGACGGAGCTTGCAGCCGTCGACGTTGATTCCAACCACCTTTTTTGGGGCACTTTCAAGAAACATGGGAAACTCGTTGCTGGGGGAAAGAAGCTTCGATTTCAAGACCCTCTGCACTGCGATGAGACTTCCTTCAACAGTGGATTCATCTCTTACGCCGAGCTTGCCCCCGCTTTGGAGGCCATCCTTGAGGGAGCGACCACTCTCTTTGCATTTAGCGAAAAAGAGTGCAAATTTCTCTCCAATCTCACGCAGCGTACTTTCATCTCTCTTCAAAAGGAATTAAATTGCCCCCCTCCTGAAAAATGCAGCTTTATCTCATTTTCCTGCCTCAATCCCTGTCACAAATTACGCAATAGCACGTGCGCATTGAGAGACGCTCACTCATTGGCACAATGGTTCAATTATAACCGTCTCAAGGTAGAAGTTGATCCATGTCCGGATGATGATTGCTCCCCCGCCCCTCTTCCAACATCGTCATCCTCTTAAGCTATATAAATTCTCGCCATACATCAGTCATCATGCTACCGTCGGAGGAAACAGTCCTGCATTCTCCACCCATCAAGAGGAAGAGACCGGCTGAATACCATCCCAGTCACTCTTCATTCCATAACTCGAACAATCTGCTACTTCAATCAGTGTATTATTTTAACAGTGCAAAGTCAAAGAGTGTGTGTGTTGGTTACGATCCTGGTAGAGACTTTGAGCCGGTCGTGCAATTCAATCAAGTTGGAAAAAAGAGTGTAATTGTTTCGCAAGCTGATTGGTCTAATATTCTAAACTCGGAAAAGACTGTGAATTTGTTTTTATATAAAGGTGAAAAAGAACAATTAACTATACTGCTTAGCCTATGCAAATTACTTTGGGAAGAGACATTTGGTTATTAAGAACACGAGCCCGTTTAACTTGAACGGTGACGAATGGGTGGCATTGGTGAAGCTCTCCGAGTTGATAAATCTATTTCTTCGAAGACTTTCGAGCAGTCGTGATAAAGTGAGACAATTTCTCACCACTAAATTAGCTAAAAATATCACAGATTGTGATTTTGAAAGACTTGAATTGGAGATGGTACTCATAACGTATGATTTGCCTGGTAATCAAAAAGTATAACTTGGTTATGCTCTGATTTTTCCAGCGCGTGTGAGTGAAAGGCTTTTTGACCTCTGGCACGAAGTAAAATTCTGTAAGTCAAAAGGTCTTTGATGTGTGTTCAACCCCTGGCATTGGGCGTAAAAACCTTGTAAGTTGGACATACATCGCGATGAGTGCCATTATCGAATTTCAAGGGTTTACCGCTAACGATAATAGTTACATAGTCAAGGAATTGGCTATTTTTGATGTTCAAAACAAATGCTGCAATACGTGGCTCTTTAAATCACCGGAGAGATTGCTGTATGCAAAAGAGGCGAGTTGGGTGAGAAATAATTATCACGGTTTCAATGTATATTTGGGAGAGATTGAGTATCCCGATTTGGAGAGCATACTTTATAATTATACAAAGCAATATAAATATCTGTTCACCAAGGGAGCACAAAAGGCATCTTTCTTAACCAGTCTCCTTCCCATAGGCATTTGCGTGGCTAATCTAGAATTGTATGGTTGTCCCTCGCTTAAGAAATTGACTACGAATGAGGGATGTTTAATCGAAGCTCATATGGATGGTAATTTGCAGTGTGCGAGAAAAAACTGTCACAAGTTGGCAAATTGGTGCCAACAAAGTAAAATTTGTTAACCATTAAAAAATCTTTTTGCAATGGATGGATTAGATTTTTTTGTAAGTAGTCTTTTTCTGTTATGTAACATTACCATGTTTTCTTTGTTCATTTATTATGTAATTAAATGGATATAATTGTATTGAGAGTTATTTATTTATTTACTTATAAAAGTAGTGCGAGTGTGGAGGTATGCGGTTAGAAGTGCAGTGCGAGAACAATATAATATTAGTGGTGAATTGAACTATGAGACGAAATATTTTGTCAACAATATAACCAACACCTCCATGTGTGATTGATGTATTTATATTATTATTAAGTGAAAAAATAAATATTTTTTGTAAACCTATATTTTCTTTTATTTCTATGATACCTTTTTTGCATTAGAGGTAATAAATTAAAAAGAGCAACAACAATTCTTTAAATGTTTTTTTATTTACCTCGTTCTCATTCCCGATATAAGGCCTGGATATAATAGGAGACAAAACCTGTCCCATCCTGCAATGCAATTACTAAAAGATGTACTCGTTTGTTATTTTATACCCCCAACCATGAACGTGTCAGAACATGTCTATGCATTATGATCTATGGGTTGATACGTGCTTTTACTTGAAAGGACTGAAGCATTGCATCTCGACAGGATGCACCATGCAACCTAGAAGGAAGGGGAGGGGGAATGTTGGAACGCGGAAGCATTTGTGTTCGCAGCTGGGTTGAAACTTGAGAGTGGAGCTCAAGGTTATCGAGGCGGAATTGCACTCAACATCCGGTGCGAATGACGTGGGCTCTTTCATCAACGAATGCTATGCATGATCGTTTTCCTGTGATGCTAGATATTATTCATTTCGGACTGGTGCGGGCGTATTGATCACTTTGTCGCAAAGATGAGGACGATATTTGATGTGGGTTAATTAGAGCTATCCAACGGGGTTGTTATATTTTATCTAAGTTAATTAGTATGCTAGATATTTAATATTAAAATGTTTTTCGGCTGTTGTGGGTTGAATATTTGCTTCATCGCAAAGACAAGTACATCATTTGATGTGGGTTAATTTGGACTATCAGACGGTGAAGTTATATTTTATCTAAGTTAATTAGTATGCTAGATATTCGCGTTTGTTTATAAGTCACGTGACGCGCCAGAATCCTCATTTCTTACCTACTCCCCTCTGAACCGTTACGTTGTCCATTAAACGGCCGAGGCAACTAGCTGTGTGGCGAGTATTATATCCGAGCACTGCAGGCCTTTTTTAGGGTAGAGAGTAGGACAGAGAGTATATCAAATAGTGGGTTATTAAATAAAGGAGTTACCGTATCTAATGGTAGAAATGGGAGCGTAATAGAAATCAGAACAGCCTTATATTCGAAAGAAATAGAAACAGCGGCACAGGTACATAAAAAAACGACTTACATTAATGATCTAAGCTACTCTAAACAAGGGAACTGTAAACTGTATCCAAGGGACTCCATTTCCATAGGGGTCGTCTATTGTTGATCGTATAAAAAAAGTCGCCGATTTTCATCATCTCATTTTAAGAACAGACGCTGATGCAGTGATAAGAACAGAAAGTTATTCGTCGAGTGAAATTGCGGATACAGAGATCTTTCTAAAATTATGAGCAATATTTAGAAAAGACCGAGTAGCGAGAGCAGGAGGTAGCGTGTTTATTGCAGTTAAAGACGATATAATAATAGTAGAGCCGAGATATTTCCAAATAATGATGTAGAAATGGTGTGGTGTTCCATTAAGTGCTCGTCAAAAAGGAATTTTATATGCGCATGTTACAAGCCATTCGATTCAATCATAACCATATTTTTGCTGTAAGAAAGACAGGAGAAGCATTTCATACAACAACATAACGAATATAATATTACTAGGTAACCCGTGCGAAAATTTCGCACATTCACGCTATCAGGGAATAAGTATGTTAAGGAAACGGTGTAATTGGGTTTTAAATAGAGAAGAAGGTGTATCATAAACTACTTTCTTTATACTTGTTTTCTAGCAACAATATACAAAACATAAGAATACAATACAGGCAAGAGAGATTGGCACCAGTAGGAACAATCATGACGTCTGTTACTGAACAATGGCACGCAATTTACAAAACTTCTTTAAAGACAATATTAGAAGTACCAATGTTGTCGTCTGTAACTTTTTGGTTATGAGTTTCTTTAACACAAACATAAATATCACGGAAAGTGCGAACTCTAGAAAATGCAACATACAACTGTCCATGCGAAAAAACGGGTTCTGGCAAGTACAATTCGGCTCTCTGAAGAGTCTGACCCTGTGCTTTATTAATTGTCATTGCAAAGGCCACTTTGATTGGGAATTGTTATCTTGTCATTTGGAAAGGCATGGACGGATCCGAAGGGGTGAGTTAAATCCTCGGAATTATGACTGTCCTACCCGAGTCAATTAATTTAGCAGTGATACTGGCACTCTACAGAATCTGAACTGAGGTATACTTTTTGCTCTCCAGACAAAAGATTAGTTACAATGTAATCGTTGATGGTATTACAATCGTCCTTTTAGGGGCAGAGAATGGATGTCGAGTAAAACTGGGATACATTGTGTTCGTTGAAGCCGTCTGCATTGAAAACATTGGTGATGATATTGTCGTAATCGCAGTAGCAATGTTTTGGAAAGTTGATGGGATCAGCGGATACGTCGTCCTGTATTATAAGTCGCCATTGCCCAGTTTTAGCAGCAAATCGGTGAATATGATGTTCATAAATGTTTACAAACTATTTTTGTAAGCGAATATCATATAAATATGAAACCAAAAAGTTTTAATTGCATTGACTTACCAGATGACCATGTACAATCACTATGTGCATTTCGTACTATTTTCATTTTAAACCTTTTTTGAAGTTTAGAATTAAAAAAATGTGTGGAGTCGATATACCTCGAGCGAGTAATCGACATGGAAAAATCGAAACTTTTAAGTCAAATTATTGGGCAAATAGTGAAATTTGAGATTGATACTGTATTTTTCGTCAGAAGCCGGTGATTCAACGTTTAAAATGATACCTCATTTATCACTGTAGGTGCAGTACTAACGGAGCATCAACGGAATGACAGAAAAAGACCTTTCTGTAATAATATATATATGATGATCGGTGGAGACTTAACGTTCCTCGATAGATTCGAAGGCATATAGTTTCAAAAATGGCGGTAAAGATAAGAAGCTGTGCGACACTCTTCCCTATACATTAACAACAAACTCTTTGCATTAATTAGTAGAAATACCAACGAGAGGAAATGACGTTCTAGATCTGCTAGCGACTAACATATCCGAAAGCGCCCTGAATGTTGTAACAGTGAACTAAAATTAGAGACTAGAAAGCAGTACATGGTTGATTTCACGTCAATACTGACAAGAGGGTATCCACAAAGAGAAAAGTTTACTTGCACCACGAAGCTGGTTACGAAAGTTGAGAACAGGAATTATCGGCCTCTTATAAAAAAATATATCGATATTAACCAAAACCGTACTACTGGCGACACATGGAATACTTATCGTAGCACCACACGAATAGCCATAGACAGCGCGATACCAAGTAAACTGAAAAATATTAATATGGATCCTAGGTGGTATAATGCGGACGTCCGGAAAATTCTCAAACGACAACGGATCTTGCACGCGAAAATGAAGAACGCCCATCAGGATTTCCCTGACGAGGAACAAAAAAATGTGAGAAATACCTATATAAGAAAGCTAAAACAACATTAAAAGCGGCCTTTAAAGCATTAATGGAAATCAAAAGTAAAACATTAGGTGAGTTTTAAGATGATAACCCGAAGATTTCAACACGCGTTCTCAAGATAGCTGCGAAACTTCGGAAAAAAACTCGCTTCCCAGAGGTATCAGAGAACATAAAAAAGATAACACACAGAATAACAGAAAACCTCGAACCAGCATTCATCAAGCTAAATGCCATAGAACGTCAGTAAAAGTAAATTTCCGTAACGAAAAGAACAAACGTGCCGAGGTTGAGCATATATTTGAAAACGCAGATACAGTAATTGGAACAGAGAGCTGGCTTGCAGAGGATAGGGAAGTTTTTCCGACAGGATATAAACTCTAAAGACGTATTCGACCAGAAACGACTGGCGGCGGAGTATTCACAGCAGTTCAATCGTATTTGAATAGCGCCGCACACATATTGGACGAAAACGAAATAGTGCGTTTGGTGTACCTACTATTGAGCTACAAAACAAAAGAAATATCCATACGTGCTCATTTTACAGACCACAAGATTCCAAAACAGACGTTTTGTACGAAGTAGAAACTCGGTTATCATAATTTACCTCGAGGGATAACAAAAGCGTGCCGCACACGTATTGGACGACATTGGAATAGGGAGCGTTTGGTGAACCATTGCAGACGATAGAGTTATCTGCTGTGAAATGAGCGAAGACGCGGACTCTGAAGCTCTGTCGTCGGAACCTAACAACGATCATTTGTGGTGCCAGGAGTGGGGTTTAGAATTAAATATCAGCAAATGCACCACAGTTCATTTCCTGCAAAAGTCATCACACAAATGCCATAACTATACTGTGGGTGGAGTAAACATAAAATCTTCGGATACAGTAAAACATCTTGGAATTACTTTAACTTCTGATATATCGTGGGGATTACACATACAAAACAATTGTGGTACAGCATTAAAAATACTAGGTTTTATTAAACGTATAATAGGAAAGTCCTCGGATGAATAAGTCAAAGAGAGATGCTACTTCGCTCGGGTTAGGCCACACCTCGAATACGCCGCGAGCATTTGGGACTCTGGTCAAATAGATTTAACCAATAAAATTAATAAAATACAAAGGAAAGCTGCAAGCTTCGTTGAAAACTGTTACGAGCGGGCGTACAGTGTTTCACAACTTTAAGAGGAATTAAGGTGGGGAGCCCCTAGAGACTCGGAGGCTACACGCTAGGCTTAGGTTGCTTGATAAATTCAGAACTGATAATTTCCAGAGCGACACAGAGAATATTATCATGACGCCTCACTACATCTCTAGATCTGACAGATGCGACAAAATAAGAGAGATAAACTGCCGGACAGATAGGTACAAAAGCACGTTTTTTCCGCGCACAATAAGCGACCAAAATAAAAATTGAGCTTTAGTAAACACACTCCTATAATACACGTCACCATTTCATCTCCCAAAAGCTTACATCTTTACACGGTTGGTGACCTAACATACCCTGCCACACAGGCATGCGGATGCTCGCAGTGTATTATGTAGATGTAGAAGATTACCAATTATGTGAGGGAGTCTACGGTAACGTCATTAAAAAACGATCCAGGAGAAAGAGCTAGCGATAAATTAGAAAAAAACGAATATCCTCTTTTCAAAGCGTCTATACGACGAGTCCCCAGAATATCACCGCTACACTGCCTAGCTTATATAAAAATTCAAAGCACCTTATAATATTTCTTGCCGTTGGATAGAAATTCACCTGAAATCCATTTACTCCGAGAAATCTCCTCGTCCCGATTAAAATCCCGCCCGAGTTGGTAAGAATTAGCGTCAGAAATCCGTACCGTACTCGAAGATAATATTTGAAAAATCTCTTGCAGAAAATTGTGTCCCTGACGATTGGATCGGATCCATCTACATAATACGTTGAATTAAAGATTCCTTAGACAATTGCGAACAGAGGGTAGTTTAATATGACATTAGTTCAGATACAGTGAAAGTAACATCGGGTGTACCCCAGGGAAGTGTCATTGGTCCCTCACTGTTCCTTTTGTATCTTAATGACATCACCACCGTTGTTACGAGCAAAATCGCCTTTTCGCAGACGATGCTACAAACGAATGGTGCAACACTTGGCAGTTAGAATCAAATTTTAAACAGTGCATTAATATGAATTTTTGGAAAATGAAAAACTGACCCTACGAAGCGTACAAAAATAATCAAGCCGAACTATCAAACGTAGAGTCAGTCAAGTACTTAGGAGTATTTTTGCTTGAAGGCTTTCGCAGCTTCTTTTATCAATTAATGGAAACCCTTTCGGGAAATGCTGCGTTGTGCTGAACATTTTGTCTCGACGTTTCACTCCTCCTACTGGGAGCGTTTTCAAGAGATTGAGTGTGCCGTGCCTCGTCTCAATCTTATATAGTGTCCGTTACCCGATTGTTGGGCATCATCTTATGTGGACTCTGAAAGGAAATTGCCATAGTTCCTCTTTCATTAAAAGAGCAATGAAAGAGAGGCAACCGCTTCAGAGTGACGGCGACCTTATGAAGAAGCCATTGGCGTACGCAAAACTTCATACATCTCCGGAGTCACTGATAGAATCGCTAAAATCCTTCAGAGAGGGAACATCACGACTTGCTTCTGTACGGTTAAGAAAATAGAAAACACCCTCCCCTCGCCGAAGGATAGCCATCCTCCCCTTCAATCTATGGGATTGTATGAGAACGATGGTTTCAGACCTCACTCGGTGGAATTCCTTGATATCAGGGATAGAAGGATTAACTTTGCAATTCCACATTGTAAAAGATTTATTTACGAACGGTTTCGCCGCAGTGCAGCATCATCAGGTGTGTATGAGGTTACCTGCTGCTGCGGCAGAAGCTACGTGGGACAGAGCAAGCGAGCTTTCTCTCAAAGGATTAAAGAGCACAAGAGAGCGATGCAATTACTTCAATGTGATGCGTCAGCGGTCGCCGAACATTACGCTTCCAGCCCTGAGCATAAAATATTCTTCGAAGAAACACGGGTGTTGGCGAAGACGGAGGATTATCATTCGCGCCTAACACGAGAAGCCAATTAAAATAGCAAAAAGGCCGAATAACTTCAACAGGGAGGATGGCTACAACCTCAGCCGGGTTTGGAAAGGGTTCCTGGCCCCTTCAAATGTCCAACGGCTAACGTCTTCCGCCCGGAATTCAAATCAATCCAATCGGGTAACGGACACTATATAAGATTGAGACGGCACACTCAATCTCTTGAAAACGCTCCCAGTAGGAGGAGTGAAACGTCGAGACAAAATGTCCAGCACAACGCAGCATTTCCCGAAAGGATTTCCATTAATTGCCTTAGGAGTATGACGCTTACTCAGGACTTGTCCTGGGGGAAGCGCATACTTACAGGAAATCTGCGGACAGGCAAATCGGAAATAGGGATTTATCGAAAGAATACTTGGAAAATGTAACGAGAATGTAAAGGAGAACTTCCATTTTTCTCTCGCGAGACACACTTGGAGTGCGTCGCTAGAATATGGCACCCTTAAGAAGAACGATTAGTTTCAGATACAAATCGAATATAGCGGACAGCAGCAAGATTTGTCCAAAATTGTTAAAATACATATAGCAGTGTTACTGAGTTGTTGGAGGAATTCTGGTGAAAACCTATAGCTGATCGATGGGGAAAAATATAGATAAAATCTTTTACGAAATTTTGATGTCGACTGTTTTGTTCCGGACGTTTAACATATTTTGCTCATGCCAAACTATTATGGTAAAAACGATATCGGGCATAAGATTAAGGAAATAGGCTGACAAGCCGATAGATATAAATGTCATTTTTTCCACGCACAATAAGGGGCCATAATAGATGCGATAGATTAGTTCTAATATACTTTGACCCTCATTAGGTTAGAGTAGGGATGCAGTCTATCCCCAATACTGTTCAACTTATACATGGAACAGGCAATGAAGGAATTTACAGAAACAAATAAGAGTGGATTAAAAGTGAATGGTAACCTCTACACAACCATCAGATTTGCGGACGACATAGCACTTTTTAGCGAATAGTGACAATGAGCGACAGGATGCATTACACGAAATTAACCAAATCTTTAAAAACAATTGGGACATGAAAATAAACAAAAAGGAAACAAAAATAATGAAATGCACTAGAGATGGACTAGAGGAAGCCGAGGTATATCTAGATGGAGAAAAACTAGTGCAAGTTACTACTTTTAAATATCTGGGTAGCTGTATGACATCTGATGGTGGATGCACAGCGGATGTGATAAGTAGGGTAGCACAAGCAAAACAAGCATTTATCAAAAAGAAAACTCTTTTGACATCAAAAAATGTTTCTCTATCGACCCGGAAAGAATTTGTTAAAACTTACGTTTGGAGTGTGTGCACCTATGGCTCAGAAACTTGGACTCTGAGGAAAGAGGAGAGGAAAAAGCTGGAGTCCTTTGAAATGTGATGCTGGAGAAGACTTTTAAAAATATCTTGGACAGAGGGTTAACAACCTGGAAGTATTACAAAGGATTGGGGAAGGACAAACGTTTGTTAATTTTATTTGTAAAAAAAGAAACGCAATGATTGGACACCTTCTACGTCACTCAGAGTGGATGACTACTTTAATGGAAGGAGTGGTAGAGGGCCGTGCTGGAAGAGGTAGGCCAAGAAAAGAATACCTGGAAGTGACCATAGAGGGGAGAAGATACATTGATATAAAGAGAATGGCTTTGGAAAGAAGGAATATGAATGCCCACCAACCTTACGGTTGAAGAGAATAAGAGAGAGGTTAGAGTAGGTTTTGTACTTGAGCAAAAATGTCTTTACGTCATTATTAACAACTAACCGCACATGAAATTTTCCACATGATTTAGTTACTATTTATCAGTCACATTAATAATACGTAATAATCTTAACCAGTGGTCGGCAGCATGTTCGTATACATAGCCCTCTCCTAGTTTCTGCTCTGACCGCATAATGTTATCCACACTGCTTCCGGCCAGCACAAAGCGGCAGGGGGAAGGTGCTCGGCTGTGATGTGCGTTGGGATGAGTGCTGCTGCATTCCTGGGGTGGAACCATCCCGTGCCACACACCCTACTGAAGGTTTGCAAGGTATTTCGTCGATGTAGTAATGGGGGATGTGGCGGGTGAAGGAAGAGTTTGAGTGGGAAGTGGGCGATTATGGGACTGGAAGGAGGAATGACGGCGGAAAGAAAGCTGAAGAGTTTTGCCAGAGAAATAATCTAGTAATCACGAATACCCGGGGGGGACAGATAGGTTCCAGATAGATTATATTTTGGTGAAACACAGATTCCGGAATAGTGCTTAAAACTCGCATGCATATCCACGAGCTATTGCGGACACAGACCACAACTTATTATTGATGAAATATTGCGTTTAACTCAAAGAGATAAGGAGGTTTCAAAAGTGGTATACAGATGCATTGGCTGGGATTACCGAGGAGGAGTATCGAGAGCAGATTAATTAAAATTATGGGCTCAGAGGGTCAGCGGTAGAAGAATGAGGTAGTTCGAAAAAAGGAATTGTAGCGGCGGTGACTGCAACGGTCGGCGTGGTCACTCCAAAGACAGAAAACCGTGGGTCAAGAAGGGAGTAGTAACGGAAATGCAGGAGAGTAGGAAATAAAAGAGCGAATTATCTCAGAGCTCGGAAAAAAGGAAATTCAGGAAATGCAACAACAGGCTCTGAAGAGAAACAAAGAAAGCAAGATAAGCATAGTGAAGAGACTGATCGACGTCTTGGATATAAATTGGAAAAAGAGGGAAGTTCAGATGCTCTGTATAATAGCAAAGCAAAGCAACTGAGAGGCGGTAGACGGAGGCGGAAGGGGCATTGCAGCGATAACTGACAAGGCAGGAAAAGTGATCTAGGAGCCAAAAGATATCCAGAAGAGGTAGATGAAATACGTTGCTGCTAAGTCATCGCACACCCTTGAGGTGGCTCGCGAGGTTGAACTAGGTTGAACCGAAGGAAAGTTACTACTTTTTCTGGCTACGTTACATGTCGAATGCTGCGCGAGCATTTCGGACTCTGCATTCAGAGATTTAACTCGCTAAGTAAATAATACACAGAGGAAATCCGCACGCTTCGATGTAAAACTGACGCTAACTAACAGAAAGTTGCACAAAACTGTGGTATGGACTAGTCTGGAAATTTAGGGGCGCCTCCATGGTTCTCGCGTCCGCTAGCGCAACCGCTAATAATTTTCAAATACGCTCAAGAGAGCGACAACGGAATGCGTTGAATTTTGCCATGTTCTTGAAATCGCAAATTTTTCATTCATTGAGTGCATCAATAGGACAGTAACTGTGAGCTTTGTCCTCCCAGAGCAGTTTGCGTTTGGGATGACGATCACGCGAAAGAAGAAACCGAAACCCCACCCCAGATGAGTTTCAGTAAGGCATGGAGGACCCATGCCATACCCCTGAAAACGATAGAAGCGACAAAATACGAGAGGTAACGAACTAATAGATACGAAAAATCCCTATCCCCACGCACCATTACTACTCATCACAGAAACTGCGTGGCACTAATATCATACGCATCATTTACATGCAATTCAACTCAGTCGTTTCCTCCCTGATGCACGGCTGGAGTCCTAAGATCCTCTTCCACACTCCTCTACGGCGGCTAGCTGGCCATTTAGTAGGTGCACTGCCAGGGTGTCCAGCAGCTGGGCATTTGTAAAGTCCCTGAGATTTCCAGGTTTTCCGGACATAATTTTTATTTTTCCAGAGGAAATACCTATTGATTTTTCCTCGTTAATTATAAGAGAATGTTTGGTATGTTTATTGGGTGATAAAAACGTAAGGATTATTTTTAACCTTGCATATCACGTTCTTTACGCCACTGATTTACAGACTACGACCAATAAGAACACAATGTACCTATATAGAAAACATTGTACTTACTTTCGGTGATTACAGGAATGCAAAATGCGACAACGCAAGTGAAATTTGACTTGGCAACTTTCCGAAAAAGGCACATTGCTTCCGTTGCTGTCTAATATATTGACACCACAGAAAATTCCAGAGTTAATTCGGCATTTCCCTGATATTTCCAGTGAAAATAAAATTCCCTGAGATTTCCCGGTCCTCCCGGTTTTCCAGAGTGTTGGACACCCTGACTACTTAGGAATCTGGTTTTTTAGTTTTTCTCCAAGCCCTCTTGCTGTCTATTGTAATTTTTAATCTTGTGAGGTAGTTCGAGCGACTTTTTTCCCTAATCAAAATAGTTACCACATTCGAATTTTTTGCTTCAATTTCAGTAGATCTGGTAGCATGAAGAAAATATTGTCATAATAATGGAGCAATAATATATTTTTATGCATGAAATTCTCGGCAAATTAATAAAAATATCTACATAAATCTTCTACTTGACAAATTTTATCAAGCGGTACATTTAAAATTTTCACCTATGAAGATTTATTATTCTGAAAAAATAACTGTGATGACTGTATAATCTCTTTTTAAAAATAGTTTAGAAAACATTCATACTAAATACTGTAAATTTTTGGACAAGATCTAGGTGTAAAGAATTCGTTTTTTTTAATACTGTCTCTCTCTGGAGAGCATACACATACAATTTCCCATGCAAAATGGCTAGGATGTTTTGGAAATTATCCCTTGAAAGTAGTCCGGTCAGGGGCTGATATCTTGGTGTACTATGAAGGGTGAGATATTTCCCTTTAAAACGATTCATTGATTTCTAAGCAAGATGGTATCTCGCTCACACTGCCTTAATCTATGGCAGCATGAAATAAAAACTCAGTCAGGACATTTTCACACCATATTGATTTCACAACCAGAAAATGACATTTAGCTGCAAGAAAACAGGCGACAGCTAATTTCAAAAAGTGTAGGTCATTCAGCGACTGTCAAAGCTATTGTGATAGGTTGACACCTACAGGACCCTATAGGGAGCGGGGGAAAAAACCAGAAATGCATTAATTATGAAATCAAGTAAAAAGCTCAATGAGTATGATAGCAGCTAAACTCGTGAGCATAACACAATATGTACCAGAAAGCTATGGTTCAACTGAGCATCCTCGGACCAAATTATGCGTGATACATAGAATAAGATCCGCTGACTTGATGAAATGTAGGGCAGTAATGGGAATAATAACGTAAAAATTAACTAGCATATAAACTTAAAACAAGAGGAAAACGTATCTGGGACGCAAGAGATTGAAAAACATCAACATCCAAGTCCTAGAGTCTACCAGAGACTCAACGAGCATCAGCTACCCAAATGATTTCAGACCATTTTATTTCCCTTATATATTTGGGGATGATATCTCTCATCCCCAAAACTACACTCTTGACAATATGGGAGGGCTAGTCCGCTCTAATTACCCCTAGAGCTGAACTGACTTGAGCGATACTACTGATAGGGCCATCCCTACAAAGTGAGTCAAAGGTTAAGAGACAGATGAATGGTAGTCCAGACAGCATCTGCATTGTTTCAGCGAAGCAGTGCAAAAGGTGTCTGACCCCAGTGGTCTCACGTGGTGGTGCCATATATAAATCACTATTGAGTAAGGAAACAGAATACAACCTCAATTAAAATAAACCTTGAACTTTTGGAATGTCCTTTTATGAAAATAAATCTAGGCAACTACAGAACTTGGCCATCAAGGATGGGTGTCATGCCTGGGAGCCGTGGGAGAAATGGCTAAAGAGAGATACACAGCAAAAGAAATGAAAGCCAGCAAGGGGTTGCATTCTTATTGACCACGAAACTTAGTAGAGAAGTAGTTTACACTGAACAGGCGAGTGATACAATAATAGTTATTGAGCTAAAGGGAGACACAAAGAATTTAGTTGCAGTCCAGGCTTACATGCCTTCAATAGAGGGGAAGAGGAAGATGGTGTATACGAGCACCTGGAGGAAATAACTGGAAGAATACCTCAAAGTGAACACTTGGTAGTAATGGGGGATTGAAACGCAGTGATGAGTGAAGGAAGATGGAGAAATGACATAGTGATCACAAACACCTAGTTCAGACATCATCCTCAATGTAAGTACACTTGGAAGAAGAGCTAGTAGGCAAAGGTTATAGACACCTTGAATAGCTGTACATATATTCAGGAATAGAGTTAAAAGCTCACATACCTTTCCAGAAGCATATACAGACTAAGAGCACAACTTATTATAGAAGAAATGCTGCATTAAACTCAAACATATTACAAGGGATAGGATCGTACAAAAGCGAAATAAAGAGGCAATTATTGACTAGTACATTGAAGAAGTATGGAAAGCATGTTGATAAAATCATGGCAACATATCATGGAGTGAGATCAGCGGAAGATGAATAGGGATATTTGAAATAGGAATCAAAGAAACAGCCAAAGCAACATGAGGCATAGCAAGTGCAATCCTGATGAAATTCCAGCTCATGTGTATTAAGAATAAGCTCTCGAAATGGCTCCGTATCTTAATATATATTTAACAAATCCCTCGACGAACACGCGGTTCCCAAAGACTGGAAGATAGCACACGTGACCCCAATTTATAAAAGTGGAGATAAAGAACAGCCATGTAATTATATACCAATATCATTAACGTCACTATCAAGTAAAATTATAGAGCATATAACAGTTACATCAATAATGGGACACCTCGGCAGACAGCATTTATTGATAACAAACCAGCATGGGTTCAGAAAGTGACGGTCTTGCGAAACTCAATTAGGTCTTTTTGTTCATGACATTTTAGTTTCCGGAGAAGGTAACGTACAGGTAGACACAGCGTTTCTTGACTTTAGAAAAGCATTTTACAAGGTTTCCCACTGTAAGTTACTCGCGAAGTTAGCATCATACGGGATAGACAGTAATATAGTGGGCTGGATAGGAGACTTCTTACATGAACGTGTTCAAAGAGTGGTATTAGATGGTGTTAGCTCAGGCGAAGTAAAAGTAACATCGGGTGTTCCCCAGGGAAGCGGGAAAGGTCCAATTTAATTTCTTCTCTACGTAAATGACTAGAATACAGTAGCAAAAAATAGCCAGCTCCGTCTTTTTGCCGATGATGCAGTAGTGTATAAGGAAATTAGAAATGAAGAGGACATCCAGTCTTTAGCTAAGGATTAAGATGTGATTGATGATTGGTGTGATAGTTGGCAGCTAGAATTAAATTTGAAGAAATGGGCGATAATGAACTTTTGGAAAAAGAATGGCTTTCCCCGGAATAATTATAGCATCAAAGAAAAGAAAATATCTGACGTAGAATCTATTAAATACTTAGGCGTCGCCATCACTGAAGACATGTCATGGAGGAAACACATCAGGGAAATAACTAGTGTAGCAAACCGTATTCGTTCTTTATATTTTTTTATTATATATATTTATTCATATATTAGGATTCGTCAAAAAGGGTTCTAGGCAAATGCGATGAGAGAGTACGAGAAAGAAGCTATTTTACACTTGTCAGGCCTCATTTAGAATATGCCGCTAGTATATGGGATCCGTTCGAGGAAGGTATGATAAAAGAATTAAAGCGTGAGCAAAGGAGATCCGCTGGGTTTGTTAAAGGCCATTATGATAATTGTATAAGTGTTACGAGCTTAATAGAAGAACTAGGATGGGAATTACTATCAGAACACAGGTTAAAATTTAGGTTAAATCTTTTTAAGTAAATTCGAAACTGATTTGTTCACAGATGACGTTAGATATATATTGAGAACCCCTGCATATTATGCTAGGTTTGATCATATTAACAAGATTAGAGAGATATATTGTCGTACCGATAGATTTAAAATGTCATTTTTCCCGCGTACTATAAGAGAGAACAATAGGCAGTGTAGCAAAGGGATAGGTAGGTGAAATATAGTTAAGAGTAGTCTGTAGTGCATGATGCATGTAATAACAACCAATAATCCCTTTCTTATTATGTAGATATTAACCATGTGACCCTATTATCTAGCATGCCTTCATTGAATATCCTAGTTGCATGTCAAAAGTGCATGTTTCCATATCAACCTTTCAAAGTTATATAAAAAATAAGGAAGAGCAGATGCACTATATATGTGAAAGTAAATGTACTAATGGGTAGAAGGGAAGGAAAGGGAACAGCTACAGTAACAGATGGAATAAAAGTTGTTTGTAGAATCAAAAAAGGTCGAGGAGAGGAGGAAGGAATATGTTGAAGAGCTTTGTGATAAGGACGTAAGGCCCAATGAATTACAATAGAAAAGGCAGCATCAACAGAGGTGGTACTGGAGCGGGTGTCTATGACAGATGAATCAAAGAGGGCTATGACACATGAAAAGGAACAAGGCAGTGGGAATAGATAACATACCAACAGAGTATCTAAAAATTTTAGGGAAGAACGAAAGAGGAAAACTTTGTGCACTCATTTGTAAGATGATGAAGTGTGCTTCGAGAACTTCACATAGACTATACAAATTCCGATATAGAAGAAGAGCAAGGCAAAACTGTGCTAAGACTAAAGGACAAGCTTAATACTCCATCCTGCCAAAGTAGTTCTTAGAATTATAAACAGAAGGCTAGAGAGAAAGGCCAGTAAGAAAGTACAGAGGGATCTCCCTACTATGCACAGCTTACAAGATTTTTACAATGATTAGAAGGATAAACTGGAGGTATATCATAGGGGAATACAAGGTGGGATTCAGACCTGGTAGATCAACCTCAGATCAACCCTACACAGAAAGGCAAATATTTTGGAGATATTTTGTGAATGTATGCATTGTGAATAATTTCATTGATACTCAGGCGGTAAGGAAAAAAATACGTTGAAGTATCGTCGAAGAATCCTGGTTGGAGCTCGGACTCAGACCTTTTCTTTTTGTATCCCATCCAGCAGTTGTGGGAGCTTGACCTACAGAGTGAATTTCCTCAGCCATGGCTCTGATATGCAGTTATAAACATCACTAAGAGTTGGTAAAAACCTTTTCAGAAGAAAGGTCCTGTGCTCCTCAAACGGATGGGCGATGTAAGCACATGCACACTTGTAGAGTATAAATCCTTTCTGAGGAAAAAAGAAACGGACAGTGGCCAGCCTAAAAGTTTTGCTTTACCATATGAAGGTGCAAAAACTCATTCTTTCTGTGCACAAAAAAGCTATCACAATAAAAACTGAGCTCCACGGAATACACTCTTATCATATATGTCCATTTCACTTCCCAAAATCTTACATCTTTACACAGCTGGTGACCTAACACCTCCTGCCACACGCCCATGTGGTGGCTCGCAGGGTATTACATAGATTAGATGTTGATAAATATAAGTTTACTGGAGATTTAAAATTATTGTTTAGAAAACAAATCAATGCTATTCATAATTAATAAATTGTAAGATCATATAAAATGATATCAAACACTCAATTTTATTGATATGCATCAATATAGTTTACTCATAAGAATCCAAACCACCACAAACACATATGAGGATATATTTTAGAGGTCCAATAGGTTTACGAACAACTTGACAAAATTATAGATAAGCCGAATATAATATTTGAATTTGTCCCTAAATGGTCAGTGGTCCCTGGGAGGGACCACCTCAATATAAACAATAAAAATTTTTTTTGAAACATGACAATGCTTATTTGTGCTTATTAGTGATTCACATACGCCAAATTTGTCAAAAAAAACTCCATGGAAAAAGCTTCCCAAAATGCTGCCCTCTAAAGGGTTAGAGAGGAAAACAGAGAGGAGGATACTGAAGAAGCACGGAAAAGGAAGGAAGAGGAAGGGTATTCTAGACAAATAAGAAGAGATATGCAATACACATGAGGAATTTAAGAAGGATATGAAAGCAAGTCATCATTACGAGGGAAATCAGACGCTAGAATTTAGAAAGTTACGATAAGGACTGTCCAAAACCCTACCCATCAACTGGCAAAATTCTCGAAAATTATAAAATAACTTATGGTTGACTCTTGAAGTGTTTTTCTCATGAAACGTTAGTCATTTAAGCCCATTTTGAGAGAGAATTTGACTTGGATTATAAGTAGGTCATGTGGGCACTACCACAATAGGTGAAGACACACATACTAAAAAGTTCTATCATCAGACCTACACAACATTAACTGTTGCCAGGAGTAGAGGCTAGAACTAAATCTTAGTAAATGCACCGGTTTATTTCTTGCAGAAATCATCACACTACCACCACATCTACATGGTGGGTGGAGTATACATAAAGTCATCATACAATGTCAAATACCTGGGATTTATCTTAATTTCAGGCCTTTAGGAACTGAACAGCACACACACAAAACATACACCACACAGCCTTAGAGAAACTAAGATTGATTGAGCATATAGTAGTAAGAAGGTACTTGGATGAAGACGAGAAAGAGAGGTGCTACTTTGCTCTGGTGAGCCCATACCATGAATACCTCACAAGCATTAGGGAACCCTTCACATAAATATTTCATCCTAAAAATAAATTAAATACCAAGGAAAGTTGTACACTTCGTTAAAAACTGCAACAAATGAACAAAGAGTGTTTCACAGCTTTTAGAGGGGTTAGGTCAGGAGCTGCTAACCCGAGGTCGCACCGTAGGAAGATGTCGCACGTGGGTATACCCTGGTTGCACAGCACATGCATTGGTGGGCTCACGTGCTTTCACAAATGACAATGATTCCTTGAAAAATCATTGTAGAATTTTGATCAATAGACGATTTCTATTATCTTTTGTCAAGGATAACAATAAAGTACATAATTTGTAGAATTATTTGGTATTTTGTCACGTTCAAAATGTAGTAGGTGTGGTCAAGTTCTGCATCCCATGACCCTCGTGAGTGGTCAAGGTTCACAGTGTGTCAAGCGAGAAGTTGGAATCAGCAGGGTTGAAAGGATCAAGGACAAAAGGGTAGCTTCCCAGGAATTAAGCATTAACTACAGCTCTCCTACATGTACTAGAGTGTGGAGGGATAATCCAACTTAATCCCCCTTCTTTTGCTTGGTCAATTTCCCCTCTTTGGAGAGTTTCCCCTCTAGACTTAGCACGCACGTTGTGTGTGACTCGGGAAATCAGACTGCATTTTAAGAGAATTCATCCTGAAATAGGAAAACGATCCATTGTCCTCAAAATTATTTTATCAATGATCAGATTCTGTGAATTTGCAATTCACAAATAAAAAAGGGGAAGGTTCCTTTGCCTGCTGTTCTCAGGCCAATGATATTTAAGTATTTTCATTGTTCCAGTCTTGGGGCTCCTCTTGGTTGGCTCAAGACTTGATAAAATACGCAGGGAATATTGGTGGAAGAACATATGGGTACAGATTTTTGAAATGGTAAGGAAATATCACCTGTGTCAGACTTGCTAACCGATAAACGCAGGAAACACGAATTTTTAAGCACTATAAAACTCCGGCATTTTCGCAGCTTGACAACTCATTCCACTTCAGTTTTTACTTCCTTATACTACACAAATAAATGTAATAGATGCGTTTCTTTGGTGTCATAATTTACATTTACTGCAAACAATGAAAGATTGCAATCTCTGGTAAAAAGAAGTTGCAACTTACCTAATTGGAGAAGGCAGCAGCACGATCACAGCTCGTCCGCAGTTGGTCGGAGAAGTGTATCAGAGTTTGCAGCAACTCGAGAATAACTCGGTAGAAGATAATTGTACAAGGAAACAGATTGAAATGACTAAAATTGTTGTCAGAGGGTGGTAGACTTTAACTATTATCTTTACACAGCATGGCAGAATAAACGTAATTAGAGCTGTGATCACGTGAAAATAGCTTTCATGATTATTATTC
The DNA here is from genome assembly GCA_963169105.1 of Ceriagrion tenellum. NCBI lineage: Eukaryota > Metazoa > Arthropoda > Insecta > Odonata > Coenagrionidae > Ceriagrion > Ceriagrion tenellum. Next base: position 4,123,087 of record OY720644.1, read on the forward strand.
TTAAACTCAAAAATACAACTAGAACCACAAAATAAGGCCTTAAACGGATAGGACTCTAATCGGATGTCCGTTGGATGCGCGAATTTGGACAGTTAGCGGATGTATATTGTGGACATCAGACGCTCGTCCTCTGACTGTTCTGAAAATCTGCGGACATTACTCCGACAAGTGGGGCACGCATCGAACGTCCTGTCGGCCACCCTGTGCGATGTGCCTAATTAATACTCCTAGTCTTTTTCTTGATTCAAGTAAAATTTTCGCCCGGAAGCTTCCAGAAAGCGAAGAACAACTAAAATTTCGGATATTTTGAGTTAGTGGAAGATTTAACACAATAAGCAACTAATTTTAAATCAACGAGTAATTTCTCCAAAGCACTTTGAAGCAAAATCAAAACGCGCCTAACCCTATCGATTGATCTAAGAAAGTCGATTCCATAAGAATATCGACAGCGGTTTCGATTTTACGACTCCAGCGCAGAACAGCTGACTCTTGAAATGACGGTAGAATGTAGTTGCTCGGTCAGTTCCGAATGTATTGTAAATGAAACTAAACGTGCATAACCTCTCTTACCTGTAATGGACGGGAATCGTTTGAAAATCCTAAATTTCTATTGCCATAATTAGAGCATTGATATCCTGATAACTATGGCACAAGAGTTATCCGGTGTCACAGTAGTGGTGTTTATTGCTTGTGGAGTTCTTACTTTTATAATTCTATTTATATTTGCTAAACGTCAGATCATGAGATTTGCCTTGCGTTCAAGACGAGGACCACATGTTCCCATTGGCCATGACGCCAAAAAGGTATTTAAACTATTATTTAGAACTTGTGAACATGATTCCTCTGGTGGGGTTCAATGTTATGCAACTTCTCCTCCTTCCTTTGAAGTCACTGAAAAAGGAGATCGAAAGAAGAATTGACGTTATTCCTCGAATCGTGTACGAGCCACAGTTGCTGAATAATAATGATTCGCAGTACATAATCAATAAGGGAGACACTGTACCACCTTATTACTATAGATTGAAAGCTGTCGATGATGTAAAACTTCTGGGTACGTAACAGTGACTAGTTGGATGGATTTAATGTAGTGCTGATAGAAATGTGATGTCAATTTTCCCTCTCTTAGAAAAGGAGATATGCAAGCAAGATTCCACATTGCATCGTCACCCTGCAGAAAATTTAAGGTCGTACCTAATTCATACGTTGGGAGGACCACTGAATGGCATGTGCCAAAAACTAGTTCATCAATTCTGTGATATGTACGAGCATGCCCGCCATGACCCGAGTGAATTCGGTGATGAGGAATACGAAGTGTACTCGAAGCTTCTGCTGAAACTGATGGATGCGTACGTCTCATTTTTTTCCCTCTTTAAAGGTGTTAAGCGGACTCGTCAGTAATGCTCCTCTCTTTTTCAGCGCAAAAACGATGAAATCATTTCCAAACAGTCGGAGATCAAGCCCCAGCAAAACGCCGATTAGAAAGTGTATTGACAAAGGTGTTCGCAAGGGATTGATGGAAAATAAGCTGAAATCAGCAAAGAACTTTGCAATCGAGGCGGAGAATGATTCTGCGTGTGTGAATGATAGAGACACCAATTCTTTAGAGAGACCAACCTCCCTTACTATTGATTCTAATGAGAGCAATGAACTGAAGCATGAAACAACAGTATAGCCTTTACTGTAATTGCCTTACATGGCGTACATTTATAGTATGCCGTATGGGTTGTTCCACCACAGGAGATATAATCTATTCTATGATTATCATCTCACAATTATGATTCCTGTCGCTCATAAATGTGATCAAGAGAGAGATCATGTCAATAGCATTGCATGTGAGTACAACATTAATGCTCCCAAGGGTTGATGGAGGCCAAGTTGTATATTCCATAACATTCTTAAATTGCATGTTCATTTTCCCTTGCATTTAGCACCAACAAATCTCATCCAAGCATTCTTCTTCAACAAGTGAGGGTTTTGATGAACTGAGAGAATCCCTCGGTTCAATATTATCCTATGGCACTCGGGCAAACGTTCAGAGGTAGAGGTGTGAAGAAGCCATTCTAACACCTGGAAAAACAAGTTGGTTAAAATATTACCTTGATTGTAACCCACATTCATGCATAAAATGATATCAGAGTAAAGTCGTCAATATGATTAATGCAACACACCTGAGGTGACACAGGTTGCCATTCTGGTAGCTGTAGAATAGAACTCAGAGCCTGAGGAAATAGGTTCATTCGCTGTTCTTGACTAATGGATATCTTCTTTACATCAGCTGCTAGGCAGCTACAGAAAGACATACATATAATACATAATATCCAAACATCTATTAAAAAAGCTGGTGCCTGTAAAGAAAAATGTTTACAGGTCTCAGATAAATGCATAAAGACTTTGCCAAAGAAATTTTTATAAAATGCCACATAACAACTTAAGGACATCATAAGAACCAGAATTGTTATATGGGCTTCAACTTAGATAGATAGTAAATAAGCTGATAACTTAGATTGATAGTCAACATTATTGATGTAAAAATGTTGAGCTGTGGCAAAAATTTGTATATTTTTGTAATTTAGTTTATTAATTTTTGTAATGTGTATACCTTGTACATTGATATAGCATATCTGCCAAAAATACTGCCTTGGATGTTCTTAATTTGTAGCTTTTCTATTTAACATAAGTTGAAATGTTGAAGCTGCTTGTAAGTCAATAAAATTACTGATTTGAAAACTCACTTCCAAACATTGCACTTCAATACCATACTTGTTTGACTAAATTAATCATCAACATAGCAATTGTTTGTATCAATGAAGCCAATCAACTATAAGTAATAATTCATCTAGGGAAAGAAACGATGTGACTGACATTAGCATCATGATTTTTACCAGTTCTTAATTGTACATAAAGAACATTTTTCTCTTTCTCTGCAACCCTCCTAAGTTCCTTCAGTCATATCATTGAGAAGCAATTACTTCTACTCCTGCAAAACTGTTTCTGAAACTGATGTCAATAAAGAACATTTTCAGAGTCGCATATGCTGTTATTGTTGTGATTTAGGACTGGGATTGGTCTCTCTTTAAAGTCTGCTATAAATTAAAAATTGTTTCCTTCAATGCTAAAACCTTTAAATGGCTTATCAAAATAACCATGCATATGTTTATTAAGTCATAATGTAGTCCACAATAAAGAAGAAAGTACTTGAGAAGAACTCCAAGGGAGTATGGGACCTAGCGTTGGATAGGGAAAGATGGAGGGATGCAGTCAACCAACCCTAGACATAAATGGACAGAACAAAAGGAATATGAACTAATGCATACAAAACTGACCTGATTCTCCTCATTGGAATCATCTTCACTTATCATTTTCATTATTTGCCCCATTAGTTGGAGAATCCATTGGCAATTCACAACCTGTGCCTTGCATTTAAGTAATGTGGGTGTTATGCTCTTCAAGATAAATGTATACTCTCTGCAAATAAAGTAATAGATTTAATTACACATGGCCTAAATCACAACCACACAGCACACACCCATGTCCACACAGTCTCACCCTGGCAAAGCAGAGGCAGCATCAATTATTTCATTGAGCCAAAATAATGGGTTGTCAGCATCATTACGACTCGCCAACTCACAACGAATCCTGGCCCCTTTCCGAAGCTTCTCAGACGTCACTTCCCACCACACAGATGGAGAACTCATTCTTTCCACATATTTTGTAGGCAGCTCTCCCACACATTCAACAAAGGCTGTAAATGCCTAATTAAGAATAAAAACCATTTTGCTGAATTTCCTGGCCAATAATATGTACATTTTTCACTAAAAAATGTGATCTAAAATCAGTCAGCATCTTACATGCCAAGATATTTCTTTTTTTCCCTATAATCAAACTCAAACAATTGCAGTGTACCAAATGGGCTGGGAAATATCATCTACAAGACATTCACGAATAACAATTTATTCCACAAGGATCATACAATCACATGCAAATATGGACATTAATGTAATCAAATACACTATTTATGGGACAAGACACATAATTATATGGAGTGCCTGATGATGCAACAGCTGCAATGGTAGTCTGATTCATTAATAAATACTGAAAGTTAATAAGTCCATAATTTTTTACAATATAGAGTACCTCATTGTGCACGAACAGTAATTAACATAATTTAATAGTATCACCTAAGATTCACCACACATCAGTGCATGTAATTAAGTCTCTTTACTAGGACATAAAATGAAGCCAAAATTTCCCAAGTTGCCACCAAAGATTTTGATAAAATCCTACTTTTTTAAGCACTGAAGAATCATTCATGTTAATACACAGTTGAATCAAGCACTGATGCAGATAAATTTTGGTTTATATGACGTTTGATTTAAAAAATGTTTAATATTAAATGAACTAATAGTTGTTCCAGGGAGAGAGATGAAAAAACTTTAAGTGTGTATGTGAATGAAATGTTTTTGTGGTTAAGTAAAAGTTATCAATAAATATGTCTATTGAATGAAAGCAAGCAGTAGCAGTAAACTATATCTTCAGAGAATAAGGGTTGAATTAGCCAGTCCGTCAAAGAATGGAAACCATTATTGAGTGCATTTTATGAGCAGTATGATGGGCATTGGGTGGAGAAAAGTCGTGACAAAACTAAGCAATGAGGTTTTCCAAAATTGGAAAGGTTTCAGGAAATGAAATAGAGCAGATAGAACAGCTTACGTATGTAGAAAATATTAAGAATGAGAATTGGTTTATTACTGACTAATGGCTTAATAAAGCATGGAATATGAAATCCTTAATGAAAGGAAAGGAATAAAGGGAGACTCAGTGAGCACACCCATTGAGTTACGATTATTCAAAATCCTACACAAGCAAACCACTAGTATTACATAGTATGGGAGGCAGCTCTTGCAGGAGGGGGGGAGGGTAAGGCCTGGGAGGAGAGGGAGTAGATGGGAATAAAGAAGACGACAAGATAAAGTGGTTAGAAGGCAAATGAAGAAATGTTGAATTAGGTAATCTAGGAAAGTAAATCATTGGCAACAATCAGAAGAGGCAGTAGAGGAAAATTAAAGAACATAAATGTGAGAGATAGATGAGCTAAATGGCCCAAAATGCATGAATACAAAAACATAATACTCAAATTGCTGTAAGCAGTTTGAACACCACATTTTAACAAAAACAGTCACATGCCAGAAACTACTACTATCCCGGTTCAATCTATTTGTGGTGGTATATGAGTAAACTAATCTCTCACCACTGAACGACCATACGACACACACATACATGCCACAATGTGGCCCTCTGCAAAACTGAAGGAGATAAAACGCTGACAACAAAAGGCCTTAAGGCTGTTGAGTATCAGAGAAAGAGAGCGAGATTGGAAGACATGGGTGAGAAGTGAATGACAACTGATAAAGTGGATGGGGAATTTTAAGGGAAAACCATTTTGTAAATTTTTTTTTGGAATATGTACCGTGATTGGCAAATAGCAAGGGATTAGCTCTCTCACAAACCAGTGTAGACTTATCAGAAATAAACTGTTTCGTTGACATATGGTACTCTTCCTACAGATATTGGAGTGTCATAATCCTGAGACCTGAGAGAAATTGTTAGAGTACGGAAAACTTACCCATTTGTACAAAAAAAGTGGCATGTAATTTGAAAAAATAAATCTGAGGTATTTTCGTGAATAGGAGGCAAACTTTAAGTTATTATTCCATTTAGGAGCTGAGAAATACAGCTGTGTTGATTTTTTTAGCATTTTGTGGGAGAAAAACATTACCATGGTATCTTCAAAATATTTCACACATGTATTTTGAAAAGATCTTATTTCACAAGTATTTCACAAAAGCACTTTAGGGAAGTTAAAAATTTTTAATGCAAATTTTCTTCTTATTGCAGCTAATTCATCCCCTTAAATGTTTTATCTAAAAAAATTACATATTTCAATATTAGAATAATGATTTTTAATTTCAAAATCATGGCAGAGGTCATTAGTTTAAAGTTGAAATTCTCATTCATTTTGTTTCATTTCTGTGATAGAATGCGTCAACTGGAGGCAGATAGTGTTTACTATGTTTACTTGTCTATGTTTTCCATAGTATAGAATGAGTGACGGCCACTAAAAATATGTTAAAGCATAGAAAATGAGCGTTCGACTTAGCAAGTACTACAGGGGCATACCCAACTACGTGGTATTCTACAAAATTTCAGATGACTTTCTCTACGTCTCCATCAAGAGTTTGAAATTGTTTACTCTTCATTTGCAGATTTCAGCTTAACTCAATACATTTCTTATTTATTTGCCCCCTCCTCCGTTGTAAGGTATAAAGACTGGTGAGTGTCGATGTTTGTTTTAACCTCTTGATAATGGCGATGAGTCCCTGAAACCGGTCGAGGGCAAATAAACCGTGTGGAAATTATTAAGTTTTATTTCTTTCCTTATCATGGAAAAGTTCCATCAAGTGAGCACGTAGACGATTAATTTTAAACAATATCCCTAGTTCGACATCAGTCAAATATGAAAAAATGATTCCATACGATCAAATATTTTGAAAAAATGGAACATAAAATGTTTTAAAACTGCTTTCTTGCTCACATTTCTTAATGCTCATCAATAAGTACATTGACCAGCAGAGTCAGTCTGAACCCACAATAATCTGGCGGTTCACACTTACCGTACGCACAAAATTTGCACGACTTCCACTCCACAACTGGCCAAATGGATAGAACAATTACCCTTTTCCAGCGGGGGTTCTGGAATTAGGCGATTTGATGTGGGACAGTCACACGAGCCTACCGTGTCGTCTGGAAAATTCCCTCGCCCGGCCACGACCGACTCTCTCATGAGCAATCGGCGTTGTCGCTCTATATCTCATTATACCCACTGCTGCAACACAGCAGCTATTTCTTAGAGCAATGCTCCTCAGAGAATTTTTATCGCCTCTTCACAGCCCTTTTCTGTCTCAAATACGGTGGGAGCTGGGGATTGCACAGCAGGGAACAATTCCTTACAGGGAGTAAACAACTGTGGCAAACTTAAGTAGTTGGAAATCAAATTCACACGATTGGAGGAGAAGATGATGTAGTCAGAGTAGGGATACTTTCAGGCTAGACTCCATGCATTAGGAAATTCCCTTGAAATTTCCAACTGTGGGCAGGTCTGTAGGTATGGCTTCCGAACCCATATTTTCCCGAAAAGGTAAAAGTGGTGATTCAAAAAAGTGAATAAAGATGCAATTACGAGCACTAAATCAATTTGCTGCAGACATGAAATTGAATGCTAAGTATCTTTGCTTTGGTTTTAGAATATATGTACAGTGGCGGAAGAAATTAACGCAAAATTTTTCACGCGCCAGAATGCGGAATTCTTGGGAACTTCTAGGAGCAGCACACACTTCAAAAGACTGGCAACACTGAGGAAGACATCGTCTACCGCAAATATTTGAAATCCGCGATGGAGCTCACATTTTCCGGAGCCTAGAACTTACTCATGAATCGCCTCTTTTTCGAGCTTTCTTCTTATATTATTCGCGCATTCAGTCGCGGTGTATCGATGGGTTTATTTCAGCATGTTTCTTACATCGAATGATATTATTTTTACAGAGAGACTGATTATAAAAAATATTCGCTATCCCGAAAGACTGGTTATAAAAAATATTCACTATCCCACCCAGCTCGGAATAAATGCTGAAATATTCATCTGCTACCACCAAAAGATATTAATTTTGGTCGACTTTCCAAGGATCTTTTTGAATGACCCGTCCTGTATATCTTGCACAGAAATAATATTAATCGAGCTTTATTTTCAAAAAGTGTGGATACAAAAAAGATTTAATGAAAATAAGTATAGTCTACGTGATGTATTTTTCACGATTTTCATTTTGTAGATTGCGGAAGTTCCGATCTCAAAACAGATATTAATTAAAAATCGTTCATGACCCAACATAATTCCGTTCTTAGTTTGTCAGAATGGGATTAAACAATGAAAACATGCATAAATATATAATTTCGTGAATTAAAAATAAATCTTCTCACATCGATACCTACAAAATAATCTAGGCATATTTTTCCGATGTGTCTTACATCTTATCACAGGAAGCTTGGTGACGAGTTGTTCACTGTGAAGTTTTATCTAATAAATGCAGAAATTACGAATAGACATTTTTAAAAATGACCCAAATTAGGTATAGTTATGGATAAACAACTCTTTTACGTCTGACTGCATACGATGTTCTTATATGTATCGGCCATAATTTCGCCACACATGTAACAATAACAAAAAAGCCTTTTAAAAGACTGCAGTTTTAAGTAAAATGTCATGGATTAAATTAACTAATAGGTAACGGTTAATGTTGTAGCTATTAGACGTATTTGGCCAGCAAAAGAGTAGTCCATGTTGGATTTTCAATTAATGCTAATGAGTTTTTTTGTGAATCTTTTCATACTGACGCTATGAATGAATGTAATATGTAGTTGCAATGACTGGCTGATGATATAAAAATTACATAAATTCAAAAGAGATAAAATTCCCCACGTAAAAATCATTTTACTAGACCATAAATTGAATTTAAAACTCAAAAATGGCTCGATCAGGGATGGGATCACGGATCTTTCCTTCTTGTGGTCGTTATCGTCATCTCTAAGGCAAGCCACATTGGTAGGGCAATGCACAAACTCCTGGGAGCGCATTACACTGCTATGAAGCATCTGATCTTTCTTAATGACGATCAAGTTTTCGAAATCATGAGCGCAATTGAACAATAGCATTATGAAGAACCATGATCGCAATACAGGTTTGTTACCCAGTTACAACTACCGAGCTTTCTTATTTCAAGGCGAGTTTCAAATGTAGTTGCGTATCCTTTCGCTATTCGCGTCCATAGACGTTACTGTGAACTGGGTTACTATTACAGTACGTGGTGATATTGTCTGAGTACGTTTAATGGAATTATAAGGAAAGGAAAAAGCATACTACTCTCACTGGCAAACAAACAGAAAGCAATAGTTCTTGTATTTCACCTTGTCAGCCTAGACCATTCCAATCATACGCCATTAGTTCTCATCTTGGGTTTTGAGGCCAGCTGACTTCAGTCTGAGTTAAAGCAATCAGTAACCTTGTGAGATGATTCCAAAAGGTTTCTCCAAGTAAATACAAAGTTCTGTCAATACTAATCCATTCAAACTCTGAATGTATGAAGGACGCATGATATTGATTTGGGACGCAGTATGCCTTTAAAAAGAGCTAATTTTCCCCTCATGTTGCGGGCGATACCTTTTCTGCCAAAGATCATGTTTCGGACGCCTGTAGTTCAACCCATTGGAAATAAATGGCATTTGACTTCTTTCACCCTATTAAAAGCATTCGACGGGTGCTTCCAAATTTTTCGAAGCGCGACGAGGCTTTTCTTTCTCGTGCAGCAAGTATTTTAAACCTGTGCGTCATTCTCAACAACAAACCACTACCACCAAACCGGGTGGTGACTACCACCCGGAACTTTGCTAAGGTTTACTGATGACTACTTCATTGAGGCGAGCGTCGATAGATGGACAAGCAGAGGAGACAGCGCAAGCAGAGATATTTTTCAGTTTTTAGCGGCCTCGCCGTAAATTCTTGGAGGAAAAAATATCTAATTAGCCTTCAAGGCTAATAAGATAATGCTAATGTTGCATCTTTCTCCCAGGAGGACTTGGATAGCAGGTTTGTTAAAGGCAAATATATTTGTCAAAAAATTACTCGAATAGGTGTTGCGCCTTCAACTTTCATCCATTGAAATTTTATTTGGTGTTTATTTGTAAACAAACCCTATTTCTCACTACCATTAAACGAAATTCATCAAATTTTCTGCTATGATGAGAACTATGTTTATTTTAATATTTATCAATATTCATTTTTCGTCCGCAACTAAGAATATTTGCGAGTTCACAAATGACTAAATTCTACGAGAGATCGTTCAAAACAAACCATGTAACACAGATGGAGCTGGCTGCACAGAGTCCAGACCTCAACACTATATGAAGTATTTGGGCGTTTATTATGAGGAAAATGCGAGAGAAAAACGTTTATCGACTCCCTGAAATGAAACGACCCCAAATTTAGATGCAATGAGGAAAATGGTGGAGGAAGAATGGGAAATGAACCCAGTAAGATGATGCCAAAATATGGACAACTCCATCTCTCAGAGATTTGGTCAAGAAATGAAGGATGGTGGATTGATTATTAGGCTAATAAACATCCTAATCCTTTTGTAAATACCAGCTAAATTCTCGGTGATCAATTACTGTGGTCATGTGCACACATTACTCAGGTTGAGAGAATTAGGCATACATTTTAACCTTGTCCACTCGTTATAAATAAAGATTTATAGTGTCCCTTTCCATAATCCATGAAAATTCATTACCATTAAAAGATGGAATTTATTACCCTGTAAAAAGTCTGCCAATATCGTCATGTAGGGCACACACAGCATAACCTCCGTAGAAGCAATAATACTACAATGTGTTTGAAAAGGAATGGATTCTTCAGGGACATAGCAATCGTGTAATCTTTGATGGTGCTCATTCCTAATTTATGCTCCGTTGATTGTTCAGGGGATTTATGAGGATTATACAAATGAGCATACGGGAGATATCTAATTACTGCTTCGTCGCTACATGGTAAAGATGATTTTTAATATTTTATCATATTTACAGGGAAAGATACGCGATGCCTTGTTGTCGGAGTATTACTTACGCGTGAGTGTAAGAATGCTCCTCATAAAATTTAATGGTGTAATTTTAGCGAGAATTTTTTCACTGCGACTATGTCCAAAGCTATCTAAATGATTAAATAATTTACCTTATCCTCAAAGTATTATCCTCCATCCTCTAAGCTGAACTGTTGAACTACACGGCTAATGTATTGCTCATTACAAAGCTAGAAAATAATGATGGGAAAACTTCAAAAACCATTTTAAATACATTTTCAAACAAATTCCACACGAATTTGGTCTCTTACTCAGAAAAGTAATCAATATTAACAAATTCGATAGATGGAACCAAGCTTTAACAATTAATAAAAATAATTTTCCTCTTTACTAAAGCATTTCAATGTAATTTAAAAGTGGATGTAGCCTTAGGTAAGTTCACTAAATCAAGAAATTGAATCTCTGAGATCCGGTCTATCCCCTCGTTCATAAATAGCTTTTCATTGATTGATAAATTGGCGATTCAGTGGATATGAACGTCAGATGACAGGCAGGACGTAGAAATCAAGTGGGGCCGAGTACCCGAGAATGGGAAGTAAACATTTCATTTGACGATCATGGAGACCGCTCTGATTCTTTCACAAAGCCTAAATATGTGTAAAACTCACTCACTCATGGTTGAGGTCAATATCCATTCGCTGGGCCTTCCGCGGATTCCTGCAAAGTTATGGCAACAGTAAAGTCACATCGCATAGAATAATTATATAGGCACTAGAAGAGGCCTCGCCAAGATTTGAACCCCTGACTTTCTTGGCAGCAGACGAATGCTCTCCCTCTAGGCTACTGTATCGTTCAAGAAAAGTGCGCGTCCAGTGGTTCTTATTATGATCGAAAAAAGGAAATTCTAACGCTTCCTTTAAAAACTGAACCGAATAAGATGTCGTGGACTTTTAAAAGCAGGCACCAGAAATTAAATAATACAGCGTTAAGAGGAATTGAGAAATGAGTGTTTGAGACGACCTGAATGCACGAGGATGGAATGTTCTGTAGGGTATTAAGGTATCGGAAATACATGTAAAAAAAAGTTTTCTCCTCATGGCGACAATTCTATTCAACCAGATTTCCCATATTTTCACTTGAAATTCACAGAATAATACATCGATATGTGGCGACCGTAAATGGTGCCATCATATTTTATATCGTTGCCAAGGAGGCATTGCTGATTTGTTAATGTTTATGTAACTAAGTCAGAGGACTGAGATTGTAGTGGGCATTGTTAAAGGCTCTAATGAATTAATTTGATAAACGTGGAGATCTCCTCACTTACCCATCTCCACAGATATGTTACTTGTAATGTATGATACTTCTCGCAAGTAATTTGAGAACTATTAAAACAACGTTCATTCACAGCTATTTTCTACACGCAGAAAAGCTTTTTATTGCAAGTGGATTTGATCTGGAGAATAAAAGCATTCTGCGTCCCAACTAATAACTCTTTCATCGTAACTCTTCTTAAGTTTCAATTGAGAACAATGCTTTTAAAGGGTTCAAAGCTCTAAAAAGAATATGGTAAGTATCGCTACATAATTGACTACGACTTCGGAACCTCGACTGGCTGCGGGGCGAAGCTAACTCATCACGTTTATAACACCAGGAAAATCTCACGATCGTAAACCTTATTTGTTTTCCTATTTATGTTACGTGTAAAATCGATATCCATTCAAACAGAGTTTGAATATTCCCGGTTTCCACTGGCTGTATCAGTGTTGTCAAGTTGTCGAAGGAAAAGCGATTTCAATTAATTCCCGTGTGTGCCGCATTCAGACGCCAATGAGTTTTGTGTTAATTTTTTCAGCCACTGTACATATTATGAAACTGCCAACTTGAGCTGTGGAATGACATGGTATTACAAAATACCTATGGAAACCAATTTATAATCAATCAATGAGGAGTAAATGCATACTGCCCTTTAGGGAGAAAGTAATCACAATGATTGCCTTTGATTCTAAAACGGTAAAAATGTTTTTTAGGAAGTAACGAAGTACATCAAAAAAGTAGGGGTTATGCAACCCCTATGCACATGTGCGGGCTTCAACAAGAATGCATATGTCTGACGAAATATTATCTGAAGCTGCCATCTGCTGGCCAGACAGCATACTCAAAGGACGAAGGAAGGTACAAATGAAACTACCACAAACATATATCGTCATGCCCAAATGGGAGAATGCAAATTCGAACATCATGAGATATCTCGTCACCTCCGCATGAAATGTCACTTCTGCATGATGAGATATCTTGTCATCCCCAGGCAAGTGGTTAAGTAACTATTAGTCTCATTTCGCTATACTGTCCATTCTGTAAAGGATTTATGCAGCTGAGCGAGGTGTATTGAAAATCCAGATGTTTGAGGATATTTATTAGTAAAAGAATTACTAAGAAAACCTTAATTTTTCACGGAAAAAATGTAAAAGTGCATAACCTTTTCCATTATTTCCACATCAATGTCAATGTAGATAATACTTCGCTATATAACGCTATCGTAGTTGTATCATATACTTGCATTTTCGAATCTTTGGACTGTTATTGTCGAACCAAAATGCTGCATAACTATAAAAATCCAAACTCAAAACGATATTTTACATGAGAATAATAGGTTAATAGTCTGATTTGGTAAAGACGAAACAATGGAGCCGGCATCGACGCTGTGTTGATGCAAATAATTTAACACTAAATTCTTGTCATAAATATCGTTAAAACTTAAACACTTTGCCATAAAATGATCTATTGAAAAGGTCAATGCGGGTTTTCCACCGGGTCAGGTTGTCCATGTCTGCCGACGTTTCGATGACCGAGCTGCTCATCGTCTTCAGGTCATGCCCTGAAGACGATGAGCAACTCGGTCATCGAAACGTCGGCAGACATGGACAACCTGACCCGGTGGAAAACCCGCATTGACTTCCTCGATACCATACGCCGGGAAAGCCTTCGATTTTTCTATTGAAAAGGTGTTAAAAATTTTTAATTCAGCCATACCGGTTGGTTCTTATAACTGTAGTGGTGCTGAATGTGTTAAGTTACTGGGAGAACAGCCTACTTCAGTTGATGTGAGTGTTGAATGATGATTTACTTACAGGATCTTCCACATCCAATTTTTCAAGCAGAGCCTCCATAATGAGAGCAATAGTTGATCTATTTACATCTGGTATGTCTTCCCGTAATAATGCAGTCTTGCAATATGACAACAGTTCACTTAGTGACACTTCTGATTCTTCCTCAGAGCCTGGAATAAAATCAAATTCACCATAAAAGTCACCACAGGATGAAGAGAAATAAAAACATTACATTTATCCTATTTAATGGAAACTAAACCGACTTGTTTTTTTACTTTCTCTATGATTTATAAAACAATACCTAACCATTTAGCCAAGATTTTTGATGAAACATACCCTTATGTTAAATAGCAGAAAAAGTACTATTTTCCACATAAATTAATAGCACTGTGATAGACGATCATGATTTTTCACACAAATAAATTACCCATTGGCTTAGTAATTTTTCAGAGATTTCTGTACCCTGTTTTATAATTTATTTCAGTAAAATTTTTCTAATGAAAAACATTTTTTATCTCAAAGGATAATTATTTAATTAACATGCAATATTTACATGCTTATAATTACATAGTTTGGAAAATAATTATATTTTTTATTTTCTAATAGCGTCAATTTTAATAAATATTAGCAACAATTGCAAAAATGTAAGTTTTTACAATTGTAATATTTTTACACACAAAATTTCACTAGCATTTTTATAGATATATAAATAAAAATGTCCAAGCACTCTTGTGTACATATTTTATGATGATCTGTGGAGTGGTCTAGAGGAAATTCTTTGTTGAATTTATGCCTAAAAATCTGTAAAAAAAATCTCTCACATTGGCACTTCCATTGGAATTGACCCCTATCTGTAGTTATTGTTACCCATTTGACGCAAAGCATAGCTTTCTGGTAGGAGTAAATATCTGTAATAATGATAATAAAATTTAAAATTATTTGTTTCTAATAAATTTTACTTATATATTGTTTTTTTTTGGTATGATAATTCTTGAAACATTAAGGTATATGAAGGGCAAATATGGCACTGCTCACACTCCCACCGGCTTTCCCTCTTCTTCCTCGTGATCTACACACTTCACAAGCACGGGATGGATTCTATTACACTGGATTTGCTGGTATACAGTTTGGTAAGTGGGCCCAGTTGAAAGCTTGAAATCATGTAGGAGACAGGCCCCATGTTGCCTCTTGCACTCTGGAAGTGTTAATCCGTCCAGAATTTTTTCCACCAGATTCTCCCTAAAGTCATCAAATAGCACTCTTTTGCCATTGGCTGTTCTTATACAACACAAATGCATTATAAAGCACCATGCCCATGATGTAAAAAAAACTTTTCCACTGCCTTTGGCACTGCAGCACATTATTGGAAAAGAATCCAATTGCTGATCTTGTCCATTGACAGCATTCATTTGACTGTTGTAAACAGTGATTACTGCAGGCTTGAAAACTGCTTCCCTTGTTTTGGCAGAAAACTTGTCAGAAACAGTGTCAGTGATATCAATATCCTTATGATATGTTGAGAGAACATGGTCTTCCTTCTTGTCCCCCCATTTGAATGCAGTTATCCCAGGGCAGAACATAACCTTGGCTTAACCTTTCTTCACTGCCATTCCCTAGAAATCTATTGGCGCGTTCTTTCGATTGAGGCAATTGTCCCTACTGCATTTCTTTTTCCTTCAGCATCAGCTTTTGGAGGAGTACAGGTGACAAGTACCAGTTATCAACAGCTAATGTACATCCTGAGTGAAAGTAATGCTTCATTAGCTGTAACACTATTTATTCACTAGAGGGAATGTCATTTGGTGATTATAATTTCTTACCGGTGTAAATTGTGAACTGCAAACGGTATCATCCTGATGAACTTTCGCAAATTTGATTAAATTTGATGCCAAATCGAGCTTGCTTGTTATTATTATATTGTTTGAAACTTAGCATCCCACGAAACTTCATTTGGCTTTCATCTATGGCAAGATTTTGTGTAGGGCAATAAATGGACAAACTTTTGGGTCATTTAATGAATAATGGTAGAAATCTTTCTTTCCCTGTCACTTTCATCAAGGTTTCCATTATCAGTAAAATGAAAAATTTTGGATAGCAAAAGAAAATGTCTGTACGGCATTACTTGACCAAAGAAAGGAGTTTCAGTGACCGCTCTGGGGGTCCAGTGTTTTTTAATTCCATTTTTTTCACTTGTGCCATCAAAGAACACACAGCAAAATAGACCTGAATCTCTCAGCAGTTGTTGGAAACCATTCCTCAGTCAAACTACTTTTGCTGCTCGTCACTGCATTCAGAAACGTTTCAACAAATCAGTTAGTCTCCTTGCAGATTGATTCCCAAAAATCATTTTTCATGAAAGAGTAAAAAAATCACGCTCATTAGCATTTTCCGATATATGTTGAAGTAATTTTGTATTTATGCCTGGTACACCACAAAAATCGAACTTTTGTACTAGTACTCAACTTCCAGCTGTCCACTTTTTCCTGTTTCTTGTGCAGTCAATATTCCACCTCGCCTTCACTATCATCCTCTATATTGATATATCATCCCCTTTTCTTTTGTCACGGGTTTTGGTTTTTTCGTCCTGCTTTGGCAATGCACTTCCACTACCCTGTATATGTCGTATCCTTCCCCTTAGTCATAGTGTTGTTGAGTGAGTGTTTTGTTTTACGTGCGAGCGGAGTGTTACTGTGGAGTGTCGTGCTCAAGTATTTAGTGAATGTGCACACAAAGGTGGCGCTAGTGGCCAAAAGTGGCAACTAAGTGCAAGGAGACCGGAACAAGACAAAACAGCCAGTGCATAGGAGTGTGGATGATCTCGCTGCAAGACAGGCAGGTGGCATCGCTCCACACATGAAGTGAGAGCACAAGCTCTTCGACACTCGCTATCACAGTCCCACGATGAGCATCCAAGAAGGTAAGAAGTCACCAAACTCCGGCTGCTGCAACAAAGTGAGCCCTAGAGACGACTTACTCCACGGAACTCGGCCCTCAGCCCACCTCAGGCGACGAAATCCATCGCATCGTGAGTCCTCAGCCCCCTCCCCCCTTTTCAGCCAGAGGCGTCTGCCGCACTGAGCGTCCAAGAGGGAGAGAAATCCTATGATTCAGAAGTTGCCAGGACGTGCACGGACATAGTTGATGCCTGACATCCGAGACATTCTCCACCAGCATACAAGCAAAGGGAGACCCCCGCCTCTTCTAGCCAAAGAGTCCATTTGATTTAATTTGATATTGCTTTGATATTTGATAAATGCTTGTATTATTTCCAATCATTGTATTTAACAAATGATGAGGTACGAAGTCACTCGCACAGATGCATATACACCAGGGTAGAAATTTGCCATGAAAAAATCATTTGACTTGACCAGGATTCGAACGTGGATCTCCCAGTTGCCAGTCAGTTGTGTTATCCAGTTACACCACCAAGCCATCTTCCTTCGTATGTTGAAGGAAGATGGCTTGGTGGTGTAACTGGATAACACAACTGACTGGCAACTGGGAGATCCACGTTCGAATCCTGGTCAAGTCAAATGATTTTTTCATGGCAAATTTCAACCCTAGTGCTTGTATTATGTCTAAATTTAAGTTCCTTTGTGTTCCCATCCCCACTAACCTTTGTCTAGTAAGTGCTTTGCCATTGCAAACCAATGAATGTCCGATATTGCAACTTTATCTTGGGTTTTTTTTGTAATGGTGGTGAATGGCCTTCCTGATCCCTTGCCCTACCAACACCCTTTTTCCATCGTTCGCCCCTTAATTGCCCGTTTTGAAGTCGCCCTCAGGTAGATTCTCCTCTTGCCCTCTCCGAAGCCGTATGCTGAGCAGGCACATCTGGCATGGCCAGGTGAGTCTCCCCTGTGCCCGAGAAGGCTGTTACAATACTTGTATCACTTTGAGCACACTCTTCCATTCCATCTAGTTCATCGGATGAATCTTCATCTCCACTAATGCTCAAGTGCTATCACTCTCAAACAGAGCACACACTATTTCATTACTCTTGCAGCATTCTCCCTTTCGCTACTTTCAGGAGCACTAGCATAAACAAAATAATCCTGAGTGCGAAGCCGAACTAACCATCTGCATACAAAACACAGGGTTTATAAGCTGTTGAGATTTTATAAGGAACTGCTATCTTACACTGTGGTAATTCAGAATGAGGCATAACGGAAAAGGGAAGTGATAACAAAATAATTGCTTCTCATGAAGAGCTGTTCATGCCAAGATGATACCATATCATTGGTTACATCCCACACTAGGAAAAGAAGTATCTCATCTCTAAAAACTGTGTTTCATATCATCAGAGGAAATGAATCCGATAGCAAAAATCTACAGTAAGCAATGTGAACAGAAAGAAATCACCTTGAAGATTTGGTAAGGAGTGCATACAACACAGTGGCAAACAACACCGATGTAGTTAGTGATAGCAGTAGTATTTGCACTACCATGTACTGATAGAGGTAATTGTGAAGGAGACTAACCATCTGCTTACTAAACGCAGGAATGGTTGACATTCCAGAATGAGCTTATGACTTACCTAGAGCAATTATTCTGAAAGAGGCGTATAGGAAAACAAAATTGATAACAAAGTAATATATTCCCAAGAATAGCCGTCAACGTAACATCATCTCATGTCACTGGGAAGCTGGTGGGGAAGAGGTTTGGATAGCGCAGAAGAGAAAGGACGGGGTCATGAAAGAAGAGGGAGGGTGAATTGAGAAAGGACAGGGCAAAGGATTTTAAGAAGGACCTAATGTGTGAGGTATGTATCTATGGGCGGGAAAACTGGACGATGTACCAGAGAATGGGAATGTCCATTAGCCTACCAATCAGCTGTTAGATCACTCAAATGATAACCACAGTTGTGCAGAAAATATTTAAGACAAAGTTATGTCGCCAGTTACATAATTCCCTTGCTGAGTAGCTGTACTACTGTCATGACATTTCCTTGAAGACAAATCAATGGGATGATAAGAAACGTCTTGCAAATTCTTAAGTAGTTTGACAATTAACAGATGAGTAAATTAGCACATTATAATCCATTTCCTCCACCATTTTGTCCCATTACCTGAGGAATTTGAGTGGCTTTCTTTCTTAATGCTTGAAAACAGCCGCTTCCCTTTCCCCCAACATTATACAGCCAATATCTGATGAAAAATGAGGAGCTTATTTCCAGGCATAATGCTGTTTTTGTGCAACAGTAGTGAAGTTAGTGGTTGTTCCATGATAGTGATAACTGAGGGTAGTGACCGCCATGGACCAGTGACAAATGGCAGAGTGACTGACCCTACCCTACTATCACACATCATGATAAGGGATGATGATTAACAAATCACTGAAATCATCATGCAGGGAAAAGGCAGTCACAATCTCACAAAGGGGACCCACAATCGTGCAACAGAGTTGGGCTGCACCCCTCTGGTGGCAGCGTCAATTGCAATGGTTCTCTTTCTGATACATTTGTTCTTCCCACATTAGAGGGTGGGGTTGAAATCAAAGCACCGCTGGACTCCTTTCTGACTCCTAATTCAAGCGCCCGTTTACCCGTGATGCAGCTGCTCCACTTGCCGTCGTCAATATCCCACGCAAAGACAAAGGAATACGACAATATACAGTACATATTTTCTCAAAAAATGAGATTTTACCGAGGCTATACATACAGGTAAATATTTATCCAGAGATTATAAAACCACCTCTCTCCATTTCATGCAGCCAATATTTGATGAAAAATAAGGGGCTTATTTCGGGACACCATATTTTTCTCTTAAAAGTACACTTTACCAGGGATGCCTATGCACAAAAATATTTAACCAGAAATTACAAAGCCAACCCTTAATATTTATCAGACTTAATGCACTCTTTTGCTCTTCATCCTAATTTAAAAGGGCTTCTTGGATCGATCAAGAACATTATGAGCACCTTTTTCGGTGGCTTTGTTTTGGATCACAAACACTATTGCATCAGCTCAGCTGATTCCAGCCACTCAGGAGAAGTGTGATTATGCGGACAGCATTGCCAGCACATGCGACTCCCTTCCCTTGTCAACCCATTCCACTAAAGCCGCCCTCTCCTTAATGCAATGCTTCAGGCATGCTACTGCCACAGAGTTTGGCTATTACTGCATTAGGTGAATAGAAAGTAGCAGAGGTTGCCCTCACCACTTTTGTCGTTCCCTTTCCCAATGGAGGAGAGCAGGCATCCTTCGATGAGTGACCTCCAGCTGTTTGGAGGTATTCCTCTGCAGATATCTCCAAGGTACTCAAAGAGCATCAGGATTTCTCCTCCCTAAATATAAAATACCTTTGTCATTAACAGAGTAGACATAACCAACAGTTGTACGTAACCGCAAAGTTAGACCCTAAAGGATCTACACAATTGGATTTACAGCACTGATTTCTACCTAAGCTCAAATACCAACAATAATATATCACTGTACTTTCTCAGACTGACTAGTATAACAAGGGATAAAAACTTCCCAAGATGAAATTTTAGAGAAATCAAAATGTCACTTTTTCAATTGGAAGCATATTCATTTAACAAAAAAGAAGGAAATTATCAAGAAGTTTATTCTAGACATCAAAAAGTGAAGTTTTCCATTGGTGGAAGGACATTATAATGTCCAACAAAATGTTTATGACTTCCACTGTTTATTTACACCGGTTTTGGCTGTCAAGCTATAATCAGGTGATGATCAGCCAAAACGAGTCGTTAATGAGTAAAGAAATTGTTAAAGTCACAAACATTTTATTTGTTGATCATTTAGTATATTCTTTTTGAAAAATCTAAAAATTTCCATTAAAAAAAATATGCATTTTTTAAAAATCTTACGAAAAATGCCCAAAATCTCAATGTAATTCACAGTATATTTATCAAGATTTCTTTCCATTGAAAAAGCTGGACAACAATCAAACATTCACAATCAGGACAACAATCAAACATTTTCACTGTTTACTCAATCTACAACAGGTGTAAGAGGCGGCCACGTACGTCCCACCTCCCCTTGCAATCCTTTCCCCTCTTCCCGCGCCCCATGCTTAACTACCAAGTTGCACTTTCCTTCCCCTTCCCTTTTCCACCCACATCCGGCCGCCTCCCACTCAAAGCGCTTACAATAACATGTCAGCACTTCATAGACTCTTCTAGAAGCGCCTTTTAAGGAGATGTTTGGTGTCACACAATGGGCGGTCGCCACGAGCGATCATGCGGTGACGCGGAGGGGAGGGGAGAGAACTCCGGGGCATTGGTGCCTCGGGGAGTGTTGCTCGGAGACTCGTACAGTGCAGACGTAATAAAGAGTGGTAAATCGGACTATGGTGACTTATTGGTTCCCTGTTAACCTCTCGACGGACCATCACCTGCAATCTTAACTTACACAGGACTATTTTTGTAGTATTACTTTTTCCTACTGTTGCATTGATCAACCTAAGACTTTTTCTTTTGATTAACGTAGAAATGTGCCAGTTTCACAAGACATGATTTCTTTTTTTTTCACATGCAAATATGACTCATGATAACCAAGTACAATACATAATTTATTAAACAGACAATTGTATTTTTACAAAACATTCATAAAAAGAATTCATATTTAAAAACAAGGAAGAAAGGAAATCAATGACTAATGAAATCATTTTTAAAGTATCTCATCATTTAAAAATGTGAGCACTGGAGTAGATCAGTTACCACCAAAGGTATACATATATATTTTTTTAAATAAATTTTATGAAACCCTGGCGAAAATAAAATGTGCATGAAGCGTGAGAAAAGTGTGGAGAAAAATATGCAAGAAATGTAAATAAAGTGACTAAAGTGTGCAAAAAGTGTGCATGAAGTGCACTAAAAGCATGAAAACAGCGACAAAAGTGTGATTTGGAACACCTAAAGTGTAAATAAAATGGGAAAAAATGTGAAGAAAGAGTGCTGAAAGTGTGGGAATGGAGTGTACGTAAATGTGCAAAAAGTTAGAATCGCATTCCTAAAGTGTGACTAAAATGTCCATGTGTGGTATGGAACATTTAATGAAATTAAAGAATACAAATACGAAACAGAAAGGGTAGTGAAGGTCTACGACTACATAATTACTATAACATATTTTAAAAATGTGACTTGCCAAGAATTGTAATCCCACCTACATAAGTAAGTAAGTAAGTAAGTAAATGAAAAGAAGGGGTCGCATATCAATAATCATCAAAATTTGAAAGTAAAATATCAGTATTCACAATCATATAAAGACATATATTGGCAATGAATAAAGAGTGCTTACTCATAATCAGTGACAAGAGTCAAGAGTGTGCAAAAAGTGTGCAAGAGGTGTGCATGAAAAATGTCCAAGAAGTTTGTAAAGGCTGTGCATGGTAATACTCAGAAAAAAGTGTGCAGAAAGAATGCAAAGAGTGTGCAAAGAGCAGAATGAACATTTTCTGCTCACTTTTTTCACATTTTACACACATTTTATTTTCACCAGGGAATATAAATACAAAAAAAAGGAGTGACAACATTAGTAAACAGGCAGTATTTAAACAATTAAATCATGTAGCATGTGGCCACGACTGGGAGCATGCAGAGTTTTCACACTTCACTGAGTTTTCAATGAATCATAAAACAAGTAATAAAGCAAGGTTCCAGAAAGCCTCATCAGTCTATAAAGTGGACGGTATTTCACATAGTAGGGCATATAATATAAAAGAGAATTGGTAGGATGAAAGGAAAATTAAACATAATGTAACTAAGCAGAGAGGGGATTTCAATAGTTTTGTGCAGTAAATAATGATGGACAGATACATCAAGGATAGATTGCCTAAAATGAAGATAGCTAAGAAGCAGAGAAGATCTGAACAAGAGCTACATTAGGGTGAATATCATATAACACATACATATAACAATGAAAAAATACTTCTTAGAATCCATTTGGAATCTTTCAAGTGTAAAAGAGGTGATGAAAGGAAAGGAACCCAAAGAGGAGAGGATAGCAATAGTCAAATGCAAGCATCAATTTCAATACGAATGGGTTCGTGTATGGCGTGTGTACGTAAAAAAGAACGAAAGTATGTAGTAATAAAAAATGCATTAAAAAAATAACTGATATAAAAAATCTAAAATGACATGAGGTTCATTGTTCAAGCAATGTAGGTAATAATCCTTTAACTGTGCACTACCAAAATGTCAAAGGTATGAGAAGCAAATTGAATGTATATATTTAATTTATCTATGTATGAGTCAGATTATGATGCGTTGAGTTTCACAGAAACTTGGTTAAATTCTACTGTAACGTATTCTGAGTTTATCATGAATGGTAATTCTATGGTATACAGAAAGGATAGAAATTCACAGCTAACTAGTTAATCGTTAGGTGGTGGTGCAATGATAATAATTAGAGAAATGTTTAAATCAATTAGATAACCTGAGCTTGAAACCGATAATGAAGATCTCTGGATTAAGTTATCTGATAATAATTACACATCACTATATATATTTACTGTCTACCTTCCTCCTGATTCTCGAGTCGATCTGTATGAAACATTGGGCCAAGACATAATAATTCTAGGAGACTTCAACTGTCCAGACTATATGTCTTTTCAAATTCAAAAACACAAACCTGTATGTACTGAATTGTGAGTGGTCTTGATTACATTGGGACTTAACAGAAAAACATTGTTAAAAATAACAATGGAAAAATACTTGATTTGGTGATCACTAACTTGGATTGCATTGATATCACTCCCGTGAGTAAAGCTGGGGTAATATTAAAGGAAGACAAATATCATCCAGCTATTAATTTTGACCTTGAATCCTGTGGCTTCCTGTGTTAGAAAAATTAAGTCTGAGTTTCCCAGTACTTCCTTTAATTTCAAAAGAGGAAATTACTTGAAACTGTATGAAAATTTAATTATTAGTGATTGGAGCTCCAATACTAAAAATGAAGTTGTCAATATTGGAGTAAAAATGTTTTGCCAATATTTTTATAAAGCTATGGAGATAGCAATTCCTAAATGAAAAATTATTTAGGTACAAATATCCTTCCAGGTACAATTATGAACTGATCAAAAAAATGAAGATATCATCAATCTATGAACATAAAATTAAGATCTGAAGTAAGACATCTAATTGAGGAAGCGTATAATGGTTATTCAAGAGATGTGCAATGAAACCTGGAGGTAGGGAATGCCACCGTCTTCTGGAGCTTTGTTAAAACCAAAAGACACCAAAGTGATTCTGTGGACGTCATGGAGTATACCTTATGGGTGTAAAAGTGATAATCCATCAGAAGTAGTGAACTTGTTTGAAGACTATTTTCTCTCAGTCTATTATGATATTGATATTAAAAATATTAACATCTCAAAAAACTTTGCACCAGATTTAACAATGCAAGATGAAGTCCTAGAAGCTATAAAAACCATTAAAACAAAAAAATCCACAGGGCCTGATAACATACCAATTTACATTGTGAAAGGTTGCAAGGATATATTGGCTAAAGTTCTATGTTATTTATTTAAGTTGTCTTTAACGTGTTGTGTATTTCCTGCATTATGGAAAATTGCTTAAGTTTGCCCAACCTTTAAGAAAAGGGAAAAAGTGAAAGTAAATAATAATCGGCCAATTAGTATACTATTCATTTTTTCCAAAATCTTTGTCTATCATTTACAGGTGTCTGTTTTTTCGATTAAAAGATGTTATTATCAAGTTAGAATATGGCTTTAGATCGAACAGAAGCACTGTTTGTAATATTGTTACTTTTACCAATGACGTGACAAACAATTTGGATAACTACGCACAGACTGATGTTATAAACTTGGATTTTACGGAAGCTTTTGACATAGTGAATCACTCTATTTTAATTAAAAAACTTATTTGTTATGGTATTCCTTGTTCTTTGTTAACCCGTCAACGCCCACGGGTGCCATACGGCACCGCAGTGCAGCGCCGAGCCTAAACTCCTACAATGTAACTAATATGTGATTCTTAGCGTGTATTTCGGTGCGCATACTTAGTAGAAGGTTTCTTCTCTTATTCAGTCAGTGTGAATTGTGTTTCTCACCATATCGGATCGTCCTATCTGTTTCACTACAAAAGGCTTTTTTCCGGACCCATGAGTTATGGGTACTCGATCGAGGTGAGTGCTTTTTGTGTCTATAATTATTAGTTTAAAAATTTTACCGTGATGTTTTCGAAAATTGTAAAGTACAAACTAATATTTCTAAACGAATTAGCAGTATCCTGTGATTCAATGTTGAGGTATGTGAAGTCAAGCATCAGCGGTGCCGTTTGGCACCGCTGGGCGTTACCCGTATCATTTCACCTTGTGGTAGTATTTTGCTTACGGTTGCGATTTTCAGCTCTAAATTTCATCATAAAGCAATTTTCTTAACAGAAATAGGTATTTAACGTTTTAAAAGTGTGTATAAACTAAGTTGGAAGCTTATTTTCATATTAAATATTATTTAATAATATTTAATCAATAAAAATATTGACTCGTAGTTTTCCGCGGCGTTGAATTGCAGATGTTTCCATGGCTTCTGGGATTCACCGCGTGGGATGTGTTGGTGGATTGATAATGCTGTGGGTTCATTTCAAGGGTGATTCGTGAATTATTACCTTTCGAAATAATTCGAACACCAACTTAGTCTCACTTCTTTCTTACCCTTAGGCCCTTTTTCTTTTGTCTTGCTGTACTGATAATGTTTCATTCATGTGTAGAACGATACATTACGTTTGCATGAGGAAATATGCGAACGAAGTGTTAAAAGTATAATTCTAAAATGCTTCAATTACTGATGCCACGTTACTTTCTCCAAGATCTTATTTATATTTTGTTCACTTAGGAATTTAACTCTTCAAGAGGTTTTAGACCTCCTAGAGGAAGAAGAAGTTGAATACGTTCACCAAATATTTGTCGAGCCACCAGAGAGCAACGTTTTGACTGACGAGGTTTCAGGTGATGAAGACGGTGGCTTGGTTGACAACTTATCTGGTCGTCAGCTCCGAGCAAAAGCAGAGATACTGTTTTTAAAAGCTGGAGAAAATGAAGACGAAGAATTTGATGAGCAAAGTGAATATAACTTCTCAACAGTCCAGGTTGATTCTAGTGAACCTGTCGCTGGAACATCGCGCAATTTGAAAAGAAAACAAGCTCAGGATCTTAAAAAACAGAGAAAGAAAATGGATGTAGATGTATCTAACTGTAGTTTGAAGAAAAAGGATGACATTTCTAAATTTATATGGCAGAAGAACCAAGACATCAATGGTACAGAGTGTTTCTTCCCTAGCGCTGACTATTCAGACCTTCGGAATTTAAATGCTGTGAATACTTTTGAACTATTTTTTGATGAACAAGTGGTAAACTTTTTAGTTTCTGAGAGCAATAATTATGCGCTATTCTGTAATTGCCCTTCACCTAATATTTCTTTTGAAGAGATGAAAGTCTTCTTGGGAATTTTAATTCTCTCTGGATATAATGAGGCCCCTGACAAGCGCAATTACTGGGAGGAAGCTGGAGATGTCCGGAACGATTTTGTGTGCAATGCGATGCGAAGGAACAGTTTCCTGGAAATTGAACTCTTTCTACATTGTGCGGACAACAATTCTCCTGATCACACTGACAAATCTTGGAAGTTGAGACCTCTGATGAACCTATTGCAGGAACGAACTAGGAAACAATTTAGACCTGAGCAAAATATGGCCTATGATGAGAGTATGGTGGCATACTACGGATCCCATGGATGTAAGCAATTCATAAGAGGCAAGCCTATTAGGTTCGGCTACAAGGTGTGGTGCTTGAACAGTGCAGCTGGATACCTAATCGACTTCGAGGCATACCAGGGAAAAAGGCATAATGGAAATGAAGTATACGAAAAGAGGTGCGGAAAATCAACAGCTCCGATGTTATCAATGTTGGACAATCTCAGAGAGGATGCACGGCACCTGCCGTATAATATTTTTTTCGACAACCTTTTCACAGGTAGGCAGTATATTTGTAATTCTTATAAAATTATGTCACTATCTGGTCACCACGAGGGAAAGGAAATAAGCTTCTGTTTTCTCTTTTTATCAAGGAATGAACCTCCTGATGGAGCTGAAGAGTAGGGGCTATAGTGGAACTGGTACATTCCGGAGCAATCGATTGCCGAAAGAAAGTAACCTCACCCCGAAATCCATTTTTCAAAAGGAGCCACGGGGAAGTTACGAGTACAGCTCTGATAAGGAAACATCTATAATCCTTGTTCAATGGCTGGACAATGGGGTTGTAATGGGTGCATCAACACGCTATGGTGTGCATCCTGTGTCAAGCGTAGCAAGGTACTCGAGTGGTGCCAAAAAGAAAATTTCTGTGACGCGACCAAAACTATTTGAGGTGTACAATGAGAACATGGGTGGTACCGACCTCATGGACCGAGGAGTAAATCGCTACAGGGTGGGTGTGCGCCGTAAGAAATGGTGGTGGCCAATTTTTACGTGGCTATTAGATGCGTGTGTACACAACACTTGGATTCTAATGCGTAAATCAGGAGTGGATATATCGCAGCTAGAGGTAAGGAGGCTTATTGTTCAAGTATACCTAGTTAAGTACGGAACTTGCTCACATCAGGGACAACGGATAGGGAAAAATGCCGGACGCCTTGCAGCTAATATACTACGATACAATGGCATAAACCACCTCGTTATTGCCACCCAAAAGGGGAGCAGGAGAAAATGTGCTGGGGATTATTGCATGTCTCAAACAAGAACCGAGTGTAAGAAATGTAATGTTGGTCTTTGTGTACAATGTTTTGCTCCTTATCATTCAAAAGCTAATATGTAATAATTAAATTAATTAGAGGTTTTGTCATAGTTGACGACGTTTGATTCTTCCCAAAATACCTTTAGGAGCGAAAAGACCCCACCAACGCCCAGCGGTGCCATATGGCACCGGCATGTAACTATGGTTCTATATAATATTTCAGGGAAAAATTTTAGGAGAATTCTTCATTGCTCATACGTATCATATTTTAGAAAAATAAACTATGTTTGATTAAAAAAAAACTTTGGGCGCTGACGGGTTAATGTGGCTAGGCTCGTACTTATCCGGTAGAAAGCAGTATGTACTTTTAATAGGTGCACATCAGATGAATACTTGGTGATGTCAGGGGTGCCACAAGTCTCAAATCAAGGACCTTATTGTTCTTAATTTTTATTAATAATTTACAAACCTTTGTACAAAATTCGCAATGTCTTTTATATGCAGAATATGCGACGATGTTTATAAAAGTGAAAACAATTAAAGATTGTGTCAAACTCCAAGAAGATGTAGACAATCTAGTAGAATGGTCTCTTGATACTTTACCTTAATCATGAAAAATGCTACCATGTAAAATATACTTGAAATAAAAATAATAGAAATTTGACTTACAGAATGGGAGACCACTTGACTGAACAAATTCATGAAATCAAAGACTAAGGCGTAACGTTTGACTCATTAATGACTTTTGTACCTCATATATTCCATATAACTTCTTCATCTCAAAAAATATTAATTTTGTCCAAAGAGTGTCAAAATATTTTAAATCAACGACTGCTCTGAGAACTCAACTACATCTACATCTGATGATTTAGCATTTGCTTTCAATGCAAAACTCGCTTTCTTACATGTTCATCATTTCAGCAAGAAAATACAGATTCCTGAGGAAAGAAAAAAGCCTAGAGGAAAGGTTTTTTTTCCACAAGGACAAAATGATAACAGGAAAGGCGACCAGTAATAATGCTTCTTTTCATTTCAAAGTTTGAAGAGCCAGGTGCTTTACTGTGAATGTTTCCGCGTGTTAATACACCAGAAATGTTTAGAATATGTGCTTTATTATTAATGTAATGTATTTTACTTCATTCCATGTGTTTTATTGTGGCTTAATGAAATCGATTAATTTTATCATGTCAATAATTTACTGCAACGTACCCATGCAACCTCTATGTACTACTTTTTCTTTTCTGAAAAAAATAACAGTAAATAATTTTTGTGCCAAAGAAAAAAAACAGTAAATCAATTTCTACATTATCATATTTCCTAAAAGTAGATGAAATGGGCTTCAGTTTGACTAATTAAACTATTGCTTAAGGGATATCTTTGACTGAAGGATTAAGAGGTTTAGAATCTGAGAGAGCTGAGGTACTGCCTCAATGTTTCCTCTTTCCTTAAACTCCTCTGCCAAAGCACCTGCTTGGTAATATCACCTCTCACTGGGTTACATGACATCTGTCCACATCACATGTAGCATGCTTATTAAAAAAATTGGTCCAAATGGGTATGCTTTTCAAAACATCAAATGGCCAGTAAGTGTTGGGTGGCCACTAGCTGTATGGTTTACCCTGCCTTAAAAGGCCAAAAGTAATGATAATAACTAAATAAATAAATTGTAAAAAATAAATACAAACCGGAGTACTGCTCGGTGTCATGAGAGTGAGCTTTTCTTCAGCAAATTTCCTCGCTGATATGGAAGAGCAGGCTTGTCGCATTGCAAGACACAGGCAAGCATTGTTGTACTTGGCACCCAGCTGTGCATAAACATCCAAGAATGACCAGTCCAATGGAGGAAATGGCTTAGGATAAGGCTTGCCAAGAGCAGTCAGACAAACATATACAACCCTCAAGACATCGTCTGAATCAGCACCCTCACTAACATCATGCATTCCCTTGGATGCCCTGGAGATAAAATTAAATGACTTTGTCATACACCACTACCCTTACAGGATATAGCAAAGAGAATCACATAAGGGAAGGGACACAGTTACATCCAGCTAAATACTACATATATCAACTTAGAAGTAGAAAATTGTAGTGGCAAAAAGAACAACTGTGAGGAAGTTGAGCACATATTACAAAATTCACATATAGCAATTGGATCAGAGAGTAGGCTGGCAGATGATATTAGCAGCAGCAAAGTTTTTCCATCAGGTTATAAAAACCAGAGACATGAGCAACTGGATAGGACTGGAAGTGGAATATTCTTAGCAATTAAATCACACTTGAATGGCACCACACACACATTAGCTAATAATGAAGTTAAGAGAGTGCAGTGAGCTGTTAACCTACTATACAAAAGAAATACAGCACACACTCAATTATCCAAGCTAATGGTGGGGACAGAATGCACAGAATGTTCTTTTATTTGGTGTTTAAAAGTAAAAAAAACTTATTTCTCACTACTATCAAATGAAATTCATTAAATTCATGTCCGCTATAATAAGAACAATGTTTATTCAAATGTTTATCAATATTCATTTTTCGTCCGCAACTAGGAATACTTGTGAGTTCACAAATGTCAAAATTCTAGGAGATGGTTCAAAACAAATCATGTAACATCGATGGAGCAGGCTGCACGGAGCGCAGCGTTCATTATGAGTACAATGCGAGAAATGAAAGTTTTTCGCCCCCTCAAACGAAACAACCCCAAATTATGATGCAATGAGGAAAATCGTGGAGGAAGAATGGGAAATGAACCCAGTAAGATGATACCAAAATGTGGACAACTCCATGTCACAAAGACTTGGTCGGGAACTTGAGAATGGAGAGGGATGGATTGATTATAAGGCTAATAAACATCTACATTCTTTATGTAAATACCAGCATATTTCTTGATGATCAATTGCTGTAATCATGTGCACACACAACTCAAATTGAGAGAATTACGCATACATTTTAACCTTTTCCACTCGTTATAAATGAAGCATTATAGTGTCCCTTTTCGACATCCGTTAAAATACATTAACACTAAGAGATGAAATTTATGACCCTGTAAAAAGTCTGTTAATATCTTCATGTGGGGGCACTCACAACATTAACTTCCATTGAAGCAATAATATTACGACACATTTGAAGAGGAATAGATTCTTTAGGAACGTAGCTATCGCATAATCTTTGATGGTGCACATTCCTAATTTGTACTCCATTGACTACTCTGTGGATTAATGAGGAGTATATAAATACCATAGGGAACATATCAAATTACTGCTTAGTTGATTCATGGAAAAGATGATTTATAGTATTTTATCACTTTCACAGGGGAAGATACGCGATGCATTTTTGTCGGAGTATTACTTACACATGGGTATAAAAATGCTCCTCATAAAATTTAACTGCATAATTTTAGCCAAACATTTTTCACTGTGAATATGTCAAAAGGTATTTAAGTGATTCATTAATCTACCTTATCCTCTAAGTATTATCCTCCATCCTATAAGTTGAACTGTTGAACTACACGGCTGATGTATTGCTCATAGCAAACATAGAAAACAATGCTGGGAAAGCTTCAAAAACTGTTTTAAAGATATTTTGAAGAAAATTCCGCACTTGTTTGGTCTCTCACTCAGATAAGTAATCGGTATTTACAAGTTCGGCAGATAGAACCAAACTCTAATTCCTAATAAAAATAATTGTCCTCTTTACTAAATCATTTCAAATTAATTTAAAGGTGAATGTAGCATCAGGTAAGTTCAATTAATCGAGTAACTGACACAGTCAGGGATCCGGTCTATTCCCTCCTTCATGAATAGCTTTTCATTGAGTGGTAAATTGGCGAATGAGTAGATATGAGCATCATATGACACGCAGGACGTAGAAATCAAGTGGGTCTGAGTACCCGAGAATGCGAAGTAAACATCTCATTTGACGACCAAGGAGACCGCTCTGATTCTTTTACAAAGCCCGAATATGCGTAAAACACACACTCATGGTTGAGGACAATATCCATTCCCTGGGCCTTCCGCGGATTCCTGTGAAGTTTTGGCTGCAATAAAGTCACATCGCGCAGATTAATTATAAAGGCACTAAAAGAGGCTATGCCAGAATTTGAACTTCAGGCATTCTTAGCCGCAGACGAACGCTCTCCCTCTAGGGTACTTCACCGATCAAGAGAAATCCGCGTCCAGTGGTTCCATTATACAATGAAAAAAGGGAATTCTAATGTTTCCTTTAATAACTGGGCCAAATAAAATGTTCTGGATTTTTGAAAGTAGTTTTCAGAAAGTAAGTATTATTACGTTAGAGGAATTAACAAATTTAAGTGTTTGGGACGACCTGAATGCACGAAGGCGGAAACTTACGTAGGGTTTTAAGGTATAATTTGGAAATACTTGTAAAAAAACTTTTTTCCACATGGAAACCATTCTATTCTACCAGATTTCCCATACTTTAACTTGAAATTCACAGGATATTATGCCATAATATTAATTGTAATGCATCATATTTCTCGGAAGTAGTTTGAGGCCTATTAAAACGATGTTCTTCCACAGCTATTCCCTGCACGTGGAAATATGTTTTATTGTAAGTGAATTTGATCTGGAGAATAAAAATTTTTTATGTCCCAACAAATAATGCTTTCATTGTATTGTTTCTTAAGTTTCAATCAAGAAAATTTTTTCAAATGGTCCAAAGCTGTAAAAAATATGGTAAGCATCTCTACATAATCAACTACGACTTCGGAACCTCAACTGGGTGCGGGTCAAAGCAAGCTCATCACATTTATAACTTCTAGACTATCTCGCAAACGTAAACCTTATTAGTATGACTATTTACATGACGCGTAAAATCGATATCAATTCATAGAGAGAGTGAATATTCCTGGTTTCCATAAGCAGTCTCATTGTTGTCAAGTTGTCAAAGGAAAAGCGATTTCAATTAGTTCCCGAGTGCGCCGCATTCAGATGCCTATGAGTATTGCGTTAATTTTTTCCGCCACTGTACTATAATGATGTACGTAAATACACTTTATTTTTATTTACACACATGCATATTAGTTTATTTTAGTTTGTTTTGGACTCCATCACAGTTTCCTTCACTCGACCATGGATCTTTTTAACAGCGGTAAATTTGTTTTACTCAAATTCCCATTGCTCCATATACTGCAGCAAACCATCCGTGTGGTTCAATACCTGACTATGACTCATGCATTCATTGGTCCCTTCATCATTACTTCCACCCTCCCCACTCCCTCCCTCTTCCGATTGACCTTGACCCAAGGTTGCCTATCCAATTTTGCTACCTGTCATATGCTGGAAGTTTGGTTCACCTTCATATTTAAGTTTTCTACATCAACATTTTTAAATTCTTTGTTTCCACCAAATTCACCAACTCTGAGTCATTCACTTCAGCTTCTGAAAATCCCTTGAAATCACTTTCGATGTCCAACAAAAGTTTCCTTCAGGAACAAACTAGTTTGACAGGTTTCAATATTCCAAAGGTTCAATAAATAATCATCTTCATTGGCTAGCATTCTAAGAAGACAAACTTGGTAAAATAATTTTAAACATTGAAGCAATGATGCCTTAATCCATTACTTGAAGTAAGGAAGCAACATTTGGGTGTAAAAACATGCTGACAATTAAAGCTTCATCAGATGTTAGTGTTCTATCATGGGAAAGGGGTACTGTCTAACAGCAGCACTGCTTTCTGAGGTAATCCCATGTCTGTCAGAAAAGAACAAACTTGGGGTACAATCTTAAAATGGAATCAATTTTCAAAAATCGCTCAGTCCACCAAGCTCCTTTTCGATTGTAATGATCCACAGGTAGATTACTTGCATCTGTGACCTTGAATGTTCTGGGGCTTATTGATGAACCGATGACCAATTGTTTCATTTCATGTTGCCTGGACACATTTCTTCAGCACAACTCTGTCAATAGCTCTTTCAAGGATTTGTGACTGGGAGCAAACGTTTCTCCCACAAGTGCAAGGGTACTCAACGACATACATTTCCAATACAACCCGGTCTAGTCAGCATTGTAAATCTGGTGAGATTCATAATGTTACTCCATTACAAATTTTTGTAATTCCTCCCAAAATGCATCAGCAGTGGCAGTGTTGGCACTAAGTCGTTCTCCTTGATTACTTAGTTCACAAAGCCATGTCTCTCTTTGAATCTGGGAAGCCACCCAGATGAAGCATTAAGCACACCTCCTGATCCCAACTCCATGTGAAATAACTTTGCCTTCTCTGCTACAACAGCCTCAGAAAGAGGTGTGCCTTCAGATCGTCTCTGGGTAAACCATTGAAGCAAGGAGGAGTCCAACTCTTTATACAAAGGATTTTTTATGGATTTGCACTTAGAAGGTCCTACAGCTGTGCCACAAGTCCTAGCATATTCCAGGAGTTTGGTTTTACTTTTTTATGTCACATACCATTGAATGATAATGCCATAATCTCTGGATAGTTTTATCATACATTCATGCAAGAGTAAGCAATCTGGTTTCAATAGGTATGAATGCTGGTTTTAAAATAAGTGCCTTTTCATTTCCAAGATGAAGTTCTGTATAGTGACAAGTAGTCCTTTAATGTGCAGCTTAGGCATTTTTGATTCAAGCGCTAGTCAGGTATTGTACTGACATAGCAGTGGAAAATTCAGTGTACGGAACTAACAAGGCAGAAATCATAGAACTGTTTTCACCACGTGCAAACAAAGTTAAATTAGGGGCTAACTGTCTGCAGAATAATACCAAAAAAGATGTTTCGTAGCATTGTGAATATAGATGCAGACGTAACGCCAAAAAGATTCTCCATCAGAACGTCAAGTATATTTCGAATAAGATGCTAGAATTTGAAGAGTTATTGTCAGAAGAAAAGCCTTACTTTGAGAGTATTACAGAACATGGTCTAATTGAAAATTAAACATAATTTTGAATCGGGATTCATAATTGCTCAGCCAGCCAACAGATCATTTGAAATCTTCAAATTTCTGACGTAAAGGAATTTTGTTCGCCTTCTGTTGAATGATCGGGCCACTTACTGGAATATGTTGCTCACAACACCTGTAGAAGAAGGTGTACAATTCGTTTTCAATTTCAATGAACTTACTGCCAGATGTTTTTTTTTCCTTTTTGGTGACACTTTCAATAGAATTTTTTTAATTTAATTTTTTTGTTGAAAGCGTCGAAAATGACATCCCGAACTTTTCTGCCACAGTACTTTCACTTAACTAATTTTATTCAACTACTGGAATAATTTCGACCTTCTCCTACAATATTCCCCTTCTCTTTCTCTTTAGTTTTAATAGTTCCAGGCCCATGACCGTTATAACACTCGGAACTCCTTTCCTCAATGCCCCTACCCAAATACCGGCCAATTTGTAACCTGCCTCCGCACTGGCTAGGTATCAACTAGCCCCCACACTTAATGTCCTTCAGGGGATATCGTCCGATAACCCAAGGAAGAGATGAAAGCACCTCTCCAATTAGGCTAGGATGCTGACGAGGCTGCTTTCTGCCCACTCTCCAACGGTGTTACTTTAGGTTTCCAATGGGATGATTTCACTTATCATCTCCTTATTTATACCTCTAATAAGGATTAAGCTACCAAACACTAGTCATATTCTTAATCAATCTGCAGGAACACAGCTGAGCTCTCCTATAGGATATTTTTCTCGATCACTGGGTTGTAGGGAAAGGGAAGGAGGGTGCACCATTTTACCAATATAAATACATACGGGTGCTTGAGCGTTTTTTCCCATTGATTACTCATGCGTCCAGAGATAGTCATCCTTAAGAATTAATGTGCGTCAAACGAAGAGGTAGAATGAACCAGAGATTCAACCTTACCCTGAAAGGTAGTCAGCAACGGCTCTCAGTGTGCTATGATCTGGGAGGTATGAGTACGATGCAGGCTCACGTCCAACACCAACATTTGTTGAAGCACGCACTGCTCCCCTTTGGGACATAAGCTCCCGTTTAATAAGCAGCACTATCAACAGCCCCGCAGCTTCAGTTGCATCTGGCTGGATTTTCTGAAGCAGCTGAACCCAGCACTTGCCTTGATTTAAGAAAGAAACATCAATAAAAGACTCACCAGAATGGAAATCACAGATGTAACAGTTACACCTCTTAAGGAATATGTACCACTTCAAGCAGCAATGAACCCAGGCCCCTAGCCAGAATGTGTGAATTTCCACAGAGAAAAAATCATCTGCCTTGACCGGGATTCGAACCCGGATCCCTCGATTTCCGGCCAAGAGCTTTAGCCAGTTAAGCTACCGAGGCGTCCTCTTCCCCTGTGGATTTTTGTGACCTTTACGGGACTAGATGTTCTTGACTGCCGGACATACAATGTAACAATCAGTCGCTACTGAGCGCTTAGCGCCACCGCCCACGACGAAATATCGTACTTTGAACGCCTCTCTGTCTTTAGAAGTACAACAAAAGGAATTTATAAACTCGACAGAGTCAGGCAAGATATGGCAGAACAGCACCTACTAATGAATGATACTCTGACATTTCACAGTCCACTTCATGAAACACAATTGAAAAAGACATGTTTCACCTCTCACACAGCCATCTCAGCTACAGATCTTCTAATTCACTTGACGATGAAGTACAATTTTATTCAATAAAGTGAACAGTACAATATCACTCAATCATTCACTGAAACAAAGTTAGGCATTGAAAATTATACATCTTCATGGCAATTTTTTAGAAGACCATGCTTTTTTGCTTGCCAGACGATTCTGTTGGCCCTTATGTCCCCGAATCCTGATAGGCTGCTTAGCCTGTCATCAGGTTTTCCAGGGACCGGACCAACAGAACTTGACATACATCCATGCCCTGGGTGGTGAAAAACCCACCCAGGTGGCACTCGAGCCCGCGACCCTCGGTTTAACAGACAAGGACTTCACCCCGCCACCACTGGGGC
The DNA here is from genome assembly GCA_963169105.1 of Ceriagrion tenellum. NCBI lineage: Eukaryota > Metazoa > Arthropoda > Insecta > Odonata > Coenagrionidae > Ceriagrion > Ceriagrion tenellum. Next base: position 4,159,512 of record OY720644.1, read on the forward strand.
CGGCATATGAAAATGAAATTTAAGTTTGTTAAATGTAAAGTAGCAAGAGGGTTGCGTTAATTACAATAAAGATGGGCATGGATATGAATAATATTGCAGGCATTAACCCATTTCTGCCCAAGCCATTAAAAAGTAATATTTTTAGTAATTTTTTCACACTAATTTGTTTATTTAGTCTGAAAAATTCATAAGTTTCATAGTTTTGACATCGTTATTTATATTAATAACAAAATGCTGCATTTTCACAACGTTGGGTGTTTAGGTATGCAAAAAATGAAAATGACATAAAGTGTCTAATAATATTTATTTTGACTTTTCTACTACCAAATTACAATCAATTTATCGTTTTAAACAAATAAAAACTTATCTTAATTACATATGCTCGGCAAATCAGCATTTACGAAAAATTAGAATATAGTTGTACATATTTGAAGGAATAAAATCTTATACAACTGATATATTCACTTATGAAATCGTAGAAGGCAGTGAGATTGCAATGGAACATTGCACTCTTTACACCAAAACACTGTTAGTGATCCACATCTGCGACACCTTCTCCTTTTTTCCCGTCATTTGCTACTACAATGTGATTTACATTATCCAGCCTGATGGAATCTTATACTCCCTTTGGAAGGGTGACCCAAGCTAAGGTTTCTTGTTTCGTTGCCTTCATTCCCAACTGTGCTCTCTTCCCCTTTCAGTAGGTCTAGCACCAAGCACGAGCGAAAATCTATCCGAGTAATGTCAATATCATTTATGAGCTGGTACAATTTCCAAGATTATACAATGCAACTGTCTATGGCATGCATAAAAAGTGGCCACCCCCACTTTTTTCCCCTGACTTTTATTCGGTAGTTACTAATTCCATTATCATGCAGGTCTACCCCACCCATTTCATTATTATAATCTGATATGGTATTTGGCTGGGGAATATTTTAAAATTTTTTGGCCTTGCTTTATCTTCTTCCTGTGGCCAAAGGAGCCAGAGTGCCCACATTTGCTGAAACGGTGTCCATGGAATTATCGTGCCAACTTACCATTAATATTTTGTTGCTTTTGTCGAATTGGCAATCGAAGGTCCCTTTCTTTCCCTCACGTAGCATATCCATCTATGATTTTAGTGGGCATTAGAGATTCTGTTTTCTCTATCTGTACCTGTTGCAAAATATCCACGTTTACCAAGTTCACAAAGGAGAATGGCTGGTAAAAAAGTTGTCGAAATATTATGCGATTTTTTGGGGTATCTACAGCTTTTAGAAGTTCTAACACAATTCACTCTCCAAGATTAAAACCACCCCTTGGTTCTTTAGACGCTCCAGCATAGGGGAAAAATTTAAATATCTACCCAGATGATGACGTTAGGCACCAGAGTTTGAAACCAAAACGGATCGGTTTCCCACGTATAAACATTTTACATGAGTGGCGCCTGAAATAAGGGACCATTTGCTCATCGATGGAAAGTGAATGAGAAAATATACCAAATTGAATAAATTTCTCATTGATTTTGTCAAAAAAGGGTCTAACCTTAGTAAACTTGTCATTCTTGTCGAGCGATTGATTGTCAGAGATGTAAATATTTTTTATTTCCTCGAACTTATTTCTTGACATGCTTTCTCGAATAATTTTTGCCTCTTTGTCTGGGTCTTTACTCCAATAAAACCTTATTTGTGGATGAGTATGGTACCCCGTCAAAATCAGTACACCAAAAAACGTTCTCAGCTCATTCTGGGTAATTTGGAAACTGATTATTTTTACGGCAAGCATACTTGACATAAAATGAAGCGATTATTTCCATTACATCACAATCAAAAAACAAAGAGGAAATGTTCAGCCGTTTCAAACCTCCGTACATATTTTTGAGCACCTCAGGATTCGCTACGCAAGAGTGTGGACAGAAACACAAAACAGTGGATTTCAACCCTGGGAACCATTATTTGTTTCTACAAGACATAAAGGTTACGTGCAAAAAATTGTTACAATTATCTAATTTATTCATAAAACGCTTATTGTGATTTTAGTTAACCGATAAATAAAAAGGGACAAAGGACGTAAATGTTTCCGTGATCAATGGCTTGAGATAGGTACTTGCTTAGGGCATTACGCCCAACGTTGCAAAAATGCAACATTATTTAAATTCATAAAAAAATAAAATTATTTTTTCATTGTGGCACATTACTTAAAATTAGGCACAGAAATTTGAACTAAAATGTAGGTAAAAAAATCTCTTATGCAGCCAAGCTTTTCAAATTAAAATTAAATAATAATAAGGTCTCAGAAAAATTAGAAAAAAAATACTATGTTGTCAAATAAAGTTCATTTAATTCAATCACTACATATTTGTAGCTATAACAAAAGTAATATTAGGGCAAAAATAATGTTGCATTTTCGCAACGTTGGGCAGAAATAGGTAAAAAATTATAAGATATCAAATTGAAAACTATGGTTGTATAGTCACCTGGTGTGTACGGTAATACATCCTCTGGTCTACGAGCTGCTTCAACTGGAGTTTTTGCATATTCAGGTGGTAGTTTTATTCCTTGGCGGAAAATTTCTGGAACATTTTTCAAAGGCTTCTGACTCAAGTTAACTCTGCCTAAAGCTCTGTAAATAAGAAACAAATTGGTGCAAACTACATGCAAATTTTCAATTATGAGTGAAGAAATAATATAAAATACAATACATACCTCACAAAACAGTAAAAAAATCACCACCAAATAAATTTTGTGTCAAACTAAAACCAACATAAATAGTTGTGTAGCACCCATTGTTGCATTAAAAATGTAACTTATTCTCTCAGCTGTCCATTAATTAGCACACTATATTTAGAGGCTATCCTGGGCAACAATCTGAAAAATTAAATCTTGTGGTCCTACAAACTTAGATTTCAGACAATATCTCGAGACATCAACTTCGCCTTTCAATAAGAAAAACAATGAGAATAAAAGGAAACAAAAACTATAGATTCTGATCTACTTTCTGAATATAACAGTGACAATAATCCCTCTTTCATAACACATTCACATGTAATCATGAAACTGACAAATATAAACATGAAAGAGACAAAAAAATGAATAAATTCAAATGAAGAATGATCAGAACACAATCAGATAACAAACTCTTATATCAATTGATGAGTTTTTTGAACATTTTTTGATAATTTTTCTATTCTTTGGTTCAGATTTTTTTCCATGCATATACTCACACCCCCAAAAAAGTTATCTCAATGGTACAAATGTGATTGCTTGGCTATAATAGCCCCAACTCCTATATAAGACTCTTTAGTAGAGGCACAATGCTTTGGATTTTTATCCAAAGTAATTATAGATCTTTCCATGTTTTCCCGGGATTTCTTCCACGTCATTTGTTTGTGGGACAACAGTTTCGCTGGCAGTCCTGCCAGCGTCTTCAGGTCAAAGGATCGAAGGTCAAATTGAACAAGGATCCGTCGGCCAAAATTGAACATAACACTCGAGCCATAATAAAGAGTTCTTCTATTCCTCCTAAAGAACAACGACGACTACTTCCGTCCGCAGCCAAGCCTCCAAGACTGTATGGACTCCCCAAAGTACATAATGATGGAGTTCCACTGAGACCTTTAGTCAGCCAGATCGACGCTCCAACTTACCCCCTAGCCAAGTATCTAGCTCGTTCACTGCAGCTCCTTGTCGGGAAAACGGAACCCCATGAGAAGAACACAGCCCACTTCATCAACATCCTTAAGAATCTCACCGTTGAGGAGAACGAAATCCTAGTCAGTTTCAACATTGTGTCCCTCTTCATGAATGTCCCGATTAAAGAAGTGGTGGAAATCATCGGAGAACTCACCTCGTGTGGAATTCCTGAGGACTTTCCTGACCTTGTGGAGCACTGCCTGCGTAACTCAATTTTTCAACGGAACGGTGGGCACTACAAGCAGCTGGAGGGGGCAGCGATGGGTTCGCCACTATCACCAGTGGTAGCCAATCTCTACACGGAGAAGTTTGAGAAAAAGGCACTCAACACTTACGACAAGAAACCGACCCTGTGGCTGAGGTATGTTGACGATACTTTCGTCATCTGGCCCCACGGCGTGGATGAACTTCAGAAATTCATCACTTGAATGCCCAAAGTCAATGCATTCAGTTCACCATTGAAATGGAGGAGGAGAGAAAATTAAATTTCTTGGACATCATGGTCACCAGAAAGACCAACAGGAGCCTGGGACACAATACAGGAAACCGACACATACAGATCGCTCCTGAACGCAGCACCACATCATCATCCGAATCAGAAGGCGTCTCTAGTGGCAACACTAAGAAACAGAGCATACAACATTTCTGATGCTGACTCGCTGACGAACGAGAAGAAACATCTTACGGCTGCACTTATTAGAAATGGCTATACGAATGGCACGGTCCTGAAAAGGGCCGCAAAGGAGGAGAAAAGATGAAACCAGCCCACTGCCGATAATACCAGAGGAGAGGAGAGAGATGTTGAGCCGGAACACAAAGCATACGCCAAAATCCCGTATATTGCGGGAATTTCGGAGAAGATATCCAGAGCTCTGAAAAGACATGATGTGGTCACGAGACATGGTTGTGTGGCCAAGATAGTAAACCTTCTACCTGGACCCAAAGACAAGATTCCACATGATTTGTGTGAAGAAGTCTACAGCGTCCCCTGCTCATGCGGAAAGGCATACATTAGTGAGACATGCCGTTCAATGATTGTACAAATGAAAGAACACCCGAGAGCGACTGAAAAGAAACAGTTCAGCCACTCCGCCATCGCCGAACATGCGTGGAGTGGACCTGGGCACACTATTAGATTCGAAGACACCAGGATTTTGACCAAGGAAAGCAGATACTTCCCGAGACAAATACGAGAGGCAATAGAAATAATGAACGAAACGAATAATTTCAACAGAGAGGACGGATATCCACTACACAGCGCTTGGAAAAGGGTGATTTGCCCCTCAGCCAATCACAGAGCAGCACCAAGAAAAAAGCGGGAAAACGACAATATATTAGGACGGCCAACATGCTCCACGACACTTTTACCTGAAGACGCTGGCAGGACTGCCAGCGAAACTGTTGTCCCACAAACAACTGACGCGGAAGAAATCCCGAGAAAACATGGGAGAGATCTAAATTCCAGCTCCACGGAAACCTGAGAACCAACTCAAAGTAATTTTGTTCAAGACTTTTCAACTTTCTCACATATTCTTCAATTTTGCACCAATAGGGAAGGGGTTCCACGACAATAAATTTATCCTATTTATCCAAATGCTGTAGGCCACTCATTTGATTCTCTCTGGGTAAAACCACAGGGTAACATCATGGTTATCTACAGCACAGCTTAAGAATAATTTTGAAAAAAGGGCTACCACATACTGTTTCATAATTTTGATTTGATGCCTAGAAGAAAATCAGACTAGATGCCACCAAGAAGTAAACTCCATCTGCTCCCCAACTCATATATACCTGCATCAAATCATAAATTAGTATCTAATGAAAATGTAACTTACTCCAATGCTGCCCTCTTCACTGATAATTCATTGTTCAGGACAATGTACGACCAAAGTTTAGCCTCCAGCTGTGCTGAAAGACTTTCATATTCCATGTTTGGGCTTCGAAGGCTAAGAATTACAGCGAACATCTTGCATAAGCTAAAAAAAAGCAGCACAGCTGAGTAATTTCATTACTTGAAATAGAAAAATAAACAAATTTAAAAATTTATTTTTTCAAGTAATATTTAAGCTATTATATGTCACGTATAAATGAGTATGTCACCAGGAGAGATGATTAAAATAAGCAAGTGCAGATTAGAAATACCGTATTTCACCACATAATCGTCGCACCTTACTTTTTCAGTCCAAAAATTGGTTCACAACTTTTCATCACATAATCATCACGTGTTAATTCTGGTCGTCACGACACTTGCTTTAAAAGATAAATTTGTCTAATTTTGCACTCTACATGACATACATTTCAACCTGCCATTCACAAATACAGAGGTGAGGAGACCAGGGCTAGTTGGGTACACTTTTGTCTTATGAATTTTCTATTTTCCATTATTGTTTTCAATGAAATAACTATGCTAGCGCATTGAAACTAAGGCAGCAGGCGCAATAAAGGCAGTTAACCCTTAGAGTGCCAGGGAGCGCTATCGCGCTCCTCCTGTCTCTCGCAAAAAGTGCCAGGAGCGCAATAGCGCTCCTCCTGAAATGTCACTCTTAGATGCTAGTATTTCACTGATTGTTCACAGATGGCACCTAAATGCAGATTACAGGTGCAGATTTTGTAAAATAATCGTCAAATAATATATTAAAAAGGTGAAACCACATATAATAAAGTTTTCCTTGAATTTTTGAATATTTACCTTCACTAGTATTTGAGGCAATTTTTTTCCAAAACTACTGCAAAAATGCCTCGGCAATTTCAGCATAGTACCTAGAAAATCGGTTGGCACTCAAAGGGTTAAGTACGTAATAAATGACCTATGTATAACTAATACCAGCGCAATTTTATTTTTTTAATTTCCCCTCATAATGGTTGCACCCTACTTTTTAGTGAAAAAAATTGGCATAAAATCTGCGACGTTTATTTGGTGAAATACGATACATTGCTTCCAGACTCAATAAAGGTAAAACTTCATGGCATAATTTTTTGTCAAACTTTGACAATTGGTACTGAAAGATGAAATAGATGAAGATATAATAAGTGCAAATATAATCCTGTAATTCAGGCATTACTATAAAGGTGAGACATTACCCTAATGCATTAACTGAGGACTTATGAACAGTATCCATGGAAGTTAACACATAAATTATAAAGCCACCCTAATAAATAAATTAAACAAATTTACTTCTTATGTTAAGACACAGAAGGAAATACATATAACCAACAGTAAAATACGTCAAAATCCTTCAAAACTATGGAGACATCATTCAGAAATGTTTAAGATCCCAGTAATTACCAGATCTTTGACAAAATGTTTCTTTTAAAAACATTTTTTGACTAGTCATAATTTCAGCTACACCTGAATTCTGCCAAAATTATCACACAAGTCACAGGATAAATTTAATATTAAACAAGATAAGCATATGAGCATTATTGACCTTCATGCATGCTTAGACAATTCAATCCTCAACCATATCCACTTATTATGCATTCCACCCATTCTCTCAAAATTTCTCCAATTTTATCAGGTATTCAAGAGTTGGGAAAAAAACAAGGATTCACTCAAATTCTAAGCTTTCTATCCAATTATTCCCTCACAACAAACTGATGTGCATGTCACCTCTGGTAGCAGTTAAAAATAAAATTTCATCCAACTCAATTTTCCATCTTCTCACAGATCCCCACCATCAGCAACAACATAGATAAGATAACTTTATTTGTCTAAGGATCACATTTTAAACATGGATATAAGACACGTCAATCAAAAGAAATGTACACAATTAATATTTACAAAATAAAATCCAATTAAGTTATTAACAATAATTTAAGTATTCATACATAGAGTAATATAATTTATCATATAAAAAACTATGAACATTTTGTTTAAAGGCATTCAATGATTTACTGTTTTTTACCCAATTGGGTAGTTTATTAAACAATTTGATGCCCAATTCCCTAGGGCCAGAACTAGAAGCACTAGTTCTGACAGCACCTAGACGAAGATTATTTGATCCTCGTGTCCCATACTGATGTACGTCAGAATTAATTGTAAATTTTGTAGAGAACTGTCTGACATGTACAACTGAAAACATAATATACACACAAGGGAAAAGGAGAATATTTAGGTTTGCTAAAATTGGTCTGGACGGAGAGCGATATGATTTCCGTGCAATAATTCTAATTAGTCATTTTTGCATTTAAAAAATCTTTATGGCATGGGTGGAAGAGCCCCAGAATACTATATTGTAGGTCATATGTGAGAAGAAGATACCATAGTAGAGTGTTTTAAGGACATCTAGACTCACAGTACCGCATATGAATCTCACAAGATAACAGACAGAGCTAAGTTCTTTCATCAGGGAATCAATATGCAGTTCCCAGGAAAGGTTGGCACTGATGTGAACACCAAGAAATTTTGTTCAGTTGGCCTGCTGTATGGATATTTTATTGAACTTGACCAGAACGCTTTCATTGATTTTTTTAAGAGAGAAAACAATTAACTGAGTTTTCTGAGAGATAAGGCAGAGGTAATTTTCTTGACACCAGGTATTAAATTTATTTGAGATGAAATTAGCCCTATCAATCAAGTTGAGGTAAGAAGGAGAGGAGAGAAGGAAGTTCGTATCATCAGCATATGGTAATAGGTTTGAGCTAGAGGTGTCAGTAATATAATGAGCCAGGTCATTGATATAAATCAAGAACAATATAGGGTCAAGAGTAGAACCCTGGGGAACCCCCAGAGAGCAATGCCTTACTTCTGATGGGTAATACACACCATTAGCCAGAAGAGACACGAAATGAGTGCAATTAAGGAGATAAGATTCTCTCCAGTCATATGGAATACCTCTAATACCCAAGTGAAAGATTTTTTGAGAAGGTGGTGATGATTTACAAGATCGAAAGCTTTCGAAAAATCAAAGAAGATACCAAGGGTTTTCTGCTTGCTCTCAAGTGATGACAGGATGAAGTCAATGGCTTCATATACCGCAGTAGTTGTAGATCTACCCTTTCTAACACCATGTTGATTAGACATAAGAAGGGAATTTTTTTCCAAGAAGGAAACAAGCTGAGTAGCGTAAACCCTTTCAAAAACCTTAGCTAATGTATTTTGCAATGTGATAGGTTTGTAATTTTTAACACCATTAATACAACCTTTGTTTTTGTAAATAGGGACTATTTTAGATTGTTTCAGGGAAAAAGGGAAAACACCTTGGGACAGAGATTCATTGATCAGATATAACAATGGTTCTTTCACATAGTCATATACACTGAGAATAATAGAACCTGGTATATCACCAGGGCCGGTACAGTGTTTTTTGCCAACTTTTGAAATTATTAGTTTCAGTTCATGATCGGTGCATGGTTGAGCAAAAAAAGATGCTAATGAAGTTGTGGTAGTGACTAGGGGAGTGACGTTGGGTGCTATCTGTGATGGCTCAGTAATAAATATCTTGTAAAAAAGATTGCTTAGTTCATAGTGACTTTCCGTTGACTCATTTCCTAATTTAAATAGGTAAGTGATGATAGTTACCAGTATTTCTATTATGATTTATGATATTCCAAATTTCTTTTGATTTATTTGTAGATGCAGCAATTCTTTCATTGTTAAAGGTCAGTTTGGCATTATTCAATATCTTATGATAATGATTTTTCTGAGATTTATATTCTGCTTTCAATTCCTGATCATTGCTTAATTTACAAAAGAAAGCAAGATTTTTAAGTTCCTGTGACATCTGCCAGATTTTATCAGTAACCCCACAGCTTTCTAGTGGGACTCTTTGCATTTTTTACATGCTGTAGTGGAAATTCATGGTAAAAGATATGTTTCAACTTGTTATAAAATAAGTCAAACCTCTCGTCAAACTTGTATCATAAACCTTTTGCCAACTTTCTCGAGCAAGACAACCAATGAAAGAAGCAACATTTTCTGCATTAAAAAATGCATACACATCGTGGTAACTGGGGGATTATCAGAATTAAATTCACAATGGATAGGAAAATGGTCAGAGATGTCATTGTCAAGAACAGCTGCTTTCACAGAGGGGACATTAACATAGGTGATTATATTATCAATCAAGGACAAAGAGCTATGAGTTACTCTAGTGGGAACATCTAAGATCAAAGGGGCTAATGCAAATGCTTGAGGGGCTAATGAAAAACATGCTGAGTCGTGAGGTAAAACATATTTTCTCCCACCATGCTCAAACTTACTAGCGCTTACCTTTGCAGCACAGGAGTTCTCCGATCCCTCGAAAGTTTAGGGCCAAGGACACTCCAGACAGAGCATGCATCAATGATTTTCTCCTTCAAAAGTTGAGTCGTCCCAGCGAGAGCGAGTGCTGAGGCAGCACTGGCCATTTCATTCAATAACAAATCGTCAATCCCTGCTTTTCCCTTTCCCGATGAGTACGCACAACGGTTGAGTGTTTGAGAGAGCAATGGCAGGATATCCTTCCCCTGGGCATGCGCCCTGAGAGGTCGCAAAGTGACATGTCCAAATAGAAATAAACAAACGTAAAAAAGGGAGCTTTCAATTCAAAGTACATATTGAAGTAAGAACACATCAGTACAGCACGCATGTGATCGGCATTGAGTGAAATTATGTGCACTGGCAAAAAGTAATGTAACCAGCTGGGAGATAGAATTCCATGGGTACATATCAGTCACTGCCAAATGTCTTGTACATAGTTATCAAATTCAGTCGACATAAGTATTTATAAACACAACTTATAGCCATGAAGGAATAAAAAAAGTTAACATTCTTCATGGTGACGACTTGGATTTTAATACCAAGCCCTACAGTCAAATAAGTACTGAAAGATTGTTCAAGCAAATGCATTTTGGATTGATTTCCGCTGACACGCTAGTTCGTCTTGTCAACCTTTCTTCTTCCTTTCCACTGCCAGCCTCGTATGTCCGCTCAGCTGCCTTGCTGAGCATAGTTTCGATAGGTTTTATTTTGCACCAGAGTTTGGCCCAACAAAAAAAGAACAAAGGTGAGATATAGTGGAGAGTCACGCACTATGTTTACCAATCAAAATCAAATCAATATGAACTCGGACCAATCTGAACATTCTATGCCCTCCGACTCGGATCTCCTGGTTTATCAATGTGAAATCGATTGAAATATTGATTTGAATCAGTTTATATCGATTTGAAATTTCAGACTGGCAGAGAAAGCGGGCTGAGTTAGCCCGGCTCTCATATTGATCCCGCTTGCCCGTTGCGTTTACCATACCATGCTCAACCGGCTAAATCGACATGAGTTTGATTGGTAAACGTAGTGACAGAGTACGCAGGAAGAAATAGTAATTTCTTCCTGCCTACTCTGACTCTCAGATCGGCTATGTTCTTTTTGAGTTTGCACCTAGGTTAAATACATCTACATAAATTGTCATTAATGATAATACATTATTACTTTTTTGTTTCATAGTTTTTATTCATGTAACTGGAATGTATATATTTGCTTGACGGTAAAGTTGAGGTAGAATTATATTGTAATTTATGCTATTCAATATAATTCTACCTCAATTTTACCGTCAAGCAAATATATATTATAATTTCAATATACTGTAATTTTCGCTCTAGTAACCCATCCTTTCAGATGGGATCCTAGATTGAGTAGAATAGTGGAAGCAGGCCTAGGGTATTACAATGCTTTGGTTTCTCTTGTGGCATACTAGCGAAAATTTGCCAAAACTGACCGGTAGAGCGCAGTAACCGTTAGCAGGGAAAGCTGCATGTGATGCGGGTACTGCAAAGGCTGGTAACCTTGCATACTCTTTAACAACTTACTCATAAGAGTCACGAAGTAGCCTCGGATGGCAGAAGCCACGATGGGTGGGGGAAGCTGAATAAGGTTGGCCCATCATGATATGGATTTAGCAATACGAGCTGGACTATCGGTACTTGGAATGTGAGAGGAGCATGGAATAGGAAAAGAGCATGAGTTGTTGAATGAAATGAAAGTGAGACAATTGGATGTTGTATGGAGTGGATGACAAATGGAGTTAGTATCCCCTAGATTGCTCTGAGTTTGCATGAAAGTAGGCATTATGAGAGTTGTGATTGCAGCGTCCTATGCACCAGTGGATGGAGAGAGTGACAACGTGAAAGATGAATTTTGGGAAAAACTGAGTGAGGTTTTGAATGAATGTGATTCTGGTGAGAGAGAAATTGTACTAGGTGACATGAATGGGTGGGTTGGTGTGAGGCGGGATGCATCTGAGAGAGTGGTTGGGCCCTTTGGTGACCCTTGAGTGAATGATAATGGTGAAAACTTGGTGAGAGTTTGCTCAGAAAAAGGATTGTTTGTGTTGAATACATGGTTTATACATAAGAGAATACACATGTATACTTGGCAAAGGGGCGCTTGTAAAAGCGTGATTGATTTTGTTGTGTATTATGAGAGATAGAAGGAGTCAGTGTGGGACACGAGAGTGATGAGGGGTGCTGAATGTGGTACAGACCACTATTTGGTACTCTCCAAAGTGAATCTGGGCAGAAAGTGGGTGCCAAGAAAGAATGTTGCACGTATGCAGTTGAGAGTAAAAGTGGAGAGGTTGCTAGACAGCGAGGTAAGAATGCAGTATGGTTGCATGCTTAAGGATGCTCTATCCTTGAAGCAGAAAGAATGGGACGAGTACATATATCAGAAACGAGAAAGTGAATGATACGTGGGAGTGTTTAAAAGGAGTGATTGTAGAATGTGCTGAAAGTGTATGTGGAAAAGGAGTGGTAGGAAGAATGAAAGGTGATGCTTGGTGGAATGAAGACGTGAAAATTGTAGTCAGGCTAAAGAAAGAGGCGTACAAGAATATGATTACTGCCTAATCTGAGGAAGAGCGTACTAAGGCATGTAAGATATACAGAAAGAAGAAGAATGAATGCCTAATCATTGTGTAAGAGAGCAAGGAAAGAATCCATGGGGATGAAGCTAGCAAGACACAGGGCGATTTTGAAGGGAATAAAATCTATTTTGGAAGTGGGTAAAAAGGATTAAGATTGCTGAAGGCAGGGGAATGAATGGGGTAGAGAATAAAAGTGAAGAGATTGTGTGGGGTGAGAGCAATATCAGGGAGGGAGTATTTTGAAGAATTATACAATAATGTTGCAGGCACTGAGGATGAGCCTTGTGAAGTAGTATGTGAGAATGTGATGATGGAAAAGTACATCAGTGAGAATGAGGTCATAACGGCTGTGAGAGTATAGAAAAAATGGGAAGGCTGTAAGCATAGATGGCATATCCAGTGAAATGTTGAAGTGTGGGTGTAATTTACTCATTTGTCGGCTGTAAGAACTGTATAATTTATGCTTACAGGCTTCCGTTGTTCCAGTGGATTGGAAGAATTCAATCATCATTCCATTCTACAAAGGGAAGAGAGGAAAGACCAAATATAATAATTATTGTGCCATTAGTTTAGTGAGCATTCCGGGAAAAGTGTTCAGCAAAATTTTAATCAAAAGAGTGAGGAATATTATTTCTGACAGAATATGGGGTGTGCAATGTGGTTTTATGCCTGGGAGAGGATGCAATGACCAGCTTTTCGCACTTCAGCTAGTGATAGGAGAATGTATGGGCTTCCAAAAGAAAGTTTATTGTGCGTTTGTTGACTTAGAGAAGGCATATGACAGGGTATATAGAAAGCAGTTGTGGAAGGTTTTGAAGAGGTATGGAGTGAATGGGCAGTTAATGAATGTTATGATGGTGATGTATGATAATAGTAAGGTAAGAGTAAGAGTTAACGGGGTTCTGAGTGATTGGTTTGCAATTAAACAGGGGGTAAAGCAAGGATAAGTAACGTCACCATGGCTATTTAATGTATTTAAGGATAAGTGTGTTACAGATGCATGTATGGTGTTGTCATTGCAAATGTTAATGTGCGAGTTCTACTGTATGCGGATGATGCTGTTTTGATCTCAGAGAGCCAAGAGGGATTACAGAAGCTCCTAGATAAGTTTTGTGAATCAACAGAGAGAATGGAATTGAGGGTAAATCCATGCAAGACTAAAGTAGTGTTTTTGAAAGGAGATTGGGGAGAATAACTGTGTGATGAGGGCGAATGGTAAAGTACTTGAACAAAAGGACATTTCCAGTTGTCTCATTATAATAGGCATACAGAATGTTATAATTGGATTCGCCAATTTGCGAAACATAAGGTTAAACACATTTGGAGCGCTAACGTTGACAGGCACCTAGAAAAAATTGCCAAAATCCAGAGGTGATCAACGCATTTCTGTCATAATGGCATAGAAATCCATCCCTTTACAGTTGTAGGGTACTCCAGACCACCCTATAACTTGTCAGGAAGAGATCGGTTTAGGGAAGCTTATTTGAAGGGAGAGTTGACCCGATGACCACATAGTGATGACTACGAAATCTGTGTTGGATCGGTTCACCCAGCTTCTGACGTCATATCAGTACAGTTATCCCTAGAGGAATGTCTCTGCATATGGCCCTCAGAGTTTAAATTGAAATATTGTAATGAGTGAACTGATAAATAGGCACCGTAAATCAGCCAATATGGCTGGCAAGACTGTTACCACTCCCCACAACGATACAAGCCCAGGAGAGAAACATTTGTATATGTATTACGCTTTATACACAGAGTTAAGTGATTAGATTAGTTTTAATGTTTTGATTCCTTAACTTGCTTTGTTTCAGGTGGTAGGACAGGAAATTTTCTTAATGAAGTTCTCTTTGCTCTGACAAGTTCAACTCTTGGGCTATGAGTCGTTAGCATAATAAGATAGTATAACCGAGGAAGTTCAACAAGCAAAGACATCCTTTGCCAACATCCACACACCAAGCACTCATTTGCGAGTGTAGGAACGAATTACTATGGTTTATTCAATGGTAAATATTTTTATACAACGGTGACTTTTGTTAAAGTTGATGATAACCTAAAGAGGTGAAGGACATAAAATGCAGAGGTGTTTTCATTTTGAATTGCACACAAAATTGTGAGTGGATCTCTCTACATGACTTACATTTCAGCTAATCACCCTACAATTATGTGAAATTTAAACCATTCAGAGGATTACAGGGTTCAGTGTAATGATCTTACAATTAAGTACATAAGTTATTATACACATGAAGAGAGCTAAATCTTAGGTCAACTAATTTACCTCTTGAATTTTTGGAAGCTTTTACAATTTGACATTAAAAGACACATTAAAATTCATGTTTACTTAGGTCTCGGCTATGCAATGACATTTGTTTCAAAACACGAAATTCAACTATTTGCACAGACTGATTCTGAAAATAACATCCATTGCTACTGGTGAGTTAGTAGACATACTGGCACCAACACTATCATAAGAACATCTTGAGAAAAATGCAATACTAAATGAAGAGTCCGTGTGCCAAAGCCCATTTGTTATGGTTTGTCGTGCAATTTCGATACATCTGTTCTATCTACTGGCCAAAATATTATTTTAAAACTCATATCCGAATCTCCCCATCTTTTCACCACTCAATATATACTAACTCTACAGTACCATACATACATGTTCTGGGGTGAAAAAACTATCTATCTATTGAAGATGAAATAAGGATTGATTCAATCATAATTGTTTTAGCTTTATTATTATGATCACCATGATTTGGTCACGTAGTCAATGATTTCAAGCTAATACATGGTTGGGGGGCATTGGGTATGTAATTGTGGAACCAAAGGGCAGTGGCTAGAAAAAGTTCAGGAAATACTGATGTAAACTGTTAAAGCTATACAAGACAACTTACCAATAAGTAGGACAAATACCTAAATTATCAATACTTCCATTCCAGAAAAAGAGAGAAGAGGGCCCTATTACATATGTAACAGAAGGACATGACATGTCTATCAATATTGGTATCTTTAAATGTAAATATAGACATATGGTACCACTGTAATTTCTTTCACCTTAAAAGGCAGACTTCTTTCATAGCAGTGGCTTTGGCCAATTCCCACTCCCAATCCGTGTCCTTGGGCTCTTCTAGCATCAGTTTGTGAAGATATGGATAGCATCTGGGCTCAACTTTCCACAAACGGACATAAAGGTCCAAAAGCACTGGCCTCAAATTCCTCTTGCTCTTGAGCGATTCAAACGTACTGATGACTACAGGAACATTTTCCTTTAAATATTTAATATCAGACATGTCAGATAGAGTGACAAAAAAACTGCACCAGTATCACATGAGAGAGGTTCACACTAACACATGCCGAGAGCATATTTAGATAGGAAGCTTCATTTTTAATTGAAAATGGCACATTCATATCTACTTTCAATGCATGATGAAATATTTGGTGTTTTCTCAGTGTTAAATAAGTGAAGTCTTCACAAGTCTTTCACAAGGTTAGGTATTCAGCTGCTACTTACATTAATGAAGAGGAAACCAAAGCTAGTGGCAACAAGGAGCATGACAGAAAGGGGAAGTTGGAGAAGGGAGTGAAGCAGTGAGGGGAATGAGGGACAAGTGCCCTCCACACAGACCAAAATAAGTAACACGTCAGAATTCTATCTTTGGTCTGAACCCCAATGTTTAAGGTATATAGATTATTCCACACCTAAATCAATCAAGTTTCCTTTCAAAATGGAATCACCCCAAACAAAAACTCACCAAAAATCTATGAATATACCTTATGTTAAGCGAAAAAGCCAAAAATAATTTTATCTTAATTAGTAAAATATGTAATATTTGAAATATGAGTCCTTACACTGATGGTATTGCCCATTGGCCACTAAAATGAGAACCAGGGGTAGAGTCACGTTTCCACCCACAACTCATACCCCATCCATCAAAATTTATGAAAAATTTTCTTATGATTTGCTGATGAAAACTTATCCCAGAGCTGTTTTCAACTTTACCTGAAGTCTATAATATTAATTTTCAAGCCATGCATGAAACAATCGAACACAGCACAAACCACTAATTTGGCCACAAAGAGGAGGAAGACTCTGTAGAGAGCTACACAATAATCAAGAGCCAGCTGAGAACTTGACCAGGTATTAGACCAACAAGAATTAAACCTGCTTCAATTTATATAAAAAAAGACATTTTTTTCCAATAGTCTGAAATTATAGGCATACTATTTACATAAAAGTGTCACTGGCAAGCAATACTTTAAAAGCTGCCACCGCTTCTAAAGTAGTTAAATCATCAAAAAAAAAAACAGTGCTTATCCATGAAATACAATGAAGCCAAAATGACGAGAGATTCTGAAATATAAAAACAATGTCAACCAACCTTCTGAATGGCCACTGCAGGCATGCAACGGAGGAGCTTAAGCTGTGACCGAGGTTTCTTTTCTCGGGCAAGCTTGTAAAGCAATAGAGTCAGCACGCTTCTCCCATACTCAGCATTGCTCTCCACCAATCGCAAAAGCAGCTCACAACTAGCCTGCTCAGCATCTTCACAGTCAAAACCACCCTCTAGAAACACAGCTGCGACTGCCAAGTGAAGTCTGACTAGAAGATGAGGAGGTGCCAGACTTCTAACGCTCTGCAACCATTCCTTCAAAACTGCTGAATTCATTTTCCAAACATTTCCCGCTTCACTCAGTATGTACGCCAAGTCAACTTTCTGAGCATCCGCAGCTCGAAGCATGAGAGCAGAAGGATTTAAAGCCACAGAATAGGAATTCTGAGTACATTTCCACTCTGAGCTATTGGCACATCTCAATGTGTTCACTAATTCTTGAGCAGACACTGTAGCGACCATTGTAAGAATATTGGGAAAAGCAAGCCATTGCAAAAGTGAGGCAAGAATCATTTTTGCTGCGAGAAGGTTGCAGGATCTTGTCTTCACAATGTCACAGCCTGCAAAGAATAGGATAAAATATTCAATGAATTAAGAGGGCCCTGTGAAAACTGCAAAATGTACTCTATGGATACAATCCAATCTAAAAATAGATGTCATTCATTCTGTTCATGATGCAGTATTTTGCAAGACAAAGACAAAAGACTTGGCAAGTTTAGAGCAATGAGAATCATCCTTGTAGGCAATAAATATACGAAGACTGACTCAGGGATCTCAATTGGCTCAACATTCAACAAATATTGAACTTAGAAATGATAACCTTTATTTTTCAAATCAAATTAGGGCTGATACCGCCTTATTTAGCAAACATGCCAATTAATAATTCTGATATTCCCAAATGTATCACGAGAGGAAAGAATAACTTCCACACTACCTATATTTGTACAGCAATGATATAACTACCTGTATTTAAGGAATTTATTTTTAAGGGGATAGTTTTATACAATTATTTAGACAGTGAAATATAAGATACTAATTGCATGACTAGAATCCATAATGAAGTGAAATACTTTGTCCTTTGCGCCACAGTTTTTTATATGTACGGCACATTTCACCATTTTACGGCATCTTCAAGTACACAGAAAGTAGCTCAATACTTATTTATTTGTAGGGATAGAACCTCAGGGAGGAAGGAGAAGCAAAGGAAGACCGGGGAACATAGATTAAGAGCCTATGAGGCAGGAGATATTATTTAGCGAAGAAATTTGTTGGAAAGACGTGGGGAGGGGTGCAGAAGTAGTAGCATAGAGTAAGTATATAAAGAGTGGCCACGGGATAGGGAGAACCGGTAATTAAGTTTTAAATAACTTTCGGCTGCTAGATGGCACAGGCGTTTGGTCGCCTTTTGTTCGCCTGGCCCGAAACATGACACCTCTACCCCCTCCCTTTTGACAATGCAGATACTAAGTTTTACCATTATTACTTGACAGCCCGGCCTGGAATTTGTTGGCCCCCTTGTCCACCTTCTTGGATTTTGCAAATCGGATTAGCATGTTATTTCCTTTGCCCTCAATGTTTCGAAGGAGACCTCCACCCCTCAACACCAATCGTTCCCATTGCACCTAAAAACTCTTTGCATCCAGAATGAGATCACTTTTCTCCCTCTCAGGTAGTGACAGAAATGTTCTCCTGTAACCTTTCCATCATTCACGTCTTTAAATTCTTTCTGTGAGGTCCGACACATGTACTTTAGCACTCGGTTCACCTGCAGAGGAACATTCCTCAGGCTTTCAGTTTATTATCCGTTACATAATATAACATAGCCAAACCCAAGTCGGGATATCCCAGTCGGTGAGGGGGGAGTGCGAAAGGGACGCTATCAATCAGTATACCAACCCTGCAAAAATACGTAACATACTTGGTACATGGAATGATGCTCGCATATTCATGAATATCGAGAGACTGAGTTTAAATTCTCTTTTTGTAAGTTACAGTTCAAACTGAAAGTTTTTACCTAAAATTTTACGATAACTTACAGAAAGAGGTAATATTATATCTGTTTCCCCTGGCTTAACCGTTTAGACCATTCACTCCAAATTTACCCCATATTTGTCGTTGACTATAAAATATCTTCTTAAATTATGACCTTGTCTACTGTTCTTCCTGTGCTATGTCGTCTTTCCTCTCTCACTCCACGAAAATGACGTCACACCAATCAGATTTTGTTTCGCTGTCACGAGAAAAATATGAAATTCCAATCCAATTCCAATCTTAATCTTATATATCTCCATGAATATTGAATGGGTTTTAAAAAATTTTTACTCCATATGTTTTTAAGAGTGAAAGTAACTAATTAAGATCCGCATTCTTACAACTAAAATTTTGGAAAATACCCAATTTACAGTTCCAGACCATGGGCAGAGGATGAGATCCATGCATCCAAACCAGTATTGTACAAAACTTATATATTGGTTTCTGGGATTGAACAACTTTACCTCCAAGGAGTAGAGAGAAATTTCTGCATAAAGGGAGATTGGGAAGAGCCCATGGCTCGTCCAACTGTTTGTTCATACAACTGCTGGTTAAAAAATTGGGTAGATAAGTGACGGGGGCGAGGGATATAAGACCCCAGGGAGGGTTGAAGGGTAAAATATGCCCTCAAACACCATCAACAGTGGTGAAGAGTACCTTGGAGTTATCTTAGACACCAATCTCAGCTGGGGAAAACATCTCAAGGCAAAACGAGGAAGGCCTCCACCACCCTGTAGATTTGCCAGAAGGCCCTCAACAAAACCTGTGGACTTCAGTCAAAAGTCATCCATAGGCTATACACTACACTAGTGAAACCCAACTTTACACACTGCTTGATTATACAATGGAAAAGGATGAGGCAAAAAGTTGCCCGGGATAGTCAACCACTTGCAGATAATGGCCTGCAAGGGTATCTCGGGTGCAATAAAAACTTCTGGTACAAGAAACTCCTCAGAATCTTGCCCTCTTCAAGTGGTAGCTGAAATTCATGGAATTATGTTGGCCCATCGTCTTAAATGCTTGGATTCATACAACAAGGGAAATTCCACCCATCATAGCCAAGGGTGGACAGAGCTCAAAATGTGTAGCGGAAATGGGCTCTGATGCTAAGTCTTTCACCCTTACTTTTCAAAGTCCACTGTCTGAACAGGGAACAGTGGTTCTGAACAGAGTGGGAGGGAAGGAACTTCGAGTGGGGGCCTATGTGTGGTACACAGATGGCTCCAGGAAAGAAGGAAGACCAAAAACTTCTGTGAACCAGGACACATGAGCAGAGTGGGAAAAAGCAAACTATTATGGGTTTCCACCTACGCCAGACATGGAAACCCATTTGAAGTCAATAGAGGCAACCCGAGAACAACGAGCCAATCAGAAGAAATCATAGGAAAATGGCTTGGCTCCTGCCCTCCTGTGACCACTACATATTCCAGACAATCAACGCATTGGCATCTCATCACCCTGAGGCCGGCTGCAGTGTAAGCGGCCAAAACATTGGTCCTACCTAGTACCTTCCTACCCAGTTGGAATCCCGAGAAGCCTTCCTGAATCTTGTGGTTTTTTCCTATTTTGTGCAGTACTACTTTCCACTTGCCCTATGTGTTGCTCTAATCAAATCCTTGGACGAATAAATAAATATAAGGCACTAAAAAACTTACAGAGCAAAATGTAGTCACTTAAATATAATGATGGACATTTTCCAATAGCTTCAGACACCAAAATGGCTATTTGACTGCAGGTATCTTGTGTTGAGGTTAGTACTCTTCTCACAGAACTGATACACATGCGAGGATCCATTCCCCTTTCAAATAATTGCTGAGACACAGATACTAAGTATGGAGCAACAGTGGCAGCAAGAGAAAATTCCTTGGAAATCAATGCCACATCAACTAATTCACAGAGCATGCAGCTGCATTCAAGAAGGGCAAGTGTGTCATTTTCAGTCTGAAATTTAAATGAGTGATGAATCAATAACTCTTACAGCTCACTTGAAATAGTCATCAGTACATGTCCTCCGTCAGTGATATTAATTAAAATACCTGCTGCCAAGATACTCCCAGAAGAAGAAGCTCTATACCTTTATCCCAGCCCCTTTCACAACACACATTCAATATGAGAGACCATGTTTGTCTTTTGCTATAATTATATAGCTTAGGACAGCATAAAATATACAGAAACACTGGCCTAAGCATTTCCAGACTGTGTTTCTGTACTCTGGAAAATATGCAGACAAAGGAAACCAATAAATAAGCATCCATATTAAGGAACGTTAAATACAACGATTATAAAAATAGTTTATCACTTACATTTCATCTGGGTGGTAGCAAATGTAGTGCATCTGGTTAAGCACGTGTAACCAAGAGTCTCTCCCTAACTTGAGAACACTAATTAAAGGGTACTGAGGAGCCACCAACATAAAAGGGCAAGAATATGAAGCTTTACTAGCTATTTGGCTCTTCAGATCAAGAATAAGAAGCCCAGACAGAGTCTCAAGGGCCCCTCCATAGTTCCTGCAAGAGATTACGGATTCATTTTCATTCCAATTTGATATATCTCAACCAAAATCTTTGGCGCGATTATATACGGGCTATAGGCCCACTTGGGAAGCGGTTAAGACCTCCCCTAGATAATAAATGAATGGTGTGCATAAGTGATAACCTAGAGACACCAGAAAAAATTCTGACATCAAAACAATGAAAGTGACGTCAATGAGGGACGATTTGTCACTCGGAAGCTTAGACCATTTCAGCATACCGCAATTACAAAATGGAAGCATGCCCTTTATTTCCTAAATGAATCAATACACTTATAATTTAAGTTTATAAAAACATCAGGCCCAAAAATTCGTATCAATGCTGGCATTACTTGAGTGATGGCAGCATAGATATAAATTCTGTGCAAGCTGCATTTCCCAATACTCCTCCTTCAATGAGGGACAATATTCCATGACTGGCAGTCAAACTCCAAACTGGATTGCCACTCAAGTATTTTTCTTTCAACGCCTTAAGTTCTTCTGCCTAAAATTGAAAGACCAATGCATAAACCGAGAAGTTTGCGTTTTATCAGCAATAAAATCGACAGTCAAACTATTGAGAATGGATAGTAAAATAATTGGCTTATACTCAATGCTGCAAAGTACCTGCTGAGCCCTGGCTGGATCTGTCTTGCACTGGTTTAAAATGGCATCTACAAGTTTAGCTATCGTCTAATCAAAAAGAGGAAGAAATAAATAAAAAATAATGACACTGAATTATTACAAAAATGAAAATCAACGATAGAAGCAACTCACTGAGGTAAACAATACGGGATCATTAACAATATTTGATGATGACACTTCCATTTTTAACTAATTTATGATTCCCAATTACGTCTTGCCTCGGTCAATACTCGACATAATGGATGTAGGATAATGGTTCGATGTGGACCACCTCTTTTTCAGTTTTGAGAATGTGTACACCAATGATTATGATACACAAAAGTGAACACAGCGTAAACTGGTGAGTGCCGGTGAGCACCTACGAGTTTTCCGCTAGTTATTTGTTACAGTATTTCGCTCGGCGGTTATTTGTCATCGCCGTCATCGCGGTGATCGCGGTCATCGTCAAACTTTTCCCGCGATATTTCAAAAGCTAATAAAAGGAAACGTGCGAGCGGGGCAGGTAAGCTTTATTCGCACGATGGAACATAAGGAACATCTAAAAACGGACAGTGTTATTTCTAAATTATTGGTGGAGGAGAAGCCGCAGAAGAGAGAAATAAACAACAGCAAGGAAGAGGCTAAAGCATTAGCAGCAATGAAAGGATTACTTGTCAATAAGGAGGACAGTCACAAACCTTTGGAGGGGAAAGAGCAGTAATTGAGTAGAAATATGAATAGAAATACAATTCCTAATAAAAGTAAGAGTCAGAAGATGTACCAATGCTACACATGTGGTAAGTTTGGCTACATTTCTAGGGATTGTACGGAATTGAAGGAATTTTTGGCAGAAACACAGAAGAAGAAATCGGGAGGCGAAGCAAAAGCCGCCGTTAGTAGTAACCTTGACAGAGTGGAAAAAGCTAGAGACTACTGTTCAGTTGGGAAGAAAGGAATACTCAAAAGGAAGGAGTGGTTCCTAGATTCGTGCTCATCTCATCACATGAGTCCCACAAGAAGTGACTTTTCACACTTAGAAGAAGAGGGTGTGTATGGCATCATTAAGATGGGTAATGGAGATGAAGCCCCAATTACTGGCACTGGTTCAATAATCATTAAAACGCCAGAGGAAGATGGAGGACTCACTGTCACATTACGTGGTGTATTATTGTATGTGCCTGATTTAGAATGTGGATTGATGTCAGTGTCACAACTTACCGGTAAAGGTCTGGATGAGGTATTCTAAGGTGAAAGAGGGGTGGTGATGGACAAGGATGAACTGATTTTTTTCCGCCAAAAAGAAAGACAGAGTTTATATGGTAAATACCGATGAAGGAGAAATTAAGGCTGAATCACATGCAGCCAATCTAACAGTAGGTGTAGCCTGTCGTGCAGTTAGTGATTTACATACATGGCACCAGAGACTCTGAAATGTACATCAGGAAGCACTATTGAAGATACCAATGTTGGAAAAATTGAAGAATGAAGATAAGTTGAATGTGTGTGAAGTCTGTGTTCAGGGGAAGTTTCACAAATTCAGCTTTCCCAAATTCCGCACAGAAAAATCTGTTGAACCAATAACACTCATACACAGTGACCTTATGGGGAAATTCACACCAGCTTCACTTGGTAGATCCCAGTATGTATTGACCTGGATTGACGATTATTCAAGATTTGTAACAGTGAAATGTTTGAAGAAGAAAACAGAGGTATTTGAAGAATTTATCAAGTACCAGTATCTTGTAGAGAAACAGCATGGGAGAAAACTGTTGGCTTTACAAACAGACAACGGAACGGAGTACATGAGGTCTGATTTCCAGGGATACTTACAGAATGAAGGTAACATGCACAGAAGAACAGTACCAGGATGTCCTCAGCAGAATGGAGCCGCTGAAAGGAGTAATCGCACTCTCATGGAAATGACACGATGCATGATGATTCAAGCAGGTGTATCAAAGACCTTCTGGGCTGAAGCAATTACGACAGCAGCCTTCATCAGGAATAGATGTCCTTCATCATCGATCAACAACCAGATTCCATTTGAACTGTGGATGAATAAGAAACTGAATGCTGAAGATATGGAGAGACTTAAAGTATTTGGTTGTCGAGCATGGACCAAATCAGAAGAAGCAGGCTTTAGTTCAGGAGAACTCAGTAAATGACGTTGACTTGAGTTGCCTGACTGAAGGAGAAGAAGATGAGGTCATCAATATGGGAGCTTTATTAGAAGTAGTTTTACCAGATGCAGAACAGGTTGCTTATGAAGAGGTAGCAGTTGAACCTATTAGTGTTGACGATCAACTCGAAATTCCAGTGACTAACGGGGAGGGAATTCGAAAATCCCAGAGACAGAGAAGAACCAAGACCTGTGGGTGTTGTACTACAGCTGAAGCAGATTCCATTCAACCTACATGTGATGTTAATCATGAACTGGAGCGTCACATAGATGAACCTCAAACTGTTTATGAAGCCACCCATAGCAGGCATGCAGCTGAGTGGAGGAGAGCCATGGACATTGAGATAGGTAATATGGTGGCAAATTATGTTTGGGAGGTGGTTGAAAGACCTAAGGACATGTGTTGTGGGATCTAAGTGGGTTTATAAAGTAAAGTGTGATGAATATGGACAGGTGGAGGGATTCAAAACACGTATGGTAGCTCAAGGGTTTAGGAAGTCAATGGGGCTGGACTGGGAGCAAACTTTTAGTCCTGCGATGAGGAGGAGAACAGTCCGAATTCTTGTTGCAATCAGTGTGGAGAATGAGTGGGCCTTGGATTATGTGGACGTTACCTGTGCATATCTTAATAGCCCTATCAGTGCTGATGTGTACATGGAGTAGCTGGAGTTGTATGAGGAAAGGGGAAGGGACGTCATGGGTACGTATGCTGAAGAAAAGTATCTATGGACTGCCGAATGGAAGTAAGGACTGGAGTATATGCATGAGTGATGTGTTGAAGGACTTGAGACTTAAACAATGTGTAAGTGACCCATGTGTTTTTGTGAAGCCAAATCTCATCGTAGGATTGTATGTTGATGACATTTTAATTACAGGAAAGAAGACTGATGTTGTAAAATTTAAGGAGGACTTGTCAAAGCAAATGAACATTAGAGACTTGGGTATTGCTAGTAATGTGTTGTCATTTCAGGTGATGCAAGAAGATGGAGAAGTCTCCCTGTGTCAAAATAACTAACTTTTTAAAGTGTTAGATGAGTATGGTATGTCTGAATGTAGAACGAGTTGAGCACCTTTGCCTATGGTAAGAAACAGCGTTCCAGATGATAATGGTGATGGTGCAGAGGTAAATCATACAATGTATCGAAGTGCAGTAGGCAGTTTGTTGTATGCAGCAAATAACACCAGACCAGATTTATCATATGCCATTCATAAGGTAAGCCAGAAAAATCAGTGTCCCACGCCTGCAGATTGGAGAGCTGTACAACAAATATTTTGTTATGTAAAGGGAACTGCCAATCCTAAACTTGTGTTTAAAAAGACAGGCAAACCAATAGAGGTGTGTTGTGATGCAGATTGTGGAGGTTGCACTGAAACTCGAAAGTCTGTAAGTGGTTTTGTTATGTTGCTCGCAGGAGCTGCAGTAATATGGCAAACTAAGAAACAGTCTTGTGTTGCTAGATCTACAGTAGCACCTGAGTATATGGCAATGGCTGATGCTGCATATGAGTTAAAGTGGATCAGGAACTTAATCGTTGAATTGTTACAGGAGAAGTTTGTATTCACACCTACTACCATATGGGCAGACAATACAGGTGCTATTACACTCAGTAAAACAGATCTCTTAACTGAACACACGAAACATATTGACTTAAAATATCATATTTGTAAAAAACAGGTAAAGGAAGGATTTGTTCAATACAAGTATGTGCCATCAGCACAAAACATCGCAGATATTTTTACTAAGAGTCCGCCTGGTCCTAAAACAAAAGTATTTGTAAGTAAGTTAGGACTTCATTGATTATGTAATCAAGATATTATTCAATATGTTTGTAGTTTCATGTGAAGTATATTTTTTTTATTTATTTAAAAAAATGTTAAACAAGGGTAAGTGTTGGTAACAATGTTTAAAATTTTTTAAATGATGAGGTTGGAACAACTGATTTGGAGTTCGCTGTTTTGTTTTGCTCTCGATTAAACGTGTCTAGACTAGTGTGTGTTATTTTCTACTCATTCAGTGCTATTAACCGCCCAATAGAAGCTAAGTGTACAAAATATAACATCCTTATCAAAAACTACTACTTTAGTCTTGCACAGATTTACCCTAAATTCCATTCTCTCTGTTGATTTACAAAACTTATCTGGGAGCTTCTGTAATCACTCTTGGCTCTCTGAGATCAAAACAGCATCATCCACACATAGTAGAACTTGCATGTTTACATTTCCAATCAAAACAACATCATTTTCACCACGTGCATCTTTAACGCACTTATCCATAAATACATTAAACAGCCATGGTGACATTACGCATCCTTGCTTTACGCCCTGTTTAATTGCAAACCAATCACTCAGAACCCCGTTAACTCCCATCCTTGCCTTACTATTATCATACATCGCCATAATAACATTCAATAACTGCCCATTCACTCCATAGTCTCTCAAAACCTTCCACAACTTCTTTCTATTTACTCTGTCATATGCCTTCTCTAAATGGACAAACGCATAGTACACTTTCTTTCGGACACTCATACATTTTTCTATCACTTGCTGAAGTGCAAAAAGCTGGTCACTACATCCTCTCCCAGGCATAAACCCACACTGCACACCCCATATTCTGTCAGAAGTAATATTCCTAACTCTTTCGATTAAAATTTTGCTGAACACTTTTCCCAGAATACTCAATAAACTAATAACCCGATAATTATTATATCGAGTCTTTCCTCTCTTCCCTTTGTACAATGTTGAACAATGATTCCATTATTCCAACCCACTGGTACAACAGAAGTCTGTAAGCATAATTTATATAGTTCACACATCCGACAAATGAGTAAATTTCACCCACACTTCAACATCTCACTGGATATCCCATCTACGTCTGCAGCCTTCCCATTTTTCAATACTCTCAATGCCGTTACAACCTCATTCTTACAGATCTCCTTTTCCATCATCATATTCTCACAAACTACTTTGCAAGGCTCATCCTCAGTGCCTGTATCGTTATTGTATAATTCTTCAAAATACTCCCTCCAGCAGTTCCTGATATTGCTCTCGTCCCACATGATCTCTCCACTTTTGTTCCTTACCACATTTATTCCCCTGCCTTCACCAAACTTAGCCCTTTTAACCCACTTCCAAAACAGCTTTTTATTGCCTTCAAAATCGCTCTGCATCTTGCTAGCTTCATCCGCACGCATTCTCTCCTTGCTCTCTTTCACAACGATTCTGCATTCATTCTTTTTCTTTCAGTAAATCTCACGTGCCTTAATACGCTCTTCCTCAGATTTGGCAGCAATTATGTATGGATTACTTTTAACCAATAAATTAGAAATTGGAAAAGTCCTTTTGGAACACTCTGAGACTGGGAAATGCTGAAAGCCCAATCAACTTCTTACTAGCTTACATGAAGTCATAATTAAGGCACACTGGATCCATTGGCCAAAAAATGACTCCCAAAGGAGAGCACAGACATTACTCTCAGTGAAATAGCAGACATGACCATGTTATGTTTAATATGAAATGTTCGAACGTTTCCACATTTTCCCAATTGCAAGCTGATATTTTTTGAAGCATTTTGTCCATATTCTGTCAACAATCATGGAAAATTCACCCTCTTAATCAATTATGTAAACAATGCATAGCTGCGATATATACAATTATGAGTCTTTTCCCAATTCACCTGAAGATATACTCTTTTGTTTTACCAATTATTCATCCCTCAAGCACGTTTCATATGTAGTCAATTAGTTTCTCAAGATTTTGAATGAATATTTCGGTGAGAAATATTATGACCTGTGGTCTTAATGGGTTAACCATGGAAAAGGTGTATCCTAATTAAGATACAACCACTGGAAGTACTTACTGTTATTTGAGTTAACTGCATTATTCAGTGTATTTCCCATAACATTAAAGATTAAACTCAACCTATCATGTGACTCAGCAATTTTATATTCAAATCAATATCTACAATTCCACATCTTAAAGTTTGTTTTTACTGACCTCTTCCACTTCTTCTGGTGTCTTGAAAAATGCTCAAGTCAGGCCAAGTTTTTATTGACAATAAATCTGAGAAGAAATATGTCCAACAGTGTAAGTTTGCCAAGTACCCATCAATGAGGTTGAGTTGTTAGATGTAACAGGTTTTGAATTGACCAGATTTCTCATCAGCTCACAAGATGGGTCCGCCATTGGCTTCCTATTGTACTCTACAGAGCCTTATGGGAATGGTTATAGGCATAAATATATGGATCGATTTCACTTTGGCAACATTAATAGATGCTTTTCAAGTTTTCACGACAGCTTCAAAGGCAAGAGCCAGGAACACTAATTTCCTTAATGTCTTCTCTGACCACATCTAAGTACAAGTGCTAATTCCCTCTTCCTATTTACCAGTGATGGCCAAACTCACACTAT
Organism: Ceriagrion tenellum; assembly: GCA_963169105.1. Taxonomy (NCBI): domain Eukaryota; kingdom Metazoa; phylum Arthropoda; class Insecta; order Odonata; family Coenagrionidae; genus Ceriagrion; species Ceriagrion tenellum. Next base: position 4,188,161 of record OY720644.1, read on the forward strand.
TTGTAATACATGGTGTGTATATATTAGTTTGGTAAACCTTGATCAGAACACAAGGCATGATTACACCACTGTTCATAAATTGATCACCTGATGAACACCTTTACCCTTAAAAACATGTGATCAAGTTACAATTCCGAATAGAGATTTACCAGATTTTCCTAGAAGGCTGCTGACAAGATTAGCATATTTCTAATACAGTCCGAAACTTTCTATCAGTTGTATTAAATTTAGGATCAGCTATTCATTGGGCAAATGCAGTCGACAAAACTTGGAAATTTACCACTGACGGGGGCAAAAGTCCATTTCTACACGTTAACATCAATTTTTGTCACAATTCTCCAGATAAAAAGGTAGCAACATAATGGGGTTTCATGATTTTGAAAATCCCCTCATTCAGCCTGTGGGTCATACACACAGCCGTGATTGCCATGTGTTCAGGCTTTAAATTCACTATCCTAATAAAAAATCCACAGCTTCACAGCATAATAACCAAAAGACAACACTTAACATACTTCATTAATGTATTTTGAGACAGGAAGTGTTTGAGCATTTTTAACTAAGTTTCCACGTCAAATTTCTGATCATACACCTGACACATCTACAACAGACATTACAATTCCTACCATCACAGTCAATCTTGTAGTATTACTTTTGCAAACAACATTGGAATGGAAATGTAGAGTAAAAAAAGAGTGAAACTGATTAAATCGCTTGGCTAGAACATTTTCCAGAACCTAGGAATATAATTACAAGGAAGTGAAATATAACGGTGAAAGAACAATGCCAGTATATACACCACACTAGATTAAAATATAAAAATGGGGTTTCAAAATGTTATATGTATCAATTAATGATGTCATTAATTTAGCATTTAACAATTTAAATACATACCAAGTGATTTTGCAACAAAGCTAGGAGGATTCTTTCCTAAATTGGTGACCCGGTGTGTCAGTACACCGCATATACCCCCTAGTGTTGGGTTTTGGTCAATGGTATGCTGGCCCTCATGATAGCCCTAACAGAAGGGATCCTAGCTTGGGTAGAATAGTGAAAGCAGGCCTAGGGAATTACTATGCTTTGGTTTCTCTTCTGGCATACTTGTGAAAATGTGCCAAAACTGACTGGTAGAGTGCCATAATGGTTAGCAGGGAAAGCTGCACGTGGTGCGGGTACTGCAAAGGTGGGTAACCTTGCATTCTCTATTACAACTTACTCCTAAGAGCCACAAAGTATCCTTGGACGGCCGAAGCTACGATGGGCGGCAGAAGCTGAATAAGGTTGGCCCATCTAGATACGGACATAGCAATACAACATGGAGTATCGCTACCTACTTGGAATGTGAGAGGAGTATACGGAAAGAAGCATAAGTTGCTGAATGAAATGAAAGTGAGACAAGTGGATGTTTTGTGTGAATGTGAAACTAAGCCAAAGGGGCGGGATGTTGTTTCTATTGATGGCGGTGGTCTGGCACTGTGGTCAGGAGTTAACGGTAATGTACACGGCAGTCAAGTAGTAGGACTAATTCTTAATGAGAGAGCTAAGTCACTAGTAAGGGAGTACGAAGAATTATCCCCTAGATTGCTCTGGGTTCTCATGGAAGTACATCTACATCTACATAAAACTCCAGGAGCCGCCCTTGGGCGTGTGGCAGGGGGTGTTAGGTCACCAGCTGTGTAAAGGTGAACGTTTTTTGGAGATGAAATGGTGACATGTATTATAGGAGTGTATTTAGTGGAGCTCAATTTTAATTGTGGTCGCTTATTGTTTGCAGAAAGAACGAGTTTTTGTACCTATCTGTTTGACAGTGTATCTCTCTTATTTTATGGCCTCTGTCAGACCTAGAGATGTAGTGAGGAGTCATGATAATATTCTATGTCGCTCTAAAAAATATCAGTTCTGAATTTATCAAGCAAGCTAAGCCTAGCAGGTAGCCTCCAAGTCTCTAGGGGCTCCCACCTTAATCCCTCTCAAAGTTGTGAGGCACTATATGTATGTTCGTAGCAGTTTTTAACAAAGTGTGCTGCTCTCCTTTGTATTTTATTAATTTTTTCGTTAAATCTATTTGATCAGGGTCTCAAATACTCGCAGCATATTCGAGGTGTGGCTTAACCAGAGCGAAGTAGCATCTCTCTTTGACTTTTTCATCCGAGGACCTTCCTATTATACGTTCAAAAAAACCTAGTTTCTTTAATGCTGCGCCACATATGTTCTTTATGTGTAATCCCCACGGTATATCTGAAGTTAAGGTAATTCCAAGATGTTTTACTGTATCTGAAGATTTTGTTTACTCCTCCCACAGTATAGGTATGGCGTTTTTGTGATGACTTTTGCAGGAAGTGAACTGTGTTGCATTTGTTGATATTTAATTCTAATCCCCACTCCTGGCACCACGAATGAACGTTGTTAAGGTCCGATGACAAAGCTTCAGAGTCCGCACCTGTGCTCATTTCACAGTAGATAACTGTATTGTCTGCAAATAATCTTAATTTACTGCGAACTCTAGAACTGAAGTCATTAATATAAATAATGAATAAAACTGGGCCGTTCACGCTTCCTTGAGGAACACCTGATATAACTTCGAACATATCCGAGCTAAAGCCATCAATAACTACTTTTTGTTTTCGATCACTGCGAAAGTCCCTAATCCAAGTCACTATTTTTCTATTAACTCCCGATGATTGTAATATACATACTAGTCTTTTGTGAGGAACCTTGTCGAATGCCTTTTTGAAATCAAGGAATATCACGTCCACCCTGCTTTTTCGATTCACCTGATTTTTGGATACCATGAAAGAAGAGCGCAAGCTGTGTTTTGCAAAACCTGCCCTTACGGAAGCCGTGCAGTCTGATACGTAAAAAGTTCAGTTTTTCCAGGAGTGTCATAATAACGCTAATGACAATGTGTTCGAGGATCTCTCATAAAAGTGATGTGATACAGGCCGGTAATTTCCTGGGTCACCTAGCATTCAGATAATGACTTGCTAATTCTGATTTCAAAGAGCGGTGCAAATTGTAGTGCTAACTCCTTGAGCACGTGTGCAGGTATTCCTTCTAGGCCTGGGGACTTGTTACTTTTAATCAAATGCAGTTGTTTAATTATTCCATCACGTTGAATTGTTAATTTAGACATCCGCTCTTTAAAGTCAGGAATGTCAAAATTATGAATTGTGTCATCCTCAGTGAATACAAGTAGGTATTACAAGAGTTGTGATTGTGGTGTGCTATGCACCAGTGGATGGAGAGAGTGACAGTGTGAAAGATGAGTTTTGGGAAAAACTGAGAGAGGTTTTGAATGAATGTGACCCTGGGGAGAGAATAATTATACAGTAAAACCCCCATTTAACGAATTCGCCGGGACCGGAAAAATGACGACTTCGTTGTACGGATGTTCGTAGTACGAGGGTTACGTGCGGGTTGCGTTGTCGCAGGAACAGCCAAGAGTTCGTGTTGCTTTAGGACGCGACTCGCATTAATTTCGCAATCCAGTTTCAACGGACATAATAATCATAACTCTAATGCAGAATACCAATTATGATTACTCGTGGTAATTGATAGTGAAATCTAATCGGATAATCCATTCATGTTCCATTTCAAAGTAGATCTGGCTCTCCCTAGTATTAAGCAATAATTGAACCCTCACCCAGTAACAACGCTGTTTGTTTTGCTTTTCAGTACATTAACTAAAGACATCCTTCTTAGTTCTTCATGGACCTTTCCGTAGGAGAAAATACGGGCTGTTTTCAGTACTAAAGCTATGGAACGACGATAATTAGTGATTCAAGCATGATCTCATGTGTAAACAAAATCGTATTTAAAATTATGTAGGACTCATACAACACCCTACATAAGAAAATGTAAGAAAGCCTAACCTCCTCCCCATTCACGTCTTGCGTAGTACTTGAATGACCCTTAATGCCCCAACTACCAACGTACGGATCATTGCACCAACCAATCGTGCGTTCCCAGGAATATTGCCCCGTTCACATTACTATCCGTTACTATCATCCGTACGATCGTTCAAATCACGTCCACCTTCAAACTACGATGATAACATATGTGCTGCCCTCTAGCACCAACCAGTTAAATAAACAATTTCCGCAGCATATTAGGCTAGACAGCGAGGTAAGAATGCAGTATGGTTGCATGCTTAAGGATGCTCTATCCTTGAAGCAGAAAGAATGGGACGAGTACATATATCAGAAACGAGAAAGTGAATGATACGTGGGAGTGTTTAAAAGGAGTGATTGTAGAATGTGCTGAAAGTGTATGTGGAAAAGGAGTGGTAGGAAGAATGAAAGGTGATGCTTGGTGGAATGAAGACGTGAAAATTGTAGTCAGGCTAAAGAAAGAGGCGTACAAGAATATGATTACTGCCTAATCTGAGGAAGAGCGTACTAAGGCATGTAAGATATACAGAAAGAAGAAGAATGAATGCCTAATCATTGTGTAAGAGAGCAAGGAAAGAATCCATGGGGATGAAGCTAGCAAGACACAGGGCGATTTTGAAGGGAATAAAATCTATTTTGGAAGTGGGTAAAAAGGATTAAGATTGCTGAAGGCAGGGGAATGAATGGGGTAGAGAATAAAAGTGAAGAGATTGTGTGGGGTGAGAGCAATATCAGGGAGGGAGTATTTTGAAGAATTATACAATAATGTTGCAGGCACTGAGGATGAGCCTTGTGAAGTAGTATGTGAGAATGTGATGATGGAAAAGTACATCAGTGAGAATGAGGTCATAACGGCTGTGAGAGTAGAGAAAAATGGGAAGGCTGTAGGCATAGATGGGATATCCAGTGAAGTGTGGGTGTAATTTACTATGATTGCTGCCAAATCTGAGGAAGAGTGTACTTAGGCATGTAAGATATACAGAAAGAAGAAGAATGAATGCCTCATTGTGGGTGGATGGGAGAGTGAATGGGGTTTTGAGGTATTGGTTTGCAATTAAACAGGGCGTAAAGCAAGGATGTGTAATGTCACCATGGTTGTTTAATGTATTTATGGATAAGTGTGCTAGAGATGCATGTAGTGAAAACGACGGTGTTTTGATTGGAAATGTAAACGTGCGAGTTCTACTATATGCAGATGATCCTGTTTTGATCTCAGAGAGCCAGCAGGGATTACAGAAGCTCCTAGATAAGTTGTGTGAATCAAGAGAGAGAATCGAATTGAGGGTAAATGCGTGCAAGACTTACGTAATAGTTTTTGATAAGGAGAATGGGGAGAATAACTATATGATGAGGGCGAATGGTAAAGTACTTGAACAAGTGAATGATTTTGTGTACTTAGGTAAGAAATTTACGAAAGATGGATGGATAGATGAGGAGATAAAGAGACATGCCAATGCTGGAAGGAAAGTTGTTGGTGGCATGTGAATCATATCAACGAATAAGTGCCTGCCTAAGGAAGCGAAAATCATCATTTACAAAAGTGTTCTTCTCCCCACTTTGTTGTATGATAGTGAAACATGGGTATGTCAGGATAGACATAAGAGTAGACTAAACGCTTTGGGTATGAACTGTCTGAGGAGTGTTGGCGGCAAAAGTAGGATGGATCGGGTGAGGAATGAGTGGGTAATAAATGAATGTGGGTTAGATGCTCCAGTGATGGACATGTATGAAAGGAGTGTGCTTCGTTGGTTTGGCCATGTTGAGAGAATGGATGAGAGTCGAATAACAAAACAGATATATGAGAGTGAAATGAATAGTGCATGCGGGAGAGGTAGGCCGAGAAAGTTGTGGTTGAATGTGGTTGAGGAAATTCTTAGGAGGAGTAATATCAGGAGTCTTAAAAACAGGAGGGCGTGTATGAAACAGTGTATGGGGGTAAATGAGGCAAAAGAGGTTTTCAAGGATAGGTCAGTATGGAGGAAATCATTGAAGCAGGGTTAGGTGTACAATTATGTATTAATGAGTGAAACATTTTGACTGTGCCTACCCCGAAAGGGAACGGTGTGATTGGTATATATGTATGTATAACCGATGCAAAGGAAACGTTCCAACTGAAGGGGATCTAGACAACTGCTAGTAACATCGGCCTGGAGTTCAGACTCATGTATTTAAAACATATATTTGGAGCATTAGGGAGTGGGGCCCAGACGAAAACATCGGAAGTGAAAAGAAATTGTAATGGTGTTGCGATGGAAAGATGAATATCAAAGGGATGGAGAGATTATTAACGAAGAATTTCCATGAAGAGTCGGAGAGGAAAGAGGTATTACAACTAAAGTGCTTAGTAACAGAGGCCGTTTGGACTCATGTTACAACACAACTGCCATTTTAAACGATACTGGACGGATGAACGGATTGGGTAAGAAGATCGTTAATGGAAAATATAGGTATATCATGATGGAAATCATGATATATCATGATGGAAACGAACCATATAATATTGTGGAAACGAAGCAGTTGGCAGAGAGTGGAGTGAATAACTGTAGCAAACCAGTGTTCACGTTGATTAACAGTGATGAGGACTGTCTTCCCGCTCCTAAAAATTTTCCCGATATAGTAAATTCTCAGTCTTCTATGACAATTCTTGCAAGCCATTGAACCTTCTCATATTGTATGTCATTTGATCAAAATGTAGTGGTCATGTAACTACGCGAGATCACCTATTATTAAGCTATCACGTTTATATTTTAACTCATAGAGAAACTTTCTGTGTTTTTCAAATGGCAGAGCATTTTACATGTGGATGACACACAATTCACAGTGAGAGTTGGATAGGCCCAGAAGGTATTAAAATGTTATTTGATGAATTTTAAATATTCCCATATTTGCATGACAATCATTGGAAAAACGTTTTCCGGGTCAGCCGCCTTCCAGTCGTGATCTTCTGATTCCCAGTTCCACCTCTGGACTGCGTCTATTAATATACACTTCCTTACAAAAAAGGAAGAATAATACTAATCATTTCTCGGCAGTTAACCTGTTAAAACAGGAGGGCGTGTTTGAAGCAGTGTATTGGGTTAAATGAAGCAAAAGAGGTTTGCAATAGGTCAGATAGGTCAGTATGGAGGAAATTATTGAAGCAGAGTTAGGGGTAAAAATATATATTTATGAGTGAAACTTAGTGACTCTGCCTACCCTGGTAGGGAACGGCATGATTGGTATGTATGAATGTAACATAGTTTGACCTCACACAACCAGTATAATCTAATGCACTCTAAGCTGAAGAAAGGGACAAAGAATTTGGTGCACACAATCATGATTAAAAACCCACGGGTATTTTTAAGATGAGGGTAAAAAGAAAAAAGGCACTGGGTAGAGAGATAAAAATGATTATCATAGATATATGTAAATTAAATTTTTAGTGATGAAACTATGTGAAGTTTGAAATAATTCTCTCCGGCAAATAACCGATGAAGTTGCTAAAATTAAATAGAGTAATTGTGAAATAAGTATAGCAACAATATTGCTATACGTTAAAGTTTGAGAAGAATATATCAGATAACATACAGATGGATGCTCATAACCCAGATAAATTGTTAACTTTAAGATGTCATTTATGAGATGGAAGACCTTAGTCCTTCCTTGAGGATTTCATAGAGAATCCTTTTACATTAAGTACTGAAGTAGATACAACATAGCCAATTCACACACAAAACTTGCTTAAAACTTTGTGTTGGAATTATTTTAATTTAGTGCCAAAATGCATTCCTGCAACATTTTCATTGTTTTGAGTATTTGTCTGTTCAGTTTGTCATACCTTATACCTCATACTCTAGAATTGCTCATATTGTGTTTGTCTTTTGTTTCTTTAGAATTTGAACGTCATTTTAGAATGTTCTAGAGTCAGTAGAACAGGTAAAGAGACTGTGTGTAATGTGTTGAGTTGCGTAAGAAAATAAGACCTAAGGTTTGAGTATTAAACCATTATTATTTGCCCTAAACCTCATCATTTTATGATAGGTTTTGAGCCCGGTTATGGTCAACTGTGGTAATGAATTGTCACAAGTTTCTTTATAATCGATTCCCGGCACTTGGCTGTAACCAATGGCAACAACTCTAGCTTTGACAGTCACACAATTTCCTGCCTGGTCTCTCTTGGTTTTAAACACCCACTTACTACTTTACCTTGAGCTGGTTTTGGCTCTAAACCCCAAGTTTGATTTTTTTCAAAGTTTAACATTTCTTCCTCCATCGCTTTAATCCACCAATTCTTATGAATTCCTGACAATGCCTCCTCAACTGTTTGAGAGTCACAAAAATCGCGATTACTCTCAACCTTCGATGACTTACAACAAATGCATTCTTTCCTGTGTCTAATTCTCGTTGATCTCCTAAATTCTAGAGCAGGTGGAGTAACTTCTTAAAACCTTGATGGGCGTGGAATGGATGGGATGGAAACGGGTCTACCAACATACCACACCCTTTCTTCTTCTACATCTAGGGGTGCCAACTTTCCTGGATTCACTTGGAGGGTTCTTGAACAGTACAATGATTTATTTTTAACTCTTATTTGCCCAATTTTGCCTTAAACCCTTTAATCAGGCAGAGGTATCTACATTTTCCGTTACTCTGAAATTCAACTTTGGCATTTACATATTGTGACAAGGTGAGCGATATTACACTGCTATGCTAATTTTTAATTACTCCAGAAAATATGCATTTATCTTAGGGATATTACAGCATACACAGGTACAAAAATAGTTTTGTTTTAAACATTAAAAACTACTCAACTGCACTATGAAAACAAAGACAGCAAAACCACAGTAATAAAATACCTATGTATTTACCCATAAACATAGCATTAAGGTAGAGTAATATGATTTAAATCTAACATTCGTCTAGGGATATTTTCAAATACGTTGAATTTTTATCGGGAAAAAGTAGCAGAAATGTCTGGTGATTATCAACGGGAGTGATGAGAGCAAGAAATTATACAGTAGTTCTACCTCTATTGAAGAGAATTTTAATAAAAACATTGGATGTAAAGAGGCCTTTTCAGTTCACTCATAAACCATTGTATATGTAAAGAAATGCATATTTTCCGTATTTGTCGCAAAATATCTACGAAATATGATTTATTCAAGTTATATTTATTTCCAAAATATTCCAGGCTGTTCAGACTTTTAATTGAGTTATTATTATTATAATGTATTCTACAGGTAAAGGTAGGTTTTATTGAATGTCAGAGAATCTCCTCCCCGTCTTTTACACATTCAGGAGCCTATATCTCTCTAGGATATCGTTTTCCACCTCTGAATGAGATCTACCCTTCTTCATTCCGTCCATGAAACCTATTCTCTCTTTCTTCCCCTACCCCTCCTGTCCAACATCCTTGCCTCTATCACACTCTACAGCAACCCATCACCCTTTATTACGCCCTTCAGCCATCTACCCTGCCTATCCCGGATTTCATTCAAAAGTTTCCTTTCCTCGCCCACCATCTCAAGCACTTCCTCATCAGTCTTCCTTTACGTCCACTTCACCTTCTCCATCCTTCTCCACACCCACATCTCACATGCCTGCAGCTTACTCTAGTCCTCCTTTCTCAGGGCCCACGTTTCTGCCCCACACAATGCTATGATCTATATCAAGCTCTTCACCAGCATCTTCTTCAAGTCCTTACCCATCAATTCTCTTCTATCATTAAACGCCTCCTTAGCTAGCGCTATTCTCTTCCGTATGTCTTTGCTACTATGCCCGTTTTCCTCTAGCGTGCTACCTAAGTAATTCAACTGTTCTACTTGCTCGAGTTTGTGTCCTCCAACTTTAATCACAAGTTTGGCTTTCTTTGCCCTAGAAAATCTCATTACTTTTTTTCTTATGATTTATCTTCATTTCGAATATCCCACACTGCATTTCTAAAGCATGTAGTCCCATTGAAGATCCACTAACAATGCCTGATCTTCCGCGAATCTAACCGATTTTATGAGATGCCCTCCCACTTTGACTCCAGCTTCAAGTTCTTCCCACACCTGTCTTACCATTTCCTCAACATAAATGTTGAAAAGCAGTGGTGACAATGAGCACCCTTGCCTTTCCCTGCGACCTAGAGTTGCCCACCCTGATTCACCATCAGCCACCCTCACCTGTGCCCTTTGCATCATATATAAGTTTCGAATTAGTCTCCTGTCTTGACAGTCTTTTTCCCTAGCATCTCCGTTAGTTTATTCCAATTTACTCTGTCGAAAGTCTTTTCAAAATCAATTGAACATGCAAAAACGTCCTGATTATACTCAATGTTTCTTTCTATAAGTGTTATCATCACCACTATTGCATCCCGGGTTGGCCTTCCCTTCTGGAACCCAAACTGGTCATCACCTAAGTAGTTTTTGGCTTTACTCTCCAACCTTCTATTGATTACTCGAAGTAAAACTTTGGCTGCATGTGCAATTAAACTAATTGTTCTGTAGTCCTCGCATTCTGATGCATTCTTCTTTTTTGGGATAGGAATCAATACTGTTTTCACAAAGTCTTCTGTCCATACTCCTTCCTCGTAGATCCTACGTATAAGTTCAAAAAAAGCTTGCCTGCCTTTACTTCCTAAACTCTTTAGCAATTCTGAGGGTATGTTATCTACTCCTACAGCTTTTCTTGCCTTCGTCTCTTTCAATACTTTCTCTATTTCACTGTCAAGTATCATTGGACCCAGGTAATCTTCCTCTAGTGTTCCCTCATCCTCTATACCTAAATTAGCTGGTCTACCATCACTGTCATATAGCTCCTCTACGTATTCTCGCCATCTTTCAAGGATATCTTCCCGCTCGGTTTACATTCTACCTCTCTTGTCCTAACTCTTTGTTACCATTTGCCCTCGCTTACATCCCAACAGCAATTTTACCCTAGTGTGTAACGCACTCATTTCCCCTTCCTTTTGCAGTTTCTCCATTTCCTTACATTGCCTTCTCCACCAATTTTCCTTTGCCTGATTGGTAATGCACCATTGTTGATTATTTAGCTCACTGTATTTTGCCCTATTCTGGTCGGCGTTGACATTTTTCCAATTCCTTCTCACCTCCATTTTCATAATCATTTCTTCTGTAACCCACTGCTTCTTTACCCTCCTCATTTCTGCTGCTTCTATTGTTTTCTCAGCCACTCTTACAATGCTTGTTTTTATATTCTCCCACTTTTCCTCGATTGTTCCTGCTTCTTTGGTTTCTCCCATTTTCCCATCCACTCTCTCTTGGTATTCCCTCCTTTTCTCCCCTTTCAACGCTTCCAGGTTCCACCTCTTCATCCTCCTGCTTTTATTTAGCTTTTTGAATCTAACCTCACAATTCAACATTACTAAATTATGATCGGAGTCTGCATCAGCCCCCGGATAGCTCGGCAAGTTCCTCACACTGTTCCTAAATCTTTGTCTGACCATGACATAGTCAATTTGGTATCTCTCAGTGTCTCCTGGCATTTTCCATGTGTACCTCCTCCTGCCATGGTGTTTAAACCAAGTGTTCGTAACTATTAATTTATTTCTCCTACAAAATTCAACTGCCTTCTCTCCCTTACCTTACCTTATCTTACCTAACTTACCCCCCATGGGGTGGCGGATTGGTTAGTTGCAGGAGTCGGATCCCTGCACCAAACCGCCAAGGCTAGGCCCTGCGCCGCTAAATGCAGGAACCCATAGGTGCTAGGCCGCTAAACCTAGTAGTACTAAGGGCTTAGACCCAGTAAAGCAAACGTATAGCGTTTGCATTTTGACGCTAACACCTAGCGTCCGTAAAGAAACAAGGAGAAAACGAGGCAACCGAGGGTCACGCGGAAAAGCCTTCCTTGGCGGGCCAGTCCCCATCCAGGGCCCCACCTCCTCTTGGTTGGGGGGGGGGACCGGACACGGTAATGGCGTCGCCAACGCCAGTGGCTGGACGAAGAGGAGCAGAACCGGAAACAACCCCGGTGGGAGTTGAAACATCCCAGGGCTCGCAGAAAGAACCATCGGTAGTAACCGAGGAACAGCCGGGCTTTGCAGGTCTTGTACAGGCTTTGACCCTGATGATAGCGGCTGAGTCGAAACTCTCGCTAGTCAAGAAAGGAGAGCTTCACAGGATGCTCGGTGAGTTGCAAAAATTGCACTCCGACACGGTTGCGAAGATGGAATTCTTTCGCGGGAGGGCGGATGTCATTGGTGTCGTGCGCCGGGAGATTCGAACCGCGGTGGAACAAACGCGGACGCAAGCTTCGCCTAGCTTTGCTGCCAGGGCAGCCAAACCTGCTTCGCAGCGGGTGGTTTTTGCCGGCAAATCCGTGCCAGCTCCGCAGAAGACGGAGACAGCGGTGGTGCTTCCCCAGTGCGAAAAAATAAAGAGCAGTGATAAGACCAAGCAGGTGCTTATGGACTCTGTGGACCCAGCCAAGTTGGGACTTAAGATAAGTCGGGTCGTTCGCACTAAAAACAACGGCGTGCGAATCGAAAGTGCTACCAAGGGTCTGGTAGAGAAACTGAAGACCTCCAAGGTCTTTGGTGAGAAAGGTAAGCTCATAGTTCAGAGCGAGGAGAAGAGCAAGCCTAGGCTTGCGATCTTCGCCGTAAAAAGCTCTCTTGACGGGGAAACCCTGAAAGATGCTCTGCTTCGGCAGAATGAACTGAGCGAGAACGCGCACGTTAAGCCGCTCGCTCTACCGGTACGGTAAGAGAGATACAAGAACCACCACTTGGGTCGTGGAGGTTGATAGTGCCACCCGCGCAAAAGTCTTAGACTATGGCAAGGTTTACATTGGGTATGATCCCTGCAGGGTTGAGGATAAAATTCATGTTACACGGTGCTTCAAATGCCAGGGACTCGGTCATATGGCTAATAAATGCACAGAAAAAGAAACTACGTGTAACCACTGAGCAGGTAATCACGACACCAAGGACTGCACGGAGAAGTCCAAGCCCCCTTGCTGCGCTAATTGCAAGCAAGCGAAGCATGAGGACCTGGCGCATCAGGCTTCGGATTCGAAGTGCCCCGTGATGAAACGACGGGTAGCGCAGATAATGAGTTCAATCGACTATGGGTCGTAAACTCATAAGAAATTACCGTAGCATTAAAATAGGTCAGCCGAATCTAGCTAACGGCAGGCTGGCAACAGCAGAGCTGCGGGGTCTTGCTGCGGATTTGAGCATAGACCTATTCATGGTGCAGGAACCCTACTCCTGCCCTGACGTGAGTCTCCATTGAAGAATTCCTGGACAGGGAGTGGGAACAAGAATAGTTCCCGAAAAGATGGGGGAGAGGCTCTATGCTGGGATAGTGTGCGTAGGTCGAGAAATTGACCTACTGCCTATTGGAAAGTACACGACGACGCACGTCGCTACTGCCGAAGTGCGAATAGGCACGGACGCGTTTATAGCAGTAAGCATGTACTGTCCTCCCAGCACTGGGCTAAGGCCATTTCTAGACCTTCTCGGGGAAATTGTTGGCGAGTTCAAAGACCACTTAATTGTGGTTAGTACGGATGCAAACGCAAAGAGCGAAGTCTGGTTCGACTGGGTCAACGATCAACGTGGTCAAGACCTGGAAGAGCGAGTACAGGGACTCCAACTATACCTGATGAACGAGCCGGGTAATCCGTCGACCTTTGCCACGAGGAACGGAGAATCTAATATTGACCTGACGATGGTTAATGGAAGGGCGATCTCGCTTTTTGGGAACTGGAGTGTTCATGGGCATCGAAGTGTTTCAGACCATCGTCCGATCACTTTTGATTTCAGACCGGTCTCGCGGCCCGTAGAGGTTGAACGGGGATTTAATCTTCACCGAGCTCGTTGGACAGAATATAGCGAGGCACTGGAAAATGGACTCCGAGAGTTCGAAGTGTTGTCCAAGGAGACAACACCGGAATCCATCGAAAGAAGGGCCAAGGCATTTCGGCATGTGATCCTGACGGCAGCAGAAAAAGCAATTCCAAGGAGAAATGCTCCCCCGTTGAAAGTTCAATGGTGGACAGCCGAACTAGGCAGAATGAAGTTGCAGCTTCGACGGAAGAGGAAACTCTTCCAGAACTGCAGAGACCCCTAGGGTCGGGAATTTCACTGGCGAGGCTTTAGAGATGCAAGGCGAAGGTACTATAGGGAGGTGAGGCAGAGACAACGAAGAACGTGGGAAAAATTTGCCCAAGAAAATCTGTCACAGAACCCCTGGGGTTTTGTGTACAGACTCGCCGCGGAAAAGCTGAAGAAGCCAGTATTACTGCATTCTGCCACCGGGAATGACGGAAGGGTGATGCTTTCCGACGAAACACTTGAGAATATGCTCAAGGTCCTCATGCCCGATGACGATTTACGGGACGATGATTGCCAATTGGCGCTGAGAGCGGAAGCAGAACTCGACGGTGAAACCCCGTCGGCCAGTCCCGTTACGGAGCGCGATGTTGAAACGGCCATGAGCCACATCAAACTGAATAGGGCTCCGCGCATTGATGGGATCAATGGGGTCTTGATCTGAAAGGCCCAGCCCCTGTTTTTGGAAGAGTTCACGCGCTTATGCAATGATTGTTTGACGGCCAAATACTTTCTACAAATGTGGAAAGTGGGAAAGCTCTGTGTTATTTCGAAAGGAAAGGACAGAGATCCTGGTGACTCTAGGTCTTATAGGCCACTCACGCTGCTCCCTGAACTGGGAAAAGTGTTTGAGAGGGTCATAAAAGCCAAGTTGATGGAATACGTTCAGGAGTCCGATCTCTTTCATCCCAATCAGTATGGCTTCAGGAATGGAATGAGTGCGACCGATGCGATCTCACATGTGGTGGGACAAATTAGAAGAAGGACGAGCAAGTACACTCTGGTGATCTTTGTAGATTTCCGGGGTGCGTTTGACTCACTGTGGTGGCCGGTTGTCATTCATGAGCTAAAGCATTGTGGAGTCCCCAGCAGTATTGTTGGCCTAGTTCGGAGTTATTTCGAGCGGAGGAAGGTAGTACTCCGAACAACTTATTTAGTAGCGAGAAAATTCCTTTCCAAAGGAATTCCGCAGGGCTCGATACTGGGGCCGCTACTCTGGAACGTGGCAATGAATGGGATTTTCCGCCAGGATTATCCCAGGAATTGCGAGTTAGTGGTCTATGCCGACGATACGGCTGTAATAATCCATGGGGATAGCCGCAGAGAACTAGAGGAACTAGCCGGAGAGTGTCTTATTAAACTCTCAGCTTGGGCCAACCGAAGCAAGCTCGTCATTTCGAAGGAAAAGTCGGTCTTTCAGTTTACGGAGGGAAACTCACCAGAGATCCTTCACTGCGATTGGAAGGATCGGTCATCAGAAGGTGTGCCGAGGTACCTGGGACTAGTACTTGACGAGGGACTTTCCTTCATGAAGCACATTAACAATGTGGTGAAGAGGGTCATTTTCGCGACCATCCGGAGACTCTGTCGGGTTAGGTACGGGAACAATACCTCGAGCCATAGCATCTTGTACAAGAGTGTGGCGTTACCCATCATAGGGTACGGGGTGGAGGTCTGGGGTGATCGGTTCTGCCTCCTTGCTGTTGCAGGGAGCTATTGTAGTGTATCCAACGACAGTAATCACTGGAACAATCCCGATCGAGTACGAATTACTCGAAAGGAAGGCGAAGGCTGAGTTCAAACGGTATGGGGAGTCGCAGTATTTTGGTGTGAGATTGGGAGATGAGCAGAGATCCCTGATGGGGCTCCTGCAAACTCTAAGAGCCGAAACTATGAGAAGGTGGCAGGAAGAGTGGGATAGCTCGGCGAAGGGGAGGTTGACTCACGAGTTCCTCCCCTCCGTTTCAGAAAGAGTGGCGTTGCCACTCCGGATGAAGAGCCGAGTGACGCAGGTCTTGACCGGTCACGGTAACTTCTACTCGTACCTGCACCGAATAGGAAAGGTAGACACCCCAGAGTGTCCTGCTAGTTCGGTTTCTGATACGGTTGATCACCGGATCTACGATTGCCCAGTGTATCGAAGTAACCGGGAAGAGGTCAGTCGCCTACTAACCCAATGGCCCCTGCCACTGTGTAGTCTTCTGAGGGAATGTGTGGAGCTCGGCAGGTGTGATACCCTTGGTAACTTCTCTGGGGATCCCATAAATTTGGGAACCTAAGTGTTGATTAAGGAATCCCTGGAAAGAGACAACGAGACAAAGAGACAGCGTGGCAACGAGGCAAAGAGAAAACCTAAAGCCTGAGGAACATTAAGACCGAGACAAAGAAGCAAAGAAAAATGCATCAGAAAGAGACAAGGAGACAAAGAGACAAGGAGACAAAGAGATGCTACGGTGTTAGAGACAACGAGACAAAGGCAGCAAAAACAGCAGCTCAGAGCAAGCTCACCGAAGAGGACGAGAAAAAGAGACCATTGTAAAAACGTGAACGAGACAGAGAGGCAAAGAGATAAGAGGCAAAGAGAAAATGGGAATGGAAGAGGATGAGAAAAAGAGGCAAAGAGGCAATGGGAAAGGTAGAGGACGAGAAAAAGAGGCAACGAGAAACAAAGGCCGAGTCTACAAGCTGATTCTTTGAAGCACGTCGCATCGAGGGGATTCAGAGCTTCGCTCAGGCACCCCATCGCCCACGCACAGTGTGAGGCGCGGTTGGTTGGTCGACCCAAGAAGAACCCCATTCGGGGTATTTCATGGGTCCCTCTAACTAACTGTACCTCCTCCTGCCATGGTGTTTAAACCAAGTGTTCGTAACTATTAAATTATTTCTCCTCCAAAATTCAACTGCCTTCTCTCCGCGATCATTTCTCGTTCCAAATCCAAACCCTCCCATTTCATACCCATCTCACCCTTCCGCCACTACTGTGTTCCAGTCGCCCATTACTATTAGATTTTTCTTTCCCGGCACTTCTCTGATTACCTCCTCCACCTGTTCATACACCCCATCCACCTCTTCCTCCCTATGATTGCTTGTGGGCATGTACACCTGGACCAATACGAAATTTGTAGGGCGTGCTTTTATTTCTACCACTAATATCCTGTCTCTTGCCTGTTCAATATTTACTACCCTCCTCCCCAATTTTGCATTTAACACTAAGGCTACCCCGCATTGACTCTCAGCACCACCACTATAGATTACCCTGTAACTATGACTCCAATGGCCCCTGCCACTGGGTAGTCTTCTGAGGGAATGTGTGGAGCTCGGCAGGTGTGATACCCTTAGTAACTTCTCTGGGGATCCCATTAATTTGGGAACCTAAGTGTTGATTAAGGAATCCCTGGAAAGAGACAACGAGACAAAGAGACAGCGTGGCAACGAGGCAAAGAGAAAACCTTTAGCCTTTGCAAAGCATCCCACTGTCCTTCCATCTCACCTCGCACAGCCCCAAGGCATCCATTTTCCCTCTATCCATTTCCCGTTTAATATTTTCCAGCTTCCCACCCCTCATCATTGTCCTAACGTTCCAAGTTCCTATTTTTATCGGTATTTTCCTTTTCTTCTTATCTTCCTTGGTCCTTGTATCCTGTGGTGACTGTGTTGTGCAAGGATTTCGTGTGATGACGACCTCGGGGGCCTTGCCTACCCCGATGCCGGGCCCGACACCCCATAGTTGGGCGACATCCCATATTTGCTTGGATTAATTTCTCTTTGTGTGACATTCATATTTCTGGGTAGTATAATAGTCGAGAGGAAACTCCCACCCCCGCTTCCCAACAGTGTGTTTCACGTGACACTATCACGAGACTACCATTTGTCTGGCTCCTACCCTCCGACCTATCTGGCAATGGGTGGTCTTACTGGTGGGCTTTCTTAGTGAAGTCTCATTAGCCCTTCGAAGGATCCCAGGTTATAACCCCAAGCATCCTTAGCGGGGTCCCATTAGCCCTTGCGAAGGATCCTTCTTGGGGGTGTGTGTGTGTACTGTGTAGGTCACTGGCGAGGAAGTCACTTTCCCGTAAACCATCACAGGAGGGTATTCTGGTTGAGAGGCTGGGGGTTGGTCACTGACGTTTACGTAAAACCAACACAGTAAACTTTTATTTCTTCCTTTTGACGAGTGGTGCCAATTATTACGGCCATTGAAGATTAATTCTTTATTTTGTATATATTGTTATGAGGCCGTAGAGCTCAAGTTCCCTCGATCCTATATTTTATTTCCGCATTACCGCTGCTATATATAATTGCGTTACTTTAAAATCCATGTCCTTCTAAAAAATATTTACATCATATGATAACATTGGACTATACTCCCACCATACTTATTAATCGTTTTGACATCTGGGAAGTCAAAATATTTAGCCAAAGAAAGCTGGAAAATTTGTTCTAAAATGTAGTGAAAATACTGCTGATATCTGTATGGCTCTTGTACTACTGTCCCTTGTATAGTGGAAAAATAAATTAATACAAACGGTTTCTTAGAGTGTCCCAATTTGCATCGATGCCGGAAAGTCATGGGTCATAGGTTCTCCGTCGGTGACATTTGATGAGAAAATGAGAGGTGCAAACATTTTCTGAAATCGGATTATATTTAGGGGTCGCGCTCGCAGCTTTTTGTTTAGCATGGGGGCTCCCTTAAGCGCGCGCCGCCCGTTTGAAAAGCCCGCGCTCCCAAGTCAACTTACTGCTTACGGATTCGAACGCGTTTAGAAAAGACGTGAAACTTGTACCACTAGCGAAAGCTGTATCGTCTCCCGCGAACTGCTCGCATTTTTCAAGCAATGGTTTATGTACTGTCCGCTGGGTGGCAAGGCGCATGAATATTTTTTGGATTGCTTTTATCTTACAAATTTCACGGTCTATTCAAGTAATTTTTTCCCATATTTCAGTAGAGGGGGCGAGGAGGCAGAACATTCAAGAATGATAAAAATTCATGCAAATTTAAGTGATTAACACTGACTGGTGAACATGTGTTGGGTTTTGAGTACTGAAAACGCAAACCATGAGAGTTAGGGTCCACGCATTTCATGTAAATCTCGTACAATCAAGGTGATTCACACGAAATGCACTGAAATTGCCACTGTTCTGCGTCGCGCTAGAAGCTGATGTGGTAAAATCCTCATCCCTACTTTGGCTTTCTACGTTTTAGGTCGGATGAGGAAGCATTTATCTCTGCAATAAAGAGAGGAATGTGAAACACAAATATTGCATTAAAATGGCCATTTAACTATTTCTGACAGAATAAATTAATGCCACAAGGTAAAGCACAATAATTCAAGATAAAATATAATTTTTTAATCACAAGTTTTTCATCTCTTCAATAATGTGTACGCTGTTCTAGCATGTCTCAATGTCTTAATTATAAAAACGAGCAATCAATTTCAACAGCACTGTCAGTCAATTACTTAAGGGAAAGTAGACTTCATCAAGGGTGGAATAGGAGCTAAACATCATAACTTGCTTAAACTTTTTTAAACTTTATAAGATTTTGATGAAATAGCCTAATAGCCCACCACCACTGAGCTATATATGCATTACATATACACACATCGATGAGTGTCCCAAGATATATCGCACAATGAGGTCACTAGCATTGGCTTAAAATCAATGGGTGGGTATCGCAAAATGCTCCAACGTTATTGAGTTCTGTTTCACAAATTCTAAGCATGAATCTCCAATTAGCCTATAGTTTCTGCAGTAGTATAATACTTAACCCATAAAATGCCATAGTAGGGCCCATAGAAAACAAACGAGACACTCCATTATGAAAGTCTGATAAGGATGATAAAACTTAGCAGGATGTCCAAATGGACCATCAACTCTATATGGAATGAAAAGTAGGCACAACCATATCACAGAGACTACGCTAGGCACGCCTTAGAAATAGCAACTCAGAGTTGACACTTAAAACGAAGAGATAGGATAAAATAAATCCATTAATGGGGAATATTCGTACAAATTATCATTAAACCAATGTCCATCCTGCCACTCCAAGACACTTCAAACAGCACTTCATAACTCTCCAAAAAACAAACCGTCACAGTTACGCATGGATTCGTAATGGAAATATTTTTTCTTAAAAAAAGAGGTAGATTCTCCGCTGATGGTTATAAAACCTTGAGACGGAATTCAATACTAAGGAACTCAACTTGCATTTTATTTATTTAATCTACAACATTTAAAATTTTGAATGTTTTTCACATTGCTACGGAACCTGTATTGACTAGTGGCAAAAAATGTTTCTCGTAGTAATGAGAGAATCCTCTCACTAAAATGTGTGAGACTTTAAAATTAAAGTTAAAACATTTAATAGATAAAATTTGTCCTCCAATTATGATGTTATTTGTGTCTCACCAAATGTTGGCTCAATGAAGGCATATGTGAGTCATTATCATTTGATATAATAATGATTGCGCCGTGAACAATAGTAATGGAAGGGTAATTTTAACAAGATGTCCAAACGGTGGAGGAATTATGTTAGAATTTTAAAATGCGATTTTACCGTATGGTAGAAATGGAGAACGAAGGCGTGAATATTTAAAACATGGGAAGTAGGGTGGATCGAAATACCGTATTTTTTTTCGAAATCGTTCTGCGGCTGGTGCTTCAAGTTTGTGGTTGTACATTTGTAAAGTGTCCACAAAGTTCTCATTCATGGCGCTACAATGATAGAATCAGCCATTCTTCCCATCGGACAACTGTCAGAAGATGCTCAGGAGGCAAGAAACAAGGATTTAAAAATTTTCAGGCGTAGGCATGCTAGGAAGATTTCTCGCTCCGCCAGTATTGAGGATGTATTTAATATGTTGCTACTATCTTCGGATCCTGTGATTTCATCCATTCGTCAAAAAACTAAAAAGAAGAAAAACGGAATACCTGCTGAAGTTTTGCAACTATTAAAAGAACCAGACGTGTTTAGCTCTGGAGGAAGTGAGGAAGATGAAAGTGATAGCGAAATGTCGGATTAGGAATAGAGAAAAACAAATAGAAAACAAATTTATTGTTCTAGGACAGGACCTATGGAACATGCAATCGATACAGAAAAAAAACAAGCTCTGTGGTATTAAGGAAAAAAAAATAGTAAAAAAAGAATAGTCATAACATAGTCATAAACTAGTGATGATTATCATTCTGCCACAGAGCAAATTACTTAGCGCTGACGCTTCCTCCCCAGTATATAGTATTGGAGGTAATGGAGGTGATTTTTAGGCTCTTTTTACTTTGGTAGCCCGACGGGGAGTGGTTTGAGTAACTTCTTTTACCACAGCTGCAGCGTCCCGTTTCCCAGAAGAATGAAGGGCAAGCTGCGCCGCGAACATGATTTCCTCTTCTGTGTGCGATTTCATCAAAGGATGCACTTTGGTCCGTTTACCTCTATCAGTACAGTGCTCGAACACCTTCTTGGGTCTTCCCTTTGAAGTTGATGGCCCTGAATCTAAAATAAAGCTAATTGTAGAAAATTTTTCTGTCACTTCTTTAGGCAGGAGCAATGGGTTTTGAAGCCACGAACGGTATTTTGTCAAAAAATAATCATATCTTCTTCCACTTTTCTTCAAACGTCTGGAATAATTGTATAAAAACTTCTTAATAGCAACACTAACACACCTCACAACATCTTTGTCACTCTCATTCAACTCGAATTTCTTGATCAAGTAACCCGTTAATGAATCTTTTGTCTCCCTGTTGTCGTGAAGAAGGCCTCAGAGCTCTCCGTGCGTCACGACCGCGCTCTGCATGACGCCTGAAAAAGCACAGTAACTTTAGTTCCGCACGTTTCCGCACTGAATCCTTTCACAGCCTTATTTTACAATATATTCTGTCGATATTCTCTTTTAAACGAGCTAGAGATCTCTAGAGCTTTTTTTATAAGTCTAACCAAACATGAGATATCTAAAATATTCACGTGTTTTTGCAAAGGTTACTTAAAAAACAATTAAAAATTAAAAATGAGCTCAATAATAATATAAATCATAATAAATCGTATAAAATACCTAAAAAATTACTATCTAAGTCCCTGAAATATGCCTTGTGCCCTGGTCCCCTAACTGCATGCTCTTCACTTCACTGTCAAAATGCGACTGAGCCCAGTCTGAAATTTGTCTCCGCAGAAAGGGTATCTTTGAATAGTCCTACCGGTGCTATTGTGCCGAGGGTAGTGACCTGAGGAGCGAAAAAAGGTGCCCCCACTTTCCAAGAATAAGACTGACGCCAAAAATTGTCTCAATAGTAAAGTCAGTTTTTCGACTTTTTTCCTCCTAGATTGGGCATTCCGCCCACTGTGCGTCGGTCTCTTCGTGAATCGTGCCAAGTCCAAATGCCTTCCTCTTACGGGGGGAGCGAATTTACTGTCGGAGACGGTATGTAATTGGACCATTGCTACTCCCCCCATTAAGATCTTGGGCCTTTAGTGGGACACCTGTCTCGACCGGACCCTCGATAGGAACTGGGGGGAGATGGTGCAGCAGGTGCGGGCGGTGTGTGGGAGATATGCTCTCCCGTCACTCCCCCTCCTTGCACGCGTTCGCCTCTTGGAACAATTGATTATGCCCAAGATATGGAACGTAGCGTATATATGGCCACTACCTTCCCGTGCGAATGCCGAACTCATTATGTGCACAAACCGTTTTGTTTGGGCAGGACACGCTAAGAAGGTCTCGAGGAAGCAATGGTATGCCCCCCGCAAAAAGGAGGACTTTCCTTAACGAATATCCAATTGAAATGTGACATTCTCATCTCCAAACTCCACGTCTGCGCCCTCTCCGATGACAGGCCCGCGTGGAGGGATTTAGTCAAGGCCGCCCTCATCGGGGCTTCCTCGAACCCAACGTTTCGTTCCGCGGAGCGAACAATTCGAAGGATCGTTGAAACGCTGGCCCCCGGTGAGTCACTCGTGACAAAAAGAGTTTACGCTAAATTAATCCTAAAGGAACTCCCATATTCTGTCCCGGCCGCACCTAACTCAATAAAAAATTGAAGTGCAGCAAATTTCAATTCCCGGCAGGGGTCACTCATGTTTTTCGTCATAAATGGCCTTATTCCCACCCTTGAGACCCAAAAGCGTTTCGTACTCGTCGCTTCTGATCGGTGCGCTCTTTGCTGGAAAGTTGACACACTCACACATCATCTCCTTGGTTGCAACGAGGGTCAGGCGGCATGGTATGCAATACGTCGGATCTTTCGCACTTGGGATTCCTTCAGGAATGGCGTCATCCCCGACGCCAAGTTATTATCCCTGAATTTCCGGCTCTTTCCTTTTGTTAAATCAATTATCTTATCCAGGATGATTGCTCGATATATAGAGACAAGGCTCCATGGAGGAAATGACGAACAGGGACTGATCTCTTATGTGAGGTCTGCTCATCTCGCTGGGGCGCCATCCACCATGCGCCCCTGGTTGCTTGAACAGTTCCAGGAGTCAACACCCTACCCTGGAACTTCTTCTCTCCTGACCGAACGGCTGCCTGCACATAAAAGACCGCCGGATGCAGCACCCACCAGTGCAACCACATCGAGCGCCGCCACCCTGTCCTCGCCATCAGCTGATTAGCGGAGACCACCTCAAGGATGATTGTTAACTTGTTTGGATGAAGTTTAAACATTTTTGAACCAATGTAAATGATTAAAGAATAAACATACATGAACCGTAGCTTAACTGGCTGAAGCACTCGACCGGAGATCGAGGGATGCGGGTTCAAATCCCGGTCAAGGCGGATGATTTTTACTCTGTGGAATTTCGCCACATTAAAAACCTTTTAGAACCAACCCGGGTACTAAGAATAGCATTCGATACTGCGCTAATCAAAATTTATGTTGCAATGCAACGTCGAAATTCGAATATCGCTCAGTCACCTTCTCTCTCTCTTCCACATCCCTTCCTTTACGAGACCTCATTCCTTCCTTCCCTTCAACTGTCGTGCGATGCTTTTTTGTTTCGCCGGTCCTCTCTCTCTCTCTTGGGCTCCGATTTAAACCCTCTCCTCTCGAGTCCTCCGAGCATCCTCCAACCCTCATCCCTTTCACTCACTCCCCTTCCGAGCGAATCCCAATTCTTCCCCGACCGAACCCTTACCCACCCCCCGTCCCCACCCCCCCTGTCCCCTCCACCCATCGCCCCCCGAGGCGCAAGCAATTACTTGGGAGGACTGAAGAACAATCGGCTTTAAAATTGGAGTGTAATGAGATGTGAACAACAGAAATTGATATGAAAACAGAATCGATATCTCCCCTCCCCCACCATCTTCCCCTTGCACCCTCCGACCTTTCGCCCTTATGCCAATTCCTCCCCTCTTTCGCTACCTCTTCCTCTCCCCCATCCATCACAGCCCCACCCTTCCTCCCCCATAACTCCTCTCTTCTTGATTTTCGTCTTCTCCGCGACTGGAAGAGGAGGAATGCAGAATACGGCGCGCGTTTCCACTGAGGCGGAAACGGCTCAAGGGATTCCCCAGCGTCGGGGGACTAAAGATAGTAATCTCGAAAATTTAGGCGAGTGAAACGTCTTGAAAAATAGTTTTTTCCCTTCGTTCAATTGACACCTAATAATTTTTTGTGCAATCATCTACATCTACACAATACCCCGCGAACCGCCGCATGGGCGTGTGGCAGGGGGTGTTAGGTCACCAGCCGTGTAAAAGTATAAGTTTTTTTTGGAGATGAATTTGTGACATGAATTCTTGGAATGTATTTAATGAAGCTAAATTATTATTGTGGTCTCTTACTGTTCGTGGAAAGAACGAGTTTTTGTACCTATCTGTTCGGTAGCGTATCTCTCTTATTTTATCGCATCTGTCAGACCTAGAGATGTAGTGAGGAGTCATGATAATTTTCTCTATGTCGCTCTGAAAAATATCAGTCCTGAATTTCTCAAGCAACCTAAGCCTAGCGTGTAGCCCCCGAGTCTCTAGGAGCTCCCACCTTAAGCCCTCTTAAAGTTGTGAGACACTATATGCACGCTCGTAGCAGTTTTTAACGAAGCGCGCTGCTTCCCTTTGAATTTTATTATTATTTTTTGGTTAAATCTATTTGACCAGGGTCCCAAATGCTCGCGGCGTATTCAATAATAATGGCCATTGTACTTTATTTGTGATAATTACCTTGCCGAGATATCTTAGTCCTCGGTAGGATTTGGAAATAGATTTATAGGGTAATTTGCTCTATTGCCGACGTGCCGCAAAATTTTTCTAGCTGACTTATGATTCTAAAAATTCACATATTTGTTTTTATAAAAGTTATCAACCATTTACTACAGTATTTATCATGTGCAAAAGTAAAAAGGCAGATAATACAGCGTAAACAACTGAGCTGAGCTTATGTAAACTGTAATATGTATCGTCTTATACTTTTGTAGGACGTGGATTGGTAACTCGTAAAAGCATGTAAATCTCATAGAAACCTGAGGAATCAAAATAAAAAAAATGCGCAACGTTGACCACCGAGTTAATTATTTTAAAATAAGAAAACAAAAACCTAATATAACTCAACCGGGTAAATACATTTTACAAAGTGCTCAACAATAACTTAACATACGGATTGTTAAATTTGTTTAAAATTGAACGAGCTGAAAAATTCCTTAACAAACAGGAAAAAAACTTTCGTATCAACTGAATGAGGCACATTTGATCAATATGATCAGTCAAATTATTCTTTTACATGAGGTCTTAATATGACTATAATTTTTGTGAGTTGATAAATATTTAAATCGAAAAAAAACTATTAAATTGAAAAAATGTAAACCTTATTTACGCTTTGGTGGACTTCTCAGTAAACATTGTCGCCATTAATTTATCAAAAAAGCTATCGTATTAATCTTACCTTGAACCTGTAGCAAAGTAAACAGGTGATATATACAACCACTTTTGGGTCATTTAGCCTAACTTCAACTTAAATATTCACGCCTTCTTTCTCCATCTCTACCATACGGTAAAATTGCATTTTAAAATTCTAATATAATTCCTCCACAGTACAGGTTCCGCAGCAATGTTAAAGACATTCAAAATTCTTAATGCTCTAGAAAAATAAATAAAAACGAAAGTTGGATGCCTTAATTTTGACTTCCGTATCAAGATTTTATCACCACCAGCGGAGAATCGACCTCTCTTTTCAAGAAAAAAATATTTCCATTACGAATCCATGGGTATCATGTAACACTTTTGAAGCCTCGATGTTAATTTCGTGACCTTCCTCTAACGTAATAGCAAAAATTAACGAGGAAGGTCACGCCATTAACATCGAGGCTTCAAAAGTGTTACCCAACGAAAGCAGTTACTTTCCGCGGCTTGTAAGGTGGGCAGTTGAAATTGAAAAGAGACCCCAGAATATAAATAGAGAGGATGGCTATAAACTCCCTTATATATGGAAATCAATTCTTTGGAATTAATTTTTATTTTTATTAATTATAAATTCATCAACTGTCGAATTTGTTTGTTTATAAAAAAAAGACCATTGTTGTTTAAAAAGACCGACGAAGCCGGAAGCAGAGCACGGCGAAACTGTCGCAAAAAATAATACAAAAAATACTCGCAGAACCCAAAGATTACCAGATATACGTCATGAGCTGCGAAAATCTAAAAAATCAGTTCATTTGACGATATTATGTTGGAATATATTTTTCTTCCAAATGTTGGACACGGAATACCTCCTTGATATTTGTCATAGTAAAAATTTAAATGGCAAGAAAGGCATAATTACTCGTTTGGGAGACAACATAAACATAAACCTAGCCAAAGGGACAACGACCGTAGGATTTATAAAAAACAGCGACCTCCATCGCCGCAGAATCCTTGACGACAAGACAAACAAAGGCTTTGGAAACTGCCTTAAACGTACCTACTGTTTTGGGCAGCCCTCTTCCTTGGTTCTGCAGGGAAACTTGGGATTGTAATCGATCAAAAAGAGTCGAATTTTGGATTTAATTTTCGACATTCGGACGTTTAAACGTCGACTAATCGACACGACACAAGTCGACTTTCGCTGAATTTTTCATTATATCCCACGTTCTGGAAAATAAGTTAACACTGCTTCTATGGAACACGTAGACGCCAAAGCCTTTTAATTTTACGTATTTAATTAAAGTTGATAATGTATCGATTGCATTCGACCAAAATAGTTAAGGTCAGATTAAACAGCAAAAACTTGTTCATGAAATAGAATAATTGTATTCTTAAAATACAATACACCGTATAAACTCTATCAATATTACTCAAATTCACCTATTTTTACAATAGAGAAAAGGTTAGTTAGTACCAAAAAAGTATTTAAAAAGTTAAAAAAAACATTGATGTATTTAAAGCATTGTTTACTCCTCCTACTACCCAAGGGGGATAGAGCTAAGGAATTGCTACATTTGTAGTTTTGTGCACCCATTTTACCTAAATTCTGTTTTAAAACTTTTGCTTTCTCTTACCGTGTCGCCGTTTTCTAAAATATTATCGCATATCACTCTTGTGCAAAACTGTAGGTGTCAGATCCCACGCGATGGAACAGAATACAACGTACCAACGTCGACACATAAAAATAAGCCTAAACCATCCACCGATGTGCCGCGCTGAACACGAAATGGATTGATAGGCGTCATAGATGTTATTGAGATCTAACAACATTGGCGAAATGCTTTCGTCCGGCTCGTTTTTCTCGCCCTCTCCACTGCTCACAACCCAAGGCTCAATATTTGTACATAAGACGGAAACGAGTTCATCCATACGATACGCGGCAAATATTACAAAGAATAGGGGGCATGAGGAATATTTTAATCGATCTCAGATTGAGGCGCCAAGTCTATGAAATATAGTGCTGATTACCTTGAACAGTCTTCTTTGAAACTATTCCTCGAAACGCCTCGAATACACCGCGAGCATTTGGGACCCTAGTCAAATAGATTTAGCCAAAAGCATATCTATCTTCTATATATATAAAAACGAATGTATGTCTGTGTGTCCTGTATGCATTACTACACCGTTGATCCGATCGCCAAGAAACTTTAAGAAGTTGTTGAGTATACTCTTGGGAAGGTTTTGAAGGTTTTAGATATAATCATATTTTAACGCCCCCCCCTCCCCCAAGCCCCTCTTAATATTTCGAATACTTTTCGCGCAACAACGTCCGACGGGTAAGCTACTAATCCTGACCTAATTTTTCAAATACTATTAAATTTTAAAATAGGATCGCTCTGAAATTTTGCCGAGTAATAGTTTAAGGCAGGAGGAAAGTTGTAGGCTACTTAAAAATGATCTCAGGGTCCATAAAGGGCCCAAAAAGGGGCCCTTAGGTGGTTCGCTGTACGTATCGGGTTTTGTGCAGTGGTTTCATTTTTTACTTTTAAAATTATTTCCGCTCAAGATAGAAAGTTGAAATTTTTTTATTAAACGTCTGAAAGAATGAAGTTTTTTATTCTTTCAATTAATTATCCTTTTCACTTCGCAATTGACTGAAAATTGCGTTTTTAGCTGCAGAAACATATATTTTTCTGTGAAATTAACAATACCATATTCGCTTGACAACCAGATTTCGGTCATTGCTGTTGGAATTCATAATGCTTAGTTGAGCCGATTGGGAATGCTAAGCATTATGATTTGTGCAGCGGTGAATTATTTCGCTTTTTAAAACAACTTTAACTAAAGATAGAGAGTTGAAATTCATTTTATCACATACCAGAAAGCACGATACTACTAAAATTAGTGGTATCATGCCCAAAAGAATGAAGTTTCTCTCTTTTTCAATCGATTTTCTTTTACGCATTTTCCTTGACAACCAAATAAACAAACAAAAATAATCATTAAATCAAATCTTAATTAACGAAAATGAACATCTGAATAGCTACTCAACAAGTAAGTACTCGAATTATGTACTTAACTATAATGTTCTTTTAGCCTGGCTGTGCAGGTAGTATGATTACAGAAATGGGTTTAAAAAAATTGTCCCTGTACTCTATATTAAACAAGTTTTACAAATTTCATTGTTTTTATTTTACCATGTTATTTTTTATCATTCTGTCAATTTTTCTGTCATTTGACTTATAATTATTATTGTTCATGGGAGATATTGTCACATTGTTTACTTACTATTGTCTCACAATTGTATGCTCTGCAGAAGAAAATATTAATTTAATAAAACAATTATTTGAAATGTCTGTTATCACAACTACTTACTAACTCCTCACCTCTTATATAAAGAGTTTTGAAGGAAGTATGATCCCGAGCAACGCCGGGTAATTCAGCTTGTATATAATATAAAGGAAAGCAGCGATTTTCGTTAAAAACTGCTACGAGCGTACATAGTGTCTCAAAACTGTTAGAGGGATTAAGATGGGAGCCCCTAGAGACTCGGAGGCCACACGCTAGGCTTAGGTTGCTTGAGAAATTCAGAACTGATATTTTTCAGAGCGACACAGAGAATATTATTATGACTCCTCATTACGTCTCTAGGTTTGAGAAATGCGATAAAATAAGAGAGATACACTGCCGCACAGATACAGGTAGGATACAGGTAGATATAGGTACAGATAAGTACAAAAACTCGTTCTTTCCGCGAACAATAAGCGACCACAATAAACATTGTGTTCCAGGAAATACACTCCTATAATAGATGTCACAATTTCATCTCCGAAAAAACTTACACCTTTACGCGGCTGTTGACCTAACACCCCCTACCAACCGCCCATGTGGCGACTCGCGGGGTAATATGTAGATGTATTCTGCTCTAAAACTCGTATCATCGCATAAATAGCAATTCTATATATTTGAAAATGGCGCTGCATTTCCTGCTTACGTCTTTAATACTTCTAGAAAATACTGAACTGTGTTTTTACGTGCTTAAGGTATATTCTCCATTTTGTGAAAAGCGGTCGATGAAATATTTGGAAAATCAAATCCATGGTCACGTAAAAGTTGAAAGTTGACGACTTTAGTAAAATTTTAATCAACTTGGGAAATTAGAAGTTGACCTCAAAATAATCGACTTTTGGAAAAAATAGCTTTCGATCGACCTCAGTCGACTTTGACTTTCAAATACTTTAGTGAAGCCATCGGTTTTCCTTCCTACGCACTGTTTGGGCTATTGGTTTGTGAGACATTTTGGAGCAAGTGGCAGGGGTAATCAGTAAGTAATCGCCGCTGAAGACTTTAACAGGTAGGTGGTGGCTGAAGGCATCTCAAGGAACTGGCAGAAGGCGGAGCAGAAGGGTGCAGACGGGCGGCGGGAGATGGCGTTCAGAGGTGGGGATTCCGGTTCATTTCAAAGATTTGATTCATGACAATGACTCGTTTTTTTAAAATCATTCATAATTAACGAAATGAACCGATGGAAGAACCAAATGACTGCGATGAGTGATTTAACGACGATGAATGATTTCACCGCGAATAATCTAATGTCAGCGAGGAACCAGACTAAGGCGAAGAATCAAATCCAATCAATTCGTACCATTGAGAAGCTGCATACACGGAGATATTGCGTGATATGAAATCTGCTTTTCAGATTAGTTTAGTTTTATCGTCGAAATATTGGGAGCATTGAGGAACCTGAAAGTTCCTATCCTTAAAACAGCTTAAATCATGATGCCTGGAACCCAAAGCCTAAAAACTCGCCCGTACTACCATGGCGATTGGAGATTATATATAAAGAATATTATGTAGTTCGATGTTTGGTTGCAAATGGTTGTGTTCGGTGTTATAATCAATCAACTTTATATGATCGAATTAAATCAAAGGAGATTGAGCTCTACGGCCTCTCAAGATAGCAAAATTAAAATTAAGAGAGTCTCCATTAGCCGTAAAAATGGCACCACTCGTCAAACATGCAACCACACAACACTTACTGTATTGGTTTGCGGGAAAGGGGATTCCACAGAAGGGACCAACCACAGCCTCTCTACCAGAATACCCTCCTGTGATGGTTTACGTGAATGTTACTTCCTCGCCAGTGACCACCACAGACACACACACACTCAACCCAGTTGGGATCCTTTTCGAGGGATAATGGGACCCTGATAAGGATGCCTCAGTTATAACCTGAGATCCTCCATAGGGCTAATGGGACCCTACTAAGGATGACTGGTCATTACCACAATCTCACTCATGACCAGTCATCCTTAGTAGGGTCCCATTAGCCCTATGGAGGATCTCAGGTTATAACTGAGGCATCCTTATCAGGGTCCCATTATCCCTCGAAAAGGATCCCAACTGGGTTGAGTGTGTGTGTGTCTGTGGTGGTCACTGGCGAGGAAGTAACATTCACGTAAACCATCACAGGAGGGTATTCTGGTAGAGAGGCTGTGGTTGGTCCCTTCTGTGGAATCCCCTTTCCCGCAAACCAACACAGTAAGTGTTGTGTGGTTGCATGTTTGACGAGTGGTGCCATTTTTACGGCTAATGGAGACTCTTTTAATTTTAATTTTGCTATTTATATGATCGCCTCTATAAAATTATTCCTCAGTTTTCATTAGTAGATAAATTCTATATGTGACCAAAAGACTATGGGATGCTTGGAGTGTGGTTTGTCCCAATCACGTTGCTCTCCACTACAGAGTGTTTTGGTTCAATTCGAACCAAATCAAGTTGTTCTCGATCACTAACGACTTGCGTGATTCTTCACAATCCACTCCACTCGACCTATAACCGAGAGCAGCTTGATTTTATTCATTAAGAACGATTTGAACGGAGAACGCGATTCAATTCATTTGGTTCATGCCAATGAATCGTTCAAAATGAAGGAATCACTAATGATCGACACCGCTCTGATGGCGTTGCAGGTGAAGAGAAGTGGCGGCAGCAATGGCGCGAGTCTCTCAGGAGCAGTTGGTTGAGGTTCCCAATGCGGCGCACGCTATGTCACGCGCACGGAACTAAACGCTGCAGAGTTACGGTCCTGTAGAGTTCCGTCTGCCACTGTGTTGACTCGTTAGAGCCTCCTCTGGGTGGGCAACACCGAAACGAAATGACTGCAAAGATATACAACGCCATCCGCCGCCAACGCGACTGTTGCTAGCAACCGTAAGCAGACGGAGGGCGTTTTCAATACCCTCGCGCGTGATGATGCCATACCTATACTGTGGGTGGAGTAAACAAAATCTTCAGATACAGTAAAATATCTTGGAATTACCTTAACATCTGATATAGTGTAGGGATTACACATACAAAACATATGTGGCGAAGCGTTAAAGAAACTAGGTTTTGTTAAACGTATAACAGGAAGGTCCTCGGATGAAAAAGTGAAAGATTGATGCTACTTCGCTCTGGTTAGGCCACACCTCGAATACGCCGCGAGAATTTGGGACCCTGGTAAAATAGATTTAACGAAAAAAATTAATAAAATACGCGCTTCGTTGAAAACTGCTCCGAGCGTACATATAGTGTCTCGCCACTGTTAGAGGGATTAAGTTGGGAGCCCCTAGAGATTCGGAGGCCACACGCTAGGCTTAGGTTGCTTGATAAATTCAGAACTGATATTTTTCAGAGCGATATAGAGAATATTATCATGACTCCTCAATACATCTCTAGGTCTGACAGATGCGATAAAATAAGAGAGATACTTTGCCGAACAGATCGGTACAAAAACTCGTTCTTTCCGCGAACAATAAGCGATCACAATAAAAATTGAGCTCCTGTAAATACACTCCTATAATACATGTCACCATTTCATCTCCAAAAAACGTACACCTTTATACGGCTGTTGACCTAACACCCCCTGCCACACGCCCAAGCGGCGTCTTGCGGGGAATTATGTATATGTAGATGTAGATAATGCATTAATCGGGTGAACGATAGAATGTCCGAAAAAATTGACTGCTGACAACAGTACATTACCAGAAGTACGTTCTGCTACCCCAAAAGTGAATGTTTGCTGCCACATTCCTCAATTTGTGTCCAGTTGGCTGTGATTGGTTTGTATTTTCCCACCTTTGGTTCAGCAATATTGAAGCTGGTTCCATGTGTTGCTGGAAACCTTAGGGTCGGTTGATGTAATTGTCTACGAGACTGATGTCTGCGGCTCCTTTCTAAATATGGTCTAGTAATTTTTTGTATTGAGTGTGGCAAAGTGTCCTGGTGTTGGCAAAGTCAATCCTTCGGCCATTTTTTAGGCTGCAATCGGCACTGCAGGTTTTTCAGATTGGAAGAGCCTGATACACTTAAAGCCATATTTTTTTGACGAAATTCGGATATTATTAAAATAGACCTAGCTCATTTTCGACATTAAATATTAGTCGAGTGGAGGGAGGGGAGAGGGAACGAGAAAATGCGTAAACCGGACGGTGATAGGGAGTGTGCTAAGCGCATTGAAATTTTCCACGCGCACCCTTGCTGTAGAGGTCCACCCATCATCATCAAATGCTGAAGGCAAATACTTCGTCACAGTATTCTAGCCTCTGCTTACAATGCTGCTTCTTTAAGGCTGGCATATGATGTCTAGTCCATTTAATGCTCCATGTTCTGGAAGAAACGTCTCAGCTCTGAGACGTCCTCATGGTCTCTTCTCAAAATCTTTTCCTTCAAATTTGCTTTGAAGGTTTTTTTTATGCCATAGTACGAGTCCAATAAGTTTTTCCCTTCAATCCCTGCTAAAAAAATTCTGTATAGTTTCCCTATGAATACTTCTAGAGAATTTATAAAAAAGTTCTGTAGATATTCCTCAAAGTATTTAAACGATATTTAACGGAATTCCCTACGATGTTCAGCAGAATACCTTAGGATGTTCTGCAGAATACCTTAAGGACGTTCTGCGGAATTCCTTAGAACGTTCTACAGAAGCCCTTTGACGTTCTGCGGAATTCCTTACAAGCTCAGGAAAACCTCACATATTCCCGTAGAGTTGCTGAAGTTCCACAGAACAGTTTCTAAGGAAGTTTTTAGCAGGGATGTCATGTTGTTCTTAAGAGCGATACAATTTCTTTCACTTCTTCCAACATTTTTTACATTACAATTTCTTTCTACTCAGATTGTTTTCATCAGTTTAAGAAGTCAACCACCGAGAGAAAATCCGTCTTTTGACGGTCTTTTCGAACTCATCGGCAGCCGCCCATCAACTTCCTAATCCGAGCCCTTAATTCCCATCCGACTGAGGAGTGACGCCATGGAGCGTATTCGTCTCCCTAACATCTCCTCTCCATCTCACCCTCTGACTCCATATCCAATTCTCTCTCCCACTTCATCTCGAAAT
Organism: Ceriagrion tenellum; assembly: GCA_963169105.1. Taxonomy (NCBI): domain Eukaryota; kingdom Metazoa; phylum Arthropoda; class Insecta; order Odonata; family Coenagrionidae; genus Ceriagrion; species Ceriagrion tenellum. The sequence continues at coordinate 4,222,070 of OY720644.1, forward strand.
TCCCGTCATTGCCGGATCTAAAAGCAGAAATCAACAGCACTTAAGGATATTGCAGCGGCTCCGAATAAGAACCACGGTCAGACCCACGATGGGGATGTTAAAACCACCGTCTCTTCTCCAATTCCCACCCCTAACCCCTTACTACTCGCGCACACACACACACGATTCACCCTTTACATCCCTCTCTCTGCTCCAACTTCTCGATCTCTCGAAACTTGACCTCCACTCGAAACTTCGAGTCTCGAAAACTGCGAACCACTCACAACTCCCGCTTCTTCCGCTCCTATCCGCTCCCCGTTCGTCTTTTACTTCCCTCTTCGAGGAGGAGTGGTAATCGGCGAGCGATTCCGGCTTTAGTGCAGATTTGCGAAAAACTGCACATACGGGTACATATTCCCTGCTAAAAAATTCCTTAGAAGCCATTCTGTCGAACGTAAGAAATTCTACAGAAATTGACTCTCTTTCTTAAGAACTATTTCCTTTTCTAAGGGTCTGCACGGAACACGAGAGCCTTACTCTGCAGAACATGTGTTCAGTAGAGTTATTTTCTGCAGAGCAAAATAACTCCTTACAAGCTGTTCTGTAGAACTTCAGCAACTCTACGGAAATATGTGAGGTTTCCGTTGACCCAGTTCCTCTTCTAAGGGCCAATATGGAGAGACGTAGGGAATTCCACAGAACGTCCTAAGGAATTCCGCAGAACGCCCTAAGGTATTCTGCAGAACGTCGCAGGGAATTCAGTAAAATGGTGTTTCAATACTTTAAGGAATATCTACAGAACTTTTTAAGAAATTTTCTAGAAGATTTTAATGAAAGTTGGCAATTTTCCACAATATAAACTTTAATACGACCGGTTTGCCTGATGATGATGATGTAGTACATCGAAACCGGTCGTATTAAAGTTCACATATTGTGGAAAATTGCCAACTTTCATTAATTATGTCATTCCACCAGATTACGCCTGAAACATCTCTTTTTATTCTCTAGAAGTATTTATAAGGAAACTATACAGAATTTTTTAGCAGGGTTTGCAATATGCACAGATAAAACTGAGAAAAGGAAATACATGCTACTGATTTGGTTTCTTGGCCATTTAACTGTACTTTACCACGCAGCCTTATGGTACTTTTTTATGCCTTATGGTACGCTGACTTATGATACTTACATATTTTTTGACATAATTTGATTCTATAATCATACATAAAACGCGAAAGAATTCATTGCGTGTAATCAAAATAGCTGCTTACAAATATAAGGATATCATGCCGAGCAAAAAACATATTTACAAACAATTTTTGCATATATTTATATTTTAGTGCCGTAAATGTAGGCCATAGCAATGTTTAAATTTTGATGGCATTTGATAATATAATTCGTGCATTATTTATATAGATATATTAATGGTTATTTTCACCGTAACACAGATGTTGAGTTATACCGGAGAGACTGATGTACTTCCGTGAAATGTGGCCAAAAGTTTTTTTGACTTATCGGAAAGGTTATCAAAATGTACACTCAAAGACACACTATTTCCACTCTTTAACCACTTTAACCTCAAATCCTTCGCTGGCGGGATTAATCTCTACTGAAGAACATTATGCTTCGTCACACTTTCTTCCTAGGCTTGCGTCTGTTTCTTTCAATACATCCTTAGATAATTCCTTGTCTAGGCTGTCCTAGATTTTTTCCATTATGTGCATACACTTTATCATTCACCTGGACGCCCATTTCTAGAAATTGTTACTATCTATTTAACCGCCTTCCGTTCAATGCTATGTTACCAAATCATTCCTGCCACGAGCCAGTTAATTTATACTCACTGTATAGGAGTCATTTCTGGTAATTTCACTTCTAATTTCGCAAAAGAAGATTTTTCCTGAGGGTTTTTTTAATTATCAGTACTCTTTCAGTTTATTTAAAAGAAGCATATTAGTTTTATTTGTTCTACTTTCGCGTTTTCCATTTATAGGTCAATAAATGATCCAACTGTTCCTTTGTACATTCTTGCCTTAGGTTGCACTTGAATTTAAAAAATTACCGACAGTGGTTAGAGAAATGCTTCGGAGTCGTCAGCTTGAGTGTTTGCCATTAAAGGTGTCGTCTCAACGGGGAGCTCTTGCGATGTCCTGTTGCTGTCGTGCGTGCGATGTCGTGCTTGTGCGTGTAAGCGTGGATATTTGAAAGACGGGTCAAAAACCGTCCGGGCTATCTTTCCAGTACAGTCGTACCCCACACGAGTATTGGTAATTATTGGCCGCTCGTAATTTATGATATTATGAAGACGACTAACACATACTTTATGGAAATTATTTTTTACATATGTTTTGAAATTTCGATTCCATCACTATTGTCTATAATAATAAACGTGGAGATAAAAAGATATATATTGGCAAATATATTGGGTTACTGTTGGTGTTGACAGAAAACATGTTGCAAATTCAAAGTCATGGGAAATGTGGCAAAGGAGGAGGCTGCAGAGAGAGGCAATTCGATATTATTGTGATGAATTTCACTCAAATATTTTTAGAAAAGAGTAGAAACATTAATATCTATAGTAATTTTAAATCGTTTCAGGTGGTAAAGAAGCACAGCTTTTGTGGGTACGATAAACAAAGCAAGAAAGAAGATTCCTCATGCTATCAAACACTGCTAAATACGAAAGGAATGGTTGTAATTCTCACACAAATGGTGATATTTGACGGTTTACCAGGGAAAAAAAAGAAGCATGTTGACACCATGAACTCCATTTCTCTTTCGCGTGAAGAAGACCTACCTCTAAAAAAATTCCAGTCAATGAGCAAACAAACGACGTTCAGGAATTGGATGATGCTGCCGAGCTTTGGTTTGGCTTTACACTGTTCTCTGAGAAGGCGACCTCCAGAAGGTTGGCTATCCACGGTTGACCTGTGCGCAATCAATACTTACGTTACTGACAAAATATTTACTGGTAGCCGCATCACACGATGGCAATTACTGCGCAAATCGTCTGAGTGGTTCAATGCCAACGCATGCACTGGTAAGCGACAACTCTGATTCTGATGCTGTTGAAAAGAGAACGGGAAAACGACGATTTTGCCAATTAAGACAAGATTGTAAATATGACCATTTTGTTCGAAAGGCAAAATATGTGAAAAAAGACTCTGCGTTACCGTAAGCGGCAAAACCAATTTTGTTTGCGTAAAATGTTCTGAGAAAGGCCAATGAGAACTTTTGCTGATTAATTCCGCGACTCATGATATGGGCAGCCAATTCCATCACTGTTCAGAAGACATATTACCATACAGTGTTAGTTTATTGCAAATGTAAGTAATTGACTCCTTTATAGTGACATATTGCGAGCAAGACACTCAGCTCTCTGCTTTTTCTGGCACTTTCCATGAATAACAATCACAAATAGGCAAAAAGATTTTTTTAGTGTCAGTTACTACAATGAAAGAAAGACCACTTTCAATGGTCTTACAAAACATAAACTCTTAGTGACTTCGTTCTGGTAAATTCAACACCTCGCGAGATCGGAAAATCTCAAACTAGCCACAATGGGCAAATCAGTCGTTCTCATCGGAGATTTAAAATAATAACTCTAATACACACTAACCACAAATACTTCGAGTAATTGTAGTTTTGAATGAAAAAGTAATGTCAGAGTCAACAGCTAACAAAGAAAAGATGCGAAAAAAGATTGGGAAAAAATGATTACTCACGCTTTCCACCGGCTATGCACTTACTATATTAAATTTTTCCATGTGATTAGTTGTAAAATCACACCCAGTTCAATTGTGCCCTCACGACATATTAGTTTTTTAAGGAATGGTAGCTTAGAACATATAAGAATGAGTGTTTCTCGTTAATGTTTCTTCATTTACCTCACTCCTGTCTAGCTTCCATTGGAATACGGGTCTATACTCACCCATGATTCTTTGTTCTTGTCCATGCGTTTTGGCGAACAGAAATTAATTAGCGCACCCTAGCATGCATTCGAAACCAGCCGAAATGAATTAAGAGATGTTCTCCGGGTTGGCGAGGGATTGTGGCTGCACAACAAAATAAGAAGGGCACTTAACAGTGGTAACATCTGCGCCATCTGTGGAGGAACGGGAGTCCTATTGGAGTGGCGCGCGGGAGAGAGGGGAAATGAGTCACGTGAAAATGGTCCATGCGGGGGGGAGGGGGGTTGGAAGGGAAGAACCGCGCTGTACTGAATGATTTCCTCAATTAAATGGTCTGGAATGGATACGTGTGTAAGTACCCATGCGGTCGGGACGGAAAAACTACGCGAAACAGTGGAAATACTGCCAGCGTACACACCCCGATACTTTTATTTCATTCATCGCGTTGTTCACAGAGCAGCATTCGTGCATTCTCTTAATTTATTTTGCTTGCATATGAGGAAGTCATTTACCCCAGCCTTGGAATTATAAGCGTTCTTGCAGATTTCGCATTAAGCTCAGTAATAATTAATGCATGGCGACAGTTTTCTAGATTGCGCCGTTTTTAGAGGTATGATGAAATGAAAATTGACCAAGCCAGGGCATCCACTTTAGAAATTTAACGTCCATACCACCTGCAATGGTCGAAAATTTACTACGTTTGGCAAAAGACTCGCTAAGTATAAAAAGTTTAAAAAATGTGGTTTCTTTTGATAGTTTGCCTGTTCAAATAGCCAAAAACCTATTACGCAGTTGTTGCAACGATAGAAATAAAGTAATGCGATGTAAAGCCCTGTGAAGGATCCCAATTGGGTTGAGTGTGTGTGTCTGTGAATGGTCACTGGCGAGGAATCAACGTTCCCGTAAACCTTCACAAGGGTATTCTGGTTGATAGGCTGTGGTTGGTCACTGACGCTACCGTCAATCCAACACAGTAAATATTTTCTGTTTTATCTTTCGACGAGTGGCGCCAATAGTTACGGCCATTGGAGAAATATTCTCACCCGATTTTGTCAATGATAAAATGACCAATTCCCATGCGCGCTATTTTTTGTGTAGCGTTAGAAATCGTCTCAAATTTTCACTCCATAGTTATCTGCTAGTTTAACTTATTTCGTGAAATACACTCAGTAACTATCTGTTACAACTTATTAAAGAGAGAGGACTATCTTAAATAACTTCCAAATCAAAATCTGCAACTGATGGCGAGTGATGCCAAAGGGAGCACTGGACTCACGATTGCAAATGAGCCATTTAGTGAAGGTAGAAATTTTCAAATACCTTCAAAGTAGAGAGGAAGAAAATGAAAGAAATGGTAGAGAAACAAATGAAAGGGGTAAGCTAGCAAAAGCATTTCTGAGAAGTGTCAGGGGCTTGATGCGGAGCAAAGATGTCCCACAAAAGCGCAGATGGACTGTCCGCAGGGCAAACTATGTCCACATCCTGACATATCCGTCGGAAACGTGGACTGTTTAAAGAAAGGCTTTGAGCAGGCATGCAAGATGGAATTCCTCGGAAGCAGAGCAGGAAAAACGAAGACGAATATGTTTACAAATGGAAGAATCAAAAATTTGACAGGAAGACGCGATATAGGTCAGAATCTATATCTACATAATACCCCGCGAGCCACCATTTGGGCGTGTGGCAGGGGGTGTTAGGTCACCAGCCGTGTAAAGATGTACGTTTTTCGGAGATGAAATTGTGACATGTATTCTAGTGGAGTGTATTTAGTGGAGCTCAATTTTTATTGTGGTCGCTTATTGTTCGCGGAAAGAATGAGTTTTTGTACCTATCTGTTCGGCAGTGTATCTCTCTTATTTTACCGCATCTGTCAGACCTAGAGATGTATTAAGGAGTCATGATAAAATTCTCTGGGTCTCTCTGAAGAATATCAGTTCTGAATTTATCAAGCAACCTAAGCCTAGCGTGTAGTCTCCGAGTCTCTTCCCTTCGAAGCAACCTTAATCCCTCTAAAATTTGTGAGACACTACTTGTTCGTTCGTAGCAGTTTTTAACGAAGCGCGCTGATTTCCTTTGTATTTTATTAATTTGTTTGGTCAAATCTATTTGACCAGAGTCCCAAATGCTCGCGGCGTATTCGAGGTGTGGCCTAACCAGAGCGAAGTAGTATCTCTCTTTGGCTTTTTCATCCGAGGACCTTCCTATTATACACTTAGCCGAACCTAGTTTCTTTAATGCTGCGCAACATATGTTCTGTATGTTTAATCCCCACGAGATATCAGATGTTAAGGTAAATAAGAATGGAGAAATATTGGCAGAAATGGTTTGGGTATTTCGAGTGGAAGTCAATGAATGTCTAGATAGATACGTGAACTGGAAATGCAAGGGCAACTGCCTCGAAGATGACCTCGGGAAGATGAAGGTGGTTGGGTGAAAGGAGCAGAAGAGAGATAGAAAAAGGGAAGAGGATTGGAGATCAAAATCAAAAGATGAAAAAAATGAATGAAGATAAAAAAAAGAGAGGAGACAGACAGTGGGAGGAGAGAAAAAAGTGGCAAAGTGTCAGGGCTAGCGCACGAGGCAGACCCATCTAGAGGCTGGAAACTGTATTTGAATGATGGTGATGATGAATGGTGGCAAGTTTTGATAGCCGGACTGAAAAAAAGTTTTATTGGAGTTATGGCCAGTTTTTTTTTCAAATTCAACCCACTGAATCTAGTCACTACTTAATTAGAGTCATCTTCCTCTCATTTCCGAAGCAAACAATGGCTATGAATGCGATATCTGGCATTCGAACAAGTGAAGAGCTAATAAACTCTTCTCGGGCTCTGCACCAGGTGATTAGCATCATGTTTGCCGACGTTTCGGAAAACGACTTGTTTTCCATTTTCAAGGCGTGTTACTCTGTCCGTGTCAGATTGTAAACTGAATTGAATTGACCGTTGGTCGGGCCCAACAATTGAGCTCAGGTGCCATCTGATTGGTTGATGTTTGGATTTTGCCCTTGAATTATTTTATGATTTTTCCTTATGTTTTTAATGCAATTTATTACAGGTGTCCATGTATTGCTCAGATGAAAGCCAGAGTCACGATTCAAATTTATTGGAATAAGGCGTATTTCAGTGGCTTCCTTAATTATGCGGTCCCAGTAGCGCGCTGAGCGGCAAAGAATTTTTGCATCTCCCCATTGAATGGCATGATCTTCATTGATGCTGTGTTCCGCCACTGCCGACTTCTGTGGTTGCGCTAATCTAAAGTGCCTTCGGTGTTCTTTCAGCCTCGTCTCAATCGGTCGACCTGTCTCCCCCACATATATTTTTCCGCACTCGCATGGAATCTGGTAAACCCCTGGTGTCTTCAGGCCGATGGGATCCTTCGCCATTACCAGTCGGTTCCTTAATTTGGGTGGTGGTAGGTGGATAGTTTTGATGTTATACTTCCGTAGAATGCGGTGTATCTTTCCAGATACGGTTGAAGCATAAGGGATTAAAGCCTTGGCCAATGGTTTTTCAGGTGGCTCTCCCGGGAAATCCTCCTGTTTTGCGTTCGGTTTTCTTAGGGCCTTAAATATCTCTTGCTTGCCGTAGCCGTTCTGCAAAAATGTTCTTTAAAGATGGTCCAACTCGGATGGGATGCTTACTTTATCCGATATTACCTCGGCTCTACGAATCAAAGTAGATAACACGGCGGCTTTTGGCGATGGATGGTGGTGGCTCCGTCCGTTGAGGTACAGGTCAGTGTGGGTTGGCTTCTGATATACGCTATGCCCTAGGCTTCCATCCTTTTTCCTGCGGATTAGGAAGTCCAGAAAGGGAAGTTGGCCATTTTCTTCTTTCTCCATGGTAAATTTGATGTTCGGGTGTTGGGTATTAATGTGACTTAGAAATTCCTCAAATGCAATGGTACCATGTGGCCAAACTAAAAAGGAATCATCTACATATCGGAAAAAACCACTGAAATCGAAGAAAGTGGATCGTATCCTGCGACGATCGAGTTTTGCTTTGCTAAGAGAACGAATTCAAGATAAGAGACGAACTCTTGATCGCAAGAGCTGTCGTGCAAGTAAAGAATGAATGCTCGAGGACTGGAATTGGGAGACGCTACAGGCTTGGAAGTGGCACGCCATGCCGCGTCCGCACCTTTGAAAATGCGTTGCCGAATGCGTTCGCCGCGAATATTTTCCGAGCAAATAGAATGCTATTTTCAAACGAATATTTACGCCGTGCGGCGTGTCTGAGCTTAAGACGAGAAGAAATGGGTTGAGAGAGGAAAGCAATCGTGCGGCAGAAGCGTCCTCATATCATCGCGGAACCGAATGCGGCGCAATCACATTTTCGTTCGTCGAAAAATCGAATCAGTCCGGAGCGTGTGCGTGGAATGTGGACTAAATTCTGGCGTGCTCTGTCACGTCTTCCTTTACACAAATTCCCGCCGCACGCATACAAACATATGCGCCGTATTCGGCGCAAGTGTTTAAATGTGTGGACGTGGCTTTAGATTGATTAAAAATATATATCTTACTACTTTTTCCTGAACTTTGTCCTGAACAAAGTCATCAAGGAGTGGGAAAAAGAACTATAAACCAAGGACATTGGAAACCAACACGATTCGGAAAATCCAAGGATGACGTAGAAATTTCATTCCTAGCTTTCACTGATGATATAGCCACACTCGCAGATAATGAAACAACAGCAGCCAAACAGAAGTCCTCAAGGAATGTGCAGAGAAAGTCGGCGTACAGATCTCGTTCGAAAAGACCGAATTCTTCTGCCCAAAACTAGACATCGAAGTAATGAACACAAAACACGGCAAGATAAATCGAGTCGCACGTTTTAAATATCTGGGCGAGATCCTTGAATCCACAGGAGGAGAGAAGATAGCACAGAAGACTCGATTACAGAAAACGAAGAGGGCACATGGCAAGACATATAATATCTATAACAAGAAATGCATCTCCATAAACACAAAGACTAGGCACTATCACACTGTAATCAAGCCGGAGGTTCTATATGTAAGCAAAACTCTAACGCTTCATATAAAAAAAAGATATGGAGAACATACTGAAGAAAGAGCGACAAATCATGAGGAAAATTCTCGGCCCAAAATAACAGAAGAATTGTATAGGCTGCACTCCAGGAAAACTACGGAGAAGATGTCCAACCTAGCGGCGGATATCAAAAAAGAAGACTGCAATTTTTCGGACATATCAATACACTCCCACCGACAAGACTTGTCAAAAATGTCATCACACATTTACAAGGTGTCAAATCAACAATACCATAGTTGTCACAAGTCAGAGGTGATCTAGAAAAAGCAAAAATAGACCCTAAAGAAATTGAACACAGAATCACAGAAATAAGATACACCAGTGGAACGTAATGCCAGAGAACGAAGTCACAAAGAAACCAGGGACAAAGTGGACGGAAGAGAATCCACGCTAGTGGGAAACGACGATTTATAAGGGACCGAGAACTCTGAGACCGTCAACATAGTTTAAATGTGGAGTCACCTCAAATAATCAACTAATTGGCGAAGCAAGAAAATATGATAAGAGAATCAGAATAACGGATAACAGAAGCTGGAAGAAAGGAGTTCAGTCGTCCAACTAACTTACTAATCCTTCCCATGAATTATTGCTATCATTCCGCATTCATAAATATCATAATAAATGAAACACTGAATGTAAAATGCAATTAAACAACTACGAGTAACTCCGATCGGAAAAACACCAGCCCTCTGGCAAGTTATACTACTTCAGATAACAGCGGTGAGCTATATTTCTATACAAGGCATCGATAATTTAAGGACAGAGACTTATAATGCTAAATCTCCATTGTAACATGAAACGACACTAGCAAAATCCACTGCAAGGAGAAAGGAATATGGAGCTGAGTATTGCGCATTCAAACTGCCTAAAGGAAATGGAGGACCTTTCTCTAGTAAATAAACGTTCTAGAATTTCGCACTTCTCAATGAGATAATAAATTTACTTAATTCATGACCAATTCCGGATTGAAACCTTAGACTGCTATTAATCCATTCACTCCGCATTGTCAGGGCTTTGCGCTCCTTTGCACTAAAGAACTGAGATTGCACGCAAACAAAGAAGAGTCGGTTTTTTCACCTAGATTACGAAAGGTACAAGTTTTATGGCCAAAATATTTCATCACCTTTATTCTATGGCAATAATATCTAATATTATTCATTAAAACTCATTTTTTAATGCTAGGACCACTGACTACGCAGTCAAGTACGAACTACTGGACTTAGATACTTGTTGGTATCATGATTGGGCTACTCTGTATGATAAAAGCGATATTGAGCTTCAAAATTATGACAATGGTTAGTCACAAGATAGGTTTCATAAACTAATCTTCTCCAGCCTTTCCGTTACTCAGCCCTACTTTAAAAATCTGATATAAGACTGTTTGTACGTTTAAAACATAGTGATACCTATCATAAATATTAATGGTCAGGTGAGTGTCATTTTTTGGCACTACCATTTTGTGTGATCCGGATGTAAAAGGAAAATTAAACCAAAGAAGAAGAAACAAATTTTCAGTAAAATGTAAACGAATACCTTTATAAGTTAGTGATAAGTTTTCTCGAAAAAAATGGAGGGTTCTTTCAAAATATATATGACGACAAATTAGGACACAAAGAAAAGAATTCCAATGTAAGTCAAACATAACGAAAGAGACATGAGTGAGCCTACCTCACAGACCTGAACGGTAAAAATAACATCATGGGCAACAGTATTTAACATTAATGACATCGTCAAAATACACATCACGGAGTTAAGCCAGCACAGCAGGTACAGGGAAGGACAGGAAAAGTCCAAAACCTCGTTACAGCCCACGGGGACTTCTTTAATACGGAGGAGAGCCTCTTACCCACCAATTGTTCGAATCTAATCCGTACTCTTCTCACACTCTCTGCAAAATACTGGATGAAATGAGAACGAGCATCACCATTCTCATGGTGCTTACACACATTATGCTATAGTTGACCTCTATATAAGTAGCGGCAGGTGTGCCAATATTTCGAGTCGGTTCGCAACTTGGCTGTGCATTTATTCCGTTCACAAGTTACTCCGGGTTTTCCTTAAGAAATGAATGACGAAAGTGAACAATGAAAATGGAAATTTTGAAAACGACTCACATTTGCGTTCTTGAGAATGTAAAATATCTCCAAGGAAAATTAAACGTTAAAACAATCAACAATGAGTCCCTCTCTCACAAATTTAATTGTTTTTTACATTTTTAATCACCGTTTGAAGTCAAGTGACCAAGATTTCACAGGATACGATTCGATATTATCGCAGAACCGATATACTACTAGCAGGCAAAATAGAAGCCAGTCCATTTTTATTGCTAGTGAAAATCGCGGTCGATAATTACCACTATATCGACCCCTGAAATACTGCCGCGGATGTCCATGCTTACACATCGAGTGTCGCTTGCTAACGACTAGCAAGGTTACTGCCATGGAAGTGACTTTCATGTGCAAAGCCGCAGTTATATTTAGGAAGGGAGGGAAAGAAATACCAAGAACATATAGGGGCAAAAAATCCTTTACAGAAGTATATTACAGAAGCTACGGACTGAAGTCAAAACATAAAATAAAGAGTTTCAAAAGTCTTTCAGATTTTCTTCGTATGCAGTGTTCGTTATAAGACATAACAAATAAAACCTATAGAAGACAGTAAATATCCATGCCTTTAGTTGAGAGACAAATTTCTCATAGAATTTAACTTGGGTTATAGAAAATAGAATAGCTGAATATTCACTGCTGACACACTACAACCTAAATTATAGGTGGAGAGTTAACCAATGTAATCGCAATAGAAAGGAGAATCTGTGACGCTCGCTTCTGTTCAGCAACACATTGGACGAGATGATAAACCAAGCGCATCGACTGAATGGGCACAAGGCGGAAGGAAGGGGCCGTAGTCGTCTCGGCCACGCTAAAGGCCCTGCATTTGCGCTGGACGAAACAAGGGCCACCATCGAAGGCTGCGGATATATTAAATACGATACGAAAATTCTAAATCGTGACTATATCTGCCTAAAACAAAAAATGTTTGACAATGGCTTAAGGTAGTCCGAGCGAGATAGTTCCCTAGTCATGATAGAGACCATATTCGAATTATTCGTTTTAATTTCACCAGCTGTAGGACACGTCAATTTAATATTGCATCATTAATAGTTTTATATGACAGAAATGTTAATTGATTAAATGAAAATATCTAAATAAGTATTTAACTTGACTCATTTTTTTCGCGCGGTGCGTTTGAAACACCTTCAAAGCGGAAGGTTTTTTGTGATACCCAAGAACCTACTGCGGTGACGATATGATCAATTTTGAAATATAGTTGAGAATACATACAAACTACATGCTGTTAGTTTTTTGACGACATCAAAGTGTTAGAAATACCTCATTTTGTAAATAATATCTCTCTGGAGTGCTTACACGTACCATTTCCCATGTAAAAGGGCTGGTATTTATTGGCAAATAACTCCGAAATGTGGTAAGGGGTAGATTTTTTGGTGTCATTGGATAGGTGAACTATTTCTCTTTAAACTAAGACCGAATTCATTGATTTCTAATTAAAATGATTTTTCGCTCAAACTACCTTAAACACCTGCTAGGTGCAAACTCGCCGTATACGGCTATATTATGTATCAGAAAATAAAATTCTTAAAACCTTAAGTACAGCGGAATGCTTGAATGAAACTACATTGGAGAACCAATGTAGAGGGAAGAATCAAAGTCAAGAACTTATGAAATTACTATTACACCAGTGATGACGCATGCGGTGGAGACTCGGCCAAAGACAGAAAAAGAACAAGAAGGCTACAGGAGATAGGGGAGGGAAAAGTACTGCGGAAAATCACGGGTAAAATACCACTAGACAAAGAGCAAAATGAAAACATTGGAAATGTTGCAATACTGAAAACATGAGCGAATCGACATTATAAAGGAAGCTCATTTAAATCGCATGGGACAAGAAAGGAGAGAAAAGATGGCTTGTAATAAATAAATAACTGTTGAGAAAGAGATGCGTTGGAGGATCAAATAAGAAGACGTGATGAGAAAACCGCCGAGCATAAAAGGAAATGAAACGAAGAAAATACAGACAACTTGCCCTTTTAATACAAGGAAGGAGAATACTGCTGTACCCATGCGAAACTTGGAAACTGTCAAATGTCTTCTACAATTTTCGATAGGTTATGTTTTAGAGGATTAATGTGGACATAGTGGTCAGAAAAATTGACAAATGTTTGGCTAAAAGGTTTTTTGTTACTCAGCGAACAATTTCCCTCACCTCATGATATAATAACGCGAAACTGGATTGCTTTCCTCATTGAGAAATGTGGGCGACGCAATAGAAAATGACGCTCTAGATAATGACGCTCTAGATATCAGCCCTGAAAAAAGTACAGAGGATGCTCGGGAGCGGCTGTCGGAAACTTATATGAGACCCAAGCAAAGGCATCCGACATAAATTTGTGGAAATGGTACGCGTCACTTTTTATTAGTCCTTTGTTTGTGCTAGTACTTCGTACTTGCCTCATTTTTTATTTTAAGCCATGGTTTAGACGTTAATGGTGAATTATTAGGTGAGTCGAAGTACGGTAAACGTTATATCGCAGTAATTAGCAATCGCAATAATCGCAGCATGTTAGATGAGACCTATTGAGAATGATATAATATATAGGGGAATAATATGAGGACGGGTCAATGAAATCGCTGCCTATGGAGAGGACTGGAGATCATGGGCACGCTCATCTAATCATTTTTGTCACCAAAATTGCAGAGGCACGTCGTGTTGATTTGACGTCACTAACCCGACCCTGCTGAATTCTATACCATGCAGACTTATCACTTATTTGGTGCTCGATAGAGGGAAGGGTTTTTGAGAGATTAAGGGAATAGAGGGACTGGGAGACGGCGGTGGGCCTTCGAGATAGGGACAGGCTCTCCCCTGAAAATGGAGATCCAAAGATTCTAGAAACAAAGCTGTGAGAGCTTCACCAGGAAGGGGTATATAAGAGGGAGGAAGAAGGTCGATGGGAATATGGCGAGACGAAGGGAAACTGGGAGGACAAATCCGATTGAAAAAAGTGCGTGTTCCTCCCTTTAAATTAAATTTAAGGAGACTTGGGCGCGACGAGGAAAAGGATTGAAAGTTTTTCCCTCCTTAAGACGATGTCAAAAGAGAGAGAGAGAGAGGCGAGTAGTTTAAACTTCGAAATAAAATTATTCACCAGACGCCTTGGTTGAGTTATGGCCTCGCAAAGTTGAGATGCATGGAAAAGGGAATAGGACGAGAAAAATGGAATTTAATTTAAAGTACCAAAGATGCATAGTTTTTTGAGCTTTTACTTTGTCTAATTCTACTCTATTTTATCCCATTTTTATACTCTGATAGTACATATTTTCTCTCGTTTGAAAATTAGCGACCTTTACTCGTCTAAATCTGTGCTTGGTTAAGAATGATTGTGCGTTCACTACGGTTTTCCTATAACATCAAATATCTCTCTTCAGCATTACTTACATTACATCTCAAGTGTGCTTTTCTCTTAAAAATTAATTATAATTTTTGTAAATTAACTTTGAAATATTTTCCATTCATGTAACTTTGACGAGAGATTTCATTATTGTGTAATTGCATTTCCTCAATCTTGCCCTACTAATATCGTTTACCTACCAATGCCTCCAAAATATTGGTCTTAAGCTGCTCTCTTTATGGTCACAAATGCATGCCGGAGGAGGAGATTATCGAACTAATGAATTCAAAGAGGTATGACTCCCATTTCATCGATTTTACCAATACTTCAGGGGTGGTGAATGGAATAGAGAATATAAAGAATGATAACCTCTGTATCTACTTGCAACTCGCCTAGATCAGAATGTTTCTAATAGCAACTTTATCTGTGTTCTACTATTTGTTTCTTTTCTATTGCGTGACAATTGATTTTCTCCTATCTTCTCTCCTGATGATTTTTACATCCACTGCATCGCTCTGTAATTGCTCTATTTGTAAAACTTTGTTGTTTTTAACCCTTTGAACTATATATAAACTTGAACTATATTTGAATAAAAACTATTTGTAAAAAGCCATTTGTAAAACTATCTAAGCTTTGCGGTTTTAGTAATTCTTCGCAATTGGGTGAGTCTTCGAATATTCGTTTATGTAAGCAAAATAAAAAAAAGAAGGGCCGATATTCTCGAATATGTCGGAGAAATATTTTTTCCAGTTGACTTGTATGTAAGAGAGTGACGGGAATGCTGAAAAGCGATAATAATTGGTGACATAAGAATAATTACGTGCTTCTTTGATCGCTATCGTAGAATGTGTATCTAAGTGTTTGGGAAACATCCTTTGAGAACGTAATTGCAGGCTCTTCTTCTGACATCAATTCTGAACATAAGATGAGGGATTTACAAATTCTGTTCTTTGCAATTATACGGACTAAAATAAACTGGAAATTGTGTATTTTTAATTTTATTTTTATTTTCTCATTTGATTAATAATGGAATATTCACAACACTTTGTTTGCACTCAGTTTACTAAACTTTGCTTTAATTGGTAAACATCGGTCATTTACCGCATGGACACAGTACCCTTCATTGGTAATACATCCGTTAGATCCGGAGATTATTTTTTTCTTTCTTATTAAATTAGATAACAATAAGTCATGAGTAATGATTTTGAAACACTTCACTGAGATCAACGGTTTGCTATTTCATCTCACAATACTTCCTCTGTCAATTATTCTTAGTAATTGTATATAAAATACTATTTTTACTTTAAATAATACCTCCCGAAAGATATTTTACTCTCTTCATAAATAACATTGTTTTCTTTTTTCTTCCACTTAGTTCATTATCCATTCTTGATTCATTTTATCCACCCATCCTATCCTTTTAATGTTCCCCAACCGCTAAAAGTACAGTTTCTGCTCCTATCCCCAATTTATCCATTGCTAATGGTTCACATCGTGCTGGTCTTAAATCTTGCGAGTTTGACTAAAGATTGCTTCCGGTGATTATTTTACAATTTTATAATTTCGCATTGCGTACAATCATAGAGTAAGTATATATAGAGTGGCAAAGCAATGCTAAAAACTGGACATCAATTTTTGAGAGCTTTGGGAAGAATTTCTCAGGTGGCACCGCCTTAGGGGAGGAAGACTTTTGGCTTACGGAGAAAGCCACTTGTGGTACTCGGTGATTTTGCATCAATTTACAGGGGTGGATTTACCATGACTGCTTTGAGATTTTTAATATCAATTGTTTTGTCATTGCTATGATACATCGGTAAACAGTTGACTCCGTGTTTGGTAATCGCGTGTCTTATCATATTGACGTGGATTCGATTCATTATAGACGATGCTCATTAAAGGCACCTTCAAATAAATGTTTAATATGGTCTCGAAGACACAATAAGATTTGTTTCCGTTGCTATGGGTCGATTAGTAAACATCCAGGCACCGAAATCATCATAAGAACATCATGTGAGTTATGCGACACTAAATGAAGTGGCCGTGTGCCAAAGCTCATTTATAATGGCTTTTCGTGCAACTTCGATGCACCTGTGCCATCTATCGGCCAAAGTATTATTTAAAAACTCATACCAATTCTCCCTATCTCTTTGCCACTCTATATGTACTTACTCTATGGTACAATATTATCTTGACTTATCGGGAATTTATACCATACCCGATTTTGCGGCTGTCGATTTTTCTACCTTCATACATTAATGCTTTTTTTTTAGCTCGAGATGGGTCCCATCTATTAAAATATCTTATATTAACCATATTGCAGTTCATAATTTTCCAGTTTCTTTTTAGTTCTCTTTGCATTGCATTCAGACACTTTTATGACACTTTGTATATACTTTTTACTTACACATCTCAGTGGGATATTTAACTTTATAGTTCTATTAAATGTAATTGTACACGAAAGATTTAGACATCTGTGCAATTTATGAGTGTATGCAGACCTACGCACTTTCACGTGAGCGTCATTTCACTCGAGTTACGAGCATGAAAGAAACATTTCATTGTCTCTTACTATGCTAAATATGTGCATCTTTTTGCTTTGTTGCATTTTAATTCACCAACAAAATACTATTAATTTTATTTAGCTTTTTTGCTGTAGTGTGGTAGATACTTGTAGTTACTGTATTGTAGTTCCTTTTATAGTATTGTACTGTTCTATTGATGTCGCCCATTAACCTATCTATGAATTTTCCTCCCCAGCGGCTGAAATTGCACGTATTTACGAGGTTCAGGTGCTGTATTTCATCCTTACATTTTGGTACATGGAGCCTTTTAGTCAAAGCGTATTATGTTTACACAAAATATGATCTTCTTGATGAGGAATTTGGTCAATGACAATAAAATTAAATATTGTAAATGAAAAATGAAAAACTTTGTAATATTCCACCAATTTTTTTTTACGGTACAACTAGTTTCGTCGCAGCGGCGACGTCTTAAGGAACCCGGTGAAGATGTCGCCGCTGCGACGAAACTAGTTGTACCGTAAAATAAATTGGTGGAATATTACAAAGTTTTTCATTTTTCATTTACGATAAAATGAAATTCCACAAAGTTAAGCCTGAGACGATAGAGAAAATTAAATATCTTCCAGAGGTCTCAATTTTGTAGTGCATATTCATCAAAGCTAGTTCGATTTCATTTACAAAAATTGACTTCATTTTTAAAACAAAACAATTTTGGTGTACAAAACAAGAATTTTGAATTTAAGGTTGTTCGAGCAAAATATCATCTTACTTAGAAATAAATAAATTTGGTCTCATTTTAAAGAAAAATATCTCATCTATCCAATGACATCAAAAATCCTACCCCTTACCACATTACTTTCGGAGATATGTGTCAAAAAATGCCAGGCCTTTTACATGGGAAACGGTACGTGCATGCACTCCAGAGAGACATTATTTACAAAATGAGGTATTTCTAACACTTAGATGTCGTAAAATAACTAACAGCGCGGCGTGTAGTTTGTGTTTTCTCAACTATATGAAAATTAACCATATTTTCACCACAGTAGGTTCTCGGGTATCACAAAAAACCTTCCGTTTTGAAGGAGTTTCAAACATACCGCGTGAAAAAATGAGCCAAGTTAAATACTTATGTATATATTTTCATTTTATTACTGACAATTTCTGTATTATAAAACTATATTATTGCACCATTAATAATGCAATATTTAATTGATATGTCCTACAGCTGGAGAAATTAAAACGGATAATTCGAATATGGTCTTTATTATGACTAGGGAACTATCTCGCTCGGACTACCTTAAGCTCGGTGGACCGCAATAATTATTGTACACCTTTTTTACTTCTTCTCGAAAAAGTAAAGCAAAGTTTAAAACAAAGACTATTTAAAGAATCGTTGCATCCACGCGATCGGAAACAAATCGCCATGAATGGGCACAGAAATGGCATCGGAATGAAATTAGATGAGGCTTTCGGGATGGGAGAAGGGGTTGAGGGGGGGGGGAAGGATGATAAGGGGGTTGGAGAGGATAAGGGTGAGGGTGAGTGGATTGGCCGGGGGGGGGACATAGAAGGAGGGGGAAGGGGGGGGGGTGGGGGCGTGGGAATCCTTGGGGTGGTGGGAAAATTGATAAGAAGTGAAAGAAGATCAGGGAAGGAGGCCGATAAGAGGGCATTTTGCAGAAATCGAAGGGGAGGGGGGGGGGGAGGGAAACGGGTTCGAGGATAAAGAGGGAGGCGGCATGGAAAGAGGGTCTCTCGAACCCTGCGCGAGACAAGGAACGAGGGTACGCATCCTGGGATTTTTTTGAAGCAGCAGTCGAGAGAGAGAGAGAGAGAGTGGGGGTCCCTGGGACGTATAAAGATATAGGATGAGTCTTTGAAGAAGGCTTCGAAAAAAGGAAACCAGTCTCGATCTTATTACACTGAGGGTCATGAGTTTCAGAGAAAAAACTACAAAGAACATAGTTTACTGATTATATATTCTTTTTATTAGCTTGTTATTTTCCCGGCATAATATTGAAAAAAGTTTCACACCATCGAGCCATTTTTTTAATATCCGGAAATGATTTGATCATAACCTGAAAATAGGACGGCATTTTTTAATCAAACTAATAAAACGGCTCGCCATGAGACAATAGGAATGTCATTCTATTATTTTTCCGTTGATATTATACGAGAGTTGTTCCCCAACGCAAGCTGCATTGAAGAAGAAGTATGTTCAGAGGGAATATTTTAACGGGCGAATCAAATGTAGTTTGTTCATGAAAGATGGTGAATGACTGACGGAACGGATCCGTTGAAAAAAGTTAGCGAAGAAGAAAAAGAGGTATGAGGAGGAATATGGATTTTGAGAGTTAATGCAGGATGTAATTTAATGAACATTGTCACATGCAAAACAGATTGCAACTCTTTATTTACGGTGCATTGGTAACGAAAAGATTTCGTCATGTACAATCGCATTAGCCATAAAAATGCCGAATAAAAATGACATACTGACTGGTTCAAATCATCTAAAACTAGCTCCTGCATAAGATATGTATTGTTCGACTGCGCTTCACACAAAATACATCGCACTTATTAACCCAATAATTGGAAGAAATTCTGCGCTTTCATTGAAACTGAGAATGTAGCGGAGAATAATGCTTCCATTACGCAAAAATGCTGATAATATCATTTCTTAGCTTTCACAGAAGTTCAGAAAATTTCTCCAGAAATGCTGTACGGTGGTCCGTTGTAATGAAATAGTTTCTAAGCGAGGCTTTTTCTAGAAAAAACGGATTTCATATAGCGATGACGTTCACCAATAGTTCACTGCACCGCCGTTCTATAGCGTCGGTCAGAAAAGTGATCGGAAGGAGACGGAAAAGGGGAAGGGGGAACGAATCAGCATTCAACGAGGAATAAATTATGTATATTAGTGGAGTCAATTATTGTGAGTAAAAATCTTCTGAATAATGCAGCTCATGTCAATATAAAATTCGTAAAACTAAAATTCCGGCATACCTACGCTCGGCTAAATATGCCACGGTAGACGTGGAAATTAAAGAGTCGAGCTAATCCCCAAAGAAAAGTCGCAAGCAGCATTTTAAGAACACTCGGGGATATACCTTTACCTAAGGAAGCACTACAGGGTACTTCTCCAAAATTTATATTTCGTAAGTTAAACTCGGGTACTCCCGGAGAAACATTAATGTAAGCTGAATGCAG
Organism: Ceriagrion tenellum; assembly: GCA_963169105.1. NCBI lineage: Eukaryota > Metazoa > Arthropoda > Insecta > Odonata > Coenagrionidae > Ceriagrion > Ceriagrion tenellum. The sequence goes on from OY720644.1 coordinate 4,242,200, forward strand.
TGGACATAAGTTATCTGAGAAGGGCTCGCGGTAAAAGCAGAAATGGATTGGGTCAGTGATGAATGTTTGATGAACTAAAGTGGACCGGAGTATTTGGTAATAGACGAATATGAAATCAGCTTGTTGAGCTGGTTTGGCCATTTTCAAGTAAATGGATTACAGTCAAGTGAAAAATACTTGAGGAGTCTTACCAACCAGGGAATGTATGTAAAACTATACCTGAATGTGGCAGAGATGAAGAAGGTATAAAGATAGAGGACTGAAAGGGAAGATATTATAAAATAAGGGAATAAAGGGAAGATGTTATAAAATAAGAATCCATATCTCTTGGATTTATACCAAGAATATGAATCTATTGGCTGCCAACTCCGAAAGAGAAGGAATTTGTGTGAATGCATGTATGTACTTACGATGAAAGGTAAAACGGCCCGGGTAACTCAGTATTGGAAGTTTGGAAGCACCATTCATATCCCTGAGGCATGTTTTTACTTTATGGCTTAGCATGGATAACAAGCGAAGCTGATTGAAGAAGGTTGGAAGCAATGGGGATGTTCTATGGACGAAGAATTTTGAAGATAAGACGGATGAAAAGAATCACAAGTGGAAAAACGTGGTGCAAATGAGGAGAAGAAAATGCTGTATGAAAACTCAAAGGAGAAGAGAGACAAATGAATCTGAGACACTGTGAGGCGTAACAGTCTCTTGAAAACAAAATCGGACGGGAAAATGAATTAAAAGAAGAAATGCTGAGAATGCAAAGGGTGAAATATATTAAGCAAATTATGAAGGACGTAAAAGTTAATACTTTGGTAACAGGAATGAAAGAGATGACAGGAGTGGAGAAAAGATTGGCATCAATTTATCCCTCAAATTGATGATGAAGAGTTAACACCACTTATTTCAATTAAAACCTAGTAGTTTCAATATTGTTCATTTTTTTAACTTTTCTGAATTGTTTGTTCTTTTAAATTTCCTCCTTCAAATGAGACTTAATCTACATATGGATCTATTGGTATGGTTTTGCTATGCATAACAGTTTTTTTAAACATGGCATGACAAAAGCTTACCTCCAGAAAATTAAAGATAAGTAATAGGGCTAAAAGAAATATTTTTAATCAACGGCGCCAATAATATTCATTGTGTGTTGTACCAACTTCAAACTAGACACAGACAAAGCTTCTTTCGATGCAAGGCTAATTTTGAACCAGAGTCAGACGGAAATGGAATTTTAGTCAGTGAAATTGAAACCGTGCTCCCCTCTCTATATGAACTGGAATGGAGTTGTAACGTATCCAACCATTGATATTAGAGGCGGAAACTCACTCTCAGATAAAATGACTCGGGCCACGACACACGGAGAGGGTAGGGCTTGGACGACGGAACATATATATAAATACTGCTGCTTATTCAATGAGAGGACCCAAATGGATCCCGTCGTTGGAATTCTCAAAGCAGTGATTTTTATTCAAATAATGCCCTCCCTGGTTAATTCAGATAGGCATGGGGGAAAAATTCTCGCTTCCGTTCAGATTGAAATTCTACTCCGCAGTAAATGTATTTAAGATCGTTTCGTGATTAGGGGAAACCTTTTGGGGACAGTATTGATGCTGTTCAGTTGTATTTCTGTTAAGGAGAGTATGCAGGTTGTAGCAATGGATTTCCATTCTAAGGGTAAGGGGTTCAAAGTCCTGCTCTGGCTAAATCATTTCATTTTAAAGCAAATCCCTTTCTTGGTGCCATTTGAAGAAACGGCTCAAGAATAGCACTTAATCCGTTTGTTGGACGTCAAAGAGTAAATCTCTCGGTGGTTTTTACTAAGGGCAGAGTAGTGCTGACGCATGGATTTTCTCCACCAATTCCCTTGTATATATTTATTCATGGTGTCATTTTTAACTGAGGTAGGCTGAGTTAAAGAACTTAATTATCTCCAGAGGAAAATATCTCCCTTTTAATGAATTCCTCCATATTGCCCTCTCATGAAAAACCGCTTTCGCTTCTAATACATTCAAGCATTATTTCATACTCGCTCACCAATTCTCAAGAATCTTCTTATTCATCTTCTTTCGAATCTCTTTTACCACTTCCACCCACGACTTTCTCGGCCAACTTCTTCCTCTCACATCGTCTTCTCCTCTCTCATATTATTGGTCCGTTATTCAATTCTTATTAATTGTCCCGGCATGGCCAAACCAAAGAACTCACTTTTTTCATATATTATGTCCTTCACTCGAGTATGTACCTCTTATTCTTTTCTTGCCCACTCATTCCTAACGCTATCTACCCCACTTGTCCTCCAAAAATTTCTCTAGTACCACATTTCCTCTGCATTCAGCCTATTCTTAACCTCATTCTTATGTACGCAGCTTCCACCGCTGCGTAATGCCAGCAAGAAAACACTCATTCCGAAATACAATCAACACTTCTCTCGTTACTCTAATACTCTTGCCTTCAAGAGCCTACCCAGCATTGTTTATTGGCACTTATGGCTACAGTTTACAGCTGAATATATATATAGTCTCTCCAGCGTTCTTCCCCAATTTACCCATTTCCTACAAGTCATCACCTCTCAGCACGTCTTTCACCCACGTTTTCTGCCCTCAACAAATCTTCTCTCTACCAACATGCTTCACTCTTTCACAGCACCCAATGCATCCTCGTTCGTCTTCCTCCGACACCTCACCACTCTTCTCCAAACCCACATCCCAAATCGGTTCCGCTCATTTTCTCTCCACAGCGATTAAGGCAGTCTGAGTAAGATAGTTCCCTAGTCATAGTAAAGACCATATTCGAATTATCCGTTTAATTTCACCAGCTGTAGGACATGTCAATTGTATATTGCATTAATACTGGTGACATAATATAGTTTTATATGACAGAAATTGTCAGTAATTAAATGAAAATATCTAAATAAGCATTTAACTTGATTCATTTTTTTCACGCGGTACATTTGAAACTCCATCAGAACGGAAGGTTTTTTGTGATCCCGAAGAATTTAATGCGGTGACAATATAATTAATTTTCAAATATAGTTGAGAAAACACACAAACTACACACTGTTAGTTTTTTACGACATCTGAGTGTTAGAAATACCTCATTTTGTAAATAATGTCTCTCTGGAGTGCATGCACGTACCATTTCCCATGTAAAAGGGCTGGTATATTTTAGCAAAGATCTCCGAAAGTAATATGGTAAGGGGTAGAATTTTTTATGTCATTTGATAGGTGAGATATTTTTCTTTAAAATGAAACCAAATTCATTGATTTTTAAGTAAAATGATATTTCGCTCGGACTACCTTAAGTCCCAATCGAAAGAGTGCACAAACCTTTCGCCACTTTTTTCAAGACAATTTTACTCATCGCTTCCCTCATCCATTCCCTCCCCTATGAGAATGCTTACTAAGGGCGATAAATGGGAAGAAAGTTATCACACCCGTACGGAGTTTCATTGTTGTTGGAGGTTAGGAAGACGATATTCAAGAATGGGGACGGATACATCAAAACAAGGATATTGGATGTTCAAGGAGAGATTCATGAAAACATTTTGATCCGATAGACTATCCCATAGATGTGAAGATGAGGTAGCCGAAGTAATGAAATAAAGGTTTTGAAGCAAAACGCGGGCGATCGCCAAGGGGGAGCTGTTTTGTGGGCTGTCTACGAAGCTGGAATCGGAGGAGGGCAAAAGAAAAACGTTTTTTTTTTCAGTCCAAAATCCCGCAAAAAGGAGGACCGCTGCACTGTGTACGGGACGAGGCCAATGGAGGAGGTTGTAAAGGAGCGAAAAGCGGAGAGAGCGTTTACTTATTCGCATGACAGCCATTCTTTGTCGGCGAAGCACAAAGTGCAAAGGGAATAGAAGGGCCAAGAGGGAACAACAGAAGGGGAGGCTGAGGGAGGGAAGGGAATCAGTAGAATGCCACACCAGTTGAAAATTTAATTTAGAATCACATTCTTTCCTTTGGAGATATTGATTCTGTCTTGTAAAGGAAAAGGGATGGCGGGGAAAATGGGACGGGGACTGAGGGGGAAAAGGATTTTATTTTATTTTTTATTTTCTGGATGGGGTGGAGGAGAATTGGGGAACGTGCCCTGGCTGGGAGTGGGAGTTGGCTTTATTGTGAGGGCGCGATTGAAAATGGAACGCCACAGGGTCCGGCGGAAGAACTCGGTAAAGAGAAGTCTTGGACAGGAACGAAGAGCAGGGCTGATACGGCTTCGATTTTGGGCGACGCTTTCCTTCATCTCAGTGTATTATCATTATTCCCTACATCTAAATGAATACAAAAGAGAGCTTTCTCTGTCCATCTTTCCCTCGGGCATTCAATTAGGCTTTCCTTTAATGGTCATTTAAGACAACGGTGCCCATTGCATTTCAATGGGAAGAAGGAGAATCCACTCTTTATAGAAGACTAGCTGACCCTTGCGAATATTTCGCACAGGATGCAGGTTCTTCCTGTTTCTTCCTTCTTTCTTCCTGTTCTTCTGCCTGTCGAATATTTCGCACAGTATGCAGCTTCTTCCTGTTTCTTTCTTGTTTCTTCCTGTTCTTCTGCCTGTTTCTTCCCTTGGACAATTATACGTTATTTATGTTTGTGTTAAAGATACATAAAACGGTAAACAGTCACACTGATTGCATTTAGAACGTAAACAATCTAACTAAACGATGTGTTAATAGATGGCGCCTCCTACAGTATTTTGAGCACGTAACCATAGCCAACATATTAGTTAATTAGAGCTTGACATGGTTCGTCCATATTGTGATTCTACACAAGCATAGGAGGCGTTATGTCAGTAAATCTAAAACTGTACCGCGTGTAATCTCAACTGCTTTCGTGCGCGTACGACCATGTTTCGCGGAAGTTTAAAAATTTGACAAAGTGATGAAGTGCTTGACACGGTATCAGAGGAAAGCAACTTTGCAGGAGGATATGGAGAGTGGTAGAAATATTAGACGCAGAGATGGGGCAGGTCATTATAATTAGAGCGTTAGAAGAGGGAACATAATGAAAGGCATCGGAGTTTCGGACGGCATTAGGCAAAGGAAATGACACAGAATAAAGTTGTAAGGCGTTTGGAGGGATAATTGTGAGTCATTGAGTGGATATGTCCCTAATTTTTCAAGTACATTCAAACTAAATTCATGGATCACATTTCACTTTGGCACATCGGCTTATTTTGTGGAAATGACCAAACAGGTAGTGTAGTAGTCTATATATAATGCATAAGTTATGATTTAAAATTTTCGCCGCTATCGAAGCAATTCTGTGACTTGGGTTAACGATGAGGAACTCGAGATGTAAGCGAAACTTATTGGTAAATATATGTTTTTTGCGCAGGTTGATACTACTTCCTAGCAGCAATTTTAATAATATGAAGCGTACTATTTCGCATTTTGGAGAAAATTTATTCATATAATTATTATGTAATATCTTATTCCGAAATAAATGTCAAGTGTCATGCGTCTTAAAAAAGGTTTAAAGTATTAAACCTAGTCAATTGCATAAAATATTTTTACCATTATATACACATATTTCTAATAAGTACGTGTACGCACATCTGTTCCTTGCAAATCTGCTCATAAACAAAAATTGCTTCAACTGCATTTCTAGGCAAAGGCTTTAATATTTGGGGTTTCAAAGGGATTTAATGTTAAGAGAAGAAAAAGTTTGGTGGCGGTGAAGATAGTGACTCCTCTCAAATGGGAATAAAGTCGGCTAATATGATAATGCGGGATGCCTCCTAACTTTTTTCCACCAAGGGATAGAATCAGAGGGGATCGGGTTGGTGAGGTGGCTAGAGTACTGGCTTATCATACGGGTGGCCAGGGTTCAAATCCCTGCAGCAGTGGAGGATGTTTTTCAGAGGAAACTCGATCTCTACTTGAGTGCCTTGTGGAGGGCACTTCAATAACAGTACTCTGTCATATCGGATGAGACGTTAAACCGTGGTCCCCTTGGCGCCTTTCCTTAAGAGCAGGCTAATGCCTACGCCGGTGATAGGCAAATGCATAAGTCAATCAAAAGGGGATATGATGCTGAAGAATTCCAAGGACATAAAGGAGTTAGCAAAGGATAGGCAAAAATAAAGGGCTGAAATCGACCAATCTGAAGATTGAATGACTAAAGGTGACGTGTGATTTTGACCGAAATAGCACAGATATCGGTTTGAATCATTCAGCGTAAAGTAGCGATTCAATGATTTTTATGAAATTTATTTTGCTATGTTTGGTCCAAACCCTCATGAATTTGTTTGCCATTGTGGTGAATACAAGTTATGCTCAAGATAGATTTAAAAAACTCTACAGAGTATGTGACAGCAGTAGACAAATTAGCTCTCTGTTTTTTGAAATCATTTCTCTTGTTCTTGCAGAGGATGTTCACGGTTCAAACTTATCATTGCACTAACATTTTTTGACGAGTTCCTACACTGGCTACGGCATTCGTTTCTGTTGCCTTTTGAGTGTTGCACTCTATGTCTCAGAGATATATGGCTATGAAAAGTAAAAAAAGGGGCTTCCTAACCTCAGTGTTGGAGGCGGGTTCTGAAGATCGAATTCACGGATAAACGAAGCAGTGCACAGGAGAATAGGGGAGGAGGAAATCATATGGAACGTTATCTAAGAGACAATGCTTTTATGAATACGCCAATATTTGAAGGTTACGAAATTTGTATGGAGCAGAGTTGAGTAGAATACAGGAGGAAAGATGTCTGCTTGAAGGAATTTCACTCTATGATGGTTGCGATTGACTTGGGTAAATATGGTTGGAGGAGCTCATGTAAAAATTAGCGTGAAGCCCTTCATGCGTGTAATATCAGTATCATGCATAGATGAAACCGAAATATTGCATATTGTTCAATTGGTTTCTTGGAAATTAAATACTCTTTAAACACGAAGTCTAAGAGCACTTGACATATTTTTCCAAATAATTTAATTACGCGTGTGAAGATTTCCTCCAAAACGCGAAAGAATACGTTTATTGTGATTAAAATGGTTCATCGTAAATATCAAGGCATCATGCCGAGTAAACATATTACATTACATACCACTTTAGCATAATTTTTTATTATTTAAGCTCAAATGAGTAATACCAATTCTTGAATTGAGACTGAAGTTTAATACTTCTATACTCTTGTTGAAACGTATATTACAACATATGTGGTTATTTTCAACGTATATTGGTGCAAGTCGGTATAGCGAGGTCCAAGAGATTTTTTCGACTCACTTGAAAATTTATTAGAATGTGCACTCAATGGCTTATGATTAGCGCTTCAACCCCCAATAGGGGTTTTGGAAATGGAATCATGCAGGTGAGGAGGAGATGAAATGAAATGATTCATCAAGAATAGCGAATTCATGCTTGAAAGAGACAATGTTAGGGATGAAAGAGGGAGGTATGGAGATGGAGGATGGCAGGGGATGAGAGAGGATTCCATTGCTGGGGGTGAAGCGTCCTCTCGGGGAGGAGATTTCCATCTTTCTCGAAAGGGGGAGCGGCGATAGGGAGTCAAATAGGAGGAGGGGGAACGAAAAAGATGAAGGAGGGGATCTCTTAAGGGAGGTTCGACGTGGAGTAGTCGAGAGGGGGTTGGGACGGTGGTGGTGGTGGGGGGGGGAAAGGGGGGGTGAATCACTTTTAGGAAGGGATAAATATGCAGCAGAAGTCGCTGCGAGCTTCCATTCCTTAACCTCTTGCCTGCGACCCACTCAACAGCGCTAACCATACTCTCTGCCCTCCCCATTCGAACCCTCCCCCACTCCTCGCTACCTACAGCGCCCCCCTCTCCGCCCGCCAACCACTCTTGAATCCCATCCCCCCCATTCTTCTTAGGCCAAATCGTTTCTTCCATTTCAAGCCTTCTCATGTCTCGAGCTGTTCGATATCGCGACTCATCGACTGCGCACTACCTATATTCCGAATAATTTGTATTTCGGCATTATTTCGGATAAATAGACCGGAGCAGACCAGGAACCTCTAAAACCTGGTGCTGAAGGAGGATGCTGAAGATAAAATAGACAAAATAAGACATTATGAAGTTAAATGAAGAGTATATGATGTAAGGACCGAATGAAACACGATATAGAAAAAAAGGACCAGATAGATTGGTCACACCCAGGGGTACACTGAGTTTGTGAAGAATATATAAAATGACAAATAGAAGGTAAAGTCCTAAGAGTAAGACCCGGGATTAAATGCATAAGTAATGCGAAATTCAAAAGAGTAGAGCTATCAGGTAAGGGAACTGGAATTACATAGGGAAGGATAGAGCAGTGCGGTCAAACAGTCAGGATTAAACGACCAGTGATGATGATTTATCTGGGTGATGTTATCTCTGGCTGACCCTTTAAGTTCGAGGGTTCGAGTCCCATCTCGGTGTTGTCGTCAACGTCCATGGAATTGGGTGTTTGTTTGCTTATCTCGCTTTAAGTTTTAAATCCCATGTGCTAGAGGTTTTATTGCTGTAAAGTGTTAAGCCCTAGCGTTTGATGAAAATAAATAAATTCAGATGATGCTGAAATATGTCACGTCGCGATGTGTAGTTGTGTTGAAACAAGGTCTCATATGCGGAAAAGACGATACTCGAAGAATTGGCACGTGCAATTTTAAACGGTTGAATTCAACCAAGTACGATCAGTGACGCTGCCGGATATAAGATGAAATGTGCGATGTAAATCGATGTTTAATATGGAGAAATAAGACTAATCAACGAACTGTCGTTGAAGATTATTCGGGATTTCCACCGGATCAGGTTCTCCATTTCTGCCGACGTAAAATTTCGACCAATCAGGAGACACCTCCCCTAGTTGACCGGCCCGCTAAGCAGTATATAAGGAGGACCACATCCCAGACACGACATGCCCTGAGGATAATGGACGTCCATCGAAACGTCAGAAATGGAGAACCTGACCCGGTTGAAATCCCAAATAATCTTCAATGACATAGTTCGCCGGGAAAACCTTCGATCATTATCAATGAGCTCATAAATAAGACAAATTAACGTTAAATACTGATTATTATGACTCTTAATTTTTCTCAGGAGTAACTAGTCGAAAACTGATTATTTATTGCACTACATCTTAGCCGCAGTTTCACATATATAATTAAGCTCGTTCAGCGCTCAATCAAAAATTAACTTAGGGTATTATCAAACAAATTTAACCAGGTCTACATCTTATTGAGTAAAGTTGGATGCAAAAGTACGTTAAAAGAGTACGTGACAGAAAATCACCGGCAAATAAGACTGCGAGCTTTATAACACGATATCATTGGAAGTGAGATATCTTTTTATATACGATTCCATTCGATAACGCGCTATTATTCGATGCACGATACGATCCAACTAGCAATACCATGCAAACTCAAAACGTTCCGATGCATCGTGATGCGTGCTATTGAAATTGGAAGACCGCACATGGCTCGCCCCTATTTCCATCCACCCCAAACACGTGGGAGTTGTTTTTCCCCCCCAACCACCGCCTCCCCCTGTCCCCAAACTTAAACCACACTTCCCATTCCTTCAAGCGACTTTCCCTCTCACTACACACACCCTCCTACTTCCCTCTCCATACCCCCTACTCAGGGGTCCCCACCCCCAATTGGCTCGAAATGGGACGAGGATTCAGTAGATTCGTATCCGTTGACATTTTGGACCCGAGGAGAGGAGAGTTAAGAATTCGCAGCGGAGAGACTTTTCTTTCTCGTCGTCGCTTGGGCATCGCCCAGTGCCTGCGCCTGGATCTCCAAACCTGCCTCCTTCCCTATTTCTCCTCTATTTCCCCACCAAACTATCCGCCCGTCTCCTCCTCTCCTCATCCTCTTCTCTCCTCGATACCAATTCCACCACGATTTCATTCTTGCCCTTTCCCTCCATCCCACGAGTCCACTCTTTTGCCCTTATCCTGGGAAGTGTGGTTCAGTGAAGTATGATCGGCCCTCTTTTATTCATTATCTATATTAATGACCTAAGTTCTAGAGTTAGCAGTAAATTAAGATTATTTGCAGATGATACAGTTGTCTACCGTGAAATGAACGAAGACGCGGACTTTGAAGCTCTGTCATCGGACCATAACAAAGTTCATTCCTGGTGCCAGGAGTGGGGGTTAGAATTAAATATCAGCAAATGCACCACAGTCCACTTGCTGCGAAATTCATCACATAAATGCCATACCTATACCATGGGTGGAGTAAACATAAAATCTTCAGATACAATAAAAATCTTGGAATTACCTTAACTTCTGATGTATCGTGGAGAACACACATACAGAGCATATGTGGCGCAGAGCTAAAGAAACTAGGTCTTGTTAAACGTGTAATAGGAAGGTCCTCGGATGAAAAAGCGAAAAAGAGATGCTACTTCGCTCTGGTTAGGCCACATCTTGAATACGCAGCGAGCATTTGGGACCCTGGTCAAATAGATTTAACCAAAAAATATAATAAAATGCAAAGTAATGCTGCGCGCTTCGTTAAAAACTGCTAAGAGCGTACATATAGTGTCTCACAACTCCTAGAGGGATTAAGGTGGGAGCCCCTAGAGACTCGGAGGCTACACGCTAGGCTTAGGCTGCGTGAGATATTAAGAACTGATATTTTTCAGAGCGGCATAGAGAATATTATCATGACTCCTCACTACATATCTAGGTCTGACAGATGTGATAAAATAAGAGAGATACACTGCCGAACAGATAGGTACAAAAATTCGTTCTTTCCGCGAACAATAAGCGACCACAATAAACATTGAGCTCCACTAAATACACTCCTATAATTCATGTCACCATTTCATCTCCATAAAAACTTACACCTTTACACGGCTGCTGACCTAACACCCCCTGCCACACGCCCATGCGGCGGCTCACGGTGTATTATGTATATGTGTATCCTACTTTGTCTCAGTCTCTCCTAATTACTCTCTCTTTCATAACGGAACTGCCTAACCTATCAGTTAAACTTAGTGATGTACGGATTCCAGCATCACTGAAGTATGTGATTTTTGTTTACTCAGGACGCGATACTCTTCCTTTTGAGTATTGGTATTATATTGCTCACAGGGGTCGTTATTTATAAGGAAATATTGGCCACTTGTTCACACCCATCTTCCCAAATGTGTGATTACATAAGAGTTTACAAACCCTCTTCACTTCCCTCCTAGCCTTCCGTGATCCGACTCTAAATTTTGAAAGTATCAGCAAAAACTTTTGATGTTCCATTCTATTTGAATAACCTTGGAAAAACAGAACAGACTGTGTCAAAGTATTTTTTTAACTGAGAGGCGATGGTGTAATTGTACGCGGGTTGCAAGACACTGATACTTTAGTTTGCTATTACGGACCAGATTCAGACACTAAAAGGACAACGGTTAAGAAGACACACTGCGCCATGTGTGCAGAGCCACTTACTAAGATATTTTGTCCGACGGTAATTCAAAACATGATACAATTACAATCCTACGAATGACTAAAACCTTGCGTAAGATGACTTCGATTCAAAGTAACCGCGTAAGTAAGACATGATAGGAAGAGTAGCAAAGTTTTACGACCTCGGGGGCCTTGCTATTGTAATCGCAGAGTCTGATTTACTCGTCATGGCGGGTTTAGGTTGTAGGCCATGGCCAACGAAAAGGGTCTTTGCTCTATGTTTCACCATCACTCTATGTATATTACCTCGCGTCACATCACATTGAGTACCGTGTATTTATCGCATATCGAATCATGCATTTCATGAAAATTTGCGTAATTAAAGCACCGAAACGTTAATATGTACGTGTAACTTCCACTTTTATTCTTGGTTTCCTGGCAATGTGGAATAAACAATGTTGTAAACGTGGAAGAGATCAGCAAATGGTACGATTTATGACGTGTGAGAGCCTCCATAATCAAAATTAATCTACGAAAAACATTGGGAATTACAACAGAAGAAGGCACAGGTCCGAAAATATCGAAAAGTAACGAAAGATATTGAATAAGGCCTCTCGGGAATCCCACCAGGTTAGACGCTCCAAATTTCCCGACGTCTCGAAGAACGACGTATTCTTAATTCCATGTGTTCTGAATATCATCCTCTCAATTTGCTGAGGATTATTACAGCCAAACTTGAGGGTCAAGTGTCATCTGATTGGCTCTGACGTATGTTTATTTTTCCGCCTACCCTTACATATTGATTTAATGATAGGCCTCCAGGTTCGACGGAAGAGCTTTGCTTTACTGAGAGTGAAGATACAGGAGAAGAGGCGATTTTGGATCGGATTGCCAGAACGCTGAAACCCTACCTACACCTTTCTGCCATTCTGTCACCACTTGACTAGGGGCAGCTTGATCGTGCCACTGCTGTCCTTGGAGAATTAGTTAACAAAATAGGCTCGGAGATATTGAAGAAGTTTGGAAGTCTGCTTCCAGGCTTACAAGGTACAGGCCGCGACACTGGGTCACCATCGCATGGTAATAAACCAGACTGAAGAGAGGATTAATGAAAACACCGTCTCAGTTCTTTGCAAGGGACTAAACTTCGCTACAGCACCCAGAATTATACTGTTTGGTGAATCGATCGGCGGAATAGAACCAGCAATACGTAATCTATCCAAGGACGTGGCAGAGAACGTAAGGACTGAAATATTCGTGGCTCTTAATAGGGCCGTACTTTCCAAACCCAATATCACATTTAAGGAAAGAACAGCCCTTGCGCTCCTTTCGGAGAAATACTTCCGAAACCATTATGCGCTATAGAAGAGCGACGTGTTCTTAATTCCTGCGGCAGAGAATAGCGCTAGCTAAGGAGGCGTTTAGTAATAGAAGAGAGTTGATGACGGGGACCATGGGTAAGGACGTGAAGAAGAGGCTGGTGAAGAGCTTGATATGGAGCGTAGCGCTGTATGGGGGAGAAACGTGAACCCTGAGAAAGGAGGACGAGAGTAGGCTGCAGGCATTTGAGATGTGGGTGTGGAGAAGGATGGAGAAGGTTAGGTGGACGGAAAGGAAGACTAACGAGGAAGTGCTTGAGATGGTGGGCGAGGAAAGGAAACTTCTGAATGAAATCCGGGATAGGCAGGGTAGATGGCTGAAGGATGTAATAAAGGGTGATGGGTTGCTAAAGAGTGTGATAGAGGGAGGATGTTGGGCAGGAGAGGTAGGGGAAGGAAGAGAATAGATTTCATGAACGGGATGAAGAAGGGTAAATCTTATACAGGGGCGAAAAAGGATATACTAGAGGGAGATAGGCCCTGAATGTGTAAAAAACCCGGAGGAGATTCTCTGACAATCAACAAAACCTACATTTACCGGTAGAATACGTAATAATAATAACGATCCTGCCTGCCAACAAGGGCAATGTCACCGTGCCCATAAATACGGAGCATTATCGCCAGAAGATGTATGACCTGCCCAGTAACAGCTCATACTGAAGAATACCGCAAGACTCCACAGACGCCGTAGCCATGAAGACCATCAAGCTCATAGTGGAAGTTGATCTCCCACAAGAGACGGCTAGGAGTCTCCAACCTCAAGCACCAGCGCCTCTTAGAATGTAAGCATAGCCCACAACCCATAAGGAAGGAACTCCGCTCAGGCCTATTGTCTGGGCTATTAGCTCTCATAGCCAGGCAAAATACCAAATCAAAAGAATAAGGTGTTTGAATTTTCTTACGAGTGTTTTTCTGGCCTCTTGTTGAGCTGGTAAGTGTGCATTCTTGTTTTAAAACGGTATCAAAGTGAGAATCAGACAAGCAGTCGCTGCTATATCTTCATTCAGGGATTTGGACGCCACATGTGGGCCTTGTGAACACCATGTGAAAAACTCGATCGATTTCGTGAAAATAACCAGGAGATTCAATTGAATGCGACAGATATCCTGGTCAATCTTGACCAGGTAGATCTTGACAACCTTTTATAAAAAGAAAATATGCTTTGTGGTGGCCATAAAAGATGCCATAAAGATTCTTATTCAACTTAAAATTTATGAGAACTGAATTGAAATAATATGTTCGCATAACCCTCTCTGCCAGAATGTTTATTATCATTCAATGCTGATGGGCATTTTTCAAAAATATCTTATAAACAATAAAGAAATACTTCACTGTCCAATAAATGAATTCAATAAGTCAATTTTGAAGAAAAATGTGACAAAGCCGCCAGCACATATTTCATAAAACTTTGTCTAGAACACCAATATTTCCAGTAAATATAGACCTACTTTTTAACACATTCTTAAATCATCATTGGATCAACCATGACTAATCAAAGAGTAGCTCTGAGAAGGTTAAATTAGAGTCAAAAGAGTAAACTGAGCCAATTCCCAAGAAGTACATTACAAGGAAGTGTCATAAAGACGGCTATAAAAGCCCAAAAGTATGGTACGTCCTTCCTCAGAAGTGCCAAGAAGAACTGTTGTGAAGAAACAACCATACTCAGAATGTCTATCACTGGCTTGACATTAGTAAAGTCAAATTAGAATGAAGGTGACAAAAAGGAAAAGGAATGGTTCGAAAAAAATCAGTATTTGAGAAGACAACAATAATGTGTCTTGGAACCTATAAAACAAACCCACATATGACATAAATTACTAGAACCTATTGCAAAAAATACTAAAATTTACTACAAAAAAATGAATTTCGAAAATATACCAAATGACCGTATAAAACAGTACAAAACGGAGAAAGCTACATTAATGAGCCCCTTAAATTGAATCTAGAGATATCTAAATTACACTTTTTCCCCAACAATTTCTGGAAAAACTCCAGGAGGTGATCCTACCTTGCTATGGCCTCTGGATGCATTAGCTCCCTATGTTCCCTGCCTCACTTCTGGGACTCCAGCACGGAATTCATTATTGTTCTCCCTGAATACAAGGTAAATCAACGTCAGCTATCACAATTTGAAGGACAAGTATAAGAAAGACAAAGAGGAGTAGTTATTAGGCATTTAAGTTTAACATTAAAAAAGTAGGAACTGTAGTTGAGTTGATAAGATAAGTAAGTTAACAGAGATGGGTCAGAAAATAGCTTGATCATAAATTGTATGTATTTGCATCTATTCCTAAAAGATCATATGAATATTCATATTCCTATTATAGAAAGGCATTCCATTCTAGCATGCTCAGAGAGAAGATCCTTTTTATCACACACTGAATCAATATCACAGGCATATCTATCATTCGTGGATTTGGAGTAAGCCTTTTATAACGTGAACTGGAATATAATGCTCAAGTTGCTAAAGAAGGTGGGAGTCTCAATATAGAGATAGAAGAAAAATGCATAGTTTATAAAAGAATGAGAGGGGAATAATAAGATCTGGCAATAACCAGGAAGAGGTTGAAATATAGAAAGAAAAAAAGACAAGGATGCTCGCTATCTCCTTACTTATTTAATTTGTATGTCCATGACGCCATAAATAGGATAAGAGAAGAGGTTCAAGTTGGAATAAATATACACGGGGAGAAGACTGACATGCTAAGATTTGCAGATGACATTGCTATAACAACAGAAAATGAAGACGACCTACAAAATATACTTCAAGTAATGAATAACGTCATGAAATACGAATTTAGCATGAAGGTGAAGAGAAAGAAAACGAAAATACTCTTATGCAGCCGGAGCAAGAAAGATCATAGAAGAGAACCCGCAATATATATCGATAATGAAAAAATACAACATGTAAAGGAATATAAGTACCTGGGAAGCCTGATAACGCACGATGGAACCAGCAAAGGAGAAATACGAGGCAGAATTATTCAGGCAAAGAACGCCTTTAACTGAAAGAAGAATCTATTTACAACCAGAAATATTGAGCAAAACATAAGGAAAAGGCTATTGAAGACGTACGTGTGGAATGTGGCTTTGTATGGCAGCGAAACATGGACAACAGGGAAGCCAGAAGAGAAGAAGTCGATGGCTTTTGAGGCTTGGTGCTTGGGGAGAATGCTTAGGATCAGTCGGGAAGAGAATACAACAAATGAAGAAGTATTCAGAAGAGCAGGAGAAAGCAGAAGGTTTATGAGGATCCTAAAATCAAGAAGAGCAAATATGATAGGACACACACTCTCAGACATAATGGTCTGCTAGCAAGAGTCATCGAAGGGATGATGGAAGGGAGAAACATTAGAGGAAGAACACCATTTGCATACATCACACAGATAATGACAGACACTGACACAACT
This sequence comes from Ceriagrion tenellum, assembly GCA_963169105.1. Taxonomy (NCBI): domain Eukaryota; kingdom Metazoa; phylum Arthropoda; class Insecta; order Odonata; family Coenagrionidae; genus Ceriagrion; species Ceriagrion tenellum. Next base: position 4,258,339 of record OY720644.1, read on the forward strand.
TCATATTACGAACTGAAGAGAATGACGGAGAATAGAGAAGAATGGGGAATAGTTGCTGGAAACCAGCCCCAGGGGGGTTGTCTTTGAACCGCTCGAGATAATCTCGATCACGTAACTAAGGAGTCACGTGGTGAAACAACGAGCGGTTAGAGATTATGGTAAGTTTTACTCACTCAAATGGGTACATTAAATGACAAATATGTTTTTTATTGTGTCGTCAATCGGTAAATAAAATCAATTAACAATATTACCGCGATACAAACTCGATTGGGAAGTGTGTGTGTGAGAATTTTACAAATGTTTCAAGTACGCCAAAATCTCGAACCCTTCGTGATTGTTCCTCGTGACCCCTTAGTTACGTGAACGGAATCATCTCGAGCGGTTCAAACACAACCCCCCAGGGCTGCTAACTGAAGAAGAAGAATATGTATATACATGAATAGAACTTTGAAATAGTTGGATCGCATTTCCCAGCATTTCAAATCAAAGTTTTGAATTGTCAGTAACTGCACTGACACTGAAAATGGATGCCACAAATTACTCGAATCGCATGGAATAAGCGCTGTTTCAACGAGCATCGCTCTGCTTTTATGCTACTTCGCCGCCATTCGTCGAATTAAATCTCAAGTCTCAAAATAAAATAACTTGCTTAGTTTTAGAGGACTGTGCAAGATTTGTTTATATAATTACTTGCCCTCTTTCGTTCGCCTCCTCCCTGGCTCCACTTTTGCTGCACTCGCTTTCTTTGAACGAAATACACGAGGAATGAGTCAAACTCAAATTTAACATCACCCTGTGCTAGCCGCGTTTTCCCATATCGTTCAATAGACATGGTAAAAAATATTTTATCACTATTCTAACAACGTTAGCATTTACCTCGAGTAAAAGAAACATGTAAATGAAAAAGTATGCCCACAATATTACGGTCCAGCTCTTACAACTAGAAAAATTGGGGGAGGTGTGGTGAGAAGCCTAAGGTCACATTTCATTGAATTATTCCACAAACAGTTCGATTATGAATTCTACAACCGAGACTAGCCATAATATCAGCAACGGTAATTTAATCACTTGCCCTGGACTTCCTCGTGACCACAAGGCTCTTCTTGCGGCCTGAGGGGGTGGTAGGTCACCAGCCGTGTAAAGATGTAAACGTTTTGGAGGTGAAATGGTGACATGAATTATAGGAGTGTATTTAGTGGAGCTAAATTTTTATTGTGGTCACTTATTGTGCGCGGAAAGACCGAGTTTTTGTACCTATCTGTTCGGCAGTGTATCTCTCTTATTTTATAGCTTCTGTCAGACCTAGAAATGTAGTGAGGCGTCATGATAATATTCTCTCTGTTTCCATGTATTCCATTCAAACAAACGACACCCCGAATCATAAAGATAGCCGATATATTCAAGGATATAAATATGAATACATAGAGAATAAATATAGAGAATGGTGCTTGTCCTTAATGTTTATGAGTAATACATAAATGACATTAAAACTTATGAATAGCAAAGCGACAAAATTCACGCAGTAAATGTAACAATTTGCTCCATCACTACACATATAGATCAAGACAAGGCACTCTGTTGCCGAGATTTAACGATAAGAGTTTACATTTATGAAAACCACGTGCAAAATTTCTCATCGTTTTAAGCCAGAAACGCGTAAATATGAGTTACTATATCGTAATCGAATTAAATTTACATACAAGTTGAAGTACAGAGGAGGTAACGAATGAAAGGATTTCTTTCACGAAACAGGCAAAAATATACCCTGGGCCTTAAACCTCTCCAATAACTTTGTGGCAAAAACCATGTCTGAGAAATGGAAAATCCGATTACAGAAATAAGCAAACCAATCATGAACATGGTGAAAAATATTTTTTCAAGCAACAGATGAAATTATTCATAAATAATAAACCTCAAGGGCCTTTCTTTCGACTGCCTCGTCCACCTCGATGGAATTGATTTGTCCAGCTTCCTAGTGAAGGAGTTGCAGCTTGACCATGTTGGCTTTGGAAACTTCCGCCTTAAAGTGATTCGCTCCAGCAGACCCAAGTTTTCAGGGGGACAACATGGAGCAAGGCGGGAGCGAATGGAATGACGTTGCCTGCGACGTCAAGACCTCTTCCGTAGCGACCAACTTGGACCAACAAGCGACAAGCTTGGGAGTTAGCTCCTCCTTACGCTCCGAAGCGTATGAGCCGTTCACTGGAACTTACTGTCAAAGAGCACCAAAGGCATCTCCAACTGGCTCGGCCGCAGAAGTCGGCTGCGGCGGAGCACAGCGTCAGCGAGGACCACGGCGGTTGGGGGCCAAGCTGTATAGCCGAACGCATGACTATTGAGATCGGCCTGGTCAAGGAAGACATCGAGATCCGTGTACAACCGAACAATCTCAACAGTGAAGCTGGTTTCCATCTGAACAGTGCCTGGAGGCGTATCAATTAATTCATTAAATATGTCAGGTAAGGCGGGAAAACCAACGTACGCCCGATCCAATCAGATGACTCCTGACTCCAGGTTGTGGTGCATAAATGCTGGCCAAATTGAGAGTACGGCACACAGGACCTCTGTATATGTAGATCAAGTCTTTAATCGCCAAGACGACGAGTTCCGGATCAAGGAGTAGAGGATGTACATCCAACTGGCTGGCCATCAAGAAATATCCGCGTTTGCAGAAAACATCCTCTGTAGAGATCTTCTTCTTCTTTTCAAATGGTTATCCTTGTTGTTACATCCACGACTTCCAACAATCTCTTTTTTCAGCCTTCCTCTTCATTTTATTGTACGAGGTGCATCCCATTTCCATCGCCAATACTTTTAGGTACGAAGTTCTTGGTCGTCGTCTCTGTCTTTTGCCTAGAATTTTTCCTTCCATAATATTTTGTATGAAGTTGTCGTGCCTAGGTAAGTGTCTGATGAGCTTTGCTTTTCTTGTTTTAATTGCTTCCAATATTTCTCTTTCTGTATGGACTTTATTTAGTCCTTGCTCATCAGTTTTTCTGTCGGTCCACCTAGTTTTTGTAATCCTCCTCCAAAACCACATTTCTGCAGCTTCAAGTTTGGTCAGTTCACTCTTTCTTAGTGCCCATGTCTCGCATACATATGTTAGCACACTCCATACAAAGCTTTTCAGGAATTTCTTCCTAGTTTCAATACTAATTCTGTTTTATTACTGGGAGACTTTTCTTTAATTGAAAGGCTTTCTCGGCTAACGTTATTCGGTAACGGTATATTTAGGTATTTCTTGGCTAACGGTAGAGATATTTGCATATTATTTGAGGATTCTGTAGCCAATCCAACGATTTCTGGGACCGATTGAAGAAGTAGGCTATTGAGATCCAAATGGACATTAAAAAATCCAACAGCTATACTGGATTCGCGCTAAGCGAGGCTTGGAAACCAGGGTTCCGCAAAATTAAGGCGGAAAGAGATAAAATTGGCCCGCGAAGACTTCATCAATAACATTCGCCGGGTAAGAACCAAATTCTGCTCGAAGAGCATACCTCTTCAAAACCGATTGGAAACAACAGCTGATGTGCCCTCGAGAAGAAAAAAATGGCCGATAATCGCATCTGCGATCACGGTAGCAGTGTTGGTTTTTCCTGAAAAGTAACTTTTTTTAAACATAGACCACCTGGTTCCTCAAAGCCAGAGGCTCGTCTGGAGGTGCCATTACAAAACGTACAGTTGTTATATGAACAAATATTAAAACAGTAAAAATTCAGATGTCAATATAAATAAAATAGTCGAAAGTACAATTTAAATAAACATATATATGTTTAAGTTCTTTCATAAAATAATAATATGTAAAAAGTGGTTGTCACATTAGGTTAAAATATTTAATAGCATGTTACAAAATCAGTGAGAAGTGTGTAAAAGCTACAATCAAAACAGTACAGTATAGTACTTTTAGAAGCCACACAACACCTAACAATATGGAATGTACTACACACACCCCTCGAAATACACAATCACATGAAATCCTCGCCAACATCATTCATAGGCCAATATTTCAATTTATTTTTAACTTCATACATAGATTTCATATTTTGTAGCTCTAATGGAAGTCTATTGAAGATGATAGGAATTATTACATTGTGGATTCTTTGCCCATAAGAAGTAAAAAATGGGGGAACTTTATATACCTTTGGCCTACGCCTTACCATTGTATGTGTTTCATCATACTTTTCCTTGTAATTCTTGGAGAAGTAGGTATTAACCACTAATATATAAATGTAGAGTTTATCAGTGGTTAGTATATTATATTTTTCGCCAAGGGCACTAAGTGCATTAAAACCCTTAAAATTATCATCAATATTGTGATTAATCAATTTGAGTATCCTTTTTTGGTTTCTAATTATGGGTTGTAGGCTTGACTTTGCAGTGCCTCCCCATATTGTGAGGCCATATCTGATAGTGATTTCAACTACATTCATGATACATCATCATCTTTACATTAATGGGCAATACATTCTTAATTCTATAAAACTAATATATGAGTTTCCTGACGTTTTAGTTCACTTTATTTGCATGAAGTCGAAATTTGAAGTTCTCATCCACGAGAATCCCAAGGTAGGTGTGAGTGGACACCTGTCTCAGCATATGTTACAATCACAATCAAAGTGGGTGTGCTGTTCACAGATGAATGTAAACAATTGTGAGAGTGATGCTTTAACTGTATTTTTTTGGTTTTGCTAGCATTGCCAGAAATATACATAACTTGGGGTTTCCGTCCATTAATATTTAATTTATTATCATGAGACCAAGTGTTTACTCTATTAAAGCCATCCTGCATCTGCCTTTCAGCAGTATCAGATTGAGAGTGGCTCATAACAAGGACCAAATCATCTGCATATAAAATAGCATCACAATGCTTAATATGTAGATATAAGTCATTAGTATACAAAGTAAAAAGGATGGGACCCGGAATGGAACCCTGTGATACACCACAGGTTAAGTATCCATATTCACTCACAGTATCATCAATCATAACCTTCATAGTACGCCCGTATAAATAACTTTTTAACCAGTTCAAAATATTGCCTCGAATAGCATAGTTTTCCCGCTTTTCAATCAGTAGACCAATATCAATACTATCTAAGGCTTTTGTAAAATCAATGTATGTGACTATAATATGCATATTTCTATCCAGATTAAAGTCAATATTATCGGAAAACTCCCTCAGTACATCTTGAGTTCCCCTTCCTTGTACAAAACCAAACTGTTTTCTCGATAAAATGTTATTTTTTTCAATAAAACTTATTAAGAATGTAGCTACATAGTTACGAATAATTGTTGTAATATACGAAGTCTATAACTAGCTTCCATGTAGCTTCTATCAGTATTTTGAGTATTTACGGAAAAGTCGGACAACTAGAGATAGACATACAGAATTCTAGCCTGCCGGTGGTTTACCTTACGTTTACCTTCTTCATGTAAAGCGTCGTTCGGGATGTAATGTGCCATTGCTGTGTGGTGATCGACTCTAGCTTCGACAATTCAATGAGAAAGCTCATTTTCATTTAATAACGTACCTCAAGGTATATGGAGGCCCATATTTATATAGACTTATGAAAGGCCGCAATATCGTAGATGTTAATTTTTAATTAAATCAGTTTTCAGAAGCCTGTAAAAAGCAGGATTAGTGCTGTTTAGTATTGGCGCCAGAAATTAATTTATCTTACTTTTGTTTTCTGTTTCTGTGTATTGTCGGCGGTGGAGCTGTATATCCTCCCCCTTTCTTCCCCTCCTTCGCCCTTGGAGTGCACGAAGTCAGGGCGAGCACCGGACCTCTTTTTTCTGAACCGCAGCCCGCAGCGGATCTCTCTTCTTTTCCTGAACCCCAGCCGGCAGCGGACCTCGTTCTCTTCTCTGAACCGCTGTTCATCTCGCCTGCATGCTTTGCCACACCTTGCTTGCACGCCTTGCTTGCACGCCATACTTGCACACCTTCGCTGCCAGCCCTCGCCTGCATGCTCTTGCACGCCTATGCCACCACGCCACACCTCCACGCCTTCGCTGCCACACCGCTGCATGCTTCTGCCACGCCGCTGCTCATCTCATCTACTCGCCTGTCCTCACCTGCACGCCATAGCCGCCCTTCACCTTGTTGTAATACCGTAAATGGTGGTCCTTCGGCCCCCGCATCAATTACCTTTTGTTACATTTATTTTATTTATGAATATTGACAATATATTTGTTTAAGTTTGAATGATCTTGTTTATTGTCATTTTCGTGTGGAATTACGTCACAAGTACTAGCTTATAGAATCTTTTTCAAGGGAATGAACTTCTCAGCAAATTGCCAAATATGACAATAACTTTTGAACTTATACTTCCCTCTTTTTCCTCTACGAACCCCGTAAATCCCTTCACAACTAAAAATTTTTTATAATTCTATGAGGGTTTAGGTGAGTAAAACATTTATTCTTCAAAAATATTCGAGTAAAAGATAAGCCTAACGCGTTGTTTTGCGATCAGATCGTCAGGTGTATTTGTTATTTACTTGTCCCAATAGGATGCCCAGCTGTATCATAAACTAAGGGAAACGGCCTCCATTAAAAGGCAAGTGCCTCGAATTTTGAAGAATCGGATGGTTTCTTAGAATTGAATTAATAAATTCTTCACGGGTTTACAACGGTTCCAGTCAAACCGACCATTCCATGAATAACTCTGCCAGCAAAGAAGAATGACTCGGGGATTTCGATTTTTTCACATTATATACCAAAACGTTTGTATAAATGGTATCACTGCATCTCAAACAGTTGTGAGGTAGATGTGCTAGCGTTTTTGTATCATTGAAATGATAAAACTTTCCGTGTTCATTGAGTAATACGTTGAATTCAATCGCGCTTAAACTGCTTCAAATTTCTATCATTGCACCTTAATTATTTGCTCCATGAAGTATATAAGCTCACGTAGATATATGACCGACGTACGCTTTGAACATGAGAATGTTTTTGAGGGCCGGTAAGTATTTACCTCAGTGGCCGCTATGCCCAAACCCCACGTCTCTACTTACCCCTCCCCAGCTAAAAAATTCCTTAGAAGCTGTTCTGTAGAACGTAAGGAATTCTACAGAAATTGGCTCTTTTTCTTCAGAACTAGTCCCTTTCCTAAGGATCTGTACGGAACACGAAAGCCTTACTCTGCAGAACATGAGTTCTGCAGAGCAAAATAACTCCTTACACACTGTTCTGTAGAACTTCAGCAACTCTACGGAAATATGTGAGGTTTCCGTTGACCCAGTTCCTTTTCTAAGGACCTTTATGGAGAATTGTAGGGAATTCCACAGAACGTCCTAAGGTATTCTGCAGAAAGTCGTAGGGAATTTCGTAAAATGGCGTTTCAATACTTTAAGGAATATCTACAGAACCTTATGTTCCTTCATTCTTCGCAAAGCAACAAGGTGACGGGGGCGGGGGGTGGGGTTAAAAATGTTGAGAGTGGGGAGACATGGCTTGCGTTGGATGGCGCTCCCCAAGGATGTCTTGGCTTCCCTCGCCTCGGGAACTGTCGACATCCCCAACCGAGAGAGGGCGTCGCGTGTCCCGCCCGCCCGCCGCGGAATTCCCTCCTTTCTGGGTGTCAAGGAATGCGAGGTGTGGGAAGGATCATCGTCGTCGGTGTCGACTGCCTGCCTCCCGTTGGAGCCACAAGTGGTGAACGGGTGTTGCCACACCTTTGTCTGCTTATACATTCATCTCTCTCCGCACCACTTCAACGACTGCCTACCTCTCTGTCTCTCCCTCTCTCAGACCTTCCCTCCTCCAATTTACCACTTGCCACGAGTTGCGAGTCGCCCATCTCGTCGAGTAATTAGCATCAGCGGTGACTGGAAGTGAAGACGAGGTTCTTCAACGACTCTTGGCAACATGACGAGAGCACTTGAAAACTCTCCTTTGTCTTCTTTTGAGACCCTCGTCGAAAGATTTTATGCCCTGTCCTCACTCATTCCAGAAATTCGGAGAACATTTAAGTAGTCTTCATCTTCAAAGAACGTTTTTCAAGCAGTGATGGTTTTGGGATAACCCGCGTCATGATTTTAAAAAGCCAACGTTTCTTCTCCTTTGCCGGAGACCTCATCAGGGCTGAATGACCTAATTGCCTTTATTGTGCATCAATGTATATTGTCGCGCAAGGTGCAAGAGGGGGAGGGAGGGATTTGACGGAGAGTCTTCTGGACGTCGCTCTTCTTTCTTTCGTTCAACACCCACCCTCTCCTCCTCCCTCTTGCACCACTCTTGACGATATAAATTGATGCACAATAAAGGCCATTCAGGCCATGGTCAGGCCAATAGGTCATTCAGCCCTGATGAGGTCTCCGGCAAAGGAGAAGCAACGTTGGCTTTTTTAAATCTTGATACGGGTTATCCCAAAACCATCACTGCTTGACGAACATAGACCGCGATAGTTTTAACAATTTGACGAAAGAGCGTTTCATAAACTGGCACTAAAGAGCGTTTAACAGGATAGTTTTTATTGCAAATCATCCTTGAAAGTGGATATTTTAACATATACTCTCTTGATAAGTGCACAGATTAGAGTAGAAAAATGACAATTAGAACAAGATTATTTTTAGACTTTTTATCCAATTTACTCACAAGGAGTGAAAATTCGTTGTAAATTGAATAAAAATAAAATATTAGCACCTAACCATCTATTTCTTTAAGTTATTAACAAATGATTGACGTTATTTAGGTCCAAATGCGGCGGTTTCATGCAATTGGCGTTGCATTCGGCTAAAATGGATGGACAAATATGGTCATTAAAGGTATATAAAATGGAATAATCGGCATATTTTCTACCTCAATCCAGTTTGCAATAAGTAAACCATAACGTGAGAAATAGTAGGATAATTTAAAACAACTGAATAAAATAATAGTTAACTAGTATATTATAATTATCATATAAAATTATATATAATCGAATTATAAAATATACATGTATAATAAATTATATGTAATTGGTATAATTATATATAATCTAGAGGTCAGTTTATTCGGGTTTTTCCCGCGTTGATTCACATTAACGGACAACAGTTTCGCCAGCGTTACAGCTAGCGTCGTCAGGTCGAGGTCAGTTTATTCGGTTTTTTCCCGCACACACACACCTCACTCTTACACAAAAGTCTCACCTTACACAAAAGGGGAAACACAAAGAGCATGTCTCGAATGCAAACGCTCACATAATAATCCAAAGGGCACACGAAGACAAACACACCTAAGTTACACATTATGCTGATGCGGGTGTCATTCTTCCATCACCATTTGCGCTGACTAAGTTGACAAATCAGCAGTCTTGACCATAGATGCCAAAGAAACATGTACAATGTATGGTCTTGACCAGAGCAAATAATGCTATCTACAGCATTGGATTCCATTTAATGACATTAAAATGATACTTATAATGTATGGAGCACAGCAATCCGGGATAGGCAAGGTAGATGGCTGGAGGAAGTAATAAGGAGTGATGGGTTATACTCAAGACTGATAGATGGAAGGATGTTAGGGAAATTGAGGAAGGAGAAGAAAGATAAAAGGATTTATTCCCATTTTATCTCGTAGTTTTTACTATCTCACAGGTAAGTTTTTGGTGAGGGTCTTTTTTCGCGCCAATTTTTATCTTCCTAACTCGTCAGAATGCTTATGAGACAGGTATTTCAAGTGACAAGTCACCGCGGAAGCCTTCCTATCTATATATAATCTAGGCCTGTAATCTAGTGAATGCGGAGTCACACAATTATGCCAGAGTGTGTTTAAGAGTTTGGCATTACAAGAATTTGACCAATGGATCTCAACAAAGAGAAAAAAAACTTAAATATCTTCGCCAAGGGTTTAAAGAATTATACAAATGTGAATCAGAAATAATGAACATCACACGGAACTATTTGACTGAAAAATGTTCCTGTTTAATTATCTCGATAATTCATAATGCGATTGATTTACGAAATTTGTATTAAAAGCTTACGCAAGAGTTGCCAAGGAAATTATAGCCTACATCAAAATTAGCATAAAAATAATCTACTTTGGGGAATAAACAAATATTTTGAAACGACAACCAAGCTTACAGGAAAATAACATTCCATAATGAAAGCTGGAATTTTTCAAACAACTGAAAGTATGAATTGAAACCAATCATTATTCGTCAAACATATAATAAAATGAAAGAAAGAAACCCCGGCGATAAATCCACTTATTTTCCGGGTGTGCTAAAAACTCCTAATCTGGGGTTGAAAAAAAACCATTCCCATTTTTTCTCGTGGCTTTTACTATTTCACTGGTAAGTTTTTGGTGAGGGTCTTTATTTGCGCCAATTTTTATATTGCTAGTTCGCCTGAATGCTCTTGAGACAGGCATTTTACGTGAAAATTAGTGGATAAATTATAGGCATTTTTATGGGTATACACATAATAATTGATTTTGAAGTTCACTCGACATATACATATGACCGCAGGGTAGTAAATTAATGTAGAGCTGAAATACAATTACAATCACAAATAAACCGAACTAAATCAGGGAAATCGCAGATATAATTGAAATCGAAATGCTTCTCAACGTATATGTTAGTCAACCCTAGTGTTTTGATTTTAATTCTGAATTTCAAATATAACATCCATGCATCAAAACTATCAAAATACACTATCTCATATTGCACTATTATAATTTACGAGTCACAAAACTTTATTTCCGCCTGCAATATTCGGGTCAGGCGTAGACTCTCATCGAGGCGTAATTAGTTATGCTGGATACAGTTTGGAGGAGTTTTACCGATATTGTTCAGTGACCACTTTCTCCGATAAGCAAGCCCAGTAACACCCCATTTACCCGATCCTTCCTTCACTAACGGAGGGCCAGATAGAGAAACATATTTTTATTTTTTATGTGAATCAACGTTAATATAAGACATTGCAGTATGTGCCGTTTTAATATCAAAATGATTTCCAGTCGATGACCCATAAATTAATTCCATTCCGAAAACTACATCTTAATTCGTCACAAGTTTTTAGATTCAAGGTAGATGAGGAATTTTGACGCATTTGAGATTGTGACTCGGGAGTATTAAACACTATTACGTACATAGACTTGTATGTTCTCCTAAAGAATGCATACGAAAATAGAGGCAAACCAAAAATGCCACGCAGATGATAGCTGTTATTGATTCCCCTTCAGAGGTCACCTGAGGATGTAAAAAGCAAAACCAGTCGTAATAAATATTATCTCTCTTAGCAAATTTGCTTATTTTTTCATACTGCAGCTATATTTCTCTTCCACTCTATCAGGCCTGAAACCACAGAGTATGGTCATTATATAGTGTTTTGGCAAAAAAACCTCTATAATGCTGTCCATCGTAGGTCAAATCATTATAAAATTATTTTATTAGAGGAATTATTCCATCGAGTCCTAAATATCTCTTATTCAAATATGTAACATTAATTTAAAAAACATCCTCTTGTGCCCGCCTTTTTGGTAAGGGTTTATTAGTTTCATCATTAGTTTACTAATCAAGTATCGACTTTGAGCTTCATTTCTAATTTAATATTAACTAATGCAATCGTTTATCAACAATAGCATGGCGTTCAACAGTAAATGTTAATAGAAAGTATTTATCCTCCACATGGTTCCTGAAGAAGCAATAAAGTTTAATTCTCTTCTGGGGAATAAAATTATTGAGTTTTCTTTCCTCTCACATGACTTTGTCGGCTGTCGTATTCCTACTTGAGCGCTTTTGTATGAAGGTACGTTTTCACGAACGCATTTCAGATGAAGAGACGCGAAAGCGAGATCCTCAGCCAATCAGAAGCCCGGATTTCTTCGCGTGAGTTCGCGTATGTTCGCGTAGAGTCGCGTCGCCCGAGTTGAAATATTTTCAACTTTCGACGCGTGGAACGCGTAGAATCACAAACATAGCTGACCGGCAAAGTGTAGGTTGAAATGGATGAAATGATCATCTCCGAAATTCGAGAGAATTACACGTTCCTGTACAATTATAAGGACTATCGATACAGGGATAGAAACCTAAGGGAGAAAGCGTGGAGGAAAAAGGTATTCAATTGTGTCACTGCATACATTTGTTTCTTAAAAAAACTGCACGTTACTTAGCTCTCAGCAAGTTGGCGTGCGGATGAGAGGAATTAAGTTGTAGAGGAAATCGAATAACAATAGCTATTGCACTTGGATGGAGCTAGATAACTAACAACACAAAATTATCAACAATAGGTTGTAGAGCGATGAGCACACACGGTCTTCACGTTTCTTTTTTTTTTACCACTTCTTCTCTGCTGCAGATGGCGCGTGGGTACCTCCTACGCGCAGGTTCGCTTGCATGCGAACGGTTCACGCGAAGAAATGACGCGTCTCGTCGCGCGCGTGCGCGTCTGACGCGTCCATGAAAAAGTAGCTTTAGTTAAATTTAAAAAAAATCCAATCCACTCATTTAGGAGGTAATCCACTCGCCATCCCGGCACGAGTTCATAATGTGAAAGTCGCGGGGAAATCCATTTCTTCAATGAGTTGCATGCGCTCATCATACAACTTGTCACGAACACACACTTCAACTATGCTGCCGACAAGTAGTACCTACGGACACAAATATATCCAGGGCTCTTTCATTTCTCGAGATTCGGTTGAAAGCGAAAAAGTTCACCTTAAAATGGCTATCGTAGTAGTGTGATTAGGGTGCTTCGACGACTAAGGTCATTCGCACCAAAAAATGGCTATCACTTCCTAATTTAATTGTTTGAGTTTTTGGACAAATGATGATGGATCAAAGTTAAATATAGTGAATGAAAGAAAGCATACATCATCATACTTAAAAACCTTGTTATCTCAGAGCGATTATTTATTGTCATTTATGTCATCATATAAATTGAGGTATACTATTCGTTGCAGATACATGTATAAAATAAAAAGTAGTATGAATGACATCAGAGTAAGAGCGTTAACCTTTACTCAAAGCAGTCTTTGCCTGAACCCCGCTCCTCAACCCCTCCTCCACACTTGTTTCCCTCTGGAGCACGATTTAAGGTATTCCGAACGAGATAGTTCCCTAGTCATGATAGAGACCATATTCGAATTATAAGTTTTAATTACTCCAGCTGTAGGACACATGGATTAAATATTGCATTATTAATGGTGCAATAATATAGTTTTATATGACAGACATTGTCAGTAATTAAATGAAAATATCTAAATAAGTCTTTAACTTGACTCATTTTTTTCACGCGGTGCGTTTAAAACTCCTTCAAAACGGAAGTTTTTTTGTGATACCCAAGAAACCACTGCGGTGACAATATGATTAATTTTCTAATATAGTTGAGAAAACATACAAACTACACGCTGTTAGTTTTTTACGACATTTAAGTGTTAGAAATACCTCATTTAGTAAATAATGTCTCTCTGGAGTGCATACACGTACCATTTCCCATTGGAAAGGGCTGGTATTATTTGGCAAAGATCTCCAAAAGTAATGTGATCAGGGGTAGAATTTTTGGTGTCATTGGATAGGTGAGGTATTTTTCTTTACAATAAGACCAAATTCATTGATTCCTAAATAAATGATATTTCGCTCAGACTACCTTTAGGCTGTCCGCTGTCTTGACAGTAAAAATTACCCTTGAATACGACACGTATGTGTTAAAACCAGTGGCGAGTAATTAAAAGCACAGTAGAAAATAACAAAGCTGTATTTTATTAACAGAAACGATATTCTTTTAAGAAGTATTGCACTATAATTTCAAAAGGGACTGTATAGTTGAGACCATGTAAATATTGAGGGACCAAAATATTTCTTCAGTATTTACGGCCTTTCACGTCGATGGGATCATGTCAAAGACCGCCATGCTCCTTTGTCGGATACTATTGGATCCATGTCAAGAGAAAGGTACGATGCAAAGGCACGAGACATGATTTAAGTATCTCTTTTGAATTCATCCGCTAAAATTTCGATGCCCTACGCGTATCTTTAAAAACAAAATAACATCACAGAGCACGGCATCTCAAACGGTGTATGGACTACGAGTCTTGTATGCCAACCCTTTTAGGGGTACCCACTTTGTTTAAGGGCCAAAAGCGAGCCCTTTGTGTGACCCCTGTTCCACTTTGCAGCGCTTGACCGTGCGTCGAAGATAATCGGCGTGACAGATTTATGACGCAACGACCCGCGGAGCAGTGACGTAGTACGAGACAGAGGAGAAGAGATGAGCGAGGTCAAAGAAGGGAGAACAGAAGCACAACGAAAATATCGAAGGTGCGGTCGGAGGGTAAATATGGGCGAGCATTTATATCGCAACATGGCCGCACGTTTGTCAGAAATCGCCCCAACTTGCTTTCCCCGGAGTTTTATGCTTGCTTCACAGTCAGCCTCCTCCTACCCGTCTCGATAAAACTGGCCCGGCGAAGCATGAGAGGCAGGGGTTTTGGGCGAAGCGGTGAGGCGTTTCCACTCGCCGTGCTAATCCCATGGAAAACAATGTCGCTCCAAATTTAAAAAAAATAAAAGAATTCCAGCCCGTTTGAGCGTGTTTGAACGAAAAATAATAATTGTTTGCCCTTTTCATTTTTGATTTTATCCGGCCGAAATTCATCGATTATCGCGTATCGCAAAGCAATTTTTTTAACGTATAACCCTGCCCATTCTGCTCTTTCAACACTCCATTGTTTTTATTTGAGCGTTAAAAAATGAACCGTGATTTGTCGATTTACTTATTTATTTCACTCGATTTTTCAGCGCCGCTAAAGGGAGGGGGAGGTTATTTTAATAAAGACTCACTCACTCACCCCCTCTTTTTTTGAACACGGTTTGACATTTTGCAAACGCTGCCAGCTCATCGAATGTCATGTTTTGGTTAAGTATCTCACACGTGTTTATGTCTTTGTAGAGCATAATTTAATCTGCTCATCAGATTGATGTCGATGTTAAAATATTCAAAACCCAGAATTGCACTGCGATGTAAGAAAGAGAGAGAAACGCGGGAGTGAGCGGTGCCGAGAGAACAATACTTGATGTCATTATGAGGAGGGCAGAATAGGAGGCTAGAGAGATGTAGTGAGTGTATGGACCGTGGCACAGGGGGGATGGATCTAAGGTCAGGGAGGGAGGGATGGAGTGAGAATTGGCTCTCACTGAACGGGACGAAGCGATGTAGAATACAGGCCAAATTGAAGAATAAGGGACTGCAGAGAGAAGTGGATCTTCAGCTAAAATAGGTTAGTGCTGCCTTATCCTCATCAAAACACGCCATTATGTTTGGTTACCCTTACGGATAATTGCAGAAAAAGTTTAGTTCATGTAACCAAGGAGACGGTGAATCGTGAGGTAATTTCGTATTATCCGTCATGAGTTATAGAAATAAAACTGCACCAATTTCATGTATCCCATAAGGAATGTTCATCTACATCTGCGTCATACCCTGCAAGCCACGCAAAGGGTGTGTGGCAGGGGGTGCTTCCACACCAGGCATGCATGAATTATACGGCAGAACACCAAAACTACATTGAAACCAGCGTACCACACATGCGACGCGCCTATTAAAAATCTACTAACCAAGAAACATTCTATCGTCAATCGTTCCAACATGCAAGGGATACAAAGACTACTACTACAGATTCAAAATAACATGCATAAATAAGAACATCAATATTTACATCATGCATAAATAAGAACATCAATATTTACATCATGCATAAATAAGAACGTAGAGAATATAAAGAGAAAGATCTACAGTTTAGCTGATCTCACTATTCGCACTATTCATGGCGACGATCACAGCTGTTATGGTCCCGAATGGTACGTGGAAAAAAAGTGTCATAGAGTGTTATGGAGGAATGTTATGGAGTTATGCATAACCATAAGTTGCATTTCTTCTTTGCAATGCAAACTCTCCTTTATTGTTTTCCCGAGTCACTCAAATTATTTTTCTCCCTATAATTATCCGAATGAAATAAAAACATTGAATATGCGGAGCATGATTAGGCAACGATGAAAACCAGCTATTTGTGGTCCTACCAAGGATTGAAGATCCAAGGTAGGGTTACTGGAAAGCGTTGCCGGTGAAAGAACGAGAGTGGAAAACATAAAGAAACGATGACAGCTTTGCAGTAGAGTGAGAAACGTCTTCAGAAAATTTTGAATCACGCTGGCCAACTGCAAATAATGATGGAAGGAAAAGCAAATGGGAGGAATAACCGAGGAACAGAAATAATTTAAAGCACACGAAAAGTTATAAGAGACGTTAAAACAAAACCCTGGAACTTTACACTGTGCAGTTTAGTGAGAGTCATGGGTGAAGAGCTACGGCTGACATGTACGATGTCCTCTGATTATCTCATAGTACATGAAATCGCAAGGCGATGTGTCGCATTTGCCAGAGTCTCAACGTGACAATGAGATATCTGATTAACTGCATGTATCCCAAACGATACTTCCTAAAATTAATTGTGCCCAACGTAAGCTAATGCCAGTGTCTTTGGCGTGGAGTAGAATAATGAAAATAGAGAACGAGAAAGAATGAGGGACTAGGAGAGGGATAATATGCTGGCTCTTTTTGTTCATGCCGTTATCCGCCCAAGCTCATCCCGATCCTCGATGTAACTTCGGATTCCGTCCCTCTTCCCACCCCTTTCCCTCCCCAATCCAAAACTTCTCCGAAAACATCAGCGAGGGGGACTTTCATCGCTGCACTTACAAAAGTATACAAATAAATGAAAAAAATAAGAGAAACCAGGGGTGGAAGAGAAAGGAATTCCCTAGTCGGGCCGCGATTGACATAAAAGAATTAATGAAAAAAGAGCAGCGAAGAATATCCACATTGGAGAAGGGGATGGGTGGTTATAGCGGTGGTGGGGGGAGAGAGGGGGGAGGGGAAGGGAATGCGGCTGAGGGTGGGTGGAAAAAACCCTCAGGGGATGGAGGGGAGGAGAGGGGGAGGGGGGGGGAATGGAGCAGTCAGAATTTTGTGACGGTGGTGGGGGGGAAGGTGTTTGAAGGGGAGAGGGAGCCGAGGGCATCCTGCGGGCTTGTGCGCTCCCGGCATGCATTGCGGAGGGTGGGGAAGGGGTTCCGCAGGGAGGAGGGGTGGGACCCAATCGCTCCCCAATACCTAATCGCCACATCAAAGGAAGGATCTCCCGATATTATTGAAAGCAACGTCACGGGCTCATCCTCTCCCGTCCTCCTGCAGCAAAATCTCTCCCTCCCCAACACCCCCCTCCACCCGCCCGCCCGCCATCACGTGACCCGTTCGAAATTCGTATCCCCCAGCCTCATACGCCACCACTTCCAAAATACCTCCATAACTCCACTCAAAATCTTCCTACCTGAACTCTCCCGTGTATCCCTGGCGGCAAAATCCTTAAAAACTTCCGTCCCATGGCCTTTGGGCGCACCTCTCCACCCAACCCCCTAAACCCTACCATCCCCCCACCTCCACCCCTACCACCAGTGGCTTAGTCTCGTCCCGCTGGGGGACGACAAGTGTGCCCAACCCTTTTCCGTTGCTGACCGCCCTCGCTCTGTGACCCTTCTCCCTCTCGGTAAACGCTACTTCGTCTCTGATCATTTATTAAGATTTTAGTTTTTTCCAAAACGATATCGGGACGAAGTCCGCGGAGGTTTCGGATGTATTAACAGTAGAGACAGTTAACAACTCCATAATTGAAGTAAAGTTACAAATGAGAGCTCATAAACAGGTGTTAGAATTATTATATAATTTAGACTGTATCCCTGTATATTCTATTATAATATATAATATAATATAATATAATAGAATATACAGGAATTATTTAAAAAAATAGAACTTTTAAAAGTATGTAAATAAGGACTTAATAAGAAAATCAAGGATTTAAGGTGGTTCAAGCAAATTATCATTTTACCTAGAAATCGATGAATTTGATCTCATTTTAAAGAAAAATATATCACCCTTCTATTGACACCCAAAATTCAATACCTTACCACATTACTTTCCGAAATATTTGCCAGAAAATACCAGCCCTTTTACATGGGAAAAGGTACGTGTATGCACTCCAGAGAAACCTTATATTAAAAATAAGGCATTGCCTACACTTCGATGTGGTCAAAAAATCAAGTGTGTAGTTTGCGTATTTTTTCAACTAATTCTGAAAATTAATCATATTGTCTTCGCAGTAAATTCTTAGGAATCACAATAAACCTGTTTTGATGGAGTTTCAAACGTACCGCGTGAAAAAATGAGTCAAGATAACGACTTATTGAGATATTTTCATTTGATTACTTACAATTTCTGTCATGTAAAACCGTTATGTCACCGTTAATAATGCAACGTTTAATTCGTGTGTCTCGCAGTTGGTGAAATTAAAACGTATAGTTCGAATATGGTCTCTATTATGATTAGGGAACTATCTCACTCGAACTACCTTAAATGAGAAAATACCACTAGTCTTTTCAAAATGATCCAATCAAATTTTTAATCAAGCCACGGTTCATGGTTTACATCAAAGGCTTGATAAAATGTTATCAACCCCTTTAATATTATACCGCCGCTAATGGAAAATCCGTTTAATTGTTCCGCTAAGGAAAAAGTAAATATTAAACATTAATATTTAAAAACAGATTTTCCGATTCAAAACCACACAAAAATGTTGTATGCTAAAATGTTGCTAAAATGTTAACTAATTTCAAATTTAATTACCTCGTTAGGAACGTGTTATTAAAGGAAGGTCATCATCATCATCATTGCGATTCTGTCCTTGGACAGGTTTCAACGGTACTGCCTTCAGCTAGAGATTCGTCCCTATTTTTTTCATAGTGAAGGATATGCTATGGTCGCTCAATATGTGCCGGAGGAAATAACGCTTAACGCACACAGCCATAAGGGCATAGGTAATTGATATGATCTAGACGTAGAAACTGGGTGGCAAATGAAAAGCTATTGTTGTGCATTCTATTAATCGTATTTCACCTAGTTTGATACAGCACTGCAAAAAAATCCATACATTTCCACAATTTTTATGTTTTAATAACTATTTGATAACTTTTTTCAAAGTGGATCGCCCACAGGCGTCATTTCGTATCCTCCGCCCAGAAAAATAGCTGGCATTTGATTAGTATCACTGTTTAAGCCTTTTTTTCTCATAAATCATCCGTAATTCTGATGTTATACGCTGTCTGCAAAGTTGAAACCACTAAGTTTCAAAGTGTTCAAGATGATTACAAATTTCCATTGAACGCCCGAGGGGCATCATATCGCCTCCGTCACACAGATAGGTGAAATGAATTGCGATTGCAGCACCTGATATTTATATACATTGCTACACATGATTGTATATACTTCCATTGATTCCATCGTATCTTCTTCATCCTGAGAACGCCTCACTGTTTTATTCTCACTCAACGTACGCCGTATTACTCCTCCTCTGTCCGCCTAACACTGTCGCGGTTCCACTTAGTGAGATTATAACATAGTGTGAGTGGAAAATAATGTGGGATGGGTGGAATTCTAATTGTTGAGAGCTGGAGCTGGAGAACCATACACTCCTAAAGTTCATACAGCCGAATGCCTACAGTTGGAGTAAATCAATGTAATATTCCGACGATGGAACGAAGAAAACAGCGGGCAACCAAAGAAATAGTCGACTTAGCATGCTAGATGGATTTTACTCTTCATCATCATCATCATTGTGATTCTGTCCTTGAACAGGTTTCAACGGTACAGTCCTCCACAGCATTCTGTCTGTCCTGGGCCTCTCTCTCTCTCTTCATAGCTCCTTCCTTTTTTCAACACCATTTCCCGGCAGGAAACCCGAGAACTCTTCATATCTGGACAATCTATCGTTTAATTTACAATACATGCTATGCTAAATTAATATTTGTATTTGCCTACACATCAGTTACTCGCGAAATCTGTCCGCCATTCTTAATATTATTTTAAAATCCTGAAATATAATTTATTTTCCACGGTTCATGGGAGGAATGCCTTAATTTATTTCTAGGGTGGCAGAGACTCTCTTTGAACAGGCAAGTACTTACAATGGGAAGCGTACACTTTTCTCAATTAATAATCTGGTTTAAACGTGATAATAATTTTAAAATACACTATCTTCATGCGCTTTCAGAGGAAAAGGCCTCAAAATGGGAAATTTAGTGATTTAAAGGCACTCCAAAGTAGTTATTAATTTTCCCTTTAAAAATTATCCGGCACATTGAGAAATAATTTGATGAGATCTTTAAGTAAATTTTTGATGGCTACAACTTCGTGGAGTATCTTTTCAGGAATACCTAAAGTTGATAGTACTTAGGTGAATATTTATGATTTTTGTTTAATTATTTATGCAAATATACATTAGGAACCATGCCTAGTGGTGATTTGCGGATTGTAAAAATAGTGTGAAAGAAATGTTCCTGAACAGTCCCGTTTTTAAAAGTCACGAGGGGTCGAAAAAGTTTCCAAAAAGTATTAAAAATGTCTTAACTAATTTGGCCAAGATCTACATCTAAATACTACCCCGCGAGACGCGTGTGGCAGGGGGTGGTAGGTCACCAGCCGTGTAAAGATGTAAAACTTTTGAAGGTGAAATGGTGATATGTTTGTGCTATGGGAGTGTATTTAGAGTAGGTCAGTTTTTCTTGTGGTCGCTTATTGTGCGCGGAAAGAACGAGTTTTTGTACCTATCTGTTCGGTAGAGTATCTCTCTTATTTTATCGCATCTGTCAGACCTAGAAATGTAGTAAGGCGTCATGATAATATTCTGTGTGTCGCTCTGAAAAATATCAGTTCTGAATTTATCAAGCAGCCTAAGCCTAGCGTGCAGCCTCCGGGTCTCTAGGGGCTCCCAACTTAATCCCTCTAACAGTTGTGTAGCACTATATGTTCGTTCGTAGAATTTTTTAACGAAGCGCGATGCTTTCCTCAGTATTTTGTTAAATTTTTGGTTAAATCTTTATGACCAGGGTCCCAAATGACGTTACAACCAAAGATATATAGTTGCAACCAAAGATATGCCGTTACAACCAAAAAAGTCCCAATTTAAAAAACTGGAAAGATTTTTTTCAGCGCTCTGCTCATGATATCCAATGATGAATGAATGAATGAATAATTTATTAATTGTCCTGGGGATACACCCACCCCTTAAGAACAAAAGCAATTCACATTTTTTTAGCAACATAAAGGGCAAAATCAACAATTTGGACTGTAACATAATGAAAAAATTAAGTATAAATTAATACCATTTTACAATGCTGAATGCCAAGTTTTTTTGGAAATCATATCATATAACAAATTCATCTGCATACATTTCTGGATTTACATTAATTACAACAATATGCAAAATAATAACAACATTTAGTGGTCAGAAAGTAACATATTATAATATTTCATCTTAAAACTAGCAACAGAAGAACAATTTTTTATGTTTTTGGGCAGGGTGTTCCAGAGATGACACGCAGTGACCAAGAAAGAATTTTGGAACTTCGTTGTGCGATGACTAGGAAAGTAAAGATACTCAGGATCACATCTAGTGCACATATCCCTAGTGGAAGGTTTCACAGAAAACATGTCGAATAAATATTCAGGGGATTTTTCTTGAAATAAGCAATACAAGTAGAATCCGAGGAAATATTTCCTTCGGGTTTTAACATCGAGCCATCTAAGTTCATTGTAGTAGGGGGTCATGTGGACATCTCTGCGAAGTTTAAAAATAAACCTAATGCATGAATTTAGAGCACGGTGCAGTGTGGTGTTATCTTCTTCATTTAAGTCGTTGTAAACTAGACAACAGTAATCAATAACGGGAAAAACCAACGATGAAATGAGCATTTTCCTAGTGTCTTGAGGAAGAAACTTAGAATGCACTTAAAGTTGATATAGGATGGTGTTGATTTTACGAGAGATATTATTAACGTGATTACTCCAAGACAGACTTGAGCTGATAGTTATCCCAAGATTTCGAACTGAATCAGAGTAGGGAATGAAGGTGCCATCAACACAGACTTGAGATATATTTCCATGATGGAAGCGATTTTTGATGTTGGGGCTGCCAATAATTATTGCTTTGGTCTTATTTGTGTTAAGAACAAAGTTATTTTGCTGGGACCAAGCATAAATGGCTATTATATCCTCATTAATTTTTTTGACTGCGTCGGCAATTTCACTGGGGAAAAAGTGACGATATATCTGCAGGTCGTCAGCGTAAAGCATGTATTTCGTGTGTTTTAAGTTATGTGGAAGGTCATTAACGAAAATAGAAAAGAGCAGGGGACCAAGTACAGAACCATGATGCATGATACCGATAGTTTTACGGGAAACCATAAATTGGAGCCCGTTTCAATATAAAATACTATTAACACTAAAATAATAAAATATTTTTTTTTAATTGTTATTGCTTGAAAAAGTTCATTTTGGCCATCAGCTGAGCTTTCGTGCGGTTTTCGATATGTACGCTCGTATTGCAGTTTTTAACGAAGCGTTCTGCTTTCCTCTATATTTTATTAATTTTGTTGGTTACGTAAATCTGTTGGACCTGGGTCCCAAATTCTCGAGACGTATTCGAGGTGTGGCCTAACCAGAGCGAAGTAGCATCTCTCGCTGACTTTTTCATCCGAGAACCTTCCTAATATGCGTTAAACAAAACCGAGTTTCTTTAATTCTGCGCCACATATGTTTTGTATGTGTAATCTCAACGATATATCAGAAGTTAAGGTGATTCCAAGATTCCATTAGTGGTCGGTCGCTCATTATATGGCGAATGGGGAACTGTGGGTAGGTCAGTTGTTGGTGTTGTTCCAGTTGGTCTGGCAGCTAGCTTTATCCGAGCTTTTAAGCGGAAACATTGAGGAGTACTCAATCCACTTAATAGTTATAATTTGCAGACAAAATACAAAAGGCAGACCATCGAAATATAATCAGTCCATTTGATAATGGAAAAATACTCCGAAAATCTCAAAAAACAAAAAAATACTTATATCGACAACACAACAGAAGCTTGAATTGAGAGGCAAATATCAGAATCAACTGAAGCAGAAACAGTGAGAAAATACGTCAGCACTATTCCCTCTAGCGACAACACTTTTTGTGAGAAACTCCCGTTAATAAAGAAAATTAATACGAAACCTTGGGATAGTGTAATAAAGTGCATTTAGGTTGGATGTTACTTCTTGATGGTTCGGCGTATAATGTAAACCATCATCAGGGCTATATAATAGAATACGATAACCATGTACAACATATGTAATGTGTAATAACTGATGATTTTCAATTAACCAATAATTCCTAGGTAACTTTATATTGATATTTATCTTACAATTGTTGTATGGTGATCCCCCTTTTAATTTTTATGTAATTTTGTTGTACGTGGTTATGGTTCTTTTATATAGCCCTGATGATGGTTTACATTATACGCCGAAACGCAGGCAAGGAGATATAGTTTTATTTCCACATGACCTAACCTCGAGATGTAGAAACTGGTCCTAATTTCTGGCATATCGATCCGTTTCCCTTCCTATAGATGATCTTCCATCAGACCTCTCCCTCTTTTCATTTCGACCAAAATTCTAACCCTCTCCCTCCCTCTTGCATGCCTCCCCAGTGTTCCCTTCTCAATTCTAAACGTCCCCCATCCATGTCTTCTGTCTCCTCTGAACCTCCGCCACCACCTTCCTCTCCAGTCAAATCCAATTACTCCTCATTAATTTTCATCGCCACCCAACTCTCTTTCTCCATCCTTCTCCACACCCACATCTCAAACGCCTCAAGCCAACGTACACCTTCACTTCTCAATGACCAAGGCTCCGGCATTAACAGCGTCACGCTTCACATTAGAGTTTTCACCAGCTTCTTCTTTACGTCTTCACAGATCCTCCACGATTTTTACCTCCTCTTTCAAAATACTTCTTGAGCCATACAAATTATACTTCATATGTCCCTACCACCATGCAGAAATAGCAATGAAAAAAAAAGCAGAATCAATTTGCATGTCGAAGAGGACGATATAATTTCGAATGAAGCAACGCACTGCCACTAATCAACTGCTGTCGAGTGAAAACTGCAATGTAGGAACACTCTGAACATTCATTAAGATTGATGAGGAACAACCGATGTGCATTCGGCAATCTCTTCTCCAGACTTTTCCTTTTCCCACCTCCATCCCATTCCACTGTCCCAATTGCTAAGAGCCGCCCAACCCTTACCCCACCTCGCAACACCCTCCGCCGCCCCTGGATCGACGCCGGCGGGTCAGGGACGGCAGCCGTGGCGATCTTGCCGTGGATTTATTTAGTGAGTGCTCTGAGGGAAGGCCCATTAAGCTCCGGTCGCGAGGGAGGTCCCTTTAGGGCGGCCGAGTGAGACGACGGGCGAGCTAGGTCTCCTCTTCTTCTGCCTTTTAGGTACCTAAGGGGAAAAAGGGGATTAGAAACACGGCGGGGGGGGGAGGGGAGGGAGGGCGAGGGTGTGGCAAGGGATGTTGAGAGGAGTGACGTAGGAAAAGGATGAGTTGAGTAGGGTGTGGGCGAGGCAGAGACAATTTGCAAGGTCCTCCCGGAAGTCTGGGGAGGTTTTCGTGGGGGTTGGGTGGGTGGTTAGAGAGACAAGCTCACTTCGGGACGAGCGCAGCCTCTTTGACCCCGTCAAGAGCGAATTTACGACCATCTTCAAAAGCCACCCCCCCACTTCCTCCCTCTCTCCGTCCATCTTGTCCCTTCCTTCCTTTCTTTCGCACGCGAGACAGGGTAAAGGGGGAAATCATCATCGCGCACCGTAACAGCGTTTCATCCCCGCGCGCCGTCCACAGTGACCGGAGTTATCGGTGAAAAAATGGGATCACTTGAAGTAAATCCCAGAAATTGGCGAGCTTGATTAAAATTTAAGCAGTAAATACAGAGAATTGATTACTGATTCAGAGTAAACTCTTGACCACAGAAGACAAACTAGATGAAAAACTCCTTCGTCAATCGCAGAATTAAAGAATGGAAATGAGTTACCTGCAGAAATCTTAAAGTTAACATTTTTTTCTAAAAAAAATTAAAGGCAGTTTAAACTTGATTTATTTAAATTGGTTATGTTATACATCCCAAAGTTACTATGATTACCACCAGGTCTGCGCTGATTAATAATGCCAGCCAATAAATTAAAGGAATGAATCTTTGCTATGTGTTTATAATGAAGCGGTTAATTTTTTAAATAGGGGCAAAGTGTTTCTACTACGGTTTTATATATATATTTTATCATATGATATTATCTATACCGCAAATTATCTCAAGGATCTTTAAAACTGAGCAAAATTTGATTAGGAAAGAAATCAATGGTGATAGTTTTTGTTTGTCTACGTCTAGCTCGCACCACTTTCATTTCCAATCATGGTTGCGAATTTGAAATCTTATCATTGTACGTTTTACTACGAGACTATATACTTGATTTTCCCAGTTAGAGTTTTTTTAGCTTTTGGAACAAAGTCTCATTCCGTAGTCACCCGAAGAAAATATTCATTCGGCTGAATCCGAGGATCACAGAAAAATGAGTAAGACATCAAGTGGTTAGTAAGAAGCAAGATAACTCCCATTAAGATCTTAAAATTGGTTAGTCCATAGAGTTTGTCCGAACATGCGATATGCTTTGTGATACTTGTTTCGTAATCAACCACATTAATAATCATTTTTTCTTTCACTTTAGCACACACATAGCGTACTGTTGTAATCATGTAAGTGATAATATACCTCCATGCTGCAGGTACTTCTAGGATGTTACAAATTAATTTATAAGTGTAGTATTATATTGAAGGAAAAATCCATCAATTAGATGATTTGCAAGCATGGAAAGCAGATCTTCTTTGAGGAACATCAGCCGTTGTACCATCCATCATTTTACAAGGGTTAGCTTCATTATTTCCCATGAAAAATGATTTTACTGGTCAAAATGCGACGTAATACTTTCACGCATGGTTAATTATTATAATGCCGAAGTCAAAATCATTTTGGTGAAATACAGTAAGTCCGTATTAGATCAGATATATTGCTAGACACTTCAGATGGCCGATTCATTAGAGACCAGAGAAGAGGAACTTATTCATCTTTGACCATTAACAATTTCTATGAAATATTTTTTGTCCTTTAAATACATTTTTCACATTATTGACATAAAAATCTGTCAAACTCAACTTCAATGTTAATAACCACCCACTAACTAATTGTGCAATTAGCAACATAACCTTAATAATGAGCACGTGTTAATCCGAAGATAGGCTCTAGCTCTGCTGTATACTTGATTCTTTCAGCAAATCGATTTAATTCGTACGAGAGATCGTGTGGGATGAGAGCAATATCAGGGACTGCTGGAGGGAGTATTTTGAAGAATTACACAATAACGTTACAGGCGCTGAAGGTGAGCCTTGCATTGTAGTATGCGAGAATGTGATGATGGAAAAGGAGATCAGTGAAAATGAGGTCATAAGGGCTGTTAGAGTGTCTAAAAGTGGGAAGGCTGCAGGTGTAAATGGGATATCCAATGAAATGTTGAAGTGTGGGAGTAATTTACACATTTGTTGGATGTGTGAACTATACAATTTATACTTACAGGATTCTGTTGTTCCAGCGGATTAGAAAAATGCTATAATCGTTCCGTTGTACAAAGGGAAGGGAGGAAAGGCCGTATGAAATAATTATCGGGCCATTAGTTTTTTGAGTATCCCGGGAAAAGTATTCAGTAAAATATTAATCGAAAGAGCGAGGAATATTACTTCCGACAGAATATGGGGTGTGCAGTGTGGGTTTATGCCTGGGAGAGGATGTAGTGACCAGCTATTTGCACTTCAGCAAGTGATAGAAAAATGTATGGACGTCCGAAAGAAAGTGTACTGTGCGTTTGTCGATTTAGAGAAGGCATATGACAGAGTAAATAGAAAGAAGTTGTGGAAGGTTTTGAGAGACTATGGAGTGAATGAGCAGTTATTGAATATTATGATGGCGATGTATGACAATAGTAAGGCACGTGTAAGAGTTAACGGGGTTCTGAGTGATTGGTTTGTAATAAATCGAAGTGTAAAGCAAGGATGCGTAATGTCTCCATGGCTGTTACTGTATTTATGGATAAATGTGTTAGCAACGCATGTTATGATAACGAGGGTGTTTTGATTGGAAATGTAAACGTGCGAGTTTTCCTATATGAGAATGATGCTGTTTTGATCTCAGACAGTCAACAGGGATAATAGAAGCTCCTAGATAAGTTTTGTGAATCAACGGAGAGAATGGAATTGAGGGTAAATGCGTGCAAGACTATAGTAGTAGTTTTTGATAAGGAGAATGGGGAGAATAACTGTATGATGAGGGCAAATGGTGAAGTAATTGCACAATATATGTGTATGATTTTGTGTACTTAGATAAGATGTTTGCGAAAGATGGAAGAATAGATGAGGAGATTAAGGGACGTGCGAACGCTTGAAGGAAAGTGTTATGTAGCATGTGGAGCATATCAAGGGATGAGTGCCTGTCTAAGGAAGCGAAAATCGCAGTGTACAAAAGTGTACTCCTCCCCACTTTGTTGTATGGTAGTGAAACATGGGTATTTCAGGATGGACTTAAGAGTAGACTAAACGCCGTGGGCATGAGTTATCTGAGGATTGTTTGCCGCAAAAGTAGGATGGATGGGGTGAAGAATGAGTGGGTAATAAATGAATGTGGGTTAGATGCTCCAGTAATGGACATATATGAAAGGAGTGTGCTTCGTTGGTTTGGCCATGTTGAGAGAATGGATGAGAGTCGAATAACGAAACACATATATAAGAGTGAAAGGAATGGTGCGAGAGGTAGAGGTAGGACCAGAAAGTTGTGGCTTAATGAGGCTGAGGAATTTCTTAGGAGGAGGCATATTAGGAGTCTTAAAAACAGGAGGGCGTGTATGAAACAGTGTATGGGGGTAAATGAGGCAAAAGAGGTTTTCAAGGATAGGTCAGTATGGAGGAAATCATTGAAGCAGAGTTAGGTGTACAATTATGTATTAATGAGTGAAACATTTTGACTGTGCCTACCCCGAAAGGGAACGGCGTAATGGATATGTCTGTAATAGTGTGGTCCAAAACTTTGTAACATTGCCATCAATTCCTTTACAATATTTTCGTTTAACCATTGAATAGGCAATTTCCCAAAAACAAAGGTGATGTTATGTAAACAAATGTAATGTACACTTCAGAATCATCATGTAAAGCTGAAATTCTAGGCTGGAGACTTTTTATTATTTAAAACGAAAAATCACCATTCTTGGATACCTATAATTTTGTAATTCCATCAAATCACGCCTCAATCATTTCCATTTTTTCCGAATAACTCAGCTGATAATTGATAAGTACTAAATATTCATCTTCAAGAGATGTTAGAATAAAAAGGGGAAGAAAACATGACAACTTCTAGATTTATCTCTCACATTTCCACTACACTTGAACGCATCCATATCAAACAGTAAGTCACATCCTGGTCTTTTAATGAATTAGCCACGAAACATTATTACGTAAAAACATTGTAATCTGGAAATCATTTAAGCAGGGTTAGGTGTACAATTATATATAAATGAGTGAAACATTTTGACTGTGCCTACCCCGGAAGGGAACGGTGTGATTGGTATATATGTATGTATAACCGATGCAAAGGAAACGTTCCAACTGAAGGGGATCTAGACAACTGCTAGTAACATCGGCCTGGAGTTCAGACTCATGTATTTAAAACATATATTTGGAGCATTAGGGAGTGGGGCCCAGACGAAAACATCGGAAGTGAAAAGAAATTGTAATGGTGTTGCGATGGAAAGATGAATATCAAAGGGATGGAGAGATTATTAACGAAGAATTTCCATGAAGAGTCGGAGAGGAAAGAGGTATTACAACTAAAGTGCTTAGTAACAGAGGCCGTTTGGACTCATGTTACAACACAACTGCCATTTTAAACGATACTGGACGGATGAACGGATTGGGTAAGAAGATCGTTAATGGAAAATATAGGTATATCATGATGGAAATCATGATATATCATGATGGAAACGAACCATATAATATTGTGGAAACGAAGCAGTTGGCGGAGAGTGGAGTGAATAACTGTAGCAAACCAGTGTTCACGTTGATTAACAGTGATGAGGACTGTCTTCCCGCTCCTAAAAATTTTCCCGATATAGTAAATTCTCAGTCTTCTATGACAATTCTTGCAAGCCATTGAACCTTCTCATATTGTATGTCATTTGATCAAAATGTAGTGGTCATGTAACTACGCGAGATCACCTATTATTAAGCTATCACGTTTATATTTTAACTCATAGAGAAACTTTCTGTGTTTTTCAAATGGCAGAGAATTTTACATGTGGATGACACACAATTCACAGTGAGAGTTGGATAGGCCCAGAAGGTATTAAAATGTTATTTGATGAATTTTAAATATCCCCATATTTACATGACAATCATTGGAAAAACGTTTTCCGGGTCAGCCGCCTTCCAGTCGTGATCTTCCGATTCCCTGTTCCACCTCTGGACTGCGTCTATTAATATACACTTCCTTACAAAAAAGGAAGAATAATACTAATCATTTCTGCATTAATTAATTACAACTTTAAGCAGTAATTTCCCAGTATAAGGATCATATTTAAATCACATTTCATAGCTTATGTTTGCCTTTTAAGTTAGGCGTGCCACAAATAATTGAGATTCTCCTCCAATCATTAAACTGCATGTACGGCATTAATGCAATAATGCAAATACGCCTGGGTTTCTTGTTGATGCAATCACTGACTAAAAGTTAGCCAAAACAGCACACTTTATGTCCACTCGGTAATGAATTTTATCAGATTTAATTGTTTTTTTGAACTGGGGCTTATTTAATGCCATTAGCAGTAATATTTTTTATATTTATTTTTATATTATTTTATATTTATAACAGTAGCAGCAATTTTCCATGCCAAACAGACCACATACATGCCAGTTCTAATGATATGAGAATGTTGTTATCGTTAATGACGAAGATAGACCCATTTCAGAGGCTCAGAAGCGTAACTGGAAGAAAATTTACAGCTGCAAAAGAACACGAGAATACTGGGTGATAAGGGGTTTACAGAATAAATTAGATATCAGGCGTCACTTTGCAGAAGAATTAAATATGATTATCCAAACGTTTTGCAAAGAATGCTAAGCACTTTTCTTCAATTATTAAATTTGTAAGACACACTTCACAGCTTTACTGCATCGTCAGGTACAATTGTACAAAAGAAATTACTGTAGAAAAGTAAAAATAATTCTTTGCTCCCTGGTTTTAACCGCTACACCTTTGTTTTCCGTCCCACCACTCCCTCACCCCCCCCCTCCTTTTCCTTTCCTTGTTCGGCTGGCTAAAGTGGGAGGAGGTGTGAGTGTGGAAATTCGCGTGAATGTGTGCGCGTGAGTGAGTTTGAGTGATATGAGGCAGGGTTGAGTGAATGGAGTGAAACGCAGTGGTATGAAGAGTATGAAGGAGTCATTGGGTATAGTTGATTGCCGAGCTGGGAGCGCTGTGGGAAAACCCATCTGTGTGCTACTTCCCCTCAGTTTTCCCCCCTCCGCAACGTCCCCCTCCCCGTCAAGAAGTGGTGTCAAGGCGATCGCGAAAGTGAAAAAAAAGAGAGAGACTGCAATAAGCGAGATCACGGTGCGGAAGCGCTGCCCAAGTTCAGCCAAGTTTGGAGATCATTAGACGCCTTGCAGTACTTGCAGTACTTCGTACAATTATTGGACCCTTTCCCCCCCGAGGATATTATCGGCTTTGGCGGAGACAAGATATGGCGTGTTGAGCCAGGCGTCCACTGGAATCTTCGCAGAAGCAAGTTTGGACGACCCAGTGCCAGACCCTGTTGCTGCTCCGTGCCGAGGATCCTTTTGTACGCGATCACGTAAGGTCGTCGACCCAAACAAAACCCCCTTTTTGTTATTGCCTCCAAACAGATCTATCCGTGTGAAGCCCAAACGACAGCGGCAGTGCATTTCCTGCGGCGAGTGATTTGCACCAGAATCGAAATTATTTGAAAAAGGGAAGGACTACTAGTTACCTCCCACATCCACAGTTTCATTGGAAGTTGACTAATTAAGTAAACCACCTGTGAGCGAGAGTTAAGCCTTTTTGTGACAAATAAGGGTATTACCGTTTCATTGTGTAAATCATATTCATCTCATTTCACTCATTCATCTCATGAAGGGTTGTATTAACGATTGAAATGTCTCATCTCTCATCAATCATAACATCAACTCATTAGTGTTTAGAAGGGTATTCTAATTTGTAATATTTGTGAGTCAATTCGTGAATATATGGTTGCTTTGTTGAATTGGAAAAGGAATACGTTGTTCAATCTTCACAATTGGCGAGCCGAACTACCCAGAACCTTTTCCTCGACCCCTATTCACCCAGCCCCGGCGGTAAAGCTAGGGAAAACTAGATTTAAAACGCGGTAAGGAACCTACCCGCAAAGACCAAATTGTGGAGAGGTCTCAAATTTTTTCTAACAGGTGACGGAGTTTGGCTCCGCATGCTTCTGATGCGGGATGGTACGCGTGGGTGAAGTGTTGTCGTGTCCCGTTGGCACGTCCGGGAGGGCGGGACCGGTACAATACTGAGGGATTTTCCTTGTAATTTTGCCCAACATTTGCTAGAGTGTGGATATATCACTGGTTCCAAACCTGTTATTATACAAACCCAATGTTAGCGGTAAGAAACATTTTTTTTTAGTATTATAGGATTAAAATGTACGGTTGGTGTGGTTTGTCAGTTACAAGTCAAATATGATCCACGTAATAACAGTATAATCAACCAAATTTGAGATTTGATGAATTTTCGCAGAGATGGAAAAATGGCTGTTTAAATCTGGGGTGAAGCACACTGTATGATACTGTAAGACGATTAATAAAATAATGTAAAATGAAAGATTACCCTTATTGAACGGTAATTGTAACTTTTTAGTCAATTTATAGTACGACTTGTTCTCTTAAGGTACTTTGGAATTTCAGGGTTATCATTTTATGAAAGATCATGAAACTAATTTCAGAGTTTCCCTCTATTAATGGGATATTTGAGCAGTGTAACGAGTATCTAACAGTGCAGGCGATGCATCGCAGATTCACATGGATGTCTGCCCTTGGCAATACTTTATTTGAAACGTCGACCTTTCCCCTCTCTAAGTCACCCGTCCCACGGTAAACTCTTCCACTTCGCCCTTCCTCCTCCAAAAGCCAAAGTACTCGATCATTAGGATCCCCTTTGATCTCTTATCTATCCGAGGATTATCCAGGCTTTCGGGCCCTTTGCGCGCTATCTTTATCATCGGTGGCTTTAAAAGCACGGCCGACAACCGCGATGCCAAAAGTGTGCGTGTTTCACGGCTCTAAAACGAAGCTGCACCGCTGCGAATCCCCGCCTTCCCATCAGCTTAATGCTCCAAAAAGGGGAAGTCTGTCTGAAAGAGGTGAGCACTTGGTTCAGATGCTCAGACCGATGACGTAAAGGCGATTCAACGGTATCAACTTGTACCGTAGTTTGCTTTACATTCCAGTCGGTGAACTCATCGTGTTTTTAGAAAACGATATAAGAATCAAGACTTTTTATTCACATAAAAAGAATGTGAAGCTAAAAGTTATCTTGGCTGTGTTTCTGATACAAATATTATTGGGTTTTTACGAAATTAGAATCGATTAAAAAAAACAAAAAATATTCGTATTAAACCGTAAGTATTACGTAAGAGCCAACTATTAGAATGATTTAACATCATTCATAACATCATAATCTATTTAACATCATTTTTTAAATTGTTAGAATTAATGTTTGTCCTGAATAACCAATTACGGCTCTTTGTCAAATCGTTCTTTTACTGTGTATCAGAGTATCTCAAAATTTTGCGACCAAATTGAGTCGTAGGTTTTATTATTAAAAAGGCCGAAATGGAGACCCGTGAGGAATATGACATTTATAT
This sequence comes from Ceriagrion tenellum, assembly GCA_963169105.1. Taxonomy (NCBI): domain Eukaryota; kingdom Metazoa; phylum Arthropoda; class Insecta; order Odonata; family Coenagrionidae; genus Ceriagrion; species Ceriagrion tenellum. Next base: position 4,291,258 of record OY720644.1, read on the forward strand.
TGCAGGCCATTTAAACATATTTGATTAAGTTCACTGCCAAATTAAAAGTTGCTAAATTTATACGAATATGTGTTGAAACACAAATAACATCTAATTATCCGGCAAAAACGGCAAAAGTTCAATATTCAATCAATCATATCAAAAACTGAAGCTGAAGATGTTACTTACCTAACTTTAGATTATTATTTAACGTTCCTAAGTGGTTAATGAGTAATGAAATCCATCAAAGTCCGTCATTTAAGCGGAAATAATAACTTAGATTAACTTCAACAGCAATACATTTCCCTGCGTATGACATATGGAATTATGGAATATTTGTAGTAGAAAAAAAGAAAAAAATAACCAATTACACAACAATTTGCGAAAAAATAATGAGCTTGAAGTTCTAAGGAATAATTTAAAGAATCAAAAATTTCATGATAAGCTCTATTTCTTCCTCAAGTAGGCTTACTTTCTATCGCATTTAGGATCTATCTCATTATAGATGCTGATGTGAATTGATTCCAAGAATATATTTTCCAAGAGGAAGAATTTCAAGGTGAAAGCTATGTCATCCAAACATCTTTATCAAAAGTTTTTTTAGTTTAGAAAAATTACCCAAAGCGTCAACGCATCAAATATTTCCAGATTACAATGTTTTTACGTAATAATGTTTCGTGGCTAATTCATTAAAAGACCAGGATGTGACTTACTGTTTGATATGGATGCGTTCAAGTGTAGTGGAAATGTGAGAGATAAATCTAGAAGTTGTCATGTTTTCTTCCCCTTTTTATTCTAACATCTCTTGAAGATGAATATTTAGTACTTATCAATTATCAGCTGAGTTATTCGGAAAAAATGGAAATGATTGAGGCGTGATTTGATGGAATTACAAAATTATAGGTATCCAAGAATGGTGATTTTTCGTTTTAAATAATAAAAAGTCTCCAGCCTAGAATTTCAGCTTTACATGATGATTCTGAAGTGTACATTACATTTGTTTACATAACATCACCTTTGTTTTTGGGAAATTGCCTATTCAATGGTTAAACGAAAATATTGTAAAGGAATTGATGGCAATGTTACAAAGTTTTGGACCACACTATTACAGACATATCCATTACGCCGTTCCCTTTCGGGGTAGGCACAGTCAAAATGTTTCACTCATTAATACATAATTGTACACCTAACTCTGCTTCAATGATTTCCTCCATACTGACCTATCCTTGAAAACCTCTTTTGCCTCATTTACCCCCATACACTGTTTCATACACGCCCTCCTGTTTTTAAGACTCCTAATATGCCTCCTCCTAAGAAATTCCTCAGCCTCATTAAGCCACAACTTTCTGGTCCTACCTCTACCTCTCGCACCATTCCTTTCACTCTTATATATGTGTTTCGTTATTCGACTCTCATCCATTCTCTCAACATGGCCAAACCAACGAAGCACACTCCTTTCATATATGTCCATTACTGGAGCATCTAACCCACATTCATTTATTACCCACTCATTCTTCACCCCATCCATCCTACTTTTGCGGCAAACAATCCTCAGATAACTCATGCCCACGGCGTTTAGTCTACTCTTAAGTCCATCCTGAAATACCCATGTTTCACTACCATACAACAAAGTGGGGAGGAGTACACTTTTGTACACTGCGATTTTCGCTTCCTTAGACAGGCACTCATCCCTTGATATGCTCCACATGCTACATAACACTTTCCTTCAAGCGTTCGCACGTCCCTTAATCTCCTCATCTATTCTTCCATCTTTCGCAAACATCTTATCTAAGTACACAAAATCATACACATATATTGTGCAATTACTTCACCATTTGCCCTCATCATACAGTTATTCTCCCCATTCTCCTTATCAAAAACTACTACTATAGTCTTGCACGCATTTACCCTCAATTCCATTCTCTCCGTTGATTCACAAAACTTATCTAGGAGCTTCTATTATCCCTGTTGACTGTCTGAGATCAAAACAGCATCATTCTCATATAGGAAAACTCGCACGTTTACATTTCCAATCAAAACACCCTCGTTATCATAACATGCGTTGCTAACACATTTATCCATAAATACAGTAACAGCCATGGAGACATTACGCATCCTTGCTTTACACTTCGATTTATTACAAACCAATCACTCAGAACCCCGTTAACTCTTACACGTGCCTTACTATTGTCATACATCGCCATCATAATATTCAATAACTGCTCATTCACTCCATAGTCTCTCAAAACCTTCCACAACTTCTTTCTATTTACTCTGTCATATGCCTTCTCTAAATCGACAAACGCACAGTACACTTTCTTTCGGACGTCCATACATTTTTCTATCACTTGCTGAAGTGCAAATAGCTGGTCACTACATCCTCTCCCAGGCATAAACCCACACTGCACACCCCATATTCTGTCGGAAGTAGTATTCCTCGCTCTTTCGATTAAAGTTTTGCTGAACACATTTCCCGGAATAATCAATAAACTAATCACCATATAGTTATTATATTCGGTCTTTCCTCCCTTCTCTTTGTACAATGGAACAATTATTGCATTCTTCCAATCCACTGGAACAGCAGAAGCCGGTAAGCATAAATTATACAGTTCATACATCCGACAAATGAGTAAATTACACCCACACTTCAACATTTCCCATCCCATATCCCATCTATGCCTGCAGCCTTCCCATTTTTCAATATTCTCACAGCCGTTGCGACCTCCTTCTCACTGATATCCTTTTCCATCCTCACATTCTCGCATACCACTTCACAAGGCTCATACTCAACGCCTGCAATATTATTGTATAATTCTTCAATATACTCCCTCCAGCAGTCCCTGATATTGCTCTCATCCCACACGATCTCTCTACTTCTGTTCCTTACCGCATTCATTTCCCTGCCTTCACCATTCTTAGCCCTTTTTACCCTCTTCCAAAACAGCTTTTTATTGCCTTCAAAATCACTCTGCATCTTGCTAGCTTCATCCGCACGCATTCTCTCCTTGCTCTCTTTCACAACAATTTTGCATTCATTCTTTTTCTTTCTGTAAATCTCACGTGCCTTAGTACGCTCTTCCTCAGATTTGGCAGAAATCATATTCTCGTACGCCTCTTTCTTTTCTCTGACTGCAATTTTCACCTCTTCATTCCACCAAGCATCGCCTTTCGTTCTTCCTACCAGTTCTTTTCCACATACACTTTGAGCACATTCCACAATCACTCCTTTTAAACACTCCCACGCATCATTTATGTTCTCGTTTCTGATGTGCTCGTCCCATTCTCTCTGCTTCAACGATAGAGCATCCTCAAGCATGCAACCATACCGCATTCTTACCTCGCTGTCTAGCAACCTTTCCACTTTTAGTCTCAACTGCTTACGCGCAACATTCTTCCTTGGCACCCACTTTCTGCCCAGATTTACTTTGGAGAGTACCAAATAGTGGTCGGTTCCACATTCAGCACCCCTCATCGCTCGCGTGTCCCAAACTAACTCTCTCAATCTCTCATCATACACAATAAAATCAATCATGCTTTTACAATCGCCCCTTTGCCAAGTATATATATGTATTCTCTTATGTTTAAACCATGTATTCGATACAAACAAACCTTTTTCCAAGCACACACTCACCAAGTTCTCACCATTATCATTCACTCGGTGGTCACCAAATGGCCCAACCACTCTCTCAGATGCATCCCGCGTCACATCAATCCACCCATTCATGTCACCTAGTAAAATTATTCTCTCACCAGGATCACAATCATTCAAAACCTCTCTCAGTTTTTCCCAAAACTCATCTTTACACAGTCACTCTCTCCATCCACTGGTGCATAGCACGCCACAATCACAACTCTCCTAATACCTACTTTCAAGCAAACTCAGATCAATCTAGGGGATACCAACTCGTACTTCCTTACTAGCAACTTAGCTCTCTCATTAAGAATGAGTCCTACACCTTGACTGCCGTGTAAAATTTACACAGCAGTCAAGGTGTAGGACTCAGGTGTAGGACTGTACATTATCTTCAACTCCTGACCGCAATGCCAGACTACCGCCATCTATTGTAACAGCATCCCGCCCCTTACGCTTAGTTTCACATACACACAAAACATCCATTCGTCTCACTTTCATTTCATTCAGCAACTCATGCTCCTTTCCATACACTCCTCTCACATTCCAAGTACCGAGAGTCCAGTTCGTATCAAGTCCGTATCTTGATGGGCCAACCTTATTCAGCTTCCGCCGCCCATCTTGGCTTCGGCTGTCCGAGGCAACATTTTGACGTTTAGTAGTAAGTTGCAATAGAGTATGCAAGGTTACCAGCCTTCGCAGTACCCGCACCACGTGCAGCTTTCCCTGCTAACGGTTACGGCGCTCTACCGGTCAGTTTTGGCACATTTTCGCCAGTATGACAAAGAGAAACCAGAGAATAGTAATACCCTAGGCCCGCTTTCCCTATTCTGCTCAAGCTAGGATCCCTTCTGAAAGGACTGCCTTGAGAGCCAGCTTACCGTTGCCTACGACCCACTACTAGGAGGTATATGCGGTGTACTGACACACCGGGTCACACCACACTATTAAATTAGGATATAAATATTATAAGCAAGAGTTATCGCATTCGTAACTAATCTCCCAGCAGCCATTGCGTTCAATGTTGGACCACTCTGATTCCGCTCAGTAAAATCAAAATTGTATTATTTTATTCAAATAAATTCTTAGAAAATTAGTTATTAACATTAAATTTGTCCTTTAGGTGTAAATTTACCAGTCATAAGTCTCATAATAACACCTTTGATTGATAAACACCAAGTGATTAAGTTTCCAAAAGTTTCATTGGGCATCCGCCATCTTGGTTAATTTTTGATCCTATGGGTATTAAACTCTATTCAATCAAGCCAAATATGTTATGAGATCATTTATGAAACCAACGGTTATTTCAAATGTTTCCGCACCGCAAAGTGTTCGCAAGTCTTGAATTAGCAGATACCACAGCTATATAAATACATATGTATCGCATCGGCAAGCGGACTTTTAGTTGTATGATGCTAATAACCTTACTCGTGGCATTTTAGAATCATTGGAGCTGGCACATTGTGAGCGGTCGTCATTGTCCAGACACATAGATGTAAGTGCAATTTATTCCAAAGCTATTCGAGGAAACATTCGACTCCAACGCTATACATCTATCACTTAACATAATAGATAGAGGCAAAGAGGATTTTATGCTCTCAGCAACAATCTCCTCCAAGCAGTTGGCTGTAAAATGCACAAATCGTAGCGATTCACCCTCCGTGCTATCCAGCTCTATGCACACTCAAAACCGACGTCGTTCTTAATAGCAGTAATCCTGTACCCAGCTGCCACCATTTCAGGGCGAGTGGGGAGACGCAGAAATGAAATAGGTCCATATATTACTTGAATTGGAATCGTCATCAAGTGTCATCCATTACCTAACGAGGCTAGTCCATTCACTACAATCAATTTTCCATTATACATGATAATATTTAAATAAGTCCCTTTTCTTTTCATAAGAATAAAAATAATGTGCCATCGAACTTGAATCAACCGCACTGTAGAACTGATATTTAGTGTCAATGAAAATAAACAAGTGCCTAGCTTCATTGACACTAAATTTATTTCTTTAGCCAGGGAATAAACACTCGATAAATGGAATAGGAATTTACTTTCGCAAACCTCTATGGTAGCTATTTTGTAGAGCATTAGGTTTACAGGGAAGGAAGGAGGTCCGACCGAGGCAGGAAGGAATTGTGAAATGCTTTCATAATTCTATATTCAAATGAGTGTTTTGTTGCAAAGACAAATGACTTATTTTAATTTTCAGCTAGAAAAGAAACCACACATGATGGAGTTATACCTGCAGATTGAGTGAAAAATTGCATAGAAATAGTGCATAGCAACATCAACTAATTTTTTCATTCTTAGGAGCAAATTTTTACAAAGTTTATACCGTATTCCTTCAAGTTTCATGATCAGCACCAATAAATTCTAATGAGAAACTTATCATTATTTTCGATTCAGAAATACATTCAACTTGTTAAGTATAATGGATAGGGAAATTATTCTTAGCCGTAATAATTTTTTCCCAATTATCTCTGGTAGCTCGAGAATGAGAACTCGATGGATGATTTCAATAGTATTCAGTTTCATTTCGCTGCATATTTCAATTTTCTAGAGTAAAACACTGTCCATGCGCAAAAAGGGTCTTCCATACTAATGAAGAACTAAAATAAAATACCTGGGCCAAAGAACGAAATTTTTCGTCATTCCTATCTATACCTGGGTCCAAAACCATTTCGTACTCTGCCAAAGGATGTGGCAAAGAAAGACACAGAATCGGGATTTACTTCAGCTGTTAAAAAATGGCTAATGTGTCACGAGGAAGTTGAGTTTTTGTTTAAAAAGATTGTCTAAAAATGTACCTAGAATGCTAATAACTAAAATGGGGTTGTGTTTGATTTGTGCTTGTTTATTGTCAAGTTAATTCATCTATTATATGTGGTATATGCATTTTTTTGTTTCTAAATATAAGAGCTTTTGTTGAATTGTGTAAATGATTGTCATTGCTCAAGTTATTGTAAAAACTCAAGTTATCGTGAAGGCGTAATAACTTGAGTTTTTCTATTTTATAATATGAATGAACAATAAGGGATAGAAGCAATAGATAATTTTGTGATAATGTGTGATAACTGGTCAGCACCAGCTCTGCCATAATAAAATTCAGATGATGGTAACCCCAAATCAGGTAGTTCTTCTGGGGTACCTATGTTCCTATACTTTTTATAAATAACCAAATAAATGGAATAAAGAATTATTATTATTAACTCAGGGATATCTCTAAGAGGCATATGACATCGTTGAAACCAAGCTTCTCTCAAACATTTCTTGTCTTGGTAATGTTCGAAAACTTAGTCTAATTACATTTACACTTTAAAAAGGCAGCTTCCACCAAGATTTCATTTTTGTATTCCTAAAGCTAGCTAAAGTCTTTGCTTTGCTAAAGCTAGTCTTTGAAAGCTAACTCATTTACATTATCATAATTCTCTGTGACAACTAAATCTAAGGACTCGTAATTTTTATGCCACGATTGGGGTGGACTTTGCCTTAAAATCTTTGTAAGTTTGACATCAACCCTAGCTCCGACGTCTATGATATCTAAGATTAGCAATTAAATCCATTTCGCAAAATATTTTTCAGACAGTGTTTGAGACCATGGAGTGTAGATTAATGAATTGATGCAACAATTCTTCGCATTTATTTTATTTAAATTCTTCGTATCAGACTAAATCAGTAGACTACTCCAAACGAAAGACAAAGAAGTGACTGAGTCTGAGACTTAAATTTAACATTTATGGAATAATTGAAGGAAGCAATTGAACACTCATGCAATTGTCTAAACGCTGAAAACATTGGCACTGTGGCTCTCGGAAAACTTTCCGTTCCGCGTGGAAATTTATTCTCAGAAGGATATAGAAAAACTATTTTCAAGTTCCAGTTGCTAGAAAATAAACCCAAGAAAATACACCTTGAGAGAACGTTAAAATTTTTAAATAACTTGGATTTCCATTCTTATCATTTATCATCGTGTCATTATAAGGCAGATAAATTTATCAATATTACATTTGTAGCACTAATGAGACCACTGAAACATTTATATAAGATTTAACATTACACTGAAATGCCCCATTTTATTTATATTTGAGAGACCAGCGTAAAGGAGTGTTGTTCATAGAAAGTAAAAAGAAGAGGTAGTAAAAATGTGCCTACACCAGCAAAAAGGCCATTTTTAGGAAAGCTTTCCATCAATGAGGAAGAATGAGTGCCGGCATAAAAGAATTTCTGGGAAACTTAGGACTGGTATACCTTCTCCAATTTAAGCGAAAGAACATGAAATAAAGTGCCCGGAAAGGAATATCAAGCCAGGACTAGCTGCTCTTTATTCAGGCTCACGCTACCTTGACGAAAAAAGAGAATTTAATTTATGCCATAATACGTTCTTTATTACCAGTTCACATAATAGGAGCACTGTAACACATGGCGCAAACACCTATGAATAGACGACGAGAGTGATCGAAAAAGCATGCAAAAACAAAAGAGGAAAAGAGGCAGCGGCGTTAATGGACATCATTTCAAAGAATAATATCAGTTCAGACTGCACATATGCGCAGAGATTTCTTCATGACAGATAATGAATAATAATGAGACCGATCGCATCATAGTTCGAGCTACTTAAAACTCTTTTTTTGCCCAGAGAATGATTTTTATATTGCAAAGAAAAAGTAACACTTTGAATATGCAGGCTTATCTATCTATTTTTTAGATTGATACTGTTTCCACCACAATGAATCAACCGCAGTGCCATTAGTATTAACTAAAGTTCTATAACTCCACGAGCTGCATTTGTTTGCTAGTGCTAAGATGCTAAGATAGTTTTTGCCTTCAATTCGTTTCCACGTAAATTATTCGGCATAATGTTTTATTATATCAGTTTCCTCGAGATTACCGGAAGATATTTTAGAATTAAAGCCCTTTTTACTCATTTCCAATCATTGAATTTAACAAATGATGATCCCGGTCAAGTCAAATGATTTTTTCATGGTGAATTTCAACCCTGGTGTATATGCTCCCTTTTTACTCACTTACGGTTAGGTTAATTTTACCATTAATTTTACCCACGAAATTTTGCGATTATTTTAAAATATTATGAGGTAAAATATTGCTCAGCCATTGTTTTAGTTTAAACAAGAAAGAATGTTTACGCTGCATGCATAAGATATGCTTACGCTGCATGAATAAAAAAGAGTGACATACAAACTAATTGTTTACGAATCCTGTTGAGGATCATATCAGTTTCCTCAGGAAACTCCCTGAAAAGCAAATTACCTTCACTGGAATGGTAGAGTCAATAGAAAATCCAAACTTAGAATAAAAATAGAATTAAAATGACTGAAACAATAGGACAACGTAATAAAGCCCAAGAAAATCATAGGACTTTCAGTGAAAAATCAACAAGTTTCTGTAAACATAGCAAACTAGTACACCACTCTGTGCTCCTTACTGTAGTCCACTCAACACCGATCATAGTTTTGGCACTGTTTGGTAAGTTCTCGATTAACGTCGGAGATGCGTGTTGAAGAAGAGCGACGTATGTCGAAGCAACGTAAAACGGATCCAGATGTTCGTGACCACTTTAATCCGATTATAAATCAAGGCGTTAATTTCAAAATTCGTTTTTTGCCTTTATCCCGGAAAAGATAGCTATTGCAGATAGGATGATTATGTCTCAGTTAGCAATAAACGTATGCATATGCACACTCGGTCTATTTTATTAGAATTAAAAAGGTAAAATTTTCCAGAAACCCTTGTCAGCATGGACGTAACATCGAGTCAGACGTAAATCGAAACGTCGCATACGGGGGACTTACTGTAAATGCCGCAGTCAGGAAATATTTTACTTATTTGGGGCGGGTCATTGCGGAGTGTAAAAAATAAGTTGCGGCCAAACCTACAGGACACATTCCTCTGACGTAGAAGAAAATATGTTGAATGGATAGGGATCCGGAATCGATATATGTATTACTATGTTAGAACTCATTTTCTACAACTCTTCAAAGTACATAAATGATAGAACACACACAGGTACAGAACGTACCATATTATCTCATGAAGCACTTTATTATGTGAAACGTTCAAAACTTCCTCGGTTATGTCTGGTTAAAGTTTAAGTTTCACGGTCAGTGTTTTGTGTTCCATTTCGCCGAAGGAAACGTGGGTTACAGTAGGGTTTTATCGAATCGCCAGTTTTTGTCGGATGGTCACCAAATTTAGGATTTATCACTTGTGTTACATTCTAAACAATACTAGATATAGACGAAAGTGCTGCGACGGCAATTAAAATATAATAAATACGGTACTTATCTAGATTAGGGAAGGGTACCTCGTTTGCTTCGGCAGCCATAACAGACGACAATAGACGATCTAATCAACAAGCGGCTAAGCGACATCTATCAGTTAGTTGCACTACTAACTATACACAAACGGTAAGTTTAATTTTGAGTTAGAAAACAAATCAATTATGAATGTTTGTTGTTCACAAATGATGTTAATTTCAATAACTGAATTTATTTTCCGTTCAACAATATTAAATAAGCGAAGTTTTTCCCTTCTAAATGAAGCAAAATAATTTTAAATAGAAGGGGGAATTCTTATAGATCGATCGTCTACAGTCGTCTGTTATGGTTGCCGAAGAAAACGAGGTACCCATCCCTAATCTAGATAAGTACCGTATTTATTATATTTAAATTGTTGTCGATGCGCTCTCGTCCATATCTAGTACTGTTTAGTATGTGAAATAAAAGATGAAACCTAAATTTGGTGACCATCCGACAAAATCCGACGATTCGATAAAACCCTACTGTAACCGAGGAATGTGCTTTGAAAGCTTGGCCGCATCATTTAGTTAAACGCGATCGTATTGGAATGGAAATGTACCAAATCGGCATTTAAGGAGGAGGGTATGAGGCGGAGCAGGGGCGGTCATTTGGAAGGAAAGTGAAATCGAAAGGATTCAACAAAGTGCGGTCAGGGTTTTATTGCAACGGGTGTAAATGGCAGGGGGGGGGGAAGGGGGAACTGGAAGGAAGGCGGGTGCAGGAAGGCGAGCGTTCAAGAGAAGTGGAATTCAAAAAATTGGCCATTACATATCTTAAAATGAGTGGAAGAAGTGAACTAATTGAAATTGCTCGTGAAAAAGAAGTTCGAGAAAGAGGTGAAGACAGGAAAGTATCATAATACAAGGTACAAGGTGCCAAAACCGCGGGTGGTGTTGAGTGAAATTAAGTGCGGACGTAGTGAATTACTTAAGGTAGTTTGAGCGAAATATCACTTTACTTAGAAATCAATGAATTTTGTCTCATTGTAAAGAGAAATATCTCACCTATCCAATGACACAAAAAATTCTACCCCTTACTACATTACTTTCCGAGATATTTGCCAAAAAAATACCAGCCCTTTTACATGGGAAATGGTACGTGTATGCACTCCAGAGAGACATTATTTGCAAAATTAAAAAAAAATTGCAAAATTATAACACTTAGAAGTCGTAAAGAAACTAACAGCTTGTAGTTTGTATATTTCTCAACTATAGTTGAAAATTAATCATATTGTCACCGCAATAGGTTCTTGGGTATCACAAAAAAACCGCACCGCACGAAAAAATGAGTCAAGTTAAAAACTTTAAGATATTTTCATTTAATTTCTTACAATTTCTGTCATATAGAAGTATATTATCGCACCATTAATAATGCAATATTAAATTGATGTGTCCTAAAGCTGGTGAAATTAAAACGTATAATTCGAATATGGTCTATTATAACTAGGGAACTATCTCGCTCGGACTACCTTAACAATGTTTGATGCAAAAGTTTTCCACGAGGCTATGCTTTCACTAACGATGAATGTCTGTCTCTTCTGTTCTCATCAGGGGAAAGGCCGATGAGAGGATCAAATTGAGCGATTTATGTGTATAACAATGAATGAGCAAGGATGTGTAGTTGCAACTTAGTAATAAAAATAGACAAGGTGGTTAAGAAGCACGGAGGAAGCATATGGAGTGTCGTAACGATGAAAATGACGAGACATTGGATGATCAATGGCGAGAAACATGTGAAGAAAGCAGTCAAAAAGAAATCGTTTGGGGGGTTCGGCAGTGTTTGATATTTCGAACGCAAAGGGAGCAATACATTTACCAACATTATGCTTATGTTAACGTGAACATTAATTAACTTTTCTATGAAAAATGATAGAATTTGAAAAACACTCCTCTCAGTTTACTGTTGGATTCCGTGCACATGAAGAGTTCATGCAGAGCACAGTAGATAATGGTGTAAGATCAAGGGAACAGGCTCTATTTTTATGAATTTTTCCATAAAATCTTACCGTTGCGTTTGCACGCTTTCCCTTCTCTTATAACCATTAGCATTTCTTCTCTTCAAAGTAACATTTACCACAATCACTTCTGTCTCTCTTGGCCTCACCCTTCCCATAACAATATGCTCTCCTCTATTTTGGTCCATTTTTCTTCCACTTCTATGCATTCCCCATTTAAAGTATAATTTTTTTAAATATAAAGTTATTTTCCTGGAGATTGCAGGTCATAATTCATGTTTAAACTGTTACTCTTTCGCCAACGTTTTGCATCTTTATTTATGCTTTATCAGAGCTACAATGAAAATTAATATTTGCATTGTACATAAAAAAAGTGGTCACGAAGAATAATCATGTAAGTATAATTTTTAAATACGTAAAAAAGAATTTATCGAAATACATAAGCTTTATTACACGGCTGAGAAAAAATAGGTAAATATTGTAGTTTCAAAAATTTCCCGTCTTTTTTACGCCTGACTACATACTTACTTATACATAATGTTTATATAGTTACGAGCGGGCGAGTGGGCCCAGGGACATCTAATGGAGCCATCAAAGGATTCGACAGGATTCCAGGGATGTAAAGCAGTCATGGGCCATCGAGCGCAATTGGATAGAACTTTCGCGAGCCCGTAGAAGGCTCCAGAAAGACTTAAGGTCGGTAGATAAAAGCCCGCAAGAGCGGAGTGCAAGAGCGGTGGGCAGGGAGTGCGATAGCAGAGGTAGAACGGGGAATGAAGAGTGTTATCCGCATCGAGACGGCGCAAAGCAGCACTCTGTGCGTACAAACAAAACATAATAGGAATAAAAAACGGCTGCAGCGTATCTTATTTTAAGTAAAATCCCTACCCACGGACTGTAGTTGTAACAACATGAAGCGGCTGTGTGAACGTTAGGCTGGTGCTCGACCGCACGTAGGGAAATTATATAATCAGACAGTAGGCATTCATACGCTGTTTCCATGTTTCAAGGCAGCTATATTAAAAATTTTCAAACAAAAAAAATTTAAATAGTTGGAGTGAGATTTCGTGATGCATATATTTCAATAAATTTTGTCTTGATTTAAAGAAATATATCTCACCTTTACAGAAATATCTAAATATCTACCCCCAAATACTGCACTACTATTTCATAATATTTGCCGACTAATACTGGACCAATACAATGGCAGAGGTATGAATTCCAGCGAGACTTTATTTTAAAACGAGGAATTTCGAACAGCTACATCTTGTCAGAAATTAAACAGCGGTACCTAGTATCGTTTCTCCTAAATTCTCTAGATTAATCAATTACCCACTCACCTCAGAAAATTTTACAAAATCTGAAGAAAAATTCTAATATTAAGACTTTTTTCCTTACGCCATAAATAAATTAGTCAAATTAATGACTTATGCACGCGAATTTAGTTGGTTACTGTAAATTTTCTAACAGATGAGGTAACATTTTTCCCAATACTATTAAAAATATTCACTTCATGCTTCGTAAGGCTGATTGAAAAAATTATATTAAAATACGCTGTCTAATGACGGGGAAAAATCATGCTCAAACTATCTTAAATAGTGGATCATTGATTATAATATAACTATTGAGTTGGAGGAGATTCAGACGCAATCGTGGACCACAGAAAGAACCAGAGGGAAAAAGAAGACAAATGTTGGCGAAGGGGACATGTTATAGGGGTTATCGTTAATGAGACAAAGTAAAGAACAAAAGAGATTTCAAGCACATTCCTTGGGACGTGATGGCGGTGGTGGGTCACATCTTCTGGTTTCATTATCTGCCACTTTGATGGGGGAGGATGAGGCCCAGTGGATGAACCGATTAGGGTAAACAGGCGTGCTTTCAATCACAGTGGGAAGAATATGAAGAGCCTCTTAAAGGCAAGGTGTGATTGAACTTTTTATCACGAGAGCACAAAAGGGATATTGCGGAGCAGGTACGATGGTGAGCTTGGCTCGGCGCTGGGAAACCTGTGATTGTTAAGGGGAAGATATGTTGTGTTAGTGGGAAACGTAGGAGCTGCTTGATGCTGCAATTTGCCTCCAGCGAAAATTGGTATACATTATCAGTTCAATAAAAACCTGCGAGCAATTCGAAACATCGCCTTTCAATAAGATGTCCATGCATACCATTCACGCCTTTCCCTTTCGGGGTAGGCAGAGTCACTAAGTTTCACTCATAAATACATATTAGTACACCTAACTCTGCTTCAATAATTTCCTCCATAATAACCTATCCTTGCAAACCTCTATTGCTTCATTTACCCCATACACTGCTTCATACACGCCTTCCTGTTTTTAAGACTCCTAATATTCCTCAACCACATCAAGTCACAACTTTCTCGGCCTACCTCTGCCTCTCGCACCATTCATTTCACTCATATATATCTGTTTCGTTATTCAACTCTCATCCATTCTCTCAACATGGCCAAACCAACGAAGCACATTCATATATGTCCATTACTGGAGCATCGAACTCACATTCATCTGCTAAAATATGTACGTTCGAATGATATAGCGTGATATGCTAGTACAGGTAGCAAGCACGTATTACGGAACATTACAAATAATCGTAGTTGCAGAGTGATAATTTTAGGTTTATCTCTTGCGACAGTATCTTAATAAGCATAAGCACGTCTCCATTGCCTCGATATGGGTAGGAGGAAACACCATATGTTTAAAATATACCTTTGCCGAAATTATTCGCCCAAAACTCAGATGGTTGGATGGCATAAATATCGACAAGATTATTCTCATGAACTTTAACTTTAGTCTTATTTTATTGGTACTCAATATTCTTTACCAAGAATTCATTTCTGGGTTCAAAAGGTTTTAAGAAGGAAATTCAAACAGTTTATACATTGTGTATTTTCGCAAATTGCTACAAAAATCCAGTATTTTATCAATACACACAAAATCACGCTTACAGCAGTTTTGGCGGGATTTTATCCTCCGAAAACTACTGATCGTCAAAACGTGCAACAGTTTTCAGTGAGCAATATTTTCACGTGTTTTTGCGAGTCGAAATGCTGTTAGTAGACCCTTCCTGCGGTAGCTGGCCTCCTTTGTACCAATCGTCGGTGGTCCATTTTACTCGCAATCTACGTCTCCCACTGTGATCCTAGTTCTCATACAGCCAAATTCTTCCACTTACGCGCCTTTCTGCGGTCAAAGTTTGACGGTGAATCGTTCATTATATTTCTTCCAAAACAAGATATTTGGTTTTATGCAAGTAAAATCTTTCAAAATTAATGACCACACTAACAGCATTCTCTTCGGATCCTCTTTTCAGCAAAGCGCAGCATGCCGTGTTAGGGTGCAATTTCAGATGGAGATGGTGGTAAAAATATCCATTTAATAACCTTACAATACTCAAAGAATGGTGTCAATATTAAAGTCCACATTAAAGTGTGTCAGCGGTAAATTATTAAGTAGATAAAAGTTTAACCACTGCCTACTCGGTTCTCAGATATATAACATGACGGAAAAAACCAAAGGTGTGGCTTCACTGCTGGAGAAACGGAGTTCCACGAGGGGGTGAGAAGGGGTGGTGAATAGACGGGGTTTACGAAGGCGAAAAGTTGGGCGAGGAAGAGAGAGAGACGCAGAGTGGGGCGGTAGGATGTATTATTTTTTTACGAAAGGCGTCCAAGGAGAGAGGGGAGGGTAGGAAGAGTACGTGACATACTAAGAACCACCCATTTGGAGAAAGGGGGCTCGTGTGTGTGGGTGGAGCCGGGGCCAGCCGGGGGTCGTAAGGGGTCTCGGTTTTAAGGGGTGGCCCTGCCTCTTCGAGAAATCGGTTCATCGTCAACTTTTAAGGGGGTCGCGGTGAGGCCTCCCCCTTAACCCACTTGTGCCTCCATCACCTTTCCCCCTCCCGCCCTCCCTCCCTTCACAGCAGCGCAGCATCCCTCTCACAGGAGCCGCCGCCCATCTCCTCCTCTTCCTCGGGAGAGACCCGCCTCAGAGGGATGGGGGAGGGAATGCCCTCCCTTCGTACGAGACGGAGAACTCCAAGACCACACCACCATAATGTATTACCTTCATAAACTGACTCGACAGTTTCAATTATGAGATAAAATTAATGGTTACTTTTACGTGCAGTCTCCCAAAGCACTTCCCTCCTCCCGCCCTTCCTTCGGTCCACTTCCAGCCTCCCCACCCCACCCCCCCCATCATCTCCTTCCTTCCCTCTCCCCCCGCACACGCCACCCCCTAACAGCCTATCTCAAATCTCCCGTCTCCTTCGCGGCATCCTCCTCCTGTTCCCTCCGCCCGATTCCTGAAAGCGTCTTCTTCTTCTTCTTCTTCTTCTTCGCGCCACTTCGTACACTCCCGTTCCTCTTTTATGTATCGAAAGAGAGATTATCTGTATCGAGGTGAGCACCTTTAAGAATGCCAATGAATATCTGGTCTATGCAAGAAAAAACAACGGTAAACCATATATTCAATACGATACGTCAACGTCATACAATGTCGTCATGAATAGTGCAAATATTGACAATAGGTAGACAGTAGATCTTTTTCTTTATGTTTTTTACGTTCTTATTTATGCATGATGTAAATATTGATGTTCTTATTTATGCATGATATTTTTAATCTGTAGTAGTAGTCCTTGTACCCCTTGCATGTTGGAACAATTGACGATAGAATGTATCTTGGTTAGTAGATTTTAACGGGCGCGTTACATGTGTGGTACGCTGGTTTCAATGTGGTTTTGGTGTTCTGCCGTATAATTCATGCATGCCTGGTTTGGAAGCACCCCCTGCCACCCACCCTTGGGTGGCTTGCAGGGTATGACGTAGATGTGTAGATATACAAGTTGAATTGAACTCAAGGCATTGACATGGATGTTCGTGTAACTTAAAAAGTATCGATTTGAGCTCCAAGGAGCTTTTTCAACCAACTTTATGGAAAGCATACGCCCTAATAAATTCATTCGGTGGAAAGTAGATTTTTGTATCTTAGATAAATATATTGTTCACATAAAAACGCATATGCGCAACGCAACGGCACAGTGGAGCAGAAAAAACTGAAAGTTGAAAATGTTGCTACTTCTGGTTCTTAAAGAAAGCGATGTTAAACAACTCATATAAGTCAACTAGTTCATATTTTAAACGCAATTTAGAAAATTTTAAAAAAATAACGTATCAGGCATCAAGACTTTCTTAAGTTCCTTTCAAAAGCGTCCTTTCTACACCTCCAGATGTAGTCCGAGATTCATGAGATTTGCTCCTCCATATTCTGGCGCTTATCCAGCACTGTCGCCTTAAGGTTGGTCCGAAAACTGAAGTCCATGTCATTTTCTTCATATTCGCAGGAATTATAGAATAAAAGGTCCTCTATTAATTGGTTTAATTAATCTTTTCGTCCTGGTTTTTCCAATAATCGCATTTGAAAATAGCTATATTTACATTACTCAGTACAGTAGGAGCGGATCCTTGGTACATAAAATATAGATTTAAGAGTGTTGAAACCCATGCCATTTATACAAAAACCGGATGCGACATAAACAAGGATTTAAGAAATTGATTAGTGCAAAAATGACGGTAGGTCACCGACTTAGTTTTTGAGAAATTAAATGATTATTATCGAAATTTTATCCGAGACACAGTAGTTCCGTCATACACGTGGCAGCGTTGGAAGTGAACTTACACATACCGTGGGAATTCAAACAGAGAGACACATTTCAGAAGCTGCAAATTGTTTGTTTAAAAATACAGTACCACCTCAATCAGTGACAAACATCGGCCAAAAAACGAAGGGCTTCATAGAGCCCAAACAGGCCCTGTAAAATTCCTAAAACATTTTGTTGTCACATAATAATAATCAACATCACTTTTATACGACTGATAAATGCGGCACTTACAGCTTTAACGAACGCTTGTAATCATAAATATTTCTGAATAATACAAACCAGTTGTTTTTAAATCCTAATGTATACCTTTGTGATTTTGAATTCATGTCTGTTCATCGTCATAGGCAGAAGTAGGCATATATTCTTAAATTATGACCTTAGGTAACATTCCTATTCTTAATGCCATTAGCCCATCATCTACATAAATTACTTTCTTTACTCTTTTTTCCGTATCATTTCTCACAATTTTCAGCTCTAGCGTCTGAACGGTCGATCTGATCGAAATTCTGACATTCAATTTTTTGTAGGCAACGAAACGTTCGTTCAAACGTTTAATTTGTATCATTTTGGAAGAAAAAATATTTTTTAAGCGAGTTACGATGATGAAAACAAAACTTTAAAAGATGCTAGTGAAAATAACTATGAAAAAAAATAAATCATTTACTCCACTTCAGAGAATCGAACTTCACGCCTTCCATTTTACAATCCACTACCTTTCCTCTCGTCCACCGCTAGATTGGATGTCAATAGAGTGTAGCAGGAATTAAATTATGCAAAAAAATGTATTAAGTAGGTTATAGAACTGATCTCCACAATAACACCATTCATTGTACAATTTAGTCTGAAAAGGACTATTATGTGTTATCAGAACCTCTAAAAAGAACTTATTCAATGTGTTTAAAGTAGGAAAGCACTTCAGTACACGCACATCAAACAGGAGATCAACAAAGTTCAATGCATCGTTGCCAAAGTTTGCAGAAATTAATTAACCCTGAAATAAATATAAATGTAGTGTTTACTAGAGAAAATATTGTATTATAACAATCACATGAATTTTTAGATATTTCTGGTGATATATATTGTTGAAAAGGTTTCATAAATCTAATTACTTTTTTAGGCATAATCGCTGCAAGACTCCATTCTCGGCATTCGATTAAAAAGTCTTTTCGTAGACTGGTATATGCTGGCTAATATTCATTTTTAATGCGATATTTCAGCTTTCCTCTAAATTAGACATATGAAAAATTATATCAGTATTCTTTTAAAGGCTCACGTACATAACTAAAAAAATCGGGATGCCGCTAGAATTATGACTCACTCAGTCGCGAACCAACCCCCTTAATCACCACATGTATGCAACAGCATTGGAAAAGTCTCAAAGGCAAGACCGGTTAAGCTTTCATCAACTGTTAAAAAGATGCATGGGAGGAACCGCATAATGACAATCTATACTTGTGAGGGATTGTCCTGCAAATATGAAACAGGTATTTATAACTTATTAGTTTGTACCGATGGAATGTCATATGTAAATTACTGACCAGATGATGAAAAAAGATGTTGCAAAACTTAGCAAAGATTACAGGTATTTCAGATGAAGGGATACAATTTCTGGATTAAACTTAAACCTGCACTCTACATGAACAAATAACTATTGAGTGATTTATGTCAAAATGATGAACATTAAAATAAAAGATAATTCCACTGACTCCTTAAGGAAGCGTAGGAAACAGTAGAACAAAGGCGGAAACTTCATCCATGAAGAAGGTTGACCACATCGATCACATATGAAGATTACTCGGGTGAATGATCCAGGGACGCGTATTAGATGTGTTGAAGGACTAAAACGATTTCCGTGGCTTTTTATTCAGCGCTAAGTTTACAACAATAAGATTCAATTCTAACAAAATGGATGAGGAGTTCGTCCAAACGGTTGGGAGGGTTGTCGTTGAAGACTTCCCATTCAAATGTTGAAGTTAGCGCATCTCAGAGCAAATGAGCACACATCAGCGAAAATGGAATAGGATGACGTGAGCTGGTGAATTTTTTGAGATCTGGCCGGTAGGTCGCGCTGTCGCTAGTCAACAATAGTCAGGGTCAATTATTTTGTGATCAAAATCGAATTTGTTCCCAAGGGTATGAAAAACTAAGGTATTTATCACTGAGAAATTAAAAACTTCTTCACTGACCATACATGCAACAACGGTAACAGAAGTATGTCTTACCAAAGCACTGTTACGAATGCATTTCTATCAAAAATAGCCTGACACAGTACCACGTTATTCCCTACTTTTAAACTGAGATAATATCATATCTCTCTGGTGAGATTTTTAATTTTCCTCTCATCATATTAAATTTAATTAAAATTGTAAGAAGATAGTATTGAAAGGTACAATCACTTTAGTGTTATTAACACGGTGGAAAGCTATTTCAATAAGTTATGCCATTACCATGGGCAGATTTGTCCTCATGCCATTCCTAGTGGAAAGATTTACCTTAAAAAATTATCAAGGATTGATTTGTCCTCAAATATGGAGTAAAGTTGCCTGAAACATTCGAATCCACAGCTGTATTGCCTGTTTCCGTCTCACACTGTCCCCGTTACGGTCGCTTCATCAAAGACTCATCCTCGCCCCGAACCCATTTCTTCGCTCGCTACTCTCCTCGGGCCCTCGCCCCGAAACCTCATTCCAACCGCCCCTACTTGCCCAATACATCGTCTACAGAACCCCTTTTAACCCCTACCCAGGGAAAGACATCGATTCCCTTCCTACCTCCGCCCCTCCCAACTACCCCTCATTCCGCATTCATGTGCAAGAATGTTCCGGAAGATCATAAAGCCATGGAAAGTTTCGCTCGCCACCGCCGCGGAGTGAAGGAGTGAAGAATTTCCCGGCAATGGCATCCCGTCGCCAGAGGTGGTAGGTGAGGAAAATAAACAAGTGACGACGCGACGCTAAAGGCGCACACGCGCCATAAAAAAGCAACAGCGAAGGCGTTGGCGACGTGCATTTAAATGGCAATTTTAAATAATGGATCCCACGAAAGAAATGAAAAAAAATGGAAAAAAATGAATTGTAGCACGTGCTGAAATAAGACGATAGGTATTTTGCGTCATTAATAATGGCCTCCAGTCTTTTCTTTTTACTTTTTTATGGTTTCGAGAATAATTTCCGGCCTCACAAAAGTGTAGAGACGTCTAAGGAGTCTAGAGGCGAAGAAAGAGTGTCGGGATTGTGGCAATACCTCGAAGGGACGAAGAATCCAAGATGATGATGGCCTTCTGAGAATTAACTTTCTTTTTTATTTCGGGGCAATATCCCCGAGAGCCAAAGCAATAGCCAATCTTTATGTTTTTTTATTTTGTATCATATATCTATTTATTGATTATGAGTTCAGCTGTATAACATGTACAATTATTGTTTTTAAATGAGATTCGTTGTTTTTGTCTTTTCCTTTATACATTGTATGTTATTAAGCTCTATTTATTTTTTGATTTGAACTAAATAATATGTTAATTTGTTTATAACATTGCTGCTATATTATCATATTATTTTTGTATTCTTCCTCTAAGAGACTTGTCCTAGAGTAAAATAAATGATTATTCTGTTCTATAGCCACAAAAATCCATTGAGTGATCGGAATACTAAATAAAATTGATCATATGTTGCGACAAAGATAAAAAAAATATTCGATTATTCGCTAGTGGTGGATTATTTCCCGGGAGAATCTGGAAGAAATCGGGAATCAGCAGAGATTTTTTCCCCTTCAAGCATCCATGGTGATAGGCAATGAAATTCTAAAAATAACAATTTTAGCGCTTCCCTTGCCAGAGGAAATCATGGATTTGGATATTGAGTAGAAATAACAATTATATGATCCATGTACCATAAAAATTTTAATTCCCTGGGAAAAGTTATGTGTGATTCGTTCGAATCTCTTGCCAAGGTAATAGAATGTATGGGGAAAAAATATTAATTAAAGCTTAGCGTAGGCTGGTATTCAGTCATTATATTAACCAAGTGATTATTATTATAATGTATTCTAACGGTAAAGGTAGGTTTTGTTGAATGTCAGAGAATCTCCTCCCGGTCTTTTACACATTCAGGGGCCTATCTCCCTCTAGGATATCGTTTTCCGCCTCTGCATAAGATCTACCCTTCTTCAGCCCGTCCATCAAACCTATTCTATTTCTTCCCCTACCTCGCTTGCCCAATATCCTTCCCTCTATCACTCTTCAGCAACCCATCACCCTTTATTACGTCCGTCAGCCATATACCCTGTCTATCCCGGATTTCATTCAAAAGTTTCCTTTCCTCGCCCACCATCTCAAGCACTACCTCGTTAGTCTTCCTTTCCGTCCACCAAACCTTCTCCATCCTTCTCCACGCCTACATCTCAAATGCCTGCAGCCTATTCTTGTCCTCCGTTTTCAGGGTCCACGTTTCTTCCCCATACAACGCTACGCTCCATATCAAGCTCTTCACTAGCCTCTTCTTCACGTCCTTACCCATTGTCCCCGTCATCAACTCTCTTCTATTACTAAATGTCTCCTTAGCTAACGCTATTCACTTCTGTATGTCTTTGCTACTATGCCAGTTTTGCTACTGTGCCCATTTTCCCCCAGTGTGCTACCTAAGTAATTAAACTGTTCTACTTGCTCTAGTTTGTGTCCTCCAAATTTAATCACAAGCATCGCTTTCTTTGTCCTAGAGAATCTAATTACTTTTGCAACCGAGTGATACACTTAAAGAAAAAAGAGAAATGTTTTATAAATTTGAAATACTTTTAAAAGTTTCAGGCAGAAGAAATTCGCGTAAAACAATCCCAGAAACATCGCTATAATTCAAAGAAGTGAACAAATTCCGGCCGGTAAAGACAGGCTAGAGTGCTCTTAGCGAATTTTCAGCTCTCATTGTTGCATTAAAAATGGATTACATCCGCTCGCTTCACCTAAAAGCATATCAGGCCACAGTCATTGGTGATTGAAAATACCTCACTTATTGAATAGTTCACATTGAGGTTTTATATTTCAATTTATGGATTCATATTTATTATACGTTCAGAAATAGTTTTTAACTGAAAAAAATGAATGATTTGGTATAACTTAAGAAATATGTTAGTTTACGTTTCAGTCAATCTAGATGCTGATGCAAACATGGTTGAATGGTGCAAGTCAATGTTTACATCTACATCTACGTACTACCCCGCGAGACGCCGCTTGGGCGTGTGGCAGGGTGTGGTAGGTCACCAGCCGTGTAAGGATGTAAAAGTTTTGGAGGTGAAATGGTGACACGTCCTATAAGAGTGTATTTGGAGGAGCTCAGTTTTTATTGTGGTAGCTTATTGTGCACGGAAAGAACGAGTTTTTGTACCTATCTGTTCGGCAGAGTATCTCTCTTATTTTATCGCATCTGTCAGACCTAGAAATGTAGTAAGGCGTCATGATAATATTCTCCATGCCGCTCTAAAAATATCAGTTCTGAATTTATCAAGCAGCCTAAGCCTAGCGTGCAGCCTCCGAGTCTCTAGGAGCTCCCACCTTAATCCCTCTAACAGTTGTGTAGCACTATATGTTCGTTCGTAGAATTTTTTAACTAAGCGCGATGCTTTCCTTTGTATTTTGTTAAATTTTTGGTTAAATCTATTTGACCAGGGTCCCAAATGCTCGTGGCGTATTCGAGGTGTGGCCTATCCAGAGCGAGGTAGCATCTCTCTTTGACTTTTTCATCCGAGGACCTTCCTATAATACGCTTAACAAAATTTAGTTTCTTTAATGCTGTGCCACATATATTTTGTATGTGTAATCCCCACGTTATATCAGAAGTTAAGGTGATTCCAAGATATTTTAATGTATATGAAGACTTTATGTTTACTCCACCCACAGTTTAGGTATGGCATTTTTGTGATGACTTTCGCAGGAAGTGAACTGTTGTGCATTTGTTGATATTTAATTCTAACCCTCCTTCCTGTTTTTTATTACTGGAACTTACTGGAAAATAGCCATTTTATCTTAACCATTTCATTCTTAAAACAATTTAGAATGCCTCACAAGTATGATAGAATATGTGGTGCTGTTATGTTTTAGTATTTATTCATTCTGAAAAATATCTCACAACAATAACTTTAAATTTTAGAATAATAAATAAAAATTACTCTGTGAGAATTCGTTAATAAGAGATTTTTAATGGAAGGCAGTTAGGCATGAGTAATGTCTATGGAAAAAACTTGCTGATCAAGATTCTAAATATTTTGTACGTGTTGAGCTCACGTATGACCAACGAAAGTTAAGTTGGTAAAAACGAATGACCAAATGACAGTTTTATGTCCAGTATCTTTAATAAGCCACTGAGGAGGTGGACCCAATATTTTAGCCCCAGTACTATAACCTATGTGCCCATAATACGACAAACAACTAGTATTTGACGCTGTGATGGTTCTTTTATGTAATCATACGCAAAGGTTTATTTATTTTGGATGGATAAAAAATCAATTTAAATTTCTTGCAAATCGGGTTGAACTATTTGATTGGATAGTGTGTTTGTCAAAAGCCAATGCCCATCATAATACACATGGATGTGGTGTAACTAAAGCTAGTGGTGAAGTTAATTACTACCTTTAGTTAGCTGAAGCCAGTGCTAATTATAAGATAGCTAAAGCTAGTGGTGATGGGTAACTGGTGAAGCCAGAAGCAGCTGAAAAAACTTCACATACGCATATGTATGTACCTACAGATAGAATCAGTAACACCAGGACAAATATAGAGCGTAAAATGAACGGTAATAATTAACGATGAATACTGAGAAACAGAATACATGAAGTTAATATTAAGAGATGTTTATTTAAAGGTTTATAAAAAATTAAGGCGATTAGCTGAGCTCAGTTAGGGCTAAGTTGAAGCAACCTCGCAATTGTGGAAGATAGCTGAACAATTTTTCCAACGATGGCTGCTGCTGATGGTGATAAAACTAGAGAAAGATAAAATATAAATATAGCATATAAAAATGCAAGATTTTAACGTTTATGCGAGGAATTTTATGTAATAATAAATAATCGAGAGAGCGAAAAAGGTGGCTGTAAATAATGTTTTATAAAAAATTGCTCTTACAGAGAGAAATTCAGACAAATTCGAAAGTTGACGGTCACACACGTTTGAATGCCGACATTGTATCACGACAAACTTTGTTTCTTCCACATTTTATTACACCATGTGCCATCGGTTGCGGTTGTTATGCCATCAGGTTCACATGCGTACATCAGGCATACCTGATATACAACAGCCATCATCCGTTATGCCATCAGTTACATTTGATGTACTTCAGTGTACCTACTGGTAAAACAGACGAAACTAGTGGTACATGCTGTGATAAACTGTGGAAGTAACAAATTTTGTCGTAATACAATGTCGACTTTCCACCCTGGGAGACCATCAACTTTTGAGTTAGACTATATACCTCTCTTTAAAAGCAATCGGTGAAACCTGATGGCATAACTGACGAAAAAATCGTAGTTTATCCTGTGATGAAAAGTGGAAGTAACAAAGTGTGTCTTCAAACAAAGACAGAAACAGTATTGCAGAAGAGGTCTCGATTTCAGAGTCATCAGACAACTCATGATTTATGGGCTGCTTTATTTGTCAGTAACGTCCATTAGTAGCGCGGCCAACGCAACAGACACTCCATTTCTACCTCCGTCCAAATTTGAATTTGAATTCCCTCCACTCTTTTTCTTCCTCGTAAAGACGGAAAAATAAAATTAAGCATTGAAATGGCACCGGTTATCTGAGCAAAAGAGGGCGTATTTGATCAAGCATCTCCGGGGGTGGTTTATAAAACGAGGTTTCTCCTTTTCCTTCCTTTCTCACCCCTCTCCACCCATCCCCGACCGATAGAGCCAAACGAACAGAGGAGAGTGTTCAACCCGCAGGATAATAAATCGTGGTTCGTTCATTCGTCCATCCGAATTTAAGGGGTCCGCCAAGGGCTTCTCCTTTCACCGCTCTCCTTTCACCCCTTCGCCACACGACGCCAAATGTACTACCCTCCCTCAAACCAACTCCGCCCGCCGCCCATCAATACGTGTCTTCACCTTCACCCCACCGACCGACCCCTCCACGCCCATTCTCCGCCACGCCACTCACCGCCACGCCATCCCAACCCTACTACCCTTCCTCTTGCGTGGCTCGCCCGATACCAGTTTTTCCGATACTATCCGATGTCGATATTATAATGGCAGTAATTCAAATACTGCCTGTACGATTGACGATTGTGTGAAAGTATGGGTTTTTGAGATGAAATTCAAGGATATTAAGATATTTTAGCATTTTTATGAACAAAGACAATTATTATTTATGCCTAAAACGTGTTAATAATTGAATTATCACCCGTATTAATTTAGAAGCCTTTATTCGTATGTATCCAATCAATTTGAGTGACTCTAATAAAAACGGAGCTCCTCTCCGAACACTCTACAACTGCCAAAATATAATCTTCCCCATTTCATCTGACTATAACCTTCTCCTTTATACAGATGGGGCCCTAAGACACCCTGGGTGCCACACGCCCATGCGGTGGCTAATAGGGTAGCATGTAGCAGTAGATGTCAAATTGGTCAATTTTGTTTATGTCCCAGTGTGCGGGTATGCGGCCACTGTGTTTTAGGCTTTTCCTTAGAGGTTACCTGTAGCTCCCTTTTTAATATCATTTATCTTAATTATGTGAATTTTTTGGAAGTAATAAAATATTTAGGTATTTTTACTACATGCTGGTGGCACCCTGTTATAATGGGATGAACCAAGGGTAATAACATCAGGAAAAAAAAAAGAAAATTTTAACCAATGAAAATGAAGTGATGTCAAAGAATTCTACAGATCAATGGCAGAGAGAAATGATCACCAACGAAAAAGAAAAGTGAAATGTGGAAGAAAAAAGGGATTTAATAACATCATCAAGGTAAGAGAAAAGTAATCTTGGGCGCATTCTGAGGCGGAGTCTCGTGAAAACTACAATAATAATAAAAAGGCGTCTTAATTGGGGCGAGATTGAGACTAAAGCAGTCCGTCCTTCCATCCAACCCTTCGTCAGATAAATACATGAAATGAGTGTGATGAAAGAGATATACATTTGTGGGAAAAACGTTGGGAAGTAAGGAAGGGAATATCCTTGACGAAAAAACCCACTGCAGGAAAACACCCACACGTGTATAGGGGAGCGCGCAAAACCCGCGAAAACCTAGAGAAAGATTAAGCTAATGTCACACCAACAAAAAAAACAATGCATGAAATACAGATGAAATGATAATAATAATGAAAAGGGTAATTTATGCATAACTACAAAGTTATAAATAAATAAGTTATAAGAGAACAATAATAAATGAATTATAAGAAAGTAGAAATAAATAAAAAAATATGTAAATGAACAAATAAAGTAAAGATCAATGAATAAATAAAACAAATATAACTCAAGAAAATAAAATAAATATGAATAATAATAATAAATGAATCATAAACAGTAAATAGAAATTTAAAAAGTGAGTCTCCATAAACGAACAATGGCGGGCTCAATGCATGTATAAGAAAAGTTATCGACAAAGAAAAAGGACGGCATATATTTTCTTTTCTGCACAACATCACTTCTCAGCATCAATCTTCTTTGTTAGTGCGGAGGGTTTGAAATTAACCTTAATAAAAGCACTGTAATGCATTTTTAAATTCGTTTGTAGAGCTATTAAGGTGTCAGTGAAAGTTACACCTGTGAATCACAGCAACTTAAGGCCTTGCGTGCTGAAAACAATAGCAAAATATAGGTATATCTATCAATCTCTGTTAAACTGAGAGGTCAAGGACCTCCGCTTCTTTCCTGTGTTCATCATAAGAAAAACGAAGAGCAGCACAATCATAAGTCCGCTTTTTCCGCACAATCATAAGTCCGCTTTTTCCGCACAATCATAAGTCCGCTTAATAAGTTCCTACCAAATTAATAACCCGCATCCATTGCACAACGCCACTGCGACGCCTTGAACTGTGATACAGACAGAACTGTGACAGATGTGCGAATCAGGTCTTTTAGTACATCACAATGAAACAGGTCTACATTATCCTACCGTCCGCAAACAATGTTAATTCCATAGAGTTGAGGAAACCACGTCTCTACCAATTTTTCAATTTCTTTCTTGTATAAAAAGTATAAGTAACACTATTTTTTCTACGTTAATTTCATTGCAACTGACTTTCCCTTGGTCAAATTTCCATCCACCTAGTTGCCTTGGTTGTTAATCACTTTCATCGGCCGCGCAAAATGATTGGCGGAGAATTGCCAGTTGCATATTGGCCAAATGGACATATTTTCGGTTCGACAGAGGCGGATGACAATTATTTTCTATTATGCAACTTTGTGATACTAGGCAAATCATAAATACCTTTGGGCCTTAAAACTTTATTTATTTGTTATTTATGAAAGGCACAATAAAAAATATCATATCACTGAATAATAAAACTCATCAAGTTTTGTAAGCACAATAGCATGTAATTCATTCGCATTCACATCTATAACCACATTATACCCTGAGAGCCGCCGCATGGGCGTGTGGCAGGGGGTGTTAGGTCACCAGCCGTGTGACAGTTACATGGCAGTGTCAGTGACTTGGAACACACGAAACCTAGATTCAAGATCTTTCCGGATAAGTTACCACATATCACGATGGAAGGAATCCAATTTACATTTGATCCTGATTGCGCGTGCCAAAAAAATGTGGGAAATGGGAATTAAACATTCCGATTCGATAAAAAGAGTTTTCGATAATGCCCCATTGAAAAAGTCACAAATTTGGCTTGGACTCTCGCAATTCCCGACTCGTGAATAACGTACGATATGTGAGTTTCTTACGGCTTCTGGCAAAGGCTGGCAAAGTGTTAACTTGATGGATGTGGCCGGTGTTTTGGCTTAGCATCGCACAGAAAGCAAATATCCTTGAATATTCTCCCCCGTAGGTGTTTCTGCATCGCTCTACTGTCACCACGGACTCGCATATATATGGCCACTTCAATGACGCCAGAAACGGTCTTCACCAGTGAAACCCATGTGTCAACACCACAACCTCCTATCAGTTAAATCTGCACACTTGTGATGCCGCGTATTACGAAAATAATATTTGAGTTTCTTTATGTATTGATATATTCCATATTGCATCACCTGCTACAGTTATTAAATTATACACACATACCAATCACGCCGTTCCCTTCCGGGGTAGGCAGAGTCACTAAGTTTCACTCATAAATACATATTTGTACACCTAACTCTGCTTCAATAATTTCCTCCATACTAACCTATCCTTGCAAACCTCTGTTGCCTTATTTACCCTCATACACTGCTTCATGCACGCCTTCCTGTTTTTAAGACTCCTAATATTTCTCCTCCTAAGAATTTCCTGAACCATTTTCAACCACAGTTATCCGGTGTGTCAGTACACCGCATAAACCTCCCAGTGGTGGGTCGCGGGCAACGGTATGCTGGCTATCAAGGTAGTCCTTTCAGAAGGGATCCTAGCTTGGGTAGAATAGTGAAAGCGGGCCTATGGTATTACTATGCCTTTCTCTTGCGGCATACTGGCGAAAATGTGCCAAAACTGACCGGTAGAGCGCCGTAACCGTTAGCAGGGAAAGCTGCACGTGGTGCGGGTACTGCGAAGGCTGGTAACCTTGCATATTCCATTACAACTTACTGCTAAACGTCAAAATGTTGCCTCGGACAGCCGAAGCCAAGATGGGCGGCGGAAGCTGAATAAGGTTGGCCCATCGAGATATGGACTTAGCGATATGAAGAGGTTATTAAATTATAAATCTACAAAACCAAGGATGTAGTTACGAAGCACCCCGTATATGATTTGCCAACTGAATTAATATATAGTTATTTTCCTAGAGCTTTCAGGTAATTAATTCATGTTTAGTCAGTTCCTCTTTTGCCAACGTTTCGCATATTAATTATGATTCATCAGGGCTACAATGAAAATTAATATTTGTATTGTACATAAAATGAATACAATTGACAATTTAGGTATTTAGATTTTCAAAAAAAATGTTTACAATTATTTTTGTAATTACCTCAGAGAGATCCTTTTGAATGACTATTTTTTGATACCTTCGTTGCTAATTATGATTTGTTGGCCAATTGTTATAAGTTTAGGAGTTAAAAATCGAAATAAAATTAAGTGTTGTTAAAGAATATCAAATTATGATAAATTTTACTTAATTTGGCGATGACTGTTCTTTTTTTACAGGATGTTTTGTTTTTTGTGATGTGTATCATTTCTTTAAATTACCTTTTGGATAGGTTGGTTTCTATATCTATTACTTTATTTTCATGGAAATTAAACGAGTGGTTATTTTTGATTGCATGACCTGCTAGTGCAGATATTTGATTTTTGGATTTTATTGAACTTTTATGTAGGGAGATTCTATTTTTTAGATATTGGGATGTTAGGCCTATATATATGTTATCACAATCATCACACGGTATTGAATAAACTACGTTACTTTTTAGTTCTTTAAGAGTTTGAGATTTTAATTTCGAATACATGAGTTTGTGTTGAGTTTCATGATTCCCATATGCTATTCTATAGTCTGTGTTTTTGAAAACTCTTGCTATTTGTTCAGATAGACCTTTTATATAAATAATTCCTCGATACTGAGATGTTAATATGTTTGAGTTGTATTGATGGATTTTTGTGTCCGAGAAGAAGACTTTTTTTAGAATAAATTATAGAGTGAATTATCTTTTTAGGGAAATGGTTTTCCTGTAAAATATCTTCAATTATTTTGAAATATTTACTATGGAATATTCTATCACTCAAGTTTATTGCTCTGAATTTGAGAGCTAATGCTATGTTAATTTTTTGTTTTAAAGGGTGGTGGGATTGGAATTTTAAATACTGTCAGCCTTATGAGGTTTCTTCCACCAGTCAATGGTTATTGTGCCATCAGGGTTTCTTTTTGTAATCATGTCTTGAAAAGGGAGTGTGTTATATTTCTCATTTTCAATTGTAAATTGTAGTTTTGGATGGAAACGATTAAAATGTTCCAGTACAGTGCTTTCTTGTATTTTATCTGGTAATTCCAAGTATATATCATCTACAAATTTGTATATTAAAGGTATATTGAAGGGTAGTGTTGGAAGGACTGTATCTAAGAATAGATTTAATGTGAGATCTGCTAAGATAGTTGACACCGGGGATCCTATTGGATTTCCCATTCAGAGCAATAAACGTGAGTGATAGAATATTCCATAGTAAAAATTTAAAAATAATTGAAGATATTTTACAGGAAAACCATTTCCCTAAAAAGATAATTTAATAAGAAACATGTATTTACATTATATTCTCGCTCAAATTACGAATATCGCGACGTATACTCAAATCATAATAATGATTTTTGGAGGGTAAATGTTTTAAAATATAAATCTTGCATCATTTAGATTAACATATGCACGGTGAGTTCTTCCGTAGAGTCTGATGAGGAATACTTGGGTGGAGTGTGGTCTGAGTATTTTTTTTCTGACCTACTAGAAAAGTTATTAAAATGTGGCCTCAATGACTCGCGCTTTGCGGACCAATCATGTGAACAGAGAAGGGATTTCGGGGGGCAGAGATGAGAGAGGAGGGGGTTTAAGGCAGGGGGTACTTCATCCGGCGAATGGCTCTTCATTGGGTCTAAGTGAGGCATCCAAGTCAGCGCAGATGGGATCTTCGATTGAGGGATGGCCAACCAACCTCCCGTCCTTCGCTCAAATCACTTTCCGCGATTCGTCCCGCACCCGCGCCATCCTGGGCTCGGTCACCAAAGTGTCATTTCCATTGAGCTATCCGTGGATTTACACGCTGGCCTCCGAAATGCGGACGCGGAAAAGGGATTTCCCCGCGCGAAAAAAGGCTCGATTATCGGTTCCTTTACGCGGTCTTGATGTATTTTGGACGAGATTTCTGATTTGCGCAGAAAATTCAGTGAATTTGAACTCAATTTAAAAAAGCTCTCAGATTTTCGAAGAGACCAACATATCAAATACTTTCCGAATTATTTGCACAAAACAGAAGCCGTTTTCTGCGTGGTTATGGTCCGGGAAAGCACTCTAGAGATACTTATTTTTAAAAAATGAGGAATTTCTAACTCCTTGATCTAGATAGAAATTTAAGTGCACAGTTTGGACGTTTTCTCATATATTTTTGAAAATAATTCAGTACTCACATCAGCCATTTCAGTATTCATTCATTCATAGTTCATTCAATCACATGATTGGTTCATTGCAGCACCTTTACTACATTCTCTATATGTAATGCCAGTTCTTTTACTTCCGGGTATCTCTTCATGCGTAATTTCCTCTTTATTTGGTCTGTATTTCTGTTTCTGGGTCTTTCTCTGAGGATTTTTCATCTTTCTTCCTTTAATTATGTATGCTCATCACAAATTCATTGAGCCGTAGTGTCCTGTCCAGTCTATCTTGTTCCCCTTTCTGGGTAGTTTTCATATGACCCTATCCTCTAATACTCTTCTGTATACCTGCTTCATCATTTATTATTTTTTCCGTGCATTTTATCTCCAGAATCTTCCTCCAACACTAGGTATCGAAAGCTTCTAGTCTTTTCTGGTCGGTATTTTCAATTGTCAATGCTTCTGATTCGTACAGTGCCACGCTCCACACAAATGTTTTCAGGAGGATTAAATGATTTACTAGTGAGTTTTTTACGCCTATGTTTGACGCGTCAAACGACGCCCCTTCTTCCCCCTCGCGTTCTTCCGGCGCGATAGTGTTTGGAACAGAGATTTGAAGAATTTTGGAAAAGTGGAGCGAGTTCTAATGGAGGTGGTCATTACAAATGCAAGAGGCCGATACATGCGAAAAACGTCGGCTACGTAAGAAAAACAAAAGACGAAAATTAGAATTCTGGATGACAGGAATCGACAATAGATAGCAGAATACGATAGAAAACCTTTATGCTGGACGATTATTTTGTGTTTTCAGGAAAGTTTCGACCTTGCTCTAGATTGAATGCACCCTTTATTGATCAAAACATTAATTATTGAGTAAAAAATATTTTTCTCTTTAACCTTAGCTATAGGAAGTTTCAGCCAATTCAAATAACTCTCTGGAATACTTTTAATACCCGGTTACAATTTGTAACCACATCTACATACTACCCCGCGAGCCACCGCTTGGGCGTGTGACAGGGGGTGGTAGGTCACCAGCTGTGTAAAGATGTAAAAGTTTTGGAGGTGAAATGGTGACATTTACTATGAGAGTGTATTTGGAGGAGCTCAATTTTGATTGCGGTCGCATATTGTTCGCGGAAAGAGAGAGTTTTTGGACCTATCTGTTCGGCAGTGTATCTCTCTTATTTTATCGCATCTGTCAGACCTAGAGACGTAGTGAGGCGTCATGATAATATTCTCTATGTCGCTCTGAATAATATCAGTTCTGAATTTCTCAAGCAGCCTAAGCCTAGCGTGCAGCCTCCGAGTCTCTAGGGGCTCCCACCTTAATCCCTCTAAAAGTTGTGAGACACTATATGTTCGTTCGTAGCCGTTTTTAACGAAGCGTGCTTCTTTTATTTGTACTTTGTTAATTTTTTTGGTTAAATCTTTATGACCAGGGTCATATATCAACTCAACAAATTTAGTAAAGATCACTTCGCTCATTGATCTGAGATAGCTCCAGAGGTGAGTGCTAGATTCAGGACATCAGTTATAAATTATGATATTGTCTTTATTTTACCAAGGTAATGTCAGGCTTCACAACCCTTACTGATAGATAACTCGATTACAACAAAGCCAAGCACAGGCCGGCCTAATAAGACTTATTCCCATCCAAATACCTACGCATTAATGAATTAGACGACAAATGAATATGGATACAGGAGAATTCAAGTCCTTAGTTGGCAAAGCAGTTGAAGTGGAATAGTTTTAGTAATTCATTTCTAACATGCAATTTTATAAAAAAATATATAAAAATTTACCTTTCAGGCTTCAGTGGAAACCTTGGCTGAATTATCAGTTTTTTTATCGCACGAATAGATTTTTTTTTAATTTTACGGTCATAAGCGAATCCTAATCGAGTTGAAGCTGAGAGAAGACCAATTTCGAGAGTTATTCTGGTGATAAATTCAATTTCTAATCTCACGGGATTCGTTCAAACCTACTCAACCCCTCCATGCATTTTGAAAAAGATACACGGTTGCAGAAATTATTCCACTCGGACCAAATTATTCTAGCTAGGCAGAAGTGGATTTCAAAACTTTTCATTAGTGAGAGGAAAATGATGTTTTTTACTCCGTTCTGTTCCCACGTAACGGACTACCGAAGAGGTACTTACCGGTGGACCAATGGAATGCCAGTGTGGAGATGAGTACCAAAATAAAAATGAAATTAAACGACCGAGAGAAGCCCAACTGTCGCTGGCCCATGGAAATGCATTTCGGAGTGATTACTCTCGTCATACTCTTATGCGGGTGCAAAAAACATTAGTCGGCAATCATTATTGTACTCGCAATTATTTTCCCCTCGGTGCATTAAGCGTATCATTGGTGGGAAAATTTAAAATATGAAATTATGAAGCTTCGAAAGGCAAACTTAATTTGACGATATTTTTACTTCCGAGCGCTGTATAGTGTTATCCTCATAGCATTATTGCACTCAGTGATTTTCTGGAATATTGTTATAACTAACTCGTTTTTTATACTCCGAGTGACCACTAACTGTTATTACGCTTCTCGGAATTTCGACGTAAATCTCCTACTTTTTTATTCCAATGCAACGCAGACACACTCATTTAGCATCCCGTAGCAATTTCGCAGCTTCACTTTAGTTTTCACTAGAGCCTCGGTAATGAGGCCTGTCGCTTCGCAGTTACCATCTGAAAATTCAAACTCATCCGCAAAAAAAGATCCCAGCACAGTTTATGAGGTGCTATATTGCAGCTAGAACATTTTAGACCGTTACTGAAATTGCTTGGTATATTCAAGCACTTAATCTCTTACTACTTTAAGCTGAGCAAGTCATTAAATGGATTCAGAGTGTATGGTAGATAGTAAACGATAAACTATTCCAATGAGAATTAGTTTCTACTGTGCCTTGCATTTCAAAATTTTGGAAAATTGCCTTACTTATAGGTTAAGTTACAAAACGTTTGAGCTATAAATTATAATTTAGAAGATGCTATTGCGAATCGCTATAAAACAATTTACCCTAGCTTTTTGCGTATAGAAGTCCATTCTAGCAAACCATTGATTAGGTGAATAAAAGACCTGGTGAGAAAACTTTTTACCAATATTTGTTAATTTGGATCCGAAGGAAAAATTACGTTCGTGATATTTTTACTCATTTACATGCAACAACATCGACCTCTCTTTTATTTACTCCCATATTAACATTTACTTACAATATTTGGTATTTTAGAATTCCATGCAAATGGAAAATGGGCGTTTTCATTGTAAAACTTGAGTGGTTCATTTAGCTAGGAGAAATCATTTACGAATGACTAATTGATTTATTCTTACATTCAATGCTTTCATTTAGCCGGTGCTCCAGAAATTGATAATATGCATAAGAGGCACTAATTGTGAATGAATAGACGCACCAAAGTTGCTTGAACGTACCTAACACTGAACAGTATAGACGAGCGTCCACAATCAGATCACTAGTAACACAATCAGTTTCCTACATTTCTCCAAAATCGTCATTTCAGAGAATAGGTATCCGTATCAATTGACACGCGCTGTCGTAAATAATGGAAAAAAACCCAGGGATATACTTCGATTGGGTTTATTACTATTGACCTCTCTTCTTTCCATTAACTAAATGTTTCCTATCTCACACGAAAAAGAAATTACCGAATCAGACAATTATAGCTGATTTGCCTAGAAAAAAATACAACTCATGAGTAGCTCGAACCTACAACCTTGGTATCAGCATTAATCAACTCTAACTACTAGTCCAGTTCGGTAACAACAATGTTTTAGCAAGGTTTAAGTACATAAATATATATTGTGTGACCCATGCGAGCTTGGTGGCTAATTTCTTAAAAATACGAATACTGATTTATTCATCGTAAATTTATTTTATTATGCCGTCTTTCTTCTATCACCCGTCGAATTTTCACAGGTACCTTTGCTAGTGATTCCTCAAATTTTAAATTTAACAAAGTTTAACTTTGGCCCCCTAAGGCACGCAGAACAGGTTGGTTGATGAAAACCATTTTTTTTTAACCTTTTAGAGCATTTTAATTAGCAATAAATCTTTTTCCTTTAAAGCCTCTTTTTTACTGTGCATTATTTACATCGCTCACTGATTTGATGAGCAATCGAGTGAATCAAGGACCGCTGATGTACTCCTAATCAACATAAGAAGTGATAAAGCTGTCCTAGACCATTGCGGAGAAAATGCGCAAAAGAAATTTTTCGATTCTTTCAAAAGCAGATTATTTATAGTGTGCAGGTATTGGTTTTGATGATGTAATTTAAGTAACATAAATTATAAAAGTTGAACAAATTTTCACCAAAATAACATTGAGTATCAGCCATTGATTATCCGGAAAAAGATGGGTTTCAAGAAACGGTTCCGCCCCATTTATTTCGATTGAGCGAGGCTTGACCGTAGCTTATTCCCTAAATGTAGGTGCCTACCATCTAACACGTAAGCATTTTGACAGCAATGCTTTTCTCGAATGGTAGCTTAGCTCCATGAACTATCTCACTTACATGCGAGTTGGCAAATTGTGTTTGCAAAACTGTTCTTCGTGAAATGAGTGGACTTCAGTTATAATTTCCAAGTTATACGTAGATAGTGATAGAAATACGAGGTTTGGAGACTAAGAGAGTTTGTCACACTATATAGGAATACGAAAGAGGTTAATGTATGGCCCTCCTGAAGAGTGAATGTGGAACATACCTTGTGAAAACACACGAAGCCTTCACGGTCCAAATTATTTGTTTTCGATTGGTCAGGACGAATTTAACAATGATCACAATCTGCGATATCAGACTAAATATAGTGAAAACGGAATATAACTGCACTGTGAAAAAATGAGCAACTTCCACAGTGGTAAGATTTGTTACGACCGGTTTTGCTTTTTACGGCACCTGACGATGTTGTAAAAGGTGATACCGATCGCGATAAATCCAATTACTGTGGAAGTTACTCATTTTTTCATAGTGCAGTTCACCTTAATCAATATTTGACCAATTTCACATAAACAGAACAGCAAATATTTTTCATCTGTAGATCTAGGCTGCTATTCTGAATGAGAAAGCGTTAACGCTAGCAGCCAGAAATAGCTTTCGTGACCCTTTCATTCCGAAGTTTAGCGTCAATGACGCTTTTTGCGATTCTGAATGCCAGACTGACGCCTAGGAGCAACGCTGTTTTAGGCGAAGATCCGATCACCGCGCTCTTCTAAAGCGTCACGCTATTCCTGAGTGAAACGGCCACCTGATTCTGTATCACACGTTATCTAACGAGGATTCTGCAAAACATGCTCTGAGAAGTGTTCCTAAAAAACAAAAATAATAGCAGGATTGACTTGTCAATCCGTATATTCAAGTAAACATAAAAAATTCTTCTCAAAAAAAGTAGGAAAATGTGCCTCGCATACGTACTCTGACTCGCCAATTTGAAAGCCGTATTTTCTGTCGCGCATGAGGCCAAAGGCAACGCTAATTCGCCTTGGACTTCGTCAAACATGCCGCAATTTTGTTGTAATTAATCAATTTGTAATCGGCAATATCCGCCATAAGTATAAAAACGCTGGGAAAACATGTATTTACAATAACACAGATGGTGTAGTTGTTAGCGTTGTGTATTCTTGCTGGCGAAGGTGGTAGTTCGCGATTGCTGGTGGCCTACTTTTTTTTCCTTCTTCATTTGCACGACCAGATATAAATTTTTTCCTCCGAGTAACATATCCTATCATGGGACTTCACCTCGCTTTTTTTCTCCTGACACCACAAAATTCGTACTCCAGTTTGAATCTTTAATGGTAAATGGTCTCTCTGGGGCCGCTTATGTGGTGGACCGCTTATGATATGCGTCAATTACTGTTTAAAGTCCGTGCATTATAGTATATTCATGCTTAAACTCAACAATTGGATTAAAATATATTGAATGATATAAGCATGAATGCCATCCTTGGCATTTCCTTTTCCCGTACCTCTCATTGTAGACTGGTGTTTTTTTTTCGACCGAGTCTCATTGCTTTACTCTTGCATTGCCTTACTTTTCCCATATCTCAGCCGGGAATAACAAGTTAAGGTAAAATAGAAGAAATCTACACGTAAAGGTTGAGTATTCATTTTCTCCGTTAAGAATTGTATCAAACATCCTCGTGGTATTATATAAACAAGTGGGCTCGAAATATTGCTCACCTCGCCTATTCACATTCACTTCCATCCACACAATCCCAGAGGTACCACAAGATTTTCAAGAGGCTAATTGCGATGTCTAACCATCTTATTAAATCCACGGACTATTAAGAATAATAACTTTCAAATATCCGTGATGAAATAACTGAAATTTACCAACACATCACTTTCCGTGATACACTTACACATCATTATTCTCAATTCGTATGCATCCAAACGTCGTCTGCTCAGTCGTATAAGTGGTAAAAAAAAATAAAAAACCCAACAGATACATGGAAACAATATGCTTTCTTACGATGTTGAGGTGAACAATCATTTTAGGAATTAAAATTTTTTCCTAGCTCGGGTAGCTGTTATATGTTTTCATAGGTATACATAACAAACAACGCCAGACTTTCCTAAACTGAAATCCCCTTCACAAAATCTAAAATAATCAGAGCGTTAGTATCTATCACCCAATGAATGCAAAAAAATAAAGTATAATAATAGTATCCGAAGACTGCATTGAATAACATT
Organism: Ceriagrion tenellum; assembly: GCA_963169105.1. NCBI lineage: Eukaryota > Metazoa > Arthropoda > Insecta > Odonata > Coenagrionidae > Ceriagrion > Ceriagrion tenellum. The sequence continues at coordinate 4,329,731 of OY720644.1, forward strand.
TAGTTGGATTATTTATTGAAAAAATTCTTTCATGCACCAGACTCAAGGCATCCATGGCGAAGGTCTCAGCTGTTTGTGAAAAACGTAAACATTGCTCGTCATTGGCTGCCTGAATTTCCAATTACTGTACCAGAAGGTTTTCATACCCAAATGGGCGGGGTTAATAATAGTGTTACAGATCCGACGCCATGAAATTCTGTATAGTATTCAGAATCGCTTCCGACGCTATTCTGGACGAGGAATAGCGTTAGCCAGAAATAGCGTCGCCCGATTCAGAATAGCAGCCCTAGTATAAGTTTTATTTTTATCAAAGTGAGATGCATACATTTTTAATGAAAAGGAGGAGATGACAATCAATGATATACGCCCAGTTGAATGGATTCTTATAGATCTTTATATTCCAATTAACGAGCTTTATAGTTTTTTTAAGCTCACAGAAATACGTTGTTGACCCTTTAACTTTGTTTGTGCCATTCACTATTTTCTCAGTCCATTTTGGGTGACTATTTGTATCCCTGCCAAATTTCAACTTCCTATGCTCAAAAATTTTCAAATTGACGTTCTCATTGTCCATAGCAACGTCACAGACAGACGATCATATCCACTTAATGATCGAGTTCCAGAGATGATGAGTATTATGAATCCTGAGGCATAATTAGAATGCTTCAACAATGTATCATGAAGGCTTTCGGGTTTGCTTCCGCGTTGTGTCATTTTTGTTGACTACAGTTTCACAAGCGTTCCAGCTCGCTTCTTCTGGTCGAAGTGAGCTGGAACGCTTGCGAAACTGCAGTCAATAAAAATGACTCAACGCGGAAGCAAACCAGAAAGCCTTCATGATACAAGACCACACCGCGGAAGCTTTCATAACTACTTCAACAATGGCATGGGTAAAAGTTCGTATATGTTGTATTTCCATTAGGTAATTTATCTTTTTCTGATACATCAGATTCTCAGGCACGTTTCCAGGTGGCCCAATATTTTCCAGTTAAGTGTCAAAAGAGAAAGAAAGTTAATTTAATAAAGTCATTATACTGGCTACCGAAGTACTCGTTTCCGCTGCTTTCCTTTTTTCATACAGGGCTTGAGACATTGGAGACATTGGAGAGGAATTCCTTTCCAAAATATTACCGCGTGCTTCACTCTTACTTATTGCTCAGTTTTTTATTGAAAAATATTATTTTTATATCTATAAGGGATATCTGCTTTGACCGCAAGTGTTTTCAAATTCATTGAATTTCACTTAACCAGTGGTTATGTTAGCCCTTGCCAAAATACGAAACAAATATTCTTCAAGCTTCCACACAATACCTGGAAAAGAATGTTTTGAGTTTCTACTTGCTTTTCTCATTCCCATAAAAAACAACCAACCAACGTGAGATTACTGTACACTGAATTCTATCATCCCTTTGCTGGTGATTTTTATACGTCTTTTGATTTTCACCTTGTTGATTTTTCTTATAGATATCGGGTTTTTTCTAAACATTTGTCACTTTAAGACCGTCCGTTTCATTTTTCACAATTATAGCATTATAATAAAAATGGATAGACAATAACGATAAAAAGTGTCTCAAAGTTTGATTGTGATTAAAACCAAATAAAAAACATATTTAATATCATGTAACCATGGCTGCTATTCTAAATTAAATAGCGTTAGCGCTATCTACCAGAAATAGCTTTCGTCACGCTTTTGTTTCGAAGAATAGCGAGTTATTCTTCGAAACAAAAGCATAAGAAAAGCTATTGCAGATAGCGTTAACGCTATTTCATTCAGAATAGCAGCCTTAGTATCTCGACGAATTAAGAGTTTGCCGGGAAGAGACACCTAATTACTTTCACGGAGACACCCGAAAATGCTCAGAAGTGCGAAATTCCACTGAGGATAAATATTTCGCCTCGACCGAGACTCCGGAAGTCTGGCAGTCCAGAAATACCTTGGCACACGAAAGTCCACGAAAATCCAAAGGAAAAAAGGACGCCTCGGAACCTTAACAAAATAAAGCAGTCGGCCGGAAATCGAAGGATCCGGGATATTTGAGTCATATGTCGAATGACTTTTTCCTCTCTGGAATTTTGAAGAATCATATTAGTTCTTATAGTGATCAGTCATAGCCTTTTAATCTTACTAATATATAAAAATCTAGTGGTGTCTGTCTGTCTGTTACTCAATTACTCATAAACCACGGAATCGATTGAAACAAAATTTGGCAGGAAGATAATTGATATATTTGGTTCACGCTTAGGCTATAGAACAAGGCCCTTGGGAACCTAGAAGGCCCTCAAGTGGGCCCTTTCATCGCCAAAAATTGGCCCTGGAAGATAATTCTTGCCTGTATTAGAAACACGTAAAATATACCTAGACTGAATAAACAACAACAGTAAGTCACTCTGGGGCCCCAGAGGGCCCAAGGTTCCAAAAGAATGCTTTTTTAAAAGCCTTATAAGTAGTGAACGAGTGAACCGATTTTAGTAAAATTTTCACACATGGGATCAGTAAAGCTTTTTTAAGGAAATTTGGACTATAAGGATGGCCCCTGGGCCCCAAGGGCAGCGTATTGGGCCGTCTGGTGTCTTATGTGTCTGAAAAACTCAAGTCTAAACATTTTGGTTCAAGTGCAGAGGTTTATCTTTTTGCATATTTTAATTAGTTTTACTAAAGATAGAAGGCTGTAGTTTTCGCCATTAGATATAAAAAAATTGCCCGCATTTTTTCACTATAAGCTTGATTCTTTAATTGAGGATAAAGTCCACACCTTGAATTATGAGCGCACTATCGTAATCTCCTGACCATAATGGCAATCCTCCTGCATCAGTCGATTAGAGAGCATTCTCTCCGGTTTTCCTCACTTCAAATACGACCAGGAAATACACTCTTTCCATTTTCATTTCATTCATCAATACAAGCTGTTTTCAATGCTCTATTCTCACATTACAAGTACCTACTGATTGTTTACAACAAAACGCCATATTCGCTCGCCCAAAACAGCCCAACCCTTCATTTCATCTTTCGTCGCTCGAGGCTATGATTTTACTTTTCGCAGTTATTTCACGTGTAACAATCATGGTAAGCATTCCTTGTGTAGCGGTTGGGGCCGACTGAAATGGAGGGAACCGAAGTTGGCAAGCATCCCAGGAAATTCCTGTTTGAATGGCGGTCAGGGGGGCCCGGAGAGGTAGTGGACCTCTACGGAGGAAACCTTTTTGTTAAGGAAGGACAATACAGCAGTCTTGCTTGGGCGTCGGTGTAAACAAGTCGTTTTTCTTACAAACCCTTTACTTCTCACGCAAACCGGCGCTACACTTGCAGTAGTCGCGCCAAGTGCAATTTTCTCAGTCAACGGTTATAGTATCCCCATTGTAAATGTTGGAACATTATTTTCCCTGTGCCCTAAGTAAATACTAGTCGTGTACGCCCTGGAATCTCTTTCACAAATTTACTCAAGGAAGTACACCGAAGATGTCTCATAAGAATGGAGATAATGAGAGAAAGGAAAAAAAACAAGCTATAGTATTTCAAGGTGGCATTTGATAGCGGAGAAAGGTCGAAATAGTATGAAAAACCGTGTTTGTGAACCGGAGACGCGGGCGCATCAATTTAGGCGATATTACTGCAGCTAATATTACGAAAGTGACCCGGTGTGTCAGTACACCGCATACACTACCTCCTATAATAGTGGTGGGTCGTGGGCAACGGTATGCTGGCTATCAAGGTAGTCCTTTCAGAAGGGATCCTAGCTTGAGTAGAATAGTGAAAGTGGGCCAAGGGTATCACTATGCTTTGGTTTCCCTTGTGGCATACTTGTGAAAATGTGCCAAAACTGACCGGTAGAGAGCCGTAACCGTTAGCAGGGAAAGCTGGACGTGGTGCGGGTACTGCAATGGCTGGTAACCTTGCATACTCTATTACAACTTACTCCTAAGAGTCACGAAGTAGCCTCGGACAGCCGAAGCCAGGATGGGCGGCGGTAGCTGAACAAGGTTGGCCCATCAAGATACGGACTTAGCGATACAAACTGGACTCTCGGTACTTGAAAGGTAGTATATGGAAAGGAGCATGAGTTGTTGAATGAAATGAAAGTGAGACGAATGGATGTTTTGTGTGAATGTGAAACTAAGCGCAAGGGGCGGGATGTTGTTAGTGTATATGGCGTGTGGTCTGGCAGTGTGGTCAGGAGTTGACGATAATGCACGCGGTTCGTATGAAAATAAGTACCCTAAATTCCCAATTATAACGCGCGCTCATGCATAACGCACAGTTCAAGCTTTGGCTGTTATCTGCATGTCTCCAAAATTTCAAGTATAACGCGCACTCATATATTACGCGCAGGACACCCGCAGAACCTTGACTACTGAGATTCATTTTCTCGGAACCATTGGAATTCGCATTTTTTCAATAAGGCACAGGAAAATCCAAAGCAAGTACGCAAGGGACGAAAAAGTAACATATTGTAGTAGCTATTGTACTAATTTCACTTTCAGGAAAGAAAAAAATCAAATCCGAGAAATAATTACATTATCACCATGTGCTAAACCTATACAAAGTTTTAAAAAGATCCAATTTCCCACCTGCCTCGCGTAGAAAGCCTAGACAAAACAGTGTATCAAAAAAGAATTGTAGTCAAAATGTTTCAAGTGTCCCAGCAGTATAAGGTTACATGGATACATTGTATGTAACACTGTGAGTCTCAGAAGCACCGTTTCCGATTTAAGCGCACTGTGAGGAGTTGCAGTCTGGGTTACAACGTTGTGGACAACTGGGGAAAGTGCTGAAAGTACAGCATTGTTCCTCTGTGACATAAAGCAGGAGAGGTATTTCTAAAGACATGTTGACCTAAATATAATTATTTTCAATAAACCATTGACGTCGTATTTAATGCAGGGTTACCATTGTATTTTTTGCATATCTTAAGACATTCGGGGTGTAACTGTATTTCCGTAATTTTTTATTTCGTTGTACATAGTCAATGAACCTAATAAATACGAAATAAATAATGATCTTATTTTTTATATTTTAGTCCCACTCTTGGATAATAAGCCTGTTTAAAAATGCCAAAAAGAAGGAATTCTTACACGGCGCAGAGAAAGTTGGAAATTGTGAATTAAGCCGAGATTCACGGTAATCGGCCAGCGGCCCGATTCTTCGAAGGCGGTCCCAAAGGAATTTGTTGAGTGCTCTACCTTCAGTAAAAAGGGCTCGAAGGAAACGAAAGGAGTTTTGGCCAGATCTGGAGCAAGAATTGAAGGATTGGGTCTGTGTGCAAAGGAGTGAAGGGAGAGGCGTTTCAACTGTGTCGCTCAAGTGCAAAGCACTGAAAATGGCTCGCGAGAAAAATATTGACAGTTTTAAAGGCAGCAATTGCTGGTGTTATCGTTTTATGAAACGAAATAGGTTGACAGTGCGAGCCATTACTTCTACCGGACAAAAGTTACCAGAAAACTGGCAAGTGAAAGGGGAAGAGTTCAATTTATTTGTTGGGCAGGCAAAGAATGGCGTTGAACCAAGCCAGATTGAAAACATGGATGAGGTACCTATGAGTTTTGACATGCCGACAAAGTTTACAGTTGATGTTAGAGTCACTCAAGACATAAAGATATGCACCACTGGATCTGAAAAATGTTTCTTTACTGTTGAGCTAGCAGTGATGGGTGATGGAGAAAAGCTTCCCCCAATTCTGATATTTAAGCAAAAAACAATTCCCAAAGAGGAGTTTCCGAAAGGAATTATTGTGTGTAAATCCAAAATGCTGGATGAACTGCGATATGCTGAGAACTTGGATAAATTAGGTGTGGGGAAAAAGAAAGGGCTCATTTTTTAATCCAAAATCGCTGCTTGTACTGGATTCAGCAGGACCACACATAGCTAACATTTCCAAAGCTTTACTGAAAAAACATTCCAAGGTTGCAGTCATTCCTGGAGATCTAACAAAAAAGCTGCAGCCATTGGACATCTCCGTAAACAGATCTGTTAAATCGACAATACGGAGGAAATGGGAAAAGTGGATGGTAGATGGTTTCCACATCTATACGAAATCTAGAAGGATGCAGCGAGCTTCTTATGCTGAAGTCTGTAAATGGATTGTAGAAAGATGGGGCGATGTAGCCCGTGAATGTATATTCAATGGTTTCAGGGTATCAGGAATTTATTCCCGTGATATTGATGGGGTGGAAGGAGGGTTACGCGACCCATCATCTGATGAAAGCGATGTTTTGCATTAAGAAAATTTACCAGACTCATTGTTCAAAAACTTGGATGATTACGATATTAAATGTGATGGTGAAAAAGAAAATTTTGATGGATTTGTTAGTTCATAATCGAGCAGGAATAAATTTTTCTGAAGAATTTGTGATATTTTATTTCTTATGTGAATGTTTTGAAATTGGTTATCGCATTTAAAAATAAAGTAGGTCGGTGATTGATTGCGTATACATCTGTGAACTATTAACTTCGAATATGGCCTTCGATGCGAATTAGAGTGAATTTGAATAATGGCGACCTAAAATTAGATTTAGCTACACTTAATTTTTGAATTCCATTTTACCTAGTTTATACCAGAAAATATGAACAAAAAGATGGAAATTTTGATAGGTTTCAGCATACTCATCATTTTACTGATTTAATATTTGAATGCTTAAAGATATTTTTTATATAGTACCTACCTAGTAATTCTTATGTATAACGCGCATCAAATAACTTCGAAAATTTTGCAAAAATCCATGCATAACGCGCGCGTTATACTTGAGAATTTAGGGTATTAGAAGAGATGTGATTGTGGCGTGCTATGCTCCAGTGGATGGAGAGAGTGAGAGTGAAAAATGAGTTTTGGGAAAAATTGAGGAATGTTTTGAATAAATGTGACCCTGGTGAGAAAATAAGTGTACTAGGTGACATGAGTGGCTGGGTTGGTGTGAGGCGGGATGCATACGAGAGAGAGCAATTTTTTTTCAACCTCCAGTAGTACAGCATAAACGCCAGACAAGCGACAAGTGGGTTTTGTGCGCAGTAGGCAAATGCGCATCTCGCCAACTACACGCTCCGTCACTGCTGTGGTCACTTCGTCAGTCTGTGCTGAGCATCAGTCAGAAAAACATGACCTCCTCAATTGATTCTCCCGCCAAGGGCGAATTGCAAAGCTTTATTTGTTTCCTGTAAGCAGATGTGAATAGTGCAGCAGAAATTCATCGAAGAACGAGCCGAGTGAATGGAGAAAACCATATCAGTGATGGTGTTGTGCATGAATGGTGTCCAAATTTTGAAGATGGTCGAACTGATGTGCATGATTAAAGGAAGTCAATGACGCAAGTCTGTCGCTACAGACGGCCTTGTTCAACGAGTTGACGAAGTGGTTAGAGAAAACCGTAGGTTCACCATAAGTGAGTGCTTTGTCTAAGGAATTTCCGGAAGTTTCAAGATGTTCTCTGTACTCTATCGTTACTAAACATTTAGGCTTAAAAAAGCTCTGTACTCGCTGGGTCCCAAAAATGTTGACTGACAACGCCCATTTATAGACTCATTTACGTTCATTGGCGGCAGCGTTTCATGAAAAGAGTACTGTAAAGCTCTTCCGCAGGTGAGACAAATGCCTCAATCGTCTAGGTATTTATGTCGAAAAGTAACCATAAGTGTACATAACTATTAGTAATAACATAATTTTTTCATATTCACTTGTCTTTTATATATGGCCTTTCGAGTGTTGAAAAAAACTGCCCTCGTAGAATGTACTGAAAGAGTATGCGGAAAAGGAGTAGTAGGACGAATGAAAGGTGATGCTTGGTGGAAAGAAAAAGCAAACACCATTTGGGAAAAGAAAGAAGCGTACAAGCAAATGATTGCAACCAAATCTGAGGGAGAGCGTACTAAGGCACGTGAGATTTACAGAAAGGAAAAGAATGAATGCAAAATTGTTGTGAAAGAGAGCAAGGAGAGAATGCGTGCGGATGAAGCTAGCAAGATGCAGAGTGATTTGAAGGCAATAAAAAGCTGTTTTGGAAGAGGGTAAAAAGGGCTAAGATTGGTGAAGGCAGGGGAATGAATGCGGTAAGGAACAGAAGTAGAGAGATCGTGTGGGATGAGAGCAATATCAGGGACTGCTGGAGGGAGTATTTTGAAGAATTACACAATAATATTGCAGGCGTTGAGGATGAGCCTTGTGAAGTGGTATGCGAGAATGTGAGGATGGAAAAGGATATCAGTGAGAAGGAGGTCGCAACGGCTGTGAGAATATTGAAAAATGGGAAGGCTGCAGGCATAGATGGGATATGGGATGGGAAATGTTGAAGTGTGGGTGTAATTTACTCATTTGTCGGATGTATGAACTGTATAATTTATGCTTACCGGCTTCTGCTGTTCCAGTGGATTGGAAGAATGCAATAATTGTTCCATTGTACAAAGAGAAGGGAGGAAAGACCGAATATAATAACTATATGGTGATTAGTTTATTGATTATTCCGGGAAATGTGTTCAGCAAAACTTTAATCGAAAGAGCGAGGAATACTACTTCCGACAGAATATGGGGTGTGCAGTGTGGGTTTATGCCTGGGAGAGGATGTAGTGACCAGCTATTTGCACTTCAGCAAGTGATAGAAAAATGTATGGACGTCCGAAAGAAAGTGTACTGTGCGTTTGTCGATTTAGAGAAGGCATATGACAGAGTAAATAGAAAGAAGTTGTGGAAGGTTTTGAGAGACTATGGAGTGAATGAGCAGTTATTGAATATTATGATGGCGATGTATGACAATAGTAAGGCACGTGTAAGAGTTAACGGGGTTCTGAGTGATTGGTTTGTAATAAATCGAGGTGTAAAGCAAGGATGCGTAATGTCTCCATGGCTGTTTAATGTATTTATGGATAAATGTGTTAGAGACGCATGTGGTGAAAACGACGGTGTTTTGATTGGAAATGTAAACGTGCGAGTTTTTCTATATGCGGATGATGCTGTTTTGATCTCAGACAGTCAACAGGGATAATAGAAGCTCCTAAATAAGTTTTGTGAATCAACGGAGAGAATGGAATTGAAGGTAAATGCGGGCAAGACTAAAGTAGTAGTTTTTGATAAGGAGAATGGGGAGAATAACTGTATGATGAGGGCGAATGGTGAAGTAATTGCACAATAAATGTGTATGATTTTGTGTACTTAGGTAAGATGTATGCGAAAGATGGAAGAATAGATGAGGAGATTAAGGGACGTGCGAACGCTTGAAGGAAAGTGTTATGTAGCATGTGGAGCATATCAAGGGATGAGTCTAAGGAATGTCTAAGGAAGCGAAAATCGCAGTGTACAAAAGTGTACTTCTTCCCACTTTGTTGTATGGTAGTGAAACATAGGTATGTCAGGATAGACATAAGAATAGACTAAACGCCGTCAGTATGAGTTATCTGAGGAGTATTTGCCGCAAAAGTAAGATGAATAGGGTGAAGAATGAGTGGGTAATAAATGAATGTGGGTTCTATGCTCCAGTAATGGACCTGTATGAAAGGAGTGTGCTTCGTTGGTTTGGCCATGTTGAGAGAATGGATAAGAGTCGAATAACGAAACAGATATATGAGAGTGAAATGAATGGTGCGAGAGGTAGAGGTAGGCCGAGAAAGTTGTAGTTGAGGACTTTGTTAGGAGAAGGAATATTAGGAGTCTTGAAAACAGAAGGGCGTGTATGAGGCAGTGTATGTGTGTAAACGAGGCAACAGTGAATTTTATTATTAATTTATGAATGAAACTCTGTAACTGTGTCAACCCTGGAAGGGAACGGCGTGATTGGTATGTATGTACGTTATATTATGAAATAAATCCTAGGATATATTTCTTTTCACCTTTTATAACATTTTTTATATGAGACACCTTTTATGACATAACTCTCAAGGAAACAAAAAATGGCAACTTTGTGGGAACTAGCTATAGCTACGGTTACATGAAATTTTTTTAATTAAACCAGTTAATTCTACACTGTGACATATTCAATATCTAAGCATTCTTTCAGTAATCAAGTGTAGTAGGTTTGAGATAATATTTTATGCTTTCACAGCCATTCCATTTAAAAATTCCTTTCGTTTTCCTCTTACCTTTAGTATGACACAACTCCTTTCCTTGACTGCGGCGTGGATCTCTCTAAAAAAGGATGCTATCGATTTTAGAATCCGGGAGTAGTGCTGGAATATAAACCAAGTTTGAATATAACTATCATTATTTCAATAATTTTTACAAATAGAAAAGTTTTTGAAGAAACAAGGAGCCAAATCCATTACCACAAATTAAAAAAATTATGACCTCTGAGTCCTAAAAAAATTTCATTGGAGTTGTATTTCTCGCGCATGCTATAAAGCATTAGCATTTAATATCAAACGTGTTAAATAACACCTAAACCGCTAACTTTCCTCAAAGCATTATAGTTTGCTTACTGCGGACGAATTTTTCGAAAGAAAAGACAAGATATTAAGTCTAAATAGATCTCCAGGATAAAAAACTGTACCTATCCTTCAGTCAAAGAGTTCTTATTACCTAAGGAATTGTCATGTCCAGGGAATTCCCCAACAGAAAAGGGATTATTTTAATGTAGAGAAAAGAGGAATGTAGAGAAAAGAGATCGAAGAAATGTTAAACAATCGAAATATTAGCACTGATTTGACTAGTTGAATTAGTATTTAATATTGGCAGTAATAATTAGTAATTCATATTCTTTCATCAACATCTCATAAAATATACTAAAGATCATTCTCGATTTTTAAAACTGACGACAAATATTTTAAAATCATCAAGACAACCGAGCAATTAACATGCGTGCTTTAAACAATAAAAAACAACAGTTCATCTTTCAAAACCTTTATTGGTGCAACGGCAGCATCTTTCCCCATATATATTTATATATTTATTCATTTCAGTATAATATAATAATATCATTTCATCCATAGCATATATACACACTTTTTCTACAACAGTTATTACTCTCGTATGCATAACAATCGATAGTATTGTTTGTCTTAATGGCTTTTTCATCCTTAATCCTCCTCCTCTTTGCACGAAGGCAGCGGCATGGAACAAAGCGATCAACCAAATTTTGTGGACAAACACTTTTGCGACAGACCCATATACACTGAACGGCGACAACTCCGGAGAGAAATATCCTCCATACAGTCCACGAAGAGTCGAAGAGGGTGTTCCCCTTTTGTAAAACGGCATCAGTTTTTTCAACGTTCCCATAGTAGTCATCACTCTTATATAACACTCAAAGTGGCTGTTTACCACGGTCACACAAGAGACAGTTATTCCCTAGTGTCACCACAGAACCCACATCTTAGTTTCTGCATCCTTTTCAATGTTGGTTAACATGTAAACGGCGATGAAGATGCGACAAAACGGCCCTATTTAACCTTTTTGACCGAATTCGTTAACCTTCTCGCCTCATATAAACCAGTCTTCATTGTCTTTGGAATATTAGGCCTAGTTTGGAGAAGATAGGTGTACTTATTGTATTGAACAAAGGAAGGGGAGTACTTACCTCAAGGAGGAAAATTAGATATTATTTCAGATGCTTGACGAGGTGAGGGGAGATTAGACGTGAAATAAAATTAGGCGACGTTCCTCTCTATTTTTTGGCAAAATTTGACAATTTTGGGCTTTGTTTTCACAAGACACTCGTGAGTTTGAAAGGAGTACACTACACGCATTCAACAACCCTTCAATCCGTGATGGCTCAAGGAATAATGAAGAAGGGGACGTATGGGACGTCATTTTGTCTCTCCTGACTCTTGAAACACTCAAAAACGGCAGACATACACAAGCACACTGCAAAACGCACTCAACATGTCCCTAAGATCCTTACATATCGTTCGTTTGGGCTCTGGGAAGAGGTAGCATGGGGTTTTATGAGGGACATTAGATTAGATGTAGTAGGGCCGACAGGGAGGGAGAAGGGTTTACCAGAGAAGGATGTAAAGGATAGGGAAGGTACCTAATTCCTGTCTTTCGTATAAAATAGAGGCCCACTGAAAAAAATAAAGGAAAAAATTCCTGCGCACACGGATTTGTTTAAACAAGCTCCCATTATTATTTTATTATACGTAACACGGATATCGGACGCGTAGTATACATCTTTTATATGGCGAACGATCAGTAACAACAAAAATGGTTTTTTCCTCAAGTATTCATCCCATTATATTATATTACATGTTCCATGAAAGCGAACTGCATCTCTCGCTTGCTCTCGCGAGAGGGCAGTTTAATTGCATATTGAATTCGTCACGCAGCGAGCGCGTCTAGAAAAAAAACACCTCATGTGGCCATCTTGCAACATGGCTGCGCCGCGCTCTCCCATAAACGTCGAGTCGGCGACTCTTTCATTGGAAGTGGTCATCTTGATCCCAGCAATCAACTCACACATGCACAAACAGGAAAATACGCCATTTTTCTGACCAGCGCGTCTCCAAAGCTGGTGAATGGCGGAAACGGATGGCGAGGGGACCTGTTGCCGTGGGGTCACCGGATTTCGGCGTTAGGTAAGGCAGACTGTATTAGAAATGCGATCTGATAACCTCGACTTGGTAACTAATGAGTCACAGGACACGTTTTGAAACGTCAATGTGCATGTAACTACTCAACATTAATTCTTCTAGCTTGAAATTCAATCACAAAGAATATACTGATCCAGTTTGAAACACATACTCTCTCAGGCGAAGGACAGGTTCTGCGGGAGATGTGGTCCAAGGAGACGAAGTCGAATTAATACATGCACTTATTCTGATCGTTTCAGCACGTCTGTTGGAAATTGCTGTGAATCATTGTTGCAATATAGTGTTTGGATTTTGGTGATGCATGGGAAATTTGACGCCACAATTGGCACTTCCTTCTCTATTTCAAACTCCTCAAAACCCTTTTGGCACATTGACACTAAAAAAACGGGATAAAACACACTATGTTTCACGAGTCGGCCAGGATATCCACGGAACGACGCTGCCTAGTGGGTGAAGACGGAACCCTCCATCCACCCGGAAGCGGCGATTGTTGGACGCACCAACAGTGAAGGTCAAATGTGGCACACCAGGGTCAAATGAGACAGACAGACGCGGCCCCATTGTATGCGCGCCACGTGGTCACTGCAGCGAAGAAAGGACGGCTCGTAGAGCGAAGGGGATGGAGACTACTAAGGGGAATAGGATGTAGCCTTTCGGGGTCGTGGAGACAGTCGGTGGGGCAGAGGAGCCGCCGCCCCCGTCCCCACCTCCATCTCCGCCCCCTCCTTCGTCCCCGCCGCCCCCCTTGCCCCCGGCCGAACCACCACCGTCCTCCCGCAGCGACCCCTGGTACAGCCGGTTGCCGTCGCCCGGCTCGCCGGAATCGTCGCCGTCACCACCCGCGGAGTCCATGTGGGAGTCTCCCCGGTCCATGGTGCCCCTTGCACTGTAAGGCAGCTCCATCTCTGAGGAGGCGGGGATATAACCGAGGGGGGGGGGAGGAATATAATGACACGTTCCCAGAGAAGTACGCAATACCTATGAAATGGCATGCAGTTTCACTATTGTGCTCTCTACCAGCCTGAATCAAGCGTTCAATTCAGTATAGATATTTCTAAATGGACGTGAAATTGTATCGCATGCAATATTAATTTGAACCTAATTTCCGCTGCTTACAAACAACCATGCAACTTCAGTAAGTCCATGCAATCGTGCAATAATATGGCTTATTTATACTTATGTATTATTTTTACACAAAAATATTACCCACGATGTTTCATCCAAGCTATGTACTTATGCACGAACCGATAATGTCGACATAATTTCTAGTCACGCCAGGACAATGAAGTTCACTTAAATTTACTAAAATGAATACTAATATCTTTAAGGGAATGTTATAATCAGCAGAAGCATGCATGGCTTCTTATATATACGTACATTTTCAATTGCAACAACGGATAAATTTGTATCCCATAAAAAGGTTTTAGAACAACAGCTGAAGCACAAGAGAGTCGAGAGATTTGTAGTATTTTGTCTCATGGAAATCAAAAAAACTATAAATATCTATTTCCTCATGAGGATTGAATGCGATTGTGAACTACTGTAAATTGCCATAAATTCAACTGTCATTCACAAATCTTCTCTATCAGGAACTATTCCATGTGGACTGGGACGATGAGCTCACAGGCGGACGTAGTATGTAAACGAAATCACCGTTTTTTACGTCCTTTACCGAAGCAAATTGATGTAATCTCTTTTCGTTTCCTACTGGTAGTCCGTTCACAATGTGAAACAAGTATTGGGACGCCCTTCAAAATTGCATATTATTCTTTTCCCTCACCTTTTCCATACCGTCTTCCTTCTCCGACTACATTTCCCTCTTCGATATTACTGCTCAATATCTCCCGAGTAGTAAACGAGAAACACAATTACTAGGCAAAAGAACATATGCATACATTTGTTCTGATTTTTGCCAATATGAAATATAGGGTGGGCTAAAACTGCTACAATTAACGTTATATAGAACAATTTTTGATCGAGTAATCAAGGGACAAGGGTCTTGATGCTCATTTAGGGTAGCAAGGGACTTGATGCTCAGTTAGGTCATAAAAATGCTATTTAGGGCCAGCTTGATGCTCAGTTAGGGCCCCAAAGGACCTTAAGGCTCAGTTAGGACATTGGAATGCTGCTTAGTATTTATTACATATTTTATACCATACAATTAATTCCACACGACTTGACTCAAAACCATTGACTTGAAGTCCCTTTTTCAGAACGCACCCATCGCAACCTCGCCAACTCCCAAAGATCTCGCTAAATTCCTGGCATTCACATTGATGCCCACCTTTCCGGCGTGGTATCTTTAACACACCCTAGTTGAACAACTTCCATGACACGACCCGGAGTGGATAAAGAGACGGGGAAAAGATGTATGGGGAGGAAAGAGTAAGAGTGGGGATGGGGATATGTACTCAGGGGATGGAAGCCAATGCAGATACCTAAGCGCGGTGGCACAAGAACGGAGAGAATGTGGAATTGGTTCCGGAACTTCCTCTTTTACACTATTTGGCCTTTTTATCTTCTTTTGTTCTTCAGCAGTCTCCTCTTTCCCGAATCCAGCCGACCTTCCCCATCTGACTATTACATACATAACCCCGACCGCCCAGCCAAGAGCCATCTCGAGAGCCCTCTTTTGCTTGCCCCTACATACACGTTAAAACCTTCCCTCCTGACACACGGATACCCCATCCCCACATCCAAAAACATCCACCCCCCCCTCCACTCCCCCAATACCCATCCGAGATCCCTTCACTGTAAGAATCCACTTACCGCTTCGGATGCTGGCCCAGCTCCGGAGAAGTTTCATCCCCTTTTCCTTCTCACCCTTCCCCCTGAAATACTTTCTCCCTATTCCAACCCCCCGGCTCAACCCCCGTCGAGGCTTTTTTTAACGTTCCCCAACAACCACCCCCCTCCCCCAGCCAACCCCCAGTCTCTCCTCCCCCTCTTCCTCCTCCTATCTCTCACATCTCTGCCCCAGCGCCTCCACTAAACTCACTCTCCCTCCCATACATATATATACATATATATATCTCACATCCCTACCATGGCGCTTCCACTAAACTCATACCAGCTTCCTCGACCGTCCTTTCTTAGGGACTTAAACCCCCATATAACCTTCCATTCTACCTCCGTTACACATCCCTCCACGATCCTCTTAAATTTCACCCCTTTTGCTACTTTCCCCTCCCTCGCGGGGAACTTGAATCACCGACCTGTGTTATTCACTGCCGAGTGCCACTCAGGGCCTTTTCCTTCCCTTGCTTCCTCACTCGCGCTCTCGGAAAAACCCTATTTCCCCTTCCCCCCCCCCCTTCCCTGCGCTCTCACGAGCGGAACATCTTAGTGGGGGGCAAGCAATGGATGGCTTCTCCGTGATCTCAAATCGAAGCGGAGAGACCATACCTATTCTGTTTTTCACCCGCTGTAAATGACTTCTTCACATGAACTACTGCATAATTAAACGAGGCTTGAACTGCTTCATTAGTTTAATGGCTATTTACAGAAAAGCGGATCTTCTGCACCAAAGAGAACAATGATTCCTTCTTTTTCACAAAAACTACTACTCATGAATTAAAAGTTTTCATTATAGAGTCATTTACAATTCAAAGAGGGGAATGTCATAAAAATTACTTGTATTCAATGAAACGGCAATGGCATACCTGCAATAAAAACTAGTAATTTTGTGACCTCACATGTTTTTTATTTTTTGTAATCCGAAATGCGACGCTCAGCCGAGGTCACAAAGTTAAAGGTTTTCCTTGTGACGGTAACAATTCCATAAATTTGAGGCTGATGTCAACAATTATCAAACGAAAACATTCTGGAGAAGAATTTTGAATCAAATGTAGATGAAATGATTCACCGATTTATCCCTAAAAAGAAATAGTACTTGTGTAACGCACGTAAGCGTTCCGTGCAGAGAAATTTTTAAAACAGAATGGCCCCATGTAATCAAGTGGATAAAAGGGCTGAAGTTGAAAAATATCAATAAAGACCTGGATGCTTTGTAAGTACTATCTTGGATGCAACAGGAAGGACATCAAAAAATGTCCTCGGTTAGCGAAAGATTGGAGGGGAGAGCTGAAAAAAACCCATATTAGGATTTTAACTGATAGCAACAACGATCCGACTGGAGAAAAACAATATTCGCGGAAAGTAGTGCCTAAAGATAAAATTTAGCGTACATTGAAGCCCACTTATTTCTTATTTTAATTTTAAAAGTGCTTAATCTCAAGACCTTTGGACCTTTTGAGCCTTTGACGGATCCATAGTCTGGATTCCCAAACTTATTTTAAATCACCATGTCTAGTCTGAGAAAAAATTAATTGATTGGACACATAAACGGTACTCACAGAAACCAACAAGAAGATGAAATTAAATTGTGATACTAATTAGCAACGATCAAAGATGTCGTACACTTAGCGAATTATATGTTTTCATACTCAACCGATAATTGAACATATAAGTGGTGACGGTGATGAACATTTGATAATGGATGTTGTCTAAATTGGTATTCGCACTTAATTTCTCAAAAAATTAAGCGTAGGGAATGGTTTGGACCTGAGAGATCAGTTTTCGTAACGAAACCATTTCCATCCAGCCGCGGAACTAACCCCGTTCATGTTCACGTTTCATTCTCAGTTCGATCCGGACCTTTCCTCTGCCTTGCTCTTTCCTCTTCTCGGCACTTACATGCGCCGTGTTTGCTTTCGGCCGTGTCTTCCCGAACATCACTCGAGCATTCCCTGGCTCGGTTCCACTGCACTTGTACTAATCAGCGCACCAAGGAAAAACAACCAATGTCGATGATCGCAGAAAAAATACCACTGCCGTCGGTTTAAACCAAAAGAAAGTAGATTAACGTATTACAGTCCATTAAAACTGCAATTCCTCAACACTTTCGGCCTAATAACTATCTTATTTATGGTAAAGTGCCAAGAAAGGATCAATTATTCAAGCAAAATGGGTTATAATTTGGATTATTTCAAAGAATACAAGTATAAATGAAATTGATGTGATCTTTAATATTAATTACTTGATTCAGTTGCCTCAAGGACAAATTTACATTTGCCACTCGTCTGTCTACGTTTCAGCATTCGTGTCTCGACCAGCGAGTCTATTCAATCTCCGTCATTCCCACTGTAAAATGCTAAGTAACCACAAACTATCGAAATAACGTGTGGTTACGCCAGAAAAAGCTGTTCCCTTGGAATGTGTTGTGATAGATAAAGATAGACATGAGGGGAAAATTTAAATAGTAAAGAGTCTCGTGAAAAACTAAGCAATTAGAGAACATTCAAAAAACTTAATGATTTTCTCGTCATAGATAATCCCAAAATCTTGATGAATAAAAAAATGTAGCTTTTCAATGTTGTAGACGTTTAGGAAAAAATAATTTTCTAGCTCGGAAAATTGTAGTTTATCGCCCTAAAAACTTTACATCTTTAGAATAATATATCTGACAAAAGTGTACTGGTTCGAAAAAATTTCATAACGATGGAATATAAAATAAAATAAGCCACCAGTCGTATGACATCGAGTTTTCTCTGTAAAAGTGTATTATTCTAAAAAGTGTATTTTTTGAGACTTCTCATTCACCAACTTAATATTTGTTGGTAGTATTTCAATATAGGTATCTTATTGTAAATATACATATACCCACTGCAGTTTTCATCGCTGTAGTTTCTTCCTTGGCTTCCGGAATGAACTACCGAGACGTATCTTATTCATAAGAAAAAGAAATAACGAGTGTTTGGAAAAGAATTAATTTTGAAAAGAATTAATGAATATTTAACACCAGAGTTTGAAAAATGAGAGGTAAATACTTCACATTGTACCGATTAAGGTTCTTTGGCATGCTATTATTAGTTATATTATTTATTTTTTATATCATCTATTCTTTATATTATTTATTCATTATATGGCATATTACCTGTTTCTTGCTTTTTTCCGAATGTTGAATTGAACTTCGTGAATACTCCGACCGCACACTGACTTGTGACGACCAATATAAAAAGGTACGTACCACCTTTCTTGCCTGAATTATACTTATGTTTCAATTTTAATATCGGGATGTGCTTTTACCAAATTTTACCGATAGGGATAAATGCGATTAGAATTACAACGAAGCATCTTAGTATTACATTTTTTAAACCATTGCAGAAATATAGCCAGAAAAGCGGTCATTCATTATTAGATCAATTGGCAGGAAATTCTACAATTTCTTTAAAATTTGACGATTCGGTGTCGGCGTAAAGAAAACAAAACATTGTTGGACTTCACCTCCAAATGCATTATCATCTTGAATTCATGCAGCAAAGTGAGAAAAAAATTGCTGCGAGAGTTTTAGTTTTTTTTACCAGATCAATGAAAAAGCTCCTCTTTCCAAAAAAGGAACGTTTTCAATCATAAATTTTTAAAACTAATAATAGAGCCATGTCATAAAAAGTTAATCATTCTCATAACTTCGAGCAATAATTTTCCGTACTTTTAGGAAACATTTAACGTTTAAAAGTAAAAGCATGCACTCACCGTATAACCTTATGTTCCCCTCTGCATCTCCAATAGAGTTCTTAGAAATGCATTTGTAGCCCCCAAAGTCAGATTTGTCGAATTTCCTTATGGTCAGTCTCATCTGGACGCTGTAATAGGAGCTGTTTATTTCAGTCATCTGGTATTTGTCGTTTGAAATGATCATCTCACCTGAAAAAAAGTAAAATAGTTTGGATTAATGCATTGAAAGTTTTATGGTACAAGAAACTTAACTGCTATGCACACGAATAAAGGCAAAATATAACAGTATTGAAATTTTAATGAAACGAAAAGTTCTCATGAAAACACAACGTTCAAATCTGCAAAGCCTTGAACCTCACAGAATGTGAATAATTCATTTTGTCTGAGTTTTCAACTCTAATACAAAAGCTTAATCATTTAGGATTGCGTTACTGATTTGTTTTTGATGTCCACAATGGGCTGAATACTATGAAACTCTATTCCACTACCTGGTAAATCCCTAGCTCCTCTTTTTTAGGTTGAGATAAACTATTATGTGAGCAAAAAGTTTAAACGTGGAATCTATTGAACACCATGAAATATATGGAGCCAGATAAGCAAGACACATAGCTGGCTATTTACTCCGTTTCTAGTACCCTGCACTGGGACTTTCCGAGCTCCGTGAAATATTAAGTGATCGGAAGACAAGAGATACGATTATAGTCCTCGCACAGACAGTCTGGCGGAAAATGAACTTGAACTTCGGTTCAGGACGGTGGGAAACAAAAGAAAGGCAATGTGTTTGGCCTATGCCTTTATGTACGAAGAATAGACAATTACACTCTGGTTCCATCGTGTGCACCAATCTCATCGATAAAACAATGCTCAAAATGAACTGCCAAGCATAAGATAGTACAGATTTTAGGGCAATTCGAAGAAGTTTTTTCAGTAAAAATATCTGTTTGAATGGTTTCTCGCGATATAAACCGAAGTTATATGTTCTCCGATTGTTATTGATCACTGATACAAACAGACACTGTTTTTTACGCTATTGCCGCATATAGAACTAGGTCTTTCGGCTGAAATCCATTTAACAAAGAGGTTATTTTATATAGCGGATAGCATTTATCCGACATTAATAAACGGAGCCTAAGACTGTCAAAAATATATCGTAGTCATTTCTTATTAGCATTGAATAAAGCACATTAAAATTGAGAATCCTCTAAAATTATCACGGGTTTTAGACACCAAAAGGAGTGACGAAAGTTTTTTTCAGTTGCAGTACGACTATATTTTCTATGACCTTGTGCCGTAGAATACTGAAAAACTAATGGACAACATGACTTACAGTCTAGCTCACTTCAACACAGGTTGAAGAAAATAGCAACAATTCAGATTTGGCGGAATATACAATATAATGAAAACAGCATAATATTATACAGAGAGAGACAAATTTGTCATTGCCATTGCGATAAAAACTTAATAATCATTGTTGGATGCTGTAGCATTTTAATAATAACTCTGGCGACATGGTAAGGGATGCATGGGGAGAAAAAGAGTGAGGAATATAGGTAAGAGGGGAATTGATAAATGTCAAGGAGATTTTCAGACAATAACGCAATGGTTTTTCAGTCTACTAAGGGGTTACATTAAAAAAAGCGTTAGATGCCCAGCACTAGAAGAGTGGGATGAATGTAAATCGTAGGATGATGAAAGTGAAGAGATTCTCTAGAAGTAAGAAGACGGGTTTGAATATATGCGTGGGAGGACACGACATAGAACAGGTCCAGCAATTTATGCATCTGGATTATATGTCGGAGGAGAATGTGTTTAGTGGTGGTAGGGATATTAGAAGGCTGAAGAGTAGTTTTCAAAGAGGAGGTAGTTGATAACAGGAAATCTGAGTAGAGGCACGGAGAAAATGCTGATGAAAATCTTGTATGGAGCGTGGCGCTGTATGGGCGGAGACTTGGTCATTGCGAAGGGAGGATGTACGTAGACTTAAGGTACCTAGTCCGTGCGAGATAGTTCCCTAGTCATAATAGAGACCACATTCGAATTATACGTTTTAATTACACCAGCTCAAGGACACATAAACTAAATACTGCATTATTTATGGTACAATTATACATTTTTATATGACAGACATTGTAAGTAATTAAATGAAAATATCTAATTAAGTCCTTAATTTGACTCATTTATTTCTTGCGGTGCGTTTGAAACTCCTTAAAAACGGAAGGCTTTTTTGTGATACCCAAGAACCTTTTGCGGTGACAATATGATTAATTTTCAACTATAGTTGAGAAAACATACAAACTACACGCTGTTAGTTTTTTTTACGACATCTAAGTGTTAGAAATAACTCATTTTGTAAATAATATCTCTCTGGAGTTCATACAAGTACCATTACCCATGTTAATGTCTGGTACTTTTTGGCAAATATCTCCGAACGTAATGTGGTAGGGGTAGAATTTTTGGTGTCCTTGAATAGGTGAGCTATTTTTCTTTAAAATGTGACCAAATTAATTGATTTCTACGCAAAATGATATATCGCTTTCGGACTACCTTAATGCGTTTGGGATGTGAGTGAGGAAAATGATGGAGAGGGTGAACCAGCCGGCGAGAAGGACGAACGAGGAGGTACTCGATATGGTTAAAGAGGAGAAAGAGCTGTTGGTGGAGGTTGGGAGAATGCGGAAGACATGAATGGAGGATGTTTACAAAAGAGAGGGACTGCTGAAGGGGGTTACACAGAGGATAACTCTGGGGAAACGAGAGAGAGGAAGGAGGAAGTCCCCTGTGTAAAAACATACGGAGGAATACTCATCTGATCGCCTGCTGCAGTGTTCGTCGGCTATGGACGTTTAATTGTGACGGACTGATTGACGCCTCTTCATGTTTATACATGTCAATTTGCAATATCGCCAAAGCAAACATTGGCACGCACTGGCACGGGAAACGAGTGTGACTAGGCACTTTTGCTTCATTATGTGTGTATGTGTATGAATTAATGTACATGTATTAATGTATGTAAAATTATGTATCCAAATAGGAAATTTATATTTTAGCAAATCTATATTTATTGCATGGGCAATCTTATTTATTTATTTTTTTTATAAAATCATTTCTATGCTCATTTCTATTATTTTCAATATTTAAGCATTTCTATGCGTAAATATTGAAAATAATTATTGCAAAATATTTATATTTATAATTACTTATTATATGCACAGTGATACAGAAACTGACTTTGTGAAGAAACTATTAATTGCCTAAATATACAATTTAATATTTCTAAATTTTTCTTACTTCTGTAACTGTAATAAACGGATATTGGATTACACCTCAATATTGTATTTTTTTAAACCAGCTGATAAGCAATCGCTTAGCAGGATCCGATTGAAAATTTATCATTTTTAAGGTTAGGTTAGTAGTAATTTTTTGCAACCCATCTAAAGGGAAATTACAGCATGTAAACTATTTTTTGTAAATTTTAAATAAATAGTATCAATTTCGACCAAAAAAATTATGTTCAATGTGTAAATTTCCTTCAATGGCTGAGCTCTATCATTATCATAGTCGACGCTTCGAGAATTTGATGAAGAGAAAGTGTGTTTTCCGGGTGAGTTCTTTCGCGTCTATCCATTTCTGAGGACAATATTTCACGACAAACCTCTACCCGAAGGCGTCAAAACAAAGTAGCATAACAAGATGGACCGAACCCTGCATAGATACTTCAGCGGGCCTGATGGAGCCAGCTGGAACGCTGGCGAAACGTCGTCCATGAAAATGGACTGACGCGGAGGAAAACCCGAAAACGCCACAAAGACTCCGCGGAAGCCTTCACGGAAAGCTTCGAGAATTTACCGTTTATAACACGCTCGCTCACTCACCCTAGTCAATTCATGAGTTTGGCCAAAAAAATCAAATGGCTGTCCTCAACCGGCCTCTCTACGCACCTAAACAGGCCCCGACTGGGCTTTCATTCCCTAAATTAAAAGCAGTCCTTAAAATACGTCGTTTTTACACTGTAGAGGACAGTGAAGAGATTTTCGTGAAAAAACTGCAGGCGACAACCAAAGAGTTATTTCAGAACTGTATGGCAAAGTGGAAACAACACTGGATAAATGGTATCTCCGAGGAAAGAAAGTGCTTTGATTTAGGACCAATGAGTCCTATATACAATGAAATTACTTTTCTTGCAAAAAGCTAGGTAATTGTTTTTCCTTGAATAAATTGATTTAGTCATTTATGCTGCGCAAATATGCTTCTGAATTATTTTTTCTACTTGAATGATGATTTATTGAGGTTTCACGTAAGTTCTATTACCGTGAATTCGTTTCTCACAATACCAAGCCAATGAAATCTCATTTTAAGTTCAATGCGGCCCCAGTCTTCAATTGTTTGCACGTTTTTCTTCCGGCAAGGCAAACGGATGGCGTTGGGTGGCTTGCATTTGCGCAGCTATTATTATTCTTCGTTCAGGCTGCCATTGTACGGACGATATTCCTTACGACTGGATGTGGAAATCGTATTGAGATAGCATGTCCAGACATCTGTAACCTGTAGTTCTATGCGCTCAAAACTACAGCGGTCAACGCTGAGGTAGTGCGCAGAAATTGTAAATAGTAAATGCTGAAAGTCAAAATGACCACCATTATAGTGAAGGAGATGGAGCACCTTTGACGAATGAGCAAAGAAAGGAGTCACTTGCTAGAAATGTCATTTCAAGGCGTCTAAAAATGCCAAATGGACCTTGCTATTTCATTTGCTATCTAACAATCATGCTCTTTTCAATATCGAATGTATTTTCCTTCGACAGAGGTCTTTGCAACGTTAACAAGTCCACCTTCAATGTGTTCATTATGTTGTATTCTCCATAAGCACAGCAATGTTTTTATCAAATTTTTTTTTGATTTGGCAGAATATATGTATTCGAAACGACAACTTGCGTGGAATATTCTCTGATTTCCTTGATTGTAATAAAACGGTAAATACCCAGTAAGCTCATTAATGGCGGCCGTTTGGGAGAATTTGCTGCAAAGAGACATCTAACGTAGACTAAGCTGCCGTTATATCGAATACAACGACGCCTACTTCTTCATCGCTATCCTGTTGAGGGTATCACTGAGTTCAGACGGAGGTGTGAATGCGCTTACGGTCGCTAAGAAAGAGTGTCAGTACGCTTAGTGATTAGCGCTTGAACCCAAGAAATAGGCATGAACTAGTGGGAAAGATATTTAAGATGGAGAGAAACTTAGACTCTTGAATTCTACTATGCACACTCTCCCTTATAAGGTCGCATGATTAACAAATCATTGAGTTCAGGATTCAAACGCTAAGTCATAAGATATCCAAATAATGAAAGTGACATAGCACCGGCATAGAAGTTTAGTTATACACTGCAACATTAAATATAAATTGGGTGTATTGGCGGATGATGAACGCTGGAAATTATGACGGATACAAAACAGTAGAGGAGGAATGGACTACATAGGAACACTCCAGAAAAAATTGGCAGATGGAAGAGATGCATAACGCGACAAAATTGGCTAGTGATCATAACTAAACACATGTAACATCGTGCTATGCCCCAACGGAAAAGTGATCGAATTGATTATGTTTAATATTCAAGGCTTTTTCATTCTTGGATGCCCTATATTATGATGGTGATTGTTTCGTTTTTTTAAGTCATTAACTCTCTCTTTATTAACAATTAAGCCTCTTGATGTTTTTAAGAAATGCTATTTTTATTGTTGAACGTTTTTTTGAAAGAGATTGTTAAGATGCTGTTGATCTAAGAAAGGAAAGGAGATTGTTGTGGGAGAAGCTTGAGAGAGAAGATCGGAGATATATTCTCATCATATCATATATTCCCATCATATTTTCACTGGAGAATCGTGTTCTCGAATAGAGAAGTCTCTAGAACTTTTAAATAATATATAATTAGTTGAAAAAATGCCACGATATCACACACATGGTAAAAACTGACTTCTTAAAGAAAACGGTTTTATTGTTCGATAAAATGCTCTGAAAAGTTAAAAAAAATATGTTTGCAGCTCACACCCGTTTGGCGCGCAACTAAAAATAAAAACTTTGATTTTTATTTTTTTTTCGGCAGTGTCAGCAATGCAGTTGCACAGCGTTTCGTAAATGTAGATGTTGGGAGCGAGAGTAGAGGAACGAGTAGAAGCCCTGTTTTTAAGAGAACTATTACGGTAGAAACGAGAACAGCCATAAGATAAAGGATGAGGACCGCAACGCCGAGAGGTTTAAAAATGATATTATTTCCACGTACAAATATCTATGAGACTGACATCCACTCGGTAGAATAGGACTTCTTGCGTGTGATTAAAAACATACTGTAATTATTAACAATCAACCCCACTTGAAATCCCAGGCGTAGTTTTGTTTTAGATTTTTGAATGGTTAGGTATTTTTAATATTATTTATTACAAGCATTATTAGTTGTAACTAAAAGCTATACAATATCCATAACGAGTACACTGCATGTTAACATGTTCGTCTGCGTAGCACACTCTTCACGATTCTGGTTTGACCGCTCATTGTTCTCCTGACTGCTTTTCGGTCGGTGCTCATTGCGGCCGGGAGAATTTGCGTGGTTCCGATTTGGACTGAGGCGAGTACGGCACGCCAGGTGTGGAATCACCCCGTGCCACACACCCATATGGTTAAAATCAAGGAAACTTGAGCTCCAGGGTCTCGTAGAATTGACAAAATAAGGTGAGAATATTTCTCCAATGGCCGTAACTATTGGCACTACTCGTCCTAAGATAGAACAGAAAATATTTACTGTGGTCGTTTGACGGTAGCGTCAGTGACCAACTACAGCCTATCAACCAGAATACCCTTGTGAAGGAAAGTGAGTGATAGTTGACTATCGACCTCGTGTTATTAGTGTCTTTTCCCTTCAGTTCGCTGAAGAGGACCGCCTTGTGGCCGAAATACGCGTATAAGACGCACACCCTCGTCTTTTCCTGTTTCACTCCTTTGACCAAGCTCATCACGAGCCTGATTCTCCCAGAAGTTGTGTCCTGTTGAATGTGTGAGAGAGTGATTTTTGAGTGCTCGTGACAGTGATTGCTCTGTGTGTTTGTGACCATAACTCAGGCATCCTTAACGGGGTCTCTTAAAGCCCTGTGAAGGATCCCAATTGGGTTGAGTGTGTGTGTCTGTGAATGGTCACTGGCGAGGAATCAACGTTCCCGTAAATCTTCACAAGGGTATTCTGGTTGAGAGGCTGTGGTTGGTCACTGACGCTACCGTCAAACCAACACAGTAAATATTTTCTTGTTCTATCTTTTGACGAGAGGTGCCAATAGTTACGGCCATTGGAGAAATATTCTCACCCTATTTTGTCAACCCCTATGGTGGCAGTATTTCGTAGATGTAGATGGCGGATACGTGAGTAGGGGAAGGTGTGGCAGCCCTGTTTTCAAGAGAGCGGCGATCGAGAAGGGTTTGGCCGGAAGTGGGAGGAAGGAAGTGAGGAACGGTGGCAGATAAGCGGGGGAGGTTGGAGGAAGAATAGGGGCGGAGGGGGATGAAAAGGGATGGGAAGGCAGAGTGGGGAATATAAAGGAGGAGTAAGAGTGTCTGAGAAGAGTCAAACCCTTTCCGTCTTCCCGTCCTCGCATAATGGAATCTTTGGCGGGAGGTCGTTTTTCACTGGGGACGCCCCTTCCTTCTGAGAGGGAGGGGGCAGCGAAGGGGGTCGCGGGGATTAGGGCGTGACATATCCGCGCAAGAGGGGGGAGTAGCAGGGGTTCGACCGGGAGAAGGGCAGTCTCCGACGTCGAACGGCCGAGCATTTCGATATATTCCTGATTTCCACATCGCTCTGAGAAACCCAATGCTATCGCAAAAAATACACGGTGTATCGCACTAGGCATGGTTTTAAGATCGCGAAATATCACATTTGAAATGTTGCATTTTTTATTGTGTTGTATGATATAACACATAGATTGATTCGGCCTACTACTTCGATACGATACGTAAACACCAAACGATTAATATCACACGTCATGATCACCGAGATATCGCGTGATATCACCGAGATATCAAAATTGTCACATCGTAATATAAAACAGCGCGACGAGGTGGGGTGTAAACTACTCCTTTAAGTAGATGATATTCAACTTACTCAGCGAAATATTACAAAATATAATCTTCGAACTATTCCCGTTGAGCAATAAACTATATGTGCCTGAAAATGCTTACACGTTGGAATAGTTTAAAAAAATAAATTAATATATAGGTATACTTTTAATAAATGCTATCGATCCACTATTGACCAATGTTCCGTTTAGTCTAGGTATCGTGCAACTATTGATAGGCACCATACCCCCAGATACACAGGTTAAGGCCCTCAAACAAAACGAATTTTGAACAGATCTGCAAAAAATAAGATCCCGCGTTCTTATCGACAAGTAATCAAAACAACTGTTTGGAAGCTTAGGTTTATACTCCAAAGAAGAATTTTCTACGCAGAAAATAAATGATTTCGTGTTTTCTTCCAGAAATGTTTACTCACTCTGAGGTAACTGATTATTTTGAGTGCTGTTTAAGCGACGTGGTTTGGGTTGATTGTAAATACATTTCATGCGTAAATTTTACCTCTCCATTGAATCACGATCGATGGCAGGAAATAAAAAGATAAATGTTAGTAAATCATTACTGTCGGCTCAGTACCTTTTGATTAGGCTCTTAATCAGTCGTTGGATCATTTAAAAGAATGGATATTTTAAAATGGGTAATATTAAAACATTTAAATCAGTTATACTTCAAATTAAAATACTAAGCTGAACAAATAATATTGACAGTGTCAACTTAAGTTGAGTACTGATTCAGATTATTGGCAAATGCAATAAAAACTATGCCAGAGTGTACTTATGCCAATAAATGCACTCATAAATGTCTGCGATCAATTGTAAAATGTACTTCAACGTTTTTGGATGGCGTGCCTAATGCCACTAGCGAGAATAACGTTCATCTATAAGAATGTATCTTCAGACCATTTATTTTAAAAGAAGTCGCAGCCGTAATCCCTCGATCATCATTACAAATCCTTTACAAACGCCTGGATGTTCAAATGACTTAGAAATATTTGTTGAACGTTTACGGCCGCAATGAAATTAGCAGAAATAAGATATCCATAAAACGTTTGATGCATAAGATTCATGTTCTTCTGATTCAAAAAATTATATAAAAATTATAATTATAACAATTTTAGACAATCAGGAATCCTCAATTTAAAAAAAAAAAACTCATTCCCACGGTAATGAAACATAAAACTTGAAATTAGCGAGGCAAAGTAGCACACCTCTGGTTATCTATAAAAAAGAAACTGTGATTGTGCCGTCATTTATAACAACCTAACCACTGCAAGGAATGAAGTAAAACTTTGTAACATGATTCATTATGTCACTCGCAAGGTTTATGGCTACACTTTGTTTACCTATGGGGTCTCCGGTTCGACTCCAGACGAGTAAATGGTTTCCATAAGAAATACACGTAAATTTCGTTTTTATGGCATGCAGACCTTTTTTCTTACACACATTTAAACTATAAATAATGGTTGTATAAAGTTGAAACAAAGACCATTGTAAATTAAAATAAATAAATATTTCTATTTTTTTTGTCGATTTTTGTTTTTCAACTTATTCACTTTAAATTTTGAGAAAACAATCATAAAATTGCTGAAAATTCATCGTTTTTGGTACGCTGTCCCCTTGATGACCGATAGCATTGTTGAAGCCAAACCTCATATGGATATGTATATGGTGAATATAGGCCCAGAACGTATCCATTAAGAGAGAAGAATCAATAGATTCCAGAATAAATACGTTGTGCGCGATATATATCGATTTATTTCGATTGCTATCATTATTTAGTAACTTTGATTTTCACACCCGTTGAAGTTCAACGGGTACCTTCCGCTAGCAGTTTTATAAAGCACAGCAAAGGAATTTAAAAGTGTTCAAATTACACCAAATTTATGTAACATCATAATATTATCAAAATTTTTATTGCGCCGCGAAGGTTCACCAAATGAGTTTCTAGTTGGCAAATAATGAGGAAGAAATATCTTCATAAAACCATTGGGAAATAGAGGAGAACGTCAAAATTTCATAAAATAACTAATATAAATAACGGGCGCAGCAACTTATTACTAATTCAAGGAAAGTTCAGTTAATTTACTTGAGACAGTTTTCGTAATATTACACGTCATTACCACTGTGTATCGGAGAAAATGCCCACGAAAACGTAGTGGAAATGATATATCATATGACTTGAACTCTTCAATGGTTGATGACTGGGTTCTAACTGGAAGGTCTCAATTAATTGCTATTGCAGAGACATACAGTCTGAATAATGACTATAAGTGACTCAATATACAGAGCACCAGCTGCTTTATTCCAATACCAACGAAGAATTGAAAGTAATATTTTATGGCGTTAAGAAGAACACATTTTCATGCAAGTTTTTAAAGAATTTTACACGTGATTACCAGCTAAAAAACAGGAAATCAAATTCGTGAAAGGACGGACTTGTAAATGAGGAAACAAAAATCTGTTAGCATGTGATACGCCGACGTGGATACTTTTCTTATCTGTTTGAAAATATATTTGAATTAGGTGCTGCTTTCTATCATTCATTGGGAGAAACATAAAGGCCTTTTCATTGATACATCCTCAACATTCCTTTGCTTGGATGAGAATCTCGCAATTTCTATTCAACTAGTATTGGAAACCCTTCACGAACGATCAGCGTCTGAGAGGCAAAAGGGGGGTGGAGAAAAAGGGCGAAGAGACGTTAAACGTTTTACGCCTCTACGACGAGTTCCAAATTGGCATT
This sequence comes from Ceriagrion tenellum, assembly GCA_963169105.1. Classification (NCBI taxonomy): domain Eukaryota; kingdom Metazoa; phylum Arthropoda; class Insecta; order Odonata; family Coenagrionidae; genus Ceriagrion; species Ceriagrion tenellum. The sequence continues at coordinate 4,359,603 of OY720644.1, forward strand.
TAATGAAGGAGCAAGTATATCCCCTTCCCGGAGAAGGGGATAGCGATCGACTTTTAAGCAGCTGAGCTGAATGGTGGGAGGGAACGGTTGTAAGGCGAAAGGCGATAAGGGATAGGAGAGTGGGGAGAGAAGGTTGGAAATGGGGGCAAAGGTGCGGCAAAGTAAACGAAGCGATTGATTCCATATTTCGAGAGAGAGAGGCGATAATCTCACGGAGGAAGGGTATGGGAGATGCGCGGAAACCTTCGAAGCCAAACAGAGAAAAATAAGAAAAAAAATGCACCGAACGTCTTCCGCGTAGGAGAGAGATCGGTTGGAGGCAGTTTTGAAACACGATGGAGGCCGAAGAGGGAATTTCCATTATCAGCTCGCAAAGTGATATCCACTTGTTACCTGCCAGGGTAAATCGAAGTGTTGAGCATGAAGGAGAGAGGGGGAAAAAACATACTTAACGAGATTCGGTTCAGCGTCCAAGACGGGAGGATTTCTTGAGGAAGGGGGGGGGGGGTGGATTCGGGTGGAGGTGGCGGATATCTTTGGAGAGACATCTAGCGGGTAAAGAGGGGATCAAGGGGTTTAGACAGTTTGGCTGGAGTGGGAGAGGCCAGACGATTTGGAGGCGATGAGAATAGGAGTAAAAAGTGTGATATAAAGGAAAAAAATAGCAGAGAGGAAAAATACGAGAGTAAAGAAAGGAGAGGTTTGGCTTGAATTAAGGCGAAAGAATCTCCTTCAAATCTCATTGCAAGATGTTGGGAAGCTTTTATGTACGTCCGAGCAAGAACCGAAATATTACCACATCATAAGGATGTAATAAACGTCAAATGCTCATGAGAGCGGCGTTTTAAAGGAACAGCCGAAAAGTGTAAAAATAAGGCGAACGAAATACACGTTGTGTCATTATATTATCTTTAAAAGTATATCAGCCACGTAAACAGTGCTTTGGGAGCATCAAGCTTTAGTATTATGACGGTGTATATTGAGTAGCACTGTTTAAATATATCAGCGGATCAGTTATTAATTAACAAAAATATAAACAACAGCCTAATGTTTCTTACAATTTTTGTAACCCTGAATTGTATGGATAAATAAAAAAATTGAATGTAATAAAATATTAATGCTGTCCATTATTCAGTAAAACACGTTCATAGAAAAAAATGAGGCATAGGTATGAATGGAAAAATAAGTAGAAATATAGAAATTTGCGGAAAACATTCAAATTTAGGATAATATTGGGGAAAAATGTAAAGTGCAGCAAAAGAAGCGAACGTAAAAAGAGGAACTGGGCGTGGTTCACTGCAATTTAACAAAGGTGCACGATGTAATCAAAACTGGTACATAATATTTCCATTAGTCCTATAAATATGTTAAGCGTGGAAGCTTTCCCTTCCGATATAATCTTTGAAATCAGCAATTTATGCGACGAATCCAATTACACTTGATCTTGAACACCGTTCCTTCCGGTTCCTTCAACCAGATCAGTAATGTTAACGAATCTAATCAAATATTTGCCTCTTGTTGTTTATTAGACATTGTATTCAATATTTTTAACATATGCTGCACAGACAATAATCAATCGAATACCAATAAAGCCATGGAAACGAATATTCGAGTGCAATTCGGAAAGCGAACAACCATAAGACGGAGTGACACCATTGAAAGTACGCTACATATGCTATGCACAACTGCAAAAAGTTTCAGAGTTCTTTACATCATATTTGCCAAACTTATTTCGTGTTTTCATTGAAACTGCAACATAAGCCGAAAGATAGTTTTCGATCGCCATAGTTACATATCTGATACGGAACTACTTATCCATGTCATAGGTCAACAATAATCATAAAATCCCAATGTCTGCCACTGCCATAAGTTACTCACACGACTCCTGAAACAACGGTTGTACCTATCTTTCCGCGATTCATTAGCTTTGTAAGATGGCGACAGTTTGAATGGATTTTGACACCGTGAAACCGTTGACATTTTAAACACTAAAGAGCGCCTTTGTCTTCATATGAGCAAATGAGATCTGAGATAAACTGAAGACCCAAAAATGTTAAATTTAAGCGGTGAAAATGATTCAACAAGACGCTAATGCGGTACGTGTGAGACAGGTAGTTAGGAAGTGCGCTGAGAGACGAGAAAGACGTTGAAAAAATGTTGGAAGTGGCGGCAATGGTCAAGAAAGAAAGAAAAAAAGAGAAAAAAGTGGAATATGGGATTTGTTGATTGAGGCGTAATGAGGTTGGACCACCATTTATGAGCCATTGAGGACACATTCCAATAACTTTTACGACCGGAAAAATATTTGGACATCATTTCATGTAAAGTTATCGGTTTTCACGGTCAAAATAGCAAGTCATACGAATATAATGCAAAATTATATTTTCAACACCCCTGCGGATGGAGAATACTCCCGCAGTATCCCTACTTGTTGTAAGAGGCGACTAAAAGGGCGGGGAGACAACCCCGAAAACAAACCCAGAGCCAACGAGGGTTGAGCCCGGACAGTCGTGTGGGTCAGCTGTCTGGGCGCGGCCACACCACCTGGCTTGCGATCCACCCGCATGTTTGCCGAGTGCGGAGACCCGTAAGGAGGAGAAGGGGAATCTGGAGGGTGAGGTCTGTGGTTCCCAGCTGGGTGTCGGATGCTCGGTATGGACCAGGGGCCAATACCCCTCTTTGGCCCCGGATTCTGTGTAAACGGGCGGCCGGGAGCTAGCCACTCCCGGTCAATCGGCTTCCGTGGTTCTATGCTTTACGGTGGCGAGTGCCAGCGAGGTGGGGGTCTGCGTAGGGCGGTCGGAGATGTACGGGTTTGGTGGGCCCGTGCATCGAAGATCCATCCCGAAACAGACAACCACCTCTAGGGTGCTATATCCCCTCGGGTAGCCCTGGCGACCGCACCGGTTTGCGGTGCGGCGTCCCGAATGTGTGGCTCCATGGTGGGTGGGGAGCCCGGGGGATGAATCAAGTTTAGGCATGGCGGATGAATTCCTTCCACCACCTAAAAGATCCCGTCCGGAAACGGGCGGGGGAGGTAATGTTCCCGGCGCTAGTCTGCGCTAATTAGTGATGAGGTGCCAGAAGGAAGGGGAGAGCCCGAAGAAGGTGCCTCCCTTCCTTATTCGTAAACTATTGTCTGGTTCAGTTCCAGGGGAACTAAAATCGGCAAAGAAATTTCGCGATGGCACACTGCTCATCGAAACGGCTACGAGGGTTCAAAGCGAGAAATTATTGCTTTTTGAAAAGTTTGGCGAAATCCCCGTTAAAGTCGAGGTGCACCGCACCTTGAACACCTGTCGGGGAGTGATTAGTCACTACGACCTTTTTTACGTTAAGATCGACGAGATCAAGCGAGAGATGGCCTCTCAGTAGGTCACCGATGCTTGTTCACTCACTACAAAGCGCAACGGAGAAAGGGTAAACATGACGTCTGTTGTACTCAAGTTCACGCTTGACCAGCTCCCCGACAAGGTGTTTGTCGGTTATGAATCGGTGCCAGTGCGGCCATTCATACCGGCACCCATGCGATGTTACCAGTGCCAGCGTTTCGGCCACATGGCCACACGGTGAGTGGGCAAGGCCACCTGTCCCCGCTGCGGCCTGGAGAAGCGTGAGGGTGCGGAATACACAGGTGACCCACTTTGTGTCAATTGCGAGGGTGCACATCCGGCGTACTCACGTGATTGTCCAAAGATGATCGAGGAGCGCAAAGTAATGGAGATCAAGACGGTTTAAAAAATCCCGTACTTCTAGGCTCGGAAAAAGTACAGAGCACAAGTTGCTCCTACTTTTTCCAAATCATACGCCCATGTCGCTTCCCCTCGAATTGCCAAGGTCGCCATTTCGACACAGACGGAAGAAATTGTGAGCCAAAAAACCAAAGCCTCTTCACAGAAATCGGCCACGCCGGCTAAGGCCACAAATCAGGCACAAAATACACAAACCACTGGTCCGGGTTCTCCTAGGAAGAACCCCACCAAAACCACCGCCGGGGCCACGCAAACAAAGCTTGGTAACTCACAATTCCCCGGTCCATCTGGCAAGGCAAAAATGCCTCCACAGGAAGCCACGGAGGAAGATTTCTGTATCTCAGATACAGAAATTGAAATAATTTGAAAAAACGGAAGGAAGCAGCGCCTCAAGCGCTGATCACTCCGTAATCCTGACTTAGGCTGCTCCTTTTTTCTTAAACTTTTAATTTATTTTTAGGTCTTTTATTTATTTATATATTTTTAAATTTTATGACCTCTATCTTACAGTGGAACTGTAATGGATTTTATAGGCATAAGGAGGAGCTGGCCATTTTAATCCGAGATTATAACCTTTCTTTTATATGTCTCCAGGAGACGCATCTTAAGGCGAAGGACAGTGAAATTTTAAGGGGAAATAAGGTCAAAAGGCTAGATGACCTTACTGGTCATAGAGCCCATGGTGGGGTGGCGATTGCTGTTCGGGAGGCCCTTTACACCTCTCGTGTACGGATTGACTCCCCGTTTCAGGCTGTGGCCATAACCTTGTTTACCCTGCAAAATATAACGTTATGCAACGTTTATATGCCGGAGGGTACACCGGTAACTCGTTTCAACCTAGAGAGACTTGTCCAGCAGTTGCCTAGGCCATTTATATTATTGGGTGATTTTAAGGCCCATGACCCTTTGAAAGGAAGCTCAAGAGGCCAAAGCACAAGGAGGGGACGGATTTTAGCCATTTTCATCCTCGATTGTAACCTTTTATTACTTAACAACGGTGAAAAACCTGTTTAAATGTTTTTTATGGAGAATACTCCTGTATAGACTTAGCTATGGCAACGAGCAGTCTTCAAGCAAGGCAAGTTTTATTTGTCGGTGCACACAGATCTCTGTGAGATTGATCACTTCCCCATTTTAATAAATTCTGAACGAAGTTTTAACACGGATTTAATCCGACCGGGCAATTAGATTGTCCGTAAAGCGGATTGGCAGAATTTTAGAGACGCTTTTAATTTTAAACACAAGTGTAATTATGATGCTACACACAATGTGGATGTTTTAACAAGATGCTTGATCGAAGGAGTGAATTGCAGCGTCCCAGGGTCATCGGGAAACGTCCCACGGCCAGCGGTTCCTTGGTGGAACAAGGAGTGCGCCGAGGCAATTCGTCTTCGTAAACGTGCCCTGCGTCTTTTTAAAAAGTACCCAACCGCAACGAACCTTTCGTCCTTCCGTCGACTGCGAGCGAAAGCTGGACGAGTCATGAAGGAGGCAAAAAGGGTCTCCTGGATGGAATTCGTCAATAGCATTAACCACAGGACTCCACTTGCACAGGCGTGGAATAAGGTAAGATGCATCTCGGGCTCCCGCAGGGAGTACGGTGTCTCTTGCTTGAGAATTAATGGCCAAATCGTGAGCTCCCCTCGCGACGTAGCCGCGGCTTTTGGCGAGTCACTAGCCAGTATAAGCAGTGACAGGAGTTACTCGGAAGCGTTCTTGGCCATCAAGGAACGCTTCCAGAGAACTCCTCTTTGCTTTGCTGAGACGTCCGTAATCGCGGGGTATAACGACCTGTTCTCGCTGTGTGAACTTCGGTCAGCCATCGCGGATTCCAAGGACACCTCTCCGGGACTGGACGGGATCCACAACGCCTTCCTTCGAAATCTTTCGGGGGAAGCGTTGATGGAGATCCTGAGCACCCTCAACCAGTTATGGTTCGAGGTTAGTATCCCATCTTCCTGGAGGGAATCTGCGGTGGTTCCGATCCCTAAACAGGGAAAGGACAGAACGGTCCCGAGTAACTACAGGCCCATCTCCCTTACCAGCTGTCTGTGTAAGGTAATAGAAAGGATGGTAAACCGTCGGCTCGTTTGGTGGTTAGAGTGGCGAAACCTTCTGTCGAATATCCAGTGTGGTTTCCGGCGAGGTCGATCAACCATTGATCACCTCGTTCGGAGCGACAATTTCATCCAGGAGGCCTTTCTTCTGCGCCAACACGTCATCGCGGTCTTCTTTGACCTGGAGAAGGCGTATGACAGGGTCTGGCGTCAGAAGATTTTAAACACGTTGCATGGCTGGAGTTTTAGGGGAAACCTTCCCATTTTTATTAAAAAATTTTTATCAGACGGAGTTTTTAGAATCAGAGTAGGTAAGCACCTTTCCGAACCCTATACGCAGGAAAATGGAGTGCCTCAAGGATCAGTCCTTAGTGTGACATTGTTCGCTATTGCGATCAATGACGCTATCGGCTGCATCACGGGACCTGCCATGGGATCATTGTTTGTGGATGACCTGGCTATTCTCTGCCGGTCATCCAAACTAGTAACCGCGTCCAGACAGATACAACTCTGTCTTAATAAACTGGACGGCTGGGCCCAAAAGAATGGCTTCCGCTTCTCAGCGGAAAAGACAAAATGTGTACATTTTCATCGTTTCAGGGGCAACCATATACCACCAGAGTTACGTCTCGGTGGTAGGGTTTTACCATACGCTGAATCGGTTCGTTTTCTCGGGATGGTGTTCGATTCCAAGCTTAATTGGAAGGAACACATCCGGGTTCTTAAAGAAAAATGTTTTAACGTTTTAAATATTTTACATGTTTTATCGCACACTACATGGGGCGCCGATAGGACCACCATGCTTTCATTTTACAGGGAAATGGTGCGTTCCAAGTTGGACTATGGATGTTTCGTCTACTCCTCGGGCCGCAAAAGCTACCTGAAACCGCTGGCAACGGTTCACAACGCGAGGCTACGTTTGGCGACCGGAGCGTTCAGGACGTCTCCCGTCTTAAGCGTATACTCGGATGCCGGAGAGCCCCCGCTGGATACCCGGAGGAACATCCTAATGGCTAACTACGTCGCAAAAATTTTATCCATGAGGACTCACCCGCATTTCAACGTAATTTTTAATGCCAGGTTTTTAAACATTTTTAACAGGCGGACAAGGGCCACCAGACCCCTGAGCGTCCGTTTGAAAAATTTTATGGAAGGAACAGATGTGAGACTTCCAGAAGTGTACGGCCATGGATATTCCGGCCACCCATCATGGCGAGTGCCCTATCCGAAGTGTAGTTTTACCCTACGAACTGGCCAGAAAGGTTCCACGAAGCCCATGGAGTACCAACAACTTTTTAGGGAAGAGCTGTGCCGCCACTCCGATTTCACTCCCGTGTTTACGGATGGTTCGAAATCCGAGTCGGCATGCGCATGCGCGGTGTTCTCGTCCCACCATGGACTCATCGGGGTGAAGCTAAGCCCGCTGTGCAGTATCTACACGGTGGAGCTTTTCGCCATAAAAATGGCTCTTGGTGGTATTAGGGGCAATTGCGGCGCATACATGGTCTGTAGTGACTCTATGAGTGCGCTGCAGGCAATTTCCGGTTATTTCCCGATGCACCCACTTGTCCAGGAGATTCATAATCATCTTTTATCCCTTTCTAAGAAGGGAATCGTAATCCGTTTTCTGTGGGTTCCTGGACACGTAGGAATAGCCGGTAACGAGATGGCCGACTCGGCAGCGAAGAAGGCTCTTCAAGACGAACACATTTCGTCAGTATTGGTACCGTACGAAGACTTAAAATGTACGTTGAGAAACGTAGCCTTTGGACAGTGGAAGGAAACCTGGCATTCCCTGACAGAAAATAAGTTGCGCACCATATAGCCTGTCGTATCAGTGTGGCCCACATCAGTTGGGAGGACTCGCAGGGAAGAGGTCGCAATCACACGGTTGAGGATAGGGCACTGTGCCCTCACTCACTCTTACCTCTTCACCGAAGAGATGATCCCGCCCTACTGTGAGGATTGCGACTCTCCCATTACTGTGAGACACCTTCTGACGGTGTGTGATAGGTACCGTGCTCTGCGCATCCGGCTGAACATCATCAACCATTATTTTGTGTTGTATCTCACGCCCATTTTAATGTGAGTTGTGTGGCTTTTATTTGTCTATTTAATTATTTATTTTAAAGAACTTGACATGGTGATGTTAGGTTGACGTGGTGCAAATGACCTTAGTCGTCGAAGCACCCTAATCACCCTAATACTACTACTATATTTTCAAACTTTGGCCTTAATTGAAGGATTATTATGAATAAGGCTTGTGGAAAGGATTTAAGGTTGTGGTTTAAGGATTGGGAAATTGCTATTGAGGACTTTCGTATGGAGCGTTCTGCTCTATGGTAGTGAGACCTGGACAATTGGAAAGAGAGAGAGGGGAAGAATGGAGGCATTTGAAGTGTGGTGCAATAGGAAAATGCTGAGCATACCCTGGGTGGCAAGAGTCACGAACGAGGAGGTATTTAAGAGAATAGGGGAAAGACGGTGTCTACTCTAAATGCTAAATAAGAGAAGGAACACCTGGATTGGCGATATTTACCGACACGAAAGCTTGGTTAAGATCATACAAGAAGGTACAGTAGAGGATAAAACCAGAGGGGCAGATCTAGACTGGACTATATGGCACATGATGAAGGTATTAACATAGAGTAAGTATATATAGAGTGGCAAAGCAATGCTAAAAACTGGACATAAATTTTTGAGAGCTTTGGAAAGAATTTCTTAGGTGCCACCACCTTAGGGAAGGAAGAATTTTGGCTTACGGAGAAGGCCACTTGGAGGAGCTAGTGGTACTATACAGAGGTGGATAGACCATGGCTGTTGTGCGATTTTAATCAAGTATCAATTGTTTTGTCGTTACTATGATACATCGGTGAACAGTTGACTCCGTGTTTGGTAATCGCGTGTCTTATCATATTGACGTGATATATTTCATTAGAGACGATGCTCATTAATGCACATTAAAATACCTGCTTAATTTGGTTTCGACGACTAAATAGGTTTTGTTTCCGTTGCTATGGGTCGATTAGTAAACATCCAGGCACCGAAATCATCATAAGAACATCATGTGAGTTATGCGACACTAAATGAAGTGGCCGTGTGCCAAAGCTCATTTGTTATGGCTTTCGTGCAACTTCGATACACCTCTGCCATCTAGTGACCAAATTATTACTTAAAAACTCATATCCAAATCTCCCTCTCTTTGCCACTCTATATATACTTACTCTATGGTACTAGGTTGCCCATCGTACAGAGAAGTGAAAAGATTGGCCCAAGAACGGATAGTGGACGTGGAAGATCGTTGCAGACCAAGCCTAGGATTGTAACCAGACATGAAGAAGGGCTAGTGGCACCAAATTACAAATTAAATCGAAAATTATATGTGAATGCACAATTTTTACTCTGCATGAATCCTTCATATGTGCTATCAATCATTTAATTAATATGCAACATTATTTCTCGTATATGAGAAAATCTTAATGTGGGGAATCGAAATATTTCAAAAATTGTAAATTTCCACAAAAATACATTTTGAAATACCATTGAATCGCCTAAATACCAAATGAACAATTTTTTCACATTCATCTTCACATCGGAGCGAAGTGAGCATGTAAATATGTATACAAAAGTAAATCTCTCCAACCACCTGAAGCACGCGTGACAAACACGACTTGTGTGAAAGAGGAAGGACACGGACTGGAATTTTGAACCCAAGTGAGGAGAAGCAGAGGGTTTGGAGGAATTGGGGAGAAACTTGAAAGGCGAGCAAGCAATGAGCAGGTTAGTTAAAAAACTATCCAGGAACAGGAAGATTACATCTGCATCTACATAATACCCCGCGAGTCGCCGCATGGGCGTATGGCAAGGGTGTTAGGTCACCAGCCGTGTAAAGGTGTACGTTTTTTGGAAATGAAATGGTGACATGAATTATTGGAGTGTATTTAGTGGAATTTTTATTATGGTCGCTTATTGTTCCTCGAAAAGAACGACTTTTTGTAGCTCTGTGGTCAGCAGAGTATCACTCTTATTTTATCGCTATTGTCAAACGTAGAGATGTAGTGAGGAGTCATGATAATATTCTCTATGTCGCTCTGAAAAACATCAGTTCTGAATTTCTCAAACAACCTAAGCCTAGCGTGTAGCCTCCGAGTCTCTATGGGCTCCCACCTTAATCCCTCTCACTGTTGTGTAACACTATATGTTCGTTAGTAGCAGTTTTTAACGAAGCGCGCTGCTTTCCTTTCAATTTTATTAATTTTTTTGGTTAAATCTATTTGACCAGGAGTTCCAAATGCTCGCGGCGTATTCGAGGTGTGGCCTAACTAGAGCAAAGTAGCATATCTCTACATTGGCTTCTTCATCCGAGGACCTTCCTATTATACATTAAACAAAACCTAGTTTCTTTAATGCTGTGCCACATATATTGTGTATGTGTGTTCCCCAGGATATATCTGAAGTTAAGGTGATTCCAAGATATTTTACTCTATCTGAAGATTTTATGTTTAATCCACCGACAGATGAGAGAAGATGGAGAGTTACATTTGGCCAGTAAAAAAACATGCACGACACGGTCAATCAATGAAAATAGCCAATTTGAAATGTTTTGAATTAGTATAAAAAGTAACGAAAAGTAAACAATTATTTAACGACCTTAAAACTCAAACGAAGCCCTCCATCTTGTATTTTACACTATTATACGTGACTTTCCAAAACTGCGTTAACAAAGTAGTCACATTCCTGTCAACTGCGCCATAGCCTTGAGCGTATTCCATACATGACAAAACCGCGAACTGTCAAAAAGGCAAGCTAAGACCAGTTGGTGAGAGTAAGATGGACATGAGAGGGGATGTGGGATCCCAAAAAAGACGAATTAAAATTGTCGCGAGGGTTGAGAGGCGTGTCATGTTGAAGCGGATGGAGGGAGGGAGGGGGATGATTATGGAAAAGAGTATTTTATTTTATTGTTTTTTTTAATTTAAAGAATAATAGTCCACATACAGTAAAATTGCCTATTTAAATTGTACTTGGAACAAACACAAAAGACACACAAATTAAAAAAAAGAACAGGACAAAACAGAAACAATAAAACAACAAAAAAACTTGACCTAGACAAATCTGGAGTTGGCGTTCACGTTTTCTTCGGTCTATTTTATCAGTGGAAAGATGTGTGGAGGCCAAGTTGATAAAGTTTATTGGTGAAAGGGAAAGGGGATAGATATCAGAGGAAAGTGAATTAATTATGGAGGAGAGACGGAATAAAAGTAAGCGCTTTATTAATGAGTTGTGATGTGTTGCAGTGAGTTGGTTCTAGTAGGGCACGACGGTACTTTGATGTAGATGAATGAGGTAAGTTCGGGACTGCCAAAGGAAGAAGTAAGGGTATTGTAAATTAGTTTAAAATCCGATCTGAGTCTTTGATGAGAGAGATTACAAATGGAAAGGGAAGATAGTATCTCGTTCGCAGATGCATCGCGTAAATTTGGAATTCTGTTTTCAACTATTTTATCAAAGAAAGTATTGACACTGTTAAGGGTGTGGGACGAAGGGGTTCGTTACTGTTAAGGGTATTGTGTGTGGGACGAAGGGGTTCGGTCTGGGGACGGTAGAGGGGGGGGTTAAAGGGGGGGGGGAGTGGGAGTGGGAAAGCTGGGTGTTGAGCTCAAGTGATGAAGAGATGACGCTTTGCTTTACTCCATTGGCCGATGCTCGGTCGATGCATTGAATTTCATATTCCAAAGGCAAATCTCTCATTTTTAAAAAGGTCGTTTTTGTTTATTGGGCCAAAAACTTGTAATAATTGACCGGGTGACATTAAGGAAGTAAAGAGTAAATATATTTTTGTAAAAAGATCAGAGGTTGGCTATTATCTCATAATGATATAGAAGTTTATTATGATTTCATGGTTGTGTATTGTATAAAATATTGTTATGTAATGTTTTTACCACTGTTAAATTTCTAACATCCTTAAAGCATATTAAGCTGCTGATTCTTATCCTTGTATTCTCTCGTTTATTGGTTCATTCTTCATTGTTTTTGCTCATGTCTTGTCAAAAATGCTATTGCTATATTTTTTAATGATATATTTTAAACGCATAAATAAGTGCTGGTAGGTTCAACACTGGTGTTAACCATTAAAACTACCTAAAGTTGTATTGCTAAACTTTTTTCTGTATTGTTTTTAAGTGGAGCAATAAATTTATCTATCTAACCACGCCATCGGCTTCCAAATTTGTTCCCCCCCCCTGTTCACCTCGGCGCTTCACGGATTGGATTGGATATTTAGGGAGGCGACCGACTGCTGAAGTCGTTTGCGCCATAGGGGATGGGTAATGGAAGAAGGGTGGATAGAAACTCGGCGTCGGCATTAGCCTACTCTTAGCGATAGGCACCAAGGGGACCACGGTTTAACGTCTCATCCGACAGACTGTATACTGTTCTTGAAGTGCTCACCACAAGACACTCAAGTAGGGATCGGTTTTTCTCTGCAAAACATCCTCCTCTGCAGGGATTCGACCCCTGGCCGTCCGTATGGTTAGCCGCTACTCTAGCCACCACACCAACGCTCCACGGGATGACGCAATTATTTTGAAATTGTACGATATGTTCCTTCGAGAACTCGCTCGTGAAATTTACATTTTGAAAAGCATTCTCATTCATTATATTTTCTATTTATTTAAATTAATAGTGTTCCGTATCTCCAGCAAAAAAGGAAAATCAAATAGAATCAAAACCACCAGGTTACTAATATCTGTTTCAAGATTAAAGTTACGGTAAACCACCAACAGAAGAGAGATATTCTCGTTACATGTCCCTTAAGGTAGTCCGAGCGAAATATCATTTTATGATGGATAAAGGTTTCTCGGGTCTTCCACAGGGTGAGCAGGTCCATGGGCACCAACGTTTCGGAGAACGACTTGTCCTCCACCAACAGGGGGGGGGGGTTTCAGCTTCGGAGTAGTGGCTAACCATTCGGAAGCTGAAACCCCCCCCTGAAGATGGAGGACAAGTCGTTCTCCGAAACGTTGGGCCCCATGGACCTGCTCACCCTGTGGAAGACCCGAGAAACCGTTATCCATGAGATACGCCGGGAAAATCTGAGATCCTTCATCATTTTATGACGGTTTTATTTCATTCATTTATCATTTTATGATGAATTAATGAATGAAATTAATGAATTTGGTCTCATTTTAAAGAAAATATTTCACCTATGCAATGACAAAAAATTCTACCCCTTACCACATTTCTTTCGGAGAAATTTTCTAAATAATACCAGCCCTTTTACATGGAAAATGGTACGTGTATGCACTCCAGAGAGACATTATTTACAAAAGGAGGTATTTCTAACACTTGGATATCGTAAGAAAACTAACAGCATGTAGTTTGTATGTTTTGTCAACTATTTTTGGAAACTAATCATATTGTCACCGCAGTTAATTCTTCGGGATTACAATAAATCTTCCGTTTTGAAGAAGTTTAAAACGCACCGCGCGAAAAAGTGAGTCAAGTTAGAGGCCTTATATGCTTAGATATACTTAGATATCTTCATTTAATTACTTATAATTTTTTGTCGTATAAAACTATATAATTGCACCATTAATAATGCAATATTTAATTGATGTCTCCTACAGCTGATGAAATGAAAACGTATAATTCGAATGTGGTCTCTATTATGACTATAGGGAACTATCTCGCTCGGAATACCTCAATTTGTCCATCCACCGTCCTTTTGACTAAAGACAGGCGGGGAAAGAAAAGGGGAAACAAAATGGCGGATGTTTCGGTGGTCAGGCTACAATTTTATGACGTCACGCCCTTCCTCATCTGCCTCAGCGGTGCGGAGTGACTCGAATGACGTCGTGAGGAGTGGGGGGATCCTGGAGAGTTGAATCCTGAGAGTGGAAAGGGGGAAGGAAAGAACGCAGAACGGAGGGGAGGTCGAAGGAATCGCGGAGTGAATCCCACAGGCGAGCATGATTTGAATCTGTCGCCGAAAGAGGACTCCACTCGTAGCACTCACCAACGCGAGGACGGAATTTCAACCCGGCATCACAAGACTGCGTGTGCATCTGTTTATAGGTGTGATATTCACGAGCTGAACCGAACGCGACCATTTCTCTCATTCTCACCACATGCCATACACCGTCCACAAAGTCCCCCCCCCCCCGCATCTCCCTCCCGAACCGTCTTTCCCACCCCCGAATCAGAATCTCCCGCCTCTCAAAAGCTTTTCTCCTCGCTTCCTCTAACTCGTGCGTCCGTCCCTGCTCAACCCCTGCCACACTCCGCACAGTTTCCGCTATACAGTTTTAATTCCACCCCTCCGCCCCCCCCCCAGGAGATTCACCCCCCTCGCCCTTTTTACCTCGCTTCACCACCCACCCCTCCCCATGTGAAAACTCTCCCCCACCCCCATGTCACTTCATTCCACTCCTTTGCTTTTTTTCGCTTCCTTCTCTCCACCTTTTCATTCATTCCCTCCCCCACCACACCCCAGCCCCCCCTTCTCCACCTTCCCCTCCCCCCCCTTCGCCTTCTTTCTATCGGTCCTTCCTTTCTTTTGTCTCCTCTCTCGCGAATATTACGCTTTCAGGGCAATCGCCATCTCTCGCACACCACACTCTAAACTCTCTCCTTCAGCACGAAAGGCCTTTCTCCTCATCCAACCCCTTCCCCTCCATCCCCCCACCCTCCCACAGCCTCCCAACATCCCCTCCCGCACCCAATGTCAAACCTCATTCTTTCCTACTTCTGTATAAAACAGCAAGTTAAAAAAAAAACCTGCCCGCGCCAACCATTGTATGCATTCGCGATTCATTTCTTCGCCGAGAGCTCGGAAAACCATTTGATAGTTGCCACGGTAGAGTGGTTGCTTAAAGGAGGAGAAGATAAAATTTTGTTCCCTTCGGGCCCTGATGCACTTAATTAAAATGCTCCCGCTACAAGGGTGGTGGGTGGTCAGACAAAAATAAGATTCCGATGCAACGTCTTTCAATTGCAAAAAAGGGAAAAGCTCAGAAATTTGTGGTTTGCCGACTCAAAATGATAAGTAAGCTGAATAAATTAGCACCATCGGCGAAAGAAACATCGTGTAATTACGTAAATTTGTGAATCTGCCACTTTCGATTCATATCACTGAGATATAATTCGGGCAGAGACAAAAGAAGTTAAAACAACACTCTTAACATATTATTACCGGGGAAATATATCGTTGGCACACACACAGGAGAACTCGAAATAGTGATTCCTGTATTGAAGTCCTCATTTTGAATTACCGAACATTTGGGCGATTATTATAATCGTTTTTCTATCATTTTTGCGAGTAATAAGACTGCCAGTCAATAGTTGTCAAAGATTAAAGTCAATGGTTGAACCCCACGCCGTAGAGTCTGACCGTAGCGTTTGCTGGGTCGGTGAGAAACATTTTAAATCCCGCAATGGAAAAATAACTAACATCCGCTTTTGTTAAAGCATTTAACAATGACAGAGCACCTCATTCGATGATAATCTCCGCGAAATGAAAATGACAGCGATTAACGAGACTAAATATCGTCTTCAATTACAAAAGCTAGCAATTATTAATATAAAAAGCTAAGTTTCTCAGTCGGTCTGCCTGCCTGTCCATCCGTAAATTTGCCTCCAATTTGGAAATTCACGCATTAAGTTCATTTTACTCGCTAGCAGTTGTTTCTTTTGTAATTAAAATAAAAAAAACCGATCATACAAAGTTAAGACGAACGCTAAACGAAAACACAGGAAATTTTCCATGTAACAGGAAAATTTCGTAAAATTGCTCAAAATTACGCGTTTTTAGCGATCTGTCCCCTTCACGATCGATGAGATCTTTGAAGCCGAGACTCATAAGAAAAAAAAGAGACATATAACGAATCATTTTCAACATTTATGCTGAGGAAATGGTAAGACAGGCATGGGAAGAACTTGAGGTTGGAATCAAAGTGGGAGGGCATCTCATAAAATCGGTTAAATTCGCGGACGATCAGGCATTGGTTAGTGGATCTTCGAAGAGACTACAAGCTTTGGTAGATGCTTTAGGAATGCAGTGCGGGATATTCGGAATGAAGATAAATCATAAGAAAACAAAAGTAATGAGATTCTCTTGGACAAAGAAAGCAAAGCTTGTGATTAATGTTGGAGGACACAAACTAGAGCAAGTAGAACAGTTTAATTACTTACGAAGCACGCTAGAGGAAAGCGGGCATAGAAGCAAAGACATACGGAAGAGAAAAGCGCTAGCTAAGGAGGCGTTTAGTAATAGAAGAGAGTTGATGACGGGGACAATAGGTAAGGACGTGAAGAAGAGGCTGGTGAAGAGCTTGATACGGAGCGTAGCGTTGTATGGGGGAGAAACGTGGACCATGAGAAAGAAGGACGAGAATAGGCTGCAGGCATTTGAGATGTGGGTGTGGAGAAGGATGGATGGAATACTAACGAGGAAGTGCTTGAGATGATGGGCGAGGAAAGGAAACTTTTGAATGAAATCCGGGATAGGCAGGGTAGATGGCTGAAGGATGTAATAAAGGGTGATGGGTTGCTGAAGAGTGTGATAGAGGGAAGGATATTGGGCAAGCGGGGAAGGGGAAGAAAGAGAATAGGTTTCATGGACGGGATGAAGAAGTGTAGATCTTATGCAGAGGCGGAAAACGATATCCTAGAGGGAGATAGGCCCCTAAATGTGTAAAACAGCGGGAGGAAATTCTCTGACATTCAACAAAAACTACCTTTACCGGTAGAATACATTAAAATAATAATAACGAATTATTTGGGAATTTTAAGTGATGGTTTCATCGTAAGCGATGAATTCATTATAAAATATAACGGTTCTTAGATGGAGAAGTCAAATTTAGTTCGATAAAAAGCAATGAAAGAAGCAGTTAGACGGTGGTGTTTAGTAGACTAGAGTTGAATTTGTTAATATAAAATTTGAATCTTCAGTTCATAGTTATTATTGTATTGGACTTGAGTCACAAATTCTATATTGGATTACGTACGAGTCGGAATTTTAAAGAATAGACGTGAAATTATTAATGACTTCATAGCAAATCCGTGTCATTAGATTTTTGACACATGTACCAGTTGCAGAAAATTCGATCGAGAGGAACATGTCCTAACAGAAGATTCAAATATTATATTAATAGATTAAACTCTGAGGAATTACTCCCGTACTAAAACATGAATGTAAAAGAATCACAAATTTCGAAACTTACATATTTTGCGCATTATTTTGTTCATGTATCATTATATTAAATGCATGCAATGTTATCTACATTGATTCAAATTCCATCATACTTTACGTGGGGTTAAACTAATACCTGAAAAATGTGTGATCTCGATAAGGACACAAAACCTATTCATAGTTTAACACAGCAAATACAATATACTATGCAAGGATAATGAATAACAGCCTGGAAATCAAAGAAAGAGTGAATGCGGGGAATAAGGCCTACTTTGGCCTCCAGCGTCTATTTAAGTCTGCTAATTGAGTAAGGAAACCCAAAGAAAGATTATATCGAATCTTTCTTTGTTCTTTGCGCCATGGTCCTATCTGCCTGTGAAACCTTGGTCAAGAAAAACCGGTATGAGCTGCTTCTCAACACGTGGGAGAGAAAGATCCTGCGAAGAATCTACGGACCACTTAACGAAAACAACGTTTGGCGTATCCGCACTAATGCCGAGCTATATAGACTATATGATACGCCTAGTCTGGTATGTGAAGTCAAGTGTGCCAGGCTGAGGTAGCTCGGGCATCTAGAAAGAATGCCTGAAAATAGGGCAGTGCGGAGAACGTTCAGCCAGAGGCCAGAGGGTAGAAGACTTCCGGGGCGACCGCACAAAAGGTGGTTGGATGATGTGGAAGAGGACCTGAAGCAAATGGGTGTAAGGAGATGGCGACCTCTTGCTTTGGAGCGAGAGACGATTTGGAGAGGAATGATTGAGGAGGCACGGGCTCTTTTAGGGCCGTAATGCAAGTGGGTAAGGTAAGGTAAGGTAAGGTAAGTAAGGATAATGAATCGTCCGTGCGAACAACCCATTACACGGCAGGCAAGATGGATATGTTTTTATGTAGGAAGGAAGAACAATTTGAACAACGCCGATATAGAGATGATCTTCCGGACTTTAACCAAGAGGAATGCGGTCAATGATTTTGTATTCGAACCTTCGAAAATATGCAGTGCAAATTTTTCTCCGAGTTTTATTGGAAGATGATGAGGGAACAAATAATTTCTCAGGCATGGTCCTCATATTTGGTTATTTTTTTGCCGAGGCGCTTGGGCAGAAATATAAACTTGGCCATATATGGAGAGAGTGAGCAGAATTAGACTTACGTATTCAAATCAAATCAAAAAAATATCTCTTGTGTCAACACTAAACAGAATAACCCCGGACAAGCCTAACAAATGGTGTAAGCTCACAATTTTAGGTGCGATTACGCATAAAATAATGAGACATGTTCAGAATATGGTACTATAATCCAGTGACGGTAGAAAAACTCCTTTTTAACTCCAAAGACAAGATAGACATTCTGGACAAATGTAGCGTGTAATCTCTAGAGTATGATGAATGTAAAGGTGTATGGGTTGGTGACACTGGTCGCAGATTCATTACCAGAGCAAGAGAACATATGAACTATGTATTTAATAATGACCCAAAATGAGACTTTGCTAAACACATCATTGAAACTGGACACCGTAGTAATTTTTTACCAAAGGTTTTACTTGTAAATGACAAAGGTTTTAAACTAGATTTTTAAATAAAATTTTGAAATTGCTAAGAGACTAGGTGTCGTTGATGTGTTCCTTTTAAATGATTCTTCTGTTTGTAAATGTTCTACGTTCACCTCCGTGTTACACCCGCAGTTCCTTCCTTCACCTGACGTGGCTTACTCCAAGTACCCTCACATCTCCTCCCCTTCCCAACCCCCAAACTAACCCCCTTTCTTTACTTAAACATTACACCTCCCACCCCTCCCCGAGAATTTGGTACCTATATATGTGGCGAGCACTCCCAAAAAATTGGAGAATGTACCCTTGAAAATGATGCACTAGCGTTGAAACCGGTCGAAGAATAAATCGCAGTGGAATATTACAAAGTATTTTATTTTCTCCCATCGTAATGCTATACCACAAAGTAGAGCCTTCAACAGTTGAACTATTACTTAATCAATATTAAAACGCGAGTTATGATGAACAAGAGTGAAAACCAGCGGGGAAGATATAAGTAAACCAAGGAATAAATAGGAGTAACGGAAAATGTAACAACAAATGGAACTAATTATAGATGACTGAAAAAAATCGAAAACCCGGAAAAAGAACGACAAAAGACAAGCATTTGATTTAAAAGAGACAAAAAAAGCATATAAATGTAGACCAAGTGAGGAGTAAGAAATTAAGTAGTAAAAGAAGAAAGTAAAATGGTACTGTTTACGTCGTGCGTCGTGCGGTGCGTCGTCGAAAATAAATATTCAGCTTTATAATACGACGTTTAACTTGATGTACCAAGTTGAAAGGTTGAATTTTTTATGGAATCCGTGACTAGCCATTATACTGCCTCGAGGGCTTTGCAACTCTGAGATATGGTGTACGCTTGTTGAGAAATGGTCTCGAAATGGACAGAAATGGATAGAAATGTATAGAAATGGACAAAAATGGACAAAAATGGTTATAAATGATTTGAAATGGATAGAAGTGGACAGAAATGATTAGAAATGGATATAAAACGACAGAAATGGAAGGAAATGGACATAAATGGATGTAAATGGCTGAAATGGAAATCCGGTGTACACTTGTTTTTGAAGTTTCGTGCCCCTCGTATTACCTTTACTAAGCCGTCCGTCTTCATACGAGCGAAATTCCACTCGATTCAAACCAGGATCCATCGCTATTGTAACGTGAAATTTAATCCTAAAAGATTGGTTCACCACTATTCCATTCAATCAAAGAAACTCGAATTATTACTGCAAGTAACTTGAAACCTCTTCTAAAAGTTCATCTTCAAGAAATGTTTCCATAGATTTAAACCTTATATACGCATGCTCTGAATTTGGTCATTCGGAAGGCCGTTTCATTAACTTGTCGATTAAAGAAGGAATAACTCGGTAGAATATTTTTCTGCATCAGCATATTCTCTGGGAACCACGAACTGGTGCCTAATAATCATCACAATACTTCATTTGGTGGCCGATGAAATTTTCTGTAGGTAAAATAAACGATTGTCAGCAAAAAAAGTACTTAACTTTATATTCAGAGACATTCAATAAGGAAGAAGATTTGAAGAATGAAGTTTTTGTAGACTATGCAGTCACACGTCCATCTGATAAATAACTGCATAACTGAGATAGCTGAGTAAATCCCGTAAACATGGAGTAAATATGTATGGAGAATTGATAAATATTTTACTGATTTTAACGATATAAATACTTTAATTTTAAGTATATAAGCAAGTATTTTTCAAAGACAGTTTTTACTTTGGTTTTAATCAGCAAATAAGCACACCATGTAGGCAAAAGGTATTTACGTTTAACCAAGCTACTATTACAGGATAATGAAACATATTTAGACTAAATGATATATTTTGTATTTAATCAGGAAATCTTTTTCTAACTCAACCTCAAACTACAGAAACGTCTCCCAAGGAAGATACGTGAAACATCGTGCAGTTAATAAGTCTTTAAAAATGTAAATAGGAAGGAAAAATGAAATAATTGTTATTTTTATATACGCGTCAAGCTGAATAATTAATTTTGGATATTTAGCTAAAAGCATGGAATAAAACCCAATGGAGCTATGTAATTAAAATGTTACAGTTTTATTAATGAAAAATCAACGAAGCACCATGAAAGACTTCAAAGCTAATTGGCGAGTGAAAGAGCGTACTGATGACTCGTAGCAGAACTCAACAATCGTTATTATCATTTTCCATTTATGAAATAAGAGGCAGGGCGATGAAGCTCTTTCTTTATTAAAATTTAATCAATGAATGGTCTGAAAAAGCCATTAAAGCCTACATTAAGGACAGCCTCAAGGAAACCTTAGAGGCAAATCCTTTTTATATCAATTCATCGTTGCTGCAAATATTTGCAATCCGTAGCTGCTATCGTGTCCGATCTTTATAATGCAAAAAACTAACTTATTAATATGGAGGAAAGTTATTCATTACGTATTGCCTAGACGAGTCTGTGGATGTTCACAGCAATTTTAAAAAAATGTCAAATGAAAATGGTTATCTATTTTGGCAGTAATAAACATTTTTGTCTACGGTATCTTCGCCTTAAATAATGTTCCAACCATAAAATAAATACCTTAACTTTTGATAAATCCTCTCAAGACATTATCGGTCAAGTTAGGGATACACTTTGTAGAATTGGAAAGAAACATTGTTCATTCTAGATTTCATGAATGGTATTTCTCAAGTAGCCGTTTGAAATTAAATCACACGCAACGAAGTTTATTTTTCACATTTAATGTCTTTCAGTGCAGTTTTGCCATTCTATTGTTCATCGATTGCTATGATAAGGACCTTCTGCGATTGCTATAAGGCCCACTCGTTTTTAAAAGTAAATATGTCATAGGCTCTACAGAAAATACGTTGTGAGGTGTAACTAAATGAAATTAAAAGCTGTTTTGATTCCAAGACATTGGTCTGATGCTTGCAAAAATGGATAGAAATAAAAGCGAAGAATGCAGCCTCTTCCAAACACAATTAGCAGCTATAATCAAAATCGAATCAGTAAATTTAAGATCATGAATCTACTTTGTTACAGCAATGCCTCAAATCTCTCATGGAAAATACTCATCGACTAGGACTATAACTGATCAGACAGAATGACAAACAGATTAGAAGAGTTGAATGCATAATGTGTAAGTCTGACTATACGATAAAGTAGAGACTCGCCATTCTATCCGTTAGTCGTAATTGATGAGTACTGCTCATACAACCCTTAGAAAACGAATATTTCATCAGACCACTAAATCAGAGCAAATGTAATTCACAAAAAGGTTGAAGATAAAGAAATTCATGAAAATCTATGCAACATTAGAACACAATATCATAATGATGTGTGTTTATTTGTAATACATAAAAGTTGAAATTGAGTCCAAACCTTTCAAATATATTTGGAATGAATAATTCACTTTTTGAAGACATTTCAAGACATCTGTTGACAAAAGGCAATACTATCTTAGGCAGGAGATAGAAAGTGTTAAAGCCTTAAAAATTCTTATCGTAGTTCTAGTGGTTGAATATTTCCGATATCATTGATATCACCATGAAAATTCATTTTTAGAAGGATTTTTGGATGGTTTTGGATTTGCAGGAATAATTTTTATTTACATCATGAGCGCAAACAGTACGCTTCGAACGAATTAATTGCCATGTGGAATACATAATTGCACACAGTTCATAATCATTCAGTTCTTTTTGCGGGTAGGAATTATGAAATTCACTGAAGCTTAACTTACGGCGCTTAACTGATAATAGTGTCCTCAATATTCTCCATACTTCTATTTCCATAACAAAAATCATCCTCTGTTTCTGTCTCACCCGCGTTTAAAAATAACCTCACCTAATTTTAAGGCAGTTAGAGCAAGATATCATCAAGAATTCAATTCAATAAATTAGGCCATCAAGAATTCAATAAATGAGGCCTCATTGTAAAGGAAAATGTGTCACCTTTCCGAAGATGTCCAAATATCTGCCTATTGAAATAATGTAGATCATAAAAGTTTCTAATTTCTATCATCTAGATCTCGTCAGAAATTTAATGGTGGGCAGTTTGTATATTTCCACACGAACTTTTAAAATTAATCGTTTTCTTACCGCAGAGGATTCTGCAGGGTCGCAAAAAAAGCCACCGATCTAAGGGCCTTGTCCCCGTACCTCATGAAAGAATGCGTGAAATTTAAGACTTATTCCTGCATATGTAGTTAATTACTGGGAATTTCAGTCACATGAAATATAATCATGGCATTTTGAATTATTAGAGTACACTTTGTTTTTCCACAATGAATTTAATAACTTGCGACCATGGTTCCGACGATTAACGACATCATCAGGTGAAGATGATGGCGTTAATCGTCGAAACCATGGTCGCAAGTTATTAAATTCATTGTGGAAAAACAAAGTGTACTCTAATAATTCAAAATATTTAGTAAATCCCATAAAGTATCGCTGGAAACCACCAAATTTATAATCATGGCGCCATACATGAAAACAATTACTTCATGCTTCCTTTAGATGCTGACATAAAAACGCATAAATGTGAATACGGTCTTAATTTTGACAAGGGAAACTTTCGCTTGAGGTTCCATAATCTCAACACCTACTCTGGGTATTCCTCCCCTTTCGGAGTGTCTCCTCCTCCTCCTCCACCACATTCATTCACTGTCTCGTCCTTCACATCCCTCTAACATCTCTCTCACTCTCTCTCATATATCGATTTGAAAATGCCATTATTATTCATTATAGCTAGTTAATAGTATTAAATTAATCCAAAGATACTCATTTTAACCAATTAAAACCATATTTCCTTATTACGTCCCTCTATCCAAAAGTAATTCTACCTCGAGCTACCCAAGCAAAGAATGAGGAACCTGTTGACACCTATATTTGAATTCACTTGTAGCTGTACAATTGCGGTAGCTTGCAGTGTTAAACTATAATTATAAAAATCCCGAAGAGCTGCCCAAAGCAAAACTTCGAGTACGATGACAAAGCATGCAATGTAACTTGGCCTTCTAGTGTTAGTGATTTTCAATGCAACATCTGTATTCGAGCGACTCCAATAATCAATAGGTTACCGCTTTTTGGAGATTACTAATAAAAAGACAGCACGTAGATTATGCATAATTAAACAGATATGCAAAAGTTAAATGGCTTTTTGGAACTCGGTTAACAAAAACTTTCATATATTTTCTCTCTATTTTTATTTAATTTGAGGCCAGATGACAAATCTTCTCGCCAAGCAAAAACTAATTTTCATTTTGTTTTTTGCATTTATAAAAACAGGAAGCTTCACAGAAACAATTTACATGATGCATGGTCGTCTTATAAGCCGAAAACAAATTCGCTAAGTTATTTTTGGGCTCGATTGGTTTCATCCAGGAGGGCAATGAAAAAACTCCTCCCTCAAAAAAAAAGATAATTTGCAACATATCCAAAAGGACATTTAGGTGACATGAACAGAAAATTTGTCTGAAAATTTTCTTTATCAACCATTTGATAGATCCTTTTTAGATGGTTTAGTATGAAAATGTACTATTAAATTAAATTTCACAAAATTTATACTTTGCTTTAAATCGAAAAGGATTGGCTTCATTTGATCTGTCATAATTGTAATTTTAATAAAGAAATATGCAAGAAAATTAAAGAAAAGCAATAAATTTTACTTCACATAAATTTAAATATAACATACTTTAATATAAATGTAATAACATAATTTAATATAATAATACAAAAAATTTTGAATCATTTGCCGGCAAACCAAAGGTTTGATTTTCGGTCCTCATATATTTTTCCTCGTGTCTCAGTATCTCATCGCCGTGTTTTCGGAAGGTTTTAATCTTGGCAATCATACGTGGCAACGCACGCCATAAACGATTTTATAGAATGCAACCGTATGGAGTCTTTCCTTAAGGTAGTCCGAGCGAAATATCATTTTACTTAGAAATCAATGAATTTGGTCTCATTTTAAAGACAAATATCTCACCTATCCAATGACATATAAAATTCTACCCCTTACTACATTTCTTTCGGAGATATTTGCCAAAAAATACTAGCCCTTTTACATGGGAAACGGTACATGCATGCACTCCAGAGAAGCATTATTTACAAAATGAGGTATTTCTAACACTTAGATGTCGTTAAAAAACTAATAGTGTGTAGTTTATATGTTTTATCAACTATATTTACAAATTAATCTTATTGCCACCGCAATAGGTTCTTGGGTTTTACAAAAAATCTTCCGTTTTGAAGGAGTTTCAAATGCACCGCGCGAAAAAAATGAGTCGAGAAAAAGACTTATTTAGATACTGTCATTTAATTACTTACAATGTCTGTCATATAAAACTATATTATCGCACCATTAATAATACAATATTTAATTGATGTGTCCCACAGCTGGTGTAATTAAAACGTATAATTCGAATATGGTCTCTATTATGACTAGGGAACTACCTCGCTCGGAATACCTTAAAAGCTTTATTTTCCCTTGAGCAGCCATTTTTGATAGACCACAAGAGATGAACAACTAGTTATACCGTTGTATCTTCCAATTTTCGGTTTTTTCCT